>OX030996.1:3614062-4816250 GCA_943735965.1 Eupithecia abbreviata
ACCTGATGTCACGCCGGAAAAAATAGGTAAATAAACGCGATAAATACCCAATTCATATCAATACTTATAATAATTCAGTTTTTGTATAGGGCTGGTTTTCACGCAAGCTTTGTAATTCGCTACCTGCTTCTGTGTTTCCGGCCAAATCAAATCATTTATTTGCAGTCAACGGGTTAGGAGTTGGTATGCTCATTCTAAAACGTCCCATGCGATGACTTATCAGCTAAAACAGCTTTGGTGTGTGAAATTGTATAAAAATAATAGCAAATATACAGACCGGAAAATTAATTAAAATAATGACAAACTATAACATTAACATTCATCATCATCATCAGCCTATATCAGTCCACTGCTGGACATAGGCCTCCCCCAATGAGCGCCATAGCGGCCTGTCTTCAGCTTGCCGCATCCAGCATCTAACTGCAGTCTTTCGCATTAGCACATTAACATTAGTCCATAGAAATAACAAAAAAAATTGCGAATTATAATAAGGTATACATGCAGGTTTCAAATGAAAAAAAAAGAAAAACTTTCACAATAAAAAATTCACATTACAACATTCAGTCACTTACCATAAGATGAGAATAGAATCGAAGGTTTATTATTGACTAAAGCACGTATAATGTTTGATAAAAATCAACGATTATATTGAATTATTTTTGATGGTATCCTGATGGATTTAAGAAAACTTTTGCTGAAGGGGTGTTTTTATACTATTGACGAATTTATCAGACGAAAGTAATTATTATTATGACGTATGCTTTTGATTCACTAACCTGTTTTATTTATTTTATTTAGAATGTGTTTAGATTAAGTATTTTTAGCTATAAGTATTAATTCATACACAATATAAATTGTTTCTGAATAAATGAACTGAACTGGATGTTATTTCAATGTTAATAACCTGGACACAGGGGAACTGAACAACAAAAACAAAATAAACATGATGAAAAAATAAAAGACAAAGCAGAGATTGAGTGTATATTTTCAAATATATGAATTTCAACTTTTAAATAGCTAACTTAACAACATTTTACACCTTTTCGCTTTAGGGAAAACTTCTGAATCCATCCGTTCTGGTAAAACGTTTAAAATAACACTTTATACAGTTTGGCTAACAGGCTCTTTTATGAAATGAGAATAGGTATCCTTTATTCAGGTAATTTTAAAAACATTCCGTTCTTTAATGTCGCAGTCTTGGACCTACACACACGTATTGGCTCCAACAAGCTGTGAGGTTAAACGCAAAACTAGGTTTTTTAAGAGTGAAAAGAAGTTTATGTATGTTTAACTTGGCGTATCATTTATTTATGTTATTCGTGAAAATATTCAAAATATTTTGAATTTTTATGTACTGAAAACCTATTTTGTAATGAAACCAGCCTTTTACCTCTGTTTATAAGGGATAAAAGTAGCATTATGTTTGGTTCCAGGCTTATAGATACATTCTATGCAAATTTTAGCTCGATCAGTTTCAGTTCATTTTTTTAAAAACAATTTACATTGCGTATGAATGAACACTTATAGCTACAAATAAAACACATTGGAAATAAAATAAAAATAGGTAATTAAATGGGTCCCGGAAGGAAGCCGCGGGCGAGGTCGGCCAAGAAAGCGCTGGCGAGACGACCTTAACGCCTTCCTCGGAGATTGGTGGGAGATCGCACGTGACTGCACTGAGTGGAAAGATTTGGGGGAGGCTTTTGCCCAGCAGTGGGACGAAACAGGCTAAATAAAAAAATTAAAAGCATGCGATTTTAAATAATTCAATTCATTGTCGCTAACATAATACTTACTATAAACACGTCAATTGTATAAAACACCCCTTCAGCAAAAGTTTTAGGTTTAGGTTTAAGATATTTATTTACTTCTCAAAAGATTAATAATCACTGGTGAGAAACAAAATAAGCTTATTATCTATTGTTAGTAGTTCGGTACGAGCTATATTATTAAAATTATGGCTGATTTAGTGTCACGCTGACCATCAGCGCTGACAGCTCAGTGCGCCGCTCGTCAGCGCGCTGAGCGGTCGGCGCCGACGAGGCGCCCGCGCTTATTCTGAAAAATATTTGGGTACATCATCATTCAGAAGAACATTAAATAATTTCCGTTTTTTCCGTTCAGTAGTTCTGGCGTGAAGGAATAATCAACATCCATATAAAAACATTCCCATTTATAATATTAGTTTTCTGATCCCAGGTTTTTATATTCCCGTCGGGTGTGAACAAGCCCTAATTCTGGAAGATTGCCTCCTTAGCGAGCTGCATCTCAATAAGGCTAACAAGGCATGCTCATTAGCATTAGCTGCTACAGCCGCTTAGCGAGGCCTTCTAACGTTAAGGCGTTTTGTAAGGATTTTAACAAGGAAATGCAATCTTGTTACTTTTAAACATAGGTTATTTACCTACGTTTTAAAGCAATCAAAATTTATAATGCGAAAGTTTAACGTAATGTTTTTATATAACAGATAATATTTCGACCTTCACTAAGGGAGAATTCTGGCCAAAGAATGTGCTGTTCCGGCGTTTTGGCGGACGATTACCTGCACATATCGCAGCACATATTGCGTCACACACGTCGCCATTAAGTGTTAGTAAATAGGTTTATTTTATGTATGTTAGATTAAGGTATATATTTTATATGGGCCGTAGTTTTAAAGTATTTTCCATCATGTACTAGACTAATGACGACCGATGTGGCGCGGTGGGCGAAGGTCCGCCTGCGACGCAGGAGGTTGTGGGTTCGATTCCCGCCTCGGAACAAATGTGTGTACGATCTGCAGATATTTGTTCCGGGTGTTCTGGTCGTTTACTATGTATAATAAAAAATATATATCTATGTAATATATTGTATTATGTATATCAGTTATCTAGTACCCATAACACAAGCTCTGCTTACCATGGGGCTAGATAATGCTGTGTGAATTGTCCAGCATTATTTATTCATATATAATAATAATAAAAATAATGTTTAAAAAAACAAAAAATAAAAAAAATAAAAATAAAAAAATGTAGCCTGAATTGAATTGAATTATATTCCTTCCAAACTCATTTTCACTTAGAATTAGAAGCCGACTTATAGTTTTAAAACACTTAAGATTATTTTTAACGCCCTTAGTCGTATCTATAAAGGATATTTTTAAAGTATGTTTCTCTCGTCGTCTTCTGCATACAATCAAGAGATTGCTAACAGCGATAAAGTCGCCGTTATATTTTTAGTAATAAGTTCATGTTTTTTTCTTGTATTGATGGTACAATAAAACAATATTATATTATATTTATTAATTATATCCGAAATAAAACAATAAAATCGCTCACCTAATTTTCATCTTAACACTTTGAGTGCTGAAAACGCACGGTATGAGTTTTCTACAAGTGACTAATATCCGTAAATCCACACTAGCGCAGCGGCTGAGAAAATACAGATCTGTGTGACTCAGCACAGCCGTAATATTTTTCGAACGAAACGCATGTGCGGCGCAACACAACCGCTGTGTAGAGCGACAGCACGAATTTTTTAGGTTAAAAAAAAGATCGCAGTCGTCGAAAAAAAACCGCAGTCAAAGTGTTAAGACAGAAACATTTTATCATGTTATTTATGAAGAAAATAATTCACAAAAGCAACTTTTTAACGACATTATGAAACTCGTACTACCGACAAAATATTGAAAATCATAAGTCTCCGTCAAGGCATCAAAGACGAGTATTAAATTCTTCTAAGCTTTGCTATTCTATCCCCTATATCAATAACTATACAGGTGAAAATCCTCTACAACAACAGGTGAAGAGTAATTTTAAAAATATACCTTACAACAGCGACACTATTACGCTACTAAATCGTTTTTAATGTGTTTTTGGAGTCATATTTTTGAGTTTAAAATTCACATTTAATGTACGGAAAACTTCATGTTATTTTACGGGAAAGCTTAATGTTGGGAACATTCTGATTCTAGATTTATTTGTGAAAGCCGCCTTGCCGGTTTTGCATTTTCATTACTTGCAGCTGTTAAATCACTCCCTATCTTCAAAAAACTGCTGCATCAGCATTATTTATCCATATGAAAACATTGATAGCTCTATCTTATGTCTATGTAAGTCTTATTATTATTATTTATTTATTTTATTTTAAGCCATTACTGTCCCACTGCTGAGCAAAGGCCTCCCTTTTCTTCTTCCACTCCTCGCGATCCAACGCTGCAACAGGCCATGATGGAAGATGTACCTCGAGCTCGTCGCGCCATCTCATCCTGGGCCTTCCACGTCGCCTCTTAGCGTTGTGTGGGCTCCACTCTGTGGTGGTCTTTGCCCACAAGTCGCTGGACATACGGCAGACGTGTCCGGCCCAGTTCCACTTCAGGCTTCCGGCTGTCTGACCAACGTCAACGATGCGTGTTTTGGAGCGTAGTATGCTGTTCCGCACGCGGTCTGACAGCTTGACTCCTAAGATGCTACGCTCCATGGATCGTTGGCAGACCCCAAGGGCGGACTTTTGACGATCGGTTAGAGACCAAGTTTGAGCGCCATAGGTGAGGATGGGAAGAATGCGTACGTCCATGAGTTTCATTATAATGTTTGTAAATTGTAATGTAGGTATTTGTTTTCTTTTTTCTATATATTTATTAAGTACCACCGTCTATTTCGTTCCTTCATGTCCAGTCCATCCTAAGGTTGCCTGGAAGAGATCGCTCTCAGCGATAAGGTCGCCCTTTATACTTCCTTTATTCTATTGTTTATTCCTGTATTATTTTCTGTTTTGTGTGGTATAATATGTATAAAAGTATTTTTCTATCTATCTGTTTTGTAGTAAAGGGTGTCTCAGCCCAGATTTTAAACTTTAAACACGAATTTCTCAGAAGTTTGCGGGGCTAGCGGGAGGGGAGTGGTAGCGTTCGGTTGGTAACAAGTGCGGATTTGTTAGTCGCCATGTCGCAGTGGTCTGGCGCGCATCGCGCGTACGCAGTAGAGGCTTACTTTTGCAATGAGTTTTCGTTGAGTGAAGCACAGCGCAAGTTTTGTAATCGCTTTGAAATCCGCCGTATAAGTGACGCCCCGAGTATTCAATTAATTAAGTCGTGGGTAGAAAAGTTTAGAGCAACGGGATGTTTGCTTAACCATTCAATTCGCCCTCGAGATAGACCTGTGCGATCGATTGAAAACATCGACCGCGTCGCCGCTGCGATCGCGGAGCATCCACGACGATCAGTCAGGAAACATGCTGCCTCTTTGAGCCTTCACCGTTCAAGTCTTCAACGAATTTTGGCTTTAGACTTAAAATTACATCCATACAAAATCCAAATAGTTCAAAAAATCAAACCGGAAGACTACAACAAGCGAAAAATTTACTGTCAGAAGATGTTAGAATTTTTTTCAGAGGAAAATGTGATCGACAATGTTTACTTTAGTGATGAGTCACATTTTCACCTCGAGGGTACGTAAATCGTCAAAATTGCCGTTACTGGTCATCAAGCAACCCAAAAGAAAAACATCAGAAAGCATTACACAGCCCGAAAGTTACTGTATGGTGTGCAATATCGGCGACGAAAATCATCGGCCCATTTTTCTTTGAGAATGACCGAGGTGTAGCGGTTACAGTGACGAGCGAGCGGTATATTAACATGATCAATATTTTTTTTGTACCTCAGCTGCAAGATGGGGCTATTAACAAGTCAAATGTGTGGTTTCAGCAAGATGGGGCCACAGCCCACACTGCTAGGGTCTCCATGGACACACTAAAAGCTTTTTTTCCTGGTAAAATCATTAGCCGCTTTGGAGACGTATTGTGGCCACCTAGATCTCCTGACTTAACCCCAGCTGACTTTTTTTTATGGGGTTATCTCAAAGGAAGAGTATATGATACGCCTCTTACGAGTTTGGAGCAGTTAAAGGCCAAAATAACTACAGAAGTGCGAGCCATATCAGTTGACGTTTTACGGCGTGTCTCTGCGAATTCGCTTGTCCGCTTTGAAGAGTGCATTCGCCGTGAGGGAAGACATCTTGACGGTGTAATATTTCGTACATAAAATCCGCAACATTACACTATAATTTACAACAATTATAACATTTCTAATATAATTTGTTTTTTTTTTATAAATATTTAAAGTTTAAAATCGGCGCTGAGACACCCTTTATAATGTAAACGAATGAAATTGTATGAAAACTCGCCCATTTCTAATGACTGCATCGAGTCGAACGAATTTTCAAAAATGTTTTATTTTAAGTCATTTTTATGTTTATATTATTTATTACTAGCGGACCTTCCCGGCTTCGCACGGTTTTAGTACGGATCCCTTACTTTTTTGAAAATATAATATATCCTATGTTCACCGGGGATAATGTAGCTTTCCAACGGTGAAAGAATTTTTCAAATCGGTTCAGTAGTTTCGCAGCCTATTCAATAAAAACAAACAAAAAAATCAAACCTTTCCTCTTTATAATATTAGTGTAGATGTTTTTATGCATAGGTACTTGTAACGGTTATTAGGTTCTTAGTATGTACACAATGCATAAACACCCTGTCAGGGCACAACAATTTGCGGTTCTTGTTAGATTATTAACTTTAATTATATGCTTCTTATTCATAGAATTAATTAATATAGCAAAGGTATTTTTATAATGATAAGTACTGGTTAAAATAAATAATAATTGTATTCGATAAGATTAAGTTTTCAATCCAATAAAACGATCGCAAATTAATGTCAGATGAGGAATAGTCCGATTATCTATGACAATTTTATCTATTTCTAGGTATGTGGGTAGGTTTGCTAACAAACATTCAACATCGAAATTGGCTAGTGTATAGATAAATATTTATTTCCCCACTACTATTTTAACTTCTTGCACCTCTGATTCTTGTCATCCCCATCATCATCGGCCTATAGTTGTCCACTGCTGAACAAAGGCCTCCCCAAATGAGTGTCACAGCGCCCTGTCTTCAGCTTGCCGCATCCAGCCATCTGCCTGCAGTCCTTCGCAGGTCGTCATCCCACCTAGCCGGAGGGCGTCCTACACTACGTTTGCCGAGTCGCAGTCTCCACTCAAGAACACGTTTACCCCAGTTTCATTTCCAACATTTAATAAGGAAGACCTATAGAAAATCAGTCATTTCGGGAAAAGTTCTTTTTGAAGTACGTACGTTATGTAGATCAGTACATTATGACATTCGGACCTAACCACCCGGAAACTAAAACGCAACGTCATATTCGTGCTATGTAAATAGAAACGAGAAGCGTCACGTAGTTAAAATTAGTTACTACTACTACTACACAGTTAACTAACATAGAAAAAAAGATCTAGGGTAGACCGAGGCGAATCGGATCAATTGACGACCGATGTGGCGCGGTCGGGGAAGGTCCGCCTGCGACGCAGGAGGTTGCGGGTTCGATTCCCGCCTCGGAACAATTATGTGTACGATCTGCAGATATTTGTTTCGGGTGTTCTGGTCGTTTTCTATGTATAATAAAAAATATCTATCTATGCAATGTATTGTATTTTGTATATCAGTTATCTAGTACCCATAACACAAGCTCTGCTTAACATGGGGCTAGATAATGCTGTGTGAATTGTCCAGCATAATTTATTTTTTATTTATTTTATTTGACTTTGAAGTAAAAAAAAACTAGTATTAAGTATTTTTTAATTTGGCTTTAATCAGTATTTATTCTGATTGCCATTTAACATATTTAACATTCTTTAAAAGTAACATTTTAATTTCCGATTCGCCCCAAAATTTGGGGCGAAACGGATCTAACATTCATTGGTCTTTAATATATAAAATTCTCACAGAAATGTGTTTATAATCATACTTAAAACTAATAATAATATCAGTCATCACTTTAATCAGTTATCGGCATATAAATCACAAGTGTACGGTCCTTTCGCACCATTTCTGTCAGCGAAGTATTCGTGACACCATTCTCACAGGCACTGCACTGGATCCAGTCCTCTCTTGGCGGGTAAACAAAATTTTTCTGAGAAAAAAATGCAAAGCCTCCTGTCCCAACCGAATTCTTAACTTTTATTCCAGGTGTAGCTTTATTCTTCTTTTTAATGTTGATATTCTCCTTTTCTTTCCCTTCTTCTTACTTAACTTTAGATTTTTTCTTCTCAGTGTTTTGTTTTTTCTTTGCGTCATAAGGAGATTGTTTTTGTGGCTGTGTCAGTTTACGAAGTTTCTTTGAGATGGTGGGGCTCTTTAACGGAGAGGGAATAACATCTTTAATGGTGTCAGATGTAACACCATCACAGTCTTGTTGCTCAATTTCAACAATAACTGTTGTCAGGACTTTTTCTGAAGCCTTTTTCATATCTTCTTGAGACCACTGACTTTGGTCAGTTTTTTTTTCTTAGATGTCCGAACCATCTAAAAAAATAAAACATTAATAATAAACGAGTAAAAAGTAATTTAAAAACTGATCCGATTCGCCCTGAATGACCTGATCCCATTCGCCCCATATCAATGGATTCACAAAATTAATTTAGTCCGAATACCGTTAATAATTTACAGAATAAACATAAGGTTTATCGAAATTAGATCCATACTGAATAACATTACACAAAAACATTGGCAATTCCACGATTTTTTTAACCAAAAATACAAGTTATCGTTATTACGTACCTTACAATTGGAGCGAAAACTGCCGTAGTGTCCATAAGTGATTGGCTCGCGAGCATCGTCAGCAATGAAGTACGAGCGGTATCGAAATTCAACGAATGGCAACCGACGCCGGGAGAGAGGAAGCAGTGATGTGTCGCTGTGTCTGCGTTCAGTGTTGCGCGGTATTTTTAATTTTAATTTTTTTCTTACTTATATCCGATTCGCCCTGTGATCCGAATCGCCTCGGTCTACCCTACCAAAAATCGGTAGGGTAGACCGAGGCGATTCGGATCACCATATTGCGCCTCGCATTTCCAGGAGACCCAGGAATAAAGCTGCACTGCTACAATAAAACCAGCGAACGCGAGAAAATATGCGTGCCGTGAAAACGTTACGTTCCACGCCACATTTCTGCTGTGCGCTTTTGATTAGCAAAGCCGTCATATCCATAGTTCAGCGGGGCGGTGTTCAGCACTGGACAACAAAAGTATATTTTTCTCGAAGAGGATTTCCTTATACACTTGCGAGCTATAAACTGGAATCACTTCATCGCTGGTTTCTGCAGACCATATTTTACAGTTTCCATGGAATAAACTATAGGTTGTGGTATATTATTTTAAAGATAATTTTATTAGCTTTCAAACTCTTTCGATATCATAGCGAAAAAAATTTTCATCATATGTCATGGAACGTGAAAACAATAGACATAAATTTTTGGAACGAAACATCAATTTTTTCAAACTCCTGAATCCCTATAAAAACTGGGAATTTATACAATTTTGTCATCAGTCCAATATATCACGTCATTCAAAATACTGAAATTACAAGAAAATGGAAACCACACCAATAGAAGCCGCTCAAATCGTCACCCTAATCCAGCAAGGGTGCTCTCAGCGTACTATCGCTCGACAGTTTCATCTGAGCCAGTCCTGTGTCTCCAAAGTATACAAGAGGTTTAGAGAGACTGGAAACTTAGTCCGAAGACCAGGATCTGGACGACAGCGATGCACTTCGGCGAGAGATGACCGATTTATTGTCAGCACTTCTCTCCGAAATCGACATCTAACCGGCGTTGACGTCCAGCGGGAGCTCGGAGAAGTTCGAGGGAGAACTGTCAGCGAGTGGACAGTGAGGCGAAGACTCAATGAAGCTAACTTGACCCCAAAAAGGCCAGCAACGGGACCCAAATTGTCTACAGCCCACCGACAAACCCGACTTCAGTTTGCTCGTGATCACTTAGATTGGGATATACAGCAATGGAGCCGACTTTTGTTCGCGGACGAGACTAGGATGTGCCTGCATGGCAGCGACCGTCGACGGAGAGTCTACAGGAGACCGGGAGAGCGATACGCACAATGCTGTATAGCGGAAACAGTGGCATATGGGGGTGGGTCTTATATGATGTGTTTTCAAATGGTATACACCAATCTGCAGTTTATTCCATGGAAACTGTAAAATATGGTCTGCAGAAACCAGCGATGAAGTGATTCCAGTTTATAGCTCGCAAGTGTAGTTAAATCATGTTTCATAATAGAAAGCATCGTCTAACCCCAAGCTAAGCAAAGCTTGTTGCTTGGAACCTTGCGAAATAAATATAAATTTAACGTATGTATACCACAAGTTAACAACTCAATGTTCCATAAAAGCACATACATAACAGCTATTAAAGTATTAATAATTTGCCAGTAGAAATAAAGCAACTTGATGGAATGATGTTTAAATGTAAGTTAAGGCAATGGCTAGTTGATAAAACTCACTATAATTTAAAGGAGTTTTTTGATAATTAGATTATGCCTGGATTAAGATTAATATAGGTTAAGATAACTATGCTGCTATAATATTTTGGTATAACTTTGAACCTATGTTAATATTATTTAAAAAATATTGTATGTCCGAATAGGATTAAATTGTTGATACTATATTTTAATTATAAGACCTTCATGTAACTATGATTCACACAATTTTACAATTTTTTTTTTCTTATTCTTATTCTTATTCTTGTGTTATAGGTATCAGATAACTGATATACATAATACAATACATTACATGGATAGATATTTTTTATTATACATAGAAAACGACCATAACACCTGAAACAAATATGTGCAGATCGTACAAACATTTGTCCCGAGGCGGAGTGTGATTGTCCAGGATTATTTATTTTACCAAGTAGTTATAATTCTAGACTGCTCGGGCCTAAATGATTCTAGACTGCTCGAGTCTATTTAGATACACGTATATTTTCCCGCTAGTTTAGCTTGACTTTACCAAACCATGTTTAAAATGACTACCGAACCAGTTTTAACCCTTGAATTACCATTCATTCACTGTGTTACATCCCAATATCTAGTTCTTTCTACCTCCTACGCACAGTGACGAATAAATAAACAAAATAGCGAATACTAGTGGCCGTTTCCAGAATATACGTGATAGTTAAAGTTATTTGTTTCGCCCTCGAGCGAGGCAATGGCCAACGACCACAGAAATATGGCCATTTGTTACCTTTTCGAGTATTTTCCGAGGCCGGGTGTTCAAGTGATTCCACGGTGCAGTTAACTTGAGTGACGTTGGAGGAAATTTATTGGATGAAGCCGGCGAAGGTAAAAATATGTGGTGGAATAAATCTGGCTCTGACTGCTGATACCGTTACGCCTGAATTTTGCCATCAGCGCCAGTTTTTTGGCATGCATTTTATATCTACCATCTTTTTACTGTAGTCTCAATGTATAGCAAAGGTCTGCGAGTTTGTGCCACTCTTTCTGTCTTGGGCGTTTATCTCACGCCTGACGAGGTCAAATGTAAAGTGATGAAACTCGTAAAGGCCTCCCTTTTCTCCTTCCACTCCTCGCGATCCAACGCTGCAACAGGCCACGCTGGAAGATGTGCCTCGAGCTCGTCGCGCCATCTCATCCTGAGCCTTCCACGTCGCCTCTTAGCGTTGGGTGGGCTCCGCTCTGTGGTGGTCTTTGCCCACAAATCGCTGGACATACGGCAGACTTTTGTTTATGAATTTTAAATAAATCCCTCTCCCAATAAACATTAAATAAATATCCTCAACCCAAAGGGACCAATAAAGCTATCTCAATAATTTCAGCTTCGCATTAGTAAAACTTTTAACCCAAAAAGTTTGAAACGAGTTTACAAACATGTTACGATTTATTTGTGTTCGAACTAAACGTTAACTACGCTTTATGGAGAGCGAATTTGCCAAATTTTTTTGTGGAAAATCTTACTTTTGCCCGGGGCTTTACATTTGTCCTATCCGGGTGGCATTTTTGGTTTTTATTTGGGCACACATTTATTATATTTAAAAATGGTAGGTACTTTATTTCATGGGGTGTGCCCATCAAAATAGAGGTACGTTGGTGAATTAATATATAAATAATTTTCTGTACTCATCAGAACCTAATAGAAACATAAAAAAAATCGCTTTAAAAATATAATTTAACTGGCTATCAAATGGTTTATAAACCTTCCTTTTGAATCACAAAAACTGCATCAAAATCCGTTGCGTATTTTTAAAGATCTAAGCATACATAGGGACCGACAGACAGCGGGAAGTTACTTTTTTATACTATGTAGTGAAGTGCCACCGTCTATATTGGCCACTGCCTCAGTCCAGTCCATCATAAGGGTGGAGTCCATCATAGAGATCGCTCTCAGCGATAAGGTCGCCCTACTTCCTCTATTCTTAGTATTCATTTCTGTAATAATTGTTTTGTATTTTGTGTGGTATAATAATTTTTTTTCTATCTATCTTGTGTGTGCTGAAAAGACTCCATTACTACTGTTACGGGGTGAGTCGTGACATAATGTTTTCAAAAATAAACCTAATGCTAGCATCTACAAAGTTTCGATTTGAATACAGCTGTGTGACTTATTGGTACCTATTACGGATAGTTTCCCATTAGTTACTCCGAGTTATATATCAAACGTTTTTGCAATAACATCCGTTGAAATTTATGTTTTCATAACAGAAACCGTTATTTTCCATCTGAAAGTATTTTATGCCTGGTTTTTTCGGAATTTCTTTTGCTTGCGGTGTTTTTACGAATCTGAGACAGGGAACAATTTCCGCTGGGGTTTTTACCTCTCTGTTTTGTTTTTATTCAATTTTCTGTAAGCGATAAACATAAATAGTAAAGCGTTTTATCAATATTGATAATTTTTATCACGATGACACAGAATTGAAGACAGAAAAAAACAAATGACTAATAATATTTTTTCTTAAAGTTTATTTTGAAGGTTTTTAAAAAGGGTTGCCTATTCTTAAAATCTCTCTCTCTCTCTTAAGAATTAGCTAGCTGAAGTGTCAGTGGACCTGCCATATCTCGCGAAGAACCGACAACCGCGCTGGGGCAAACGTGTTCTTGAGTGGAGACCACGACTCGGTAAATATGTTTACCGAGTAAAATAAATACAAAAATTTGAATGTTTAGATTGTATGGATCTTTGTTACATCTTCACGCCAAAACTACTGAACGTATTTGGCTGAAATTTTGCAATCAGGTAGTTCTGGGCCTGGAATAAAACATAGGCTAGGCACTAGCTTACTATAAAGGTACCCATAAATCGGTACCCATATTATGATAGAAATAAATAATAAATAATAATATATATAAAAGAAAGTCGTGTTAGTTACACTATTTATAACTCTAGAACGGCTGAACCGATTTGGCTGAAAATTGGTGGGGAGGTAGCTTAGAACCAGGAGACGGACAGAGGATACTTTATATTTTTATCATAAACCATTTGACACATACATACATTTCCACGAGGGCGAAGTCACGGGGCGCAGCTAGTAAATAATGAAATAAGTTTTATTTCAGAAAAGGCTACAAAGTAGGTACATACGTGCTTATAATGATTAAGTTAAAATAAATATAAATTTATTAAAAATAATTATTATTCAAGAAATAACCTTAAAAACGTTTACACAGAAACAACGCGTGCAAAACCCTAATTAGTAGGTACGTACCCGTAACCAAACAGAACCTAGTCTGAAATAAATTTATAATAACCTAGTCTTCCAACAAAGCTCCGTTCTCGTAATGCAGGGTAACTACCTGAAAAATGCCCGATAAAGGCCAGTTTACACAGAACGATGTATAAACGCTAGAATCGAAACGTCCGCAAAAACCGTAGACATTTCGCTGCGCCAACGCGCTGATTGTACCTCTA
The DNA here is from genome assembly GCA_943735965.1 of Eupithecia abbreviata. Lineage (NCBI taxonomy): Eukaryota > Metazoa > Arthropoda > Insecta > Lepidoptera > Geometridae > Eupithecia > Eupithecia abbreviata. The sequence continues at coordinate 3,627,836 of OX030996.1, forward strand.
TTTGGCGTTTGAATTAGAAAAAAGCTAACGAGACCGACCGCTGGCTTTTAGATGGGTATTGCTATTCGATTTTAAGCTTTATTGTTTGGAGGTTGCTTGATCGTTTTCGCTTATAAAATTTTTAGTAATCGTGAGTTTGCTTAATTGTGTAAGAGTAGACATAAGTAAAATTAGTTCGTCTTTATTTCGTCTAATATATTAGATTGACTACACTACGCCTTACACTACGCCCATGGCAAAATAACTATATAGTAGGTACTATCATGGCCCGTGTTATGAGTACCCATGCTTTATAAATAACAAATTTACAAATTGATAAATTCTTAAAGCTTATTGAAAGTTTTCACAGATCGATGATAAAATAATACAACAAAAAAGACGGGAAATATAGTTTTAATCTAAGCAGGTCCTCGTGCCCGCAAGTTTATGCTGAATGAATAATTCCAGAATAGACTTGACTTCTGACAGAATAAATATATTTTTTCGTTTCATTTAGTTTAATTTCGTTTCATTTCGTTTCATTTCGTTTCATTTCGTTTCATTTCGTTTCATTTCGTTTCATTTCGTTTCATTTCGTTTCATTTCGTTTCATTTCGTTTCATTTCGTTTCATTTCGTTTCATTTCGTTTATTTGACTTGCACTCACGGCGTTACGTCATAACTCACTTAATTAAGGAGAAATTAAACCAATGGAATTTATGATGTGAATGTTTTGTTCTGGGGTTATTTCTGACTCCAAAGCAAGTCCTGTGAGTTCTAGGCACCCAGGTGGTTCTATCTAAAATGCTAACAAACAAACTAGTTTGCAATAGAAACAACAAAACAAACTCCGCTAGCCTTATCGTAATAATATCAACTTGGAACATTTTCAAAGTTTGTGTGTGAACTTGAGCGAATGTGGTGGCCAGGGGTGGAGCTAGGATTACAGATAATATGGCATTAAAGGCAAATTAAATAAGGTAGGCACCTCAAGGTTTTAATTTTTAAACAACTTAGTAAGAAATAAACCTAAACGTATTTTACCTGCCTACTCTTCACTAGGTGGGATGACGACCTGCGAAAGACTGCAGGTAGATGCTGGATGCGTCAAGCCGAAGACAGGGCGCTATGGCGCTCATTGGGGGAGGCCTATGTCCAGCAGGGGACTAATATAGGCTGATGATGATGATGATGATGACTCTTCACTATCTTTATTATTACCAAAGTCGCTTTCTAAGTATAATCATCATCATTATCAGCCTAGCCTACTACTGAGTCGTAGTCTCCACTCATGAACACGTTTGCCCCAGCAGCGGCCGTCTCGCGAGATATGGCCGGCCCACTGCCACTTCAGCTTGCTAATTCTCAGAGCTATGTCGATAACTTTGGTTCTCTGTCGGATGTATTCGTTGCGAATCCTATCCTTCAGAGAAACTCCGAGCATAGTTCTTTCCATAGCTCGCTGAGAGACTTTGAACTGGTGGACCAGCCCTTTCGTGAGTTTCCACGTCTCACCTCCGTAGGTCATATCGGGGACTATGTATAATAAAAAATATCTATCTATTTAATGTATTGTATTATGTATATCAGTCTTCTAGTACCTATAACACAAGCTGAGCTTAGCGTGAGGCTAGATGATTCTGTGTGAATTGTCCAGCAATATATTTTTTTTAAATGTATTGAACAGATATCGCTTTTAAGCGATAAGGTCGCTCATTGTACTTGTCGCATGTAATGTATTTTTTTGCAATGATCTGCATTTATGGTGTACAATAAAGCGTTTTTGTATTGTAATGTATTATACTGAACAGCATATCGAAAAGAACGTTAAATAGCAAACGAAAAATAATTAATGACCACAACCATAGCCGATCGGATCCAAATTAAATACTTTGAATTGAAACTCAAAAACCTATGATAACTGCCAACTCCACATATTCCGGTTTAAATCTACTCTTAAAATCCTCCCCTGAGCCCATTTATCAAGATAGACCTCAAAACTCGCCGAGTAGATGCATAAATCAGCCGTGAACTGATTTTGTGCTCGACCGAGTGCGAATATTTCGATTTAGGTCAACAGTCTACTAGATATGTCGAATATCCTGACCAGATAGCAGATTGAAAGATTGACTTCTTAGAGATAAACTTTTTGAAAGATGAGTTTCAGTCTTTAAAAACTTTAATGTCTAGAGGAGATAGGGAAATGTCGAAAGTTACGAGCGTATTCGAAATGAAGAAATATCGGATAGTATTTTATGATTATGATTGTTTTATCTTTTAAATTCTTGTACTGACTGAGTTCTAGTTTTATAGTCTTGGGTTGTATTTCTTTATTTTTTATTGAAAAAAACATTAAACTATAGTTTGACCGAAACCGCTGTACCGCGCCTGAGGTATGCGATCGGCGAGACGGGGGGAAATATCGGCCGCTCCGATCCATCAGTCTGCCGTCAACGCGTACTCTTGCTCTTTTTTCCTCGCCCCCCACCTCACCGCACTTTCCTAAGGAGCGGTACAGCGGTTTCGGTCAAATTATAGAAAATTATTGTCATAGGCGAGCTTAACTCTAAGAAGAGTTCTCTTCCAGCAAACCTTATTGGGAGAATGCGACAAAGTTATAAAACTGGGTATATGACGTGTTTTAACAAGCAAATTTTAACTTAATCTGCCCACATCTTATACTATCAATGTATAGTTTTTTTTGTATTATAGTGTACCTATAGTACAATATAGTAGTCTATTGAATATGTATTGAATAGATATATAGGTATGTATATAAAATAATAATATATATTAATGCTGGACAATTCACACAGCATTATCTAGCCCCATGGTAAGCAAAGCTTGTGTTATGGGTACTAGATAACTAATATACATAATACAATACATTACATAAATAGATATTTTTTATTATACATATAAAACGAGCAGAACACCCGGAAAAATTATCTGCAGATCGTACACTACACACAGTTGTTCCGAGGAAGGAGGGAACCCGCAACCTCCTGCGTTGTAGGCGGACCTTCGCCCACCGCGCCACATCGGTCGTCAAAATATACCTAGTTTTTATGTAGTGTAAATAAGTTAAAAGAAAGTCATTTAGGAATTTGGCTAATACCTACGAAGAATTTACCACAAGATCTATATATCTCAAACATCGTAAGACAATATCGTTTTATCCCTATCATTCCCATAACGAGTACCTTACAATCTTCCCCCAAGGAAATATACCTTCGATTCCCACAATAATTTGCCTCTGAACCCAACCTAACGTGGCTTTATCACCTGATCATAAACGCAAGCCATAAACAATTGATGACACCATGAAACTGCGGAAATATTATGATGTGCGGTAAAAATATTTTTTATTCCAACCCGATGCGGGACACCAATAAAACGCAAATAGATTCTCATGAAAATTTGACACACACGACCTTATTTCATGAATTCTTCGGATACTTCTCCACGGACAGCTTTGAAGAAACGAAAAAAAACATACTCGTTTTCTTTTCATGTGTCTCGTCCTAGTTTTGGTTGTATGTTATTTTTCTGTCTCAGATGTTGGCTCTGATCCATCAATCAATACGTCTTCATGTTGAATTTTTGTCTGCAGGTGTGCCTGTAGAGGTGGAAAATGTCTTTGCTGTAGAGACAAAAACTCAACATAAAGACATCCCACAAGATGAGACACAAAATACAAAAGACGGACAAGATAAATTCACAGTTTCTTAGAGGCATTATTCCTAATTGCTGAAGGCTATTGTTCCAGGATGAATGAAACCGGAGCTAGATCAATTATTATTAATACAGGCAACTGCGCTAATATTAGGTACACTTCGGTATGGTCATATATTGTGTGATGGTTGAGGCCAAATGGGCATAATCTTTGGATATCATATCGCAACTCCACTGTGTTAAATGCGTAGGTTAGGTACATAGGCATCACTACATAGTATTTATAAAACAAAGTCGCTTCCCGCTGTCTCTCTGTCCCTATGTATGCTTAGATCTAAACTACGCAACGGATTTTAATGCGGTTTTTTAATAGATAGACGGCCAAATACTCACTCGAATTTCAGTTTTAAGCACGTCTTTAGTAGCAATTTTTTGACAGTTTGTGCTTAAATCTGAGTTGCGTTTGTGTATTCGGGGGAGAGTGATTCAAGAGGAAGGTTTATGAATAGATTTCCATGCGGGCGAAGCTGCGGGGCGCAGCTAGTAGAACATAAATGATAACTCATCATGTAGCACAAACCGGTTACAGGACTTATAGATGAAACGACTATTTCTCTCACTCATTTCGAATCGCGTACTCACAACAAAACTCAACTTAAAACATACGTAAACATCTCATTTTCTCTTAGGTGCCTTTTTATAAAGTCGTATGGAATTTATTGACCGGGTGGAACGCGTGAGATAACACAAAGTCAAGTATGATTGTCGCTTCAAACTTGACTTAGTGTCTTTTCACGAAAATAAATAAATAATGCTGGACAATTCACACAGCATTATCTAGCCCCATGGTAAGCAGAGCTTGTGTTATGGGTACTAGATAACTGATATACATAATACAATACATTAAATAGATAGATATTTTTATTATACATAGAAAACGACCGGAACACTCGGAACAAATATCTGCAGATCGTACATACAATTGTTCCGAGGCGGGAATCGAACCCGCAACCTCTTGCGTCATAAATAAACATAACTTCGAAGTCATACTAATAATTCGATTAAAATATTCCTATCTAGCTAGCTAGCCATCTACACTTGTTCTTTAAGTTCTTGTCCATCCAAAGGTTGCCTAGCAGAGATCGCTCATAGCGATAAGGCCGCCCATTGTACCAGGCGGACCACATCGGTCGTAAAAAATAAGGTTAAATTATAAAACTAAACAATACAATCAAAGTATGTTTTACAATATTATTTAGTACTTTATTTTATTCAAGATCATTATACACAGTTGACAGTTTTACATTTAAGGTAGGTACTAAAGTAGCCGACGGTATTATTAAATAGGTCGTGGAATATCCCAGTTTCTAGTTTAGTACCTACCTCGACTACGTCCTGTTATAATAACATCCCAAACTATGTCCTCGGCAAATAGAGCCAGGCCACAGTTAACTTGCTCACCAACGTAACTTCGTAAGCAAGAAGAGTTTCGGAAGACTTAGGTGGTGACGTGCTTGAAATTATTTCATTTATTTGCTATTAGCTTCGAAGGCTTTTTTCGTAAGATTTGAAAACTGCTAAAGTTGTAAAGTAGTATATAAATTATTACAGTTCTGTAAACTACGTTTCTGCTTTTTCAGCTTGTCGGGTATCAAGTATATAAAGTATAAGAAATACTTATTTTAATTACCTATTTAAAGATTATAATTATGTGTGATTAATGTATATAAAAAAAATACTATGTATAAAATCTGACAACAATACGCAATGGCTAGGAAGTGCTTTTGTTTGTATTTAATATTGTCAAATCAAATCCAACAGCTTGCTATAAGCGAGGTTATGATTATCGATATAAGAGAAGAATGCGATTAGGAAGACCACGGTACATAATAATGAATTGATTGTATAAGTCACTTCCACAGGCCTATTTCGTTGGCTAGTAGGTAGGTAAGAGATAAACTTGTTGTGTCGGTAGAAATACCTATCTGCTAGAATATTATAGTTAAGAAAATCATCATCACCCTATCATAGTCCACTGCTGGACATAGTCCTCCCCCAATGAGCGACATAGCGCCATGTCTTCAGCTTGACGCGAGCAACATCTACCTGCAGTCTTTCGCAGGTAAAAAAATCAACTTCTTTTAATTCAAGGAACGCGCTACCTCTCTAGCCCAAGCTTCTCAAGTTTCTCGGTGAAGCGAAGTGTAAAGATATGGTGGTGCCAAAGATTGGCCTGCATTGGCACTGCGTGGACATGAATTATTATTACTGCTTCTGGCTCTGAAATTGTGTGAAACCTAATATTGTTTGAGAAACAGATTGCAAAAGTTAATTATAAGAAAAACTACGGGCTCAGAATTTTAATATTGTATTATGATTGTTAAAAAAATTGAAGAATACTTGACTTTATTTAGAGTCGCTTATTCAATTTCAATTAAATTAATTACAGCCATAGTTGAAGGAACTTACATACATAGACAGAACATACATAATTTAATAATAAAAATAAAAACATTGTAAGCGGAAGGGACACATCCTGCGTTTACAGACGCATGACACTATGTGTGTGCGTCCAGTGCTTCATGAAAGCGCAGGCCGTGTCCAGCCTTCCAGCTATACGCTTCATCATCAGCCTATGTTAGTCCACAGCTGGACATAGACCTCCCCCAATGACTTCACTTGACGCATCCAGCATTTACCTGCAGTCTTTCACAGGTCGTCATCCCACCTGGTCGCAGGGCGTCCTAAAAAGCACTTAGCTGTAAGTAAGCGTATCTTACTTACAGCTAAGTGTTTTTTCTCGCTCTTACCATTAAACGTTCTGATGAGAGTATTTATTATTTTATTAGGGGAATGTTACAATCAAGTGAATAGCACCACGGCCAAATAAAACGTAATTAATTCCAATACATCCGGGACAAATCACATTACACAGGACATTTGGTAGCTCACAGAGCAGGGGCTGCTTAGCCCTAGCAGCTTCTGGTATAGAGACGGAAAGTACATCCTCCTTATATGTATTTTAAACGTGAAAGTTTGTACGTATCGATGAGTGGATGTTTGTCGCTCTTTCATTCAAAAACTACTGATCGGATTGGGCTGATATTTTGCTATCATGTAGTTTCTATGGAAGAGAGATGGCCAGCCCTGTACGCTGAAAATTGCTTTCAAATTTGGAAATTTCACTATCTTGCGTAAGCTTTTCTTAATTTAAGTACATTAAAGTTATATTTGTGGAACAACTAGTATGTAAAAGTTAGAGCTGTGTCCATCTAATTCTAGTATCATTATTACACGCTGTCGGCGTAATAAAAAAAAGTTTGTTATTATTAATTTAGTCCTTTTATATTTTATGTATGGTAGTTTTAAGGTATATATTACTATGGACGTAGTATAAGTTAATTAAGATCTGTTACTTTTCTATGGTCTGAAATAAATGATTATTATTATTATTAAAACGTTTTTTTTCTTGATAAATCTTCTATTAACCGCAACGCAACATACCTCCATTGTCCATACTCCATTAATGTATATTGTAATTTAAATGCATCAAGGGGGCAACAGATGGCAGCACCATGGCAAATCACGGCGTTTATTAAAGAGGGTAGCTGATTGCAACATACTATAGGGGATGTAGAGGGGTTTTAGGAGTAATTTTAGGGATACTTTGGTAAATTACATGGTGGTGTGGTAGGCTTATTGCATGTTTCTTTGTTTACAGTAAGTCTCTATTCTCAGTTTTTAATTAAAGACGTACATAAACCACTTGACACATAGATTTCCACGCGGGCGAAGCTGTGGGGCGCAACTAGTAAAGATTAAAAAAATAAGCTTTGTCATTAAAGAACATTTGCGACAAAATCGCTCTTGTCGCAAATGTTCCATATATGTACATATATTATATATAAGTAGTATTTGATCCGAAAGCTGTCAAAACCGCTCAAACTATTCAACAAATCCGCACCCATAGGAATGGTCCCAAATCGGGTCTCAAGTAATAGTGATTCTGATGGACTAAGGGAACTTGGAAACCAAAGTTTTTCCAACTTCAGTACGCACGCTGAATAGATAACACAGATCATGGCGATGCTGTCAGTCAAACCCTTTTACAGTCGAGGGAAGGAAGCTGTATCAGTTCTCTTGGGGTTCTTAACACTTCAACTGCCCATCCTTTGCGGTGTTTAATTCACATGTGCGTAGTAAAAAAAAGGGTTAGTAGGCTTCATCGTCATAAATGTCATTGAGAAGTCTCTAAAATCCTACTAATATTATAAACGTCAAAGTTTGTAAGTATGGATGGATGGATGGATGTTTGTTACTCTTTCACGTAAAACTACTGAATGGATATTAATGAAACTTCACAATAATATAGCTCACATTATCAGAATAACACATTCATAGCTACAATTCATAAAGATGTATATTATATTATCCAAATTATCTATCACCACGCGGGTAAAACCTCGGGGCGCAGCTAGTCCATAATAAATAACAACAAGCTCTTAATATGAGGAGCATTCAAGGTAGGTCACGAGGTGCTTTGAGATGACAATTCATTTCTTCACTCGTATGAGAACATTTTCTAAGGTTTTTTCAAGTAGAGTAAAAAAGTATTTATTGCAGCAAAAGATATAGGGTCACATTAGATGTACATTCTTAACTAAATATGACGGGATTTTTTACGATCAAGCATACCGAAACGCGTATGGAGTTTGAGTATAGATTGAATCGTGGTCGAGATAACTAAAGATATGGGAGTCAGAATTCCGATATTCCGAGTCGTTACATAGTTTGCCTCTACCTAGCTTTTCCCTCCACCCTATAGATAGAAAACCTAGTGAAGGCACGTACTCAGACAATTGAGACGAACCATCCGATTTGAATAATGATGTCTTATGAATAGTCTGGAAGTTCCCGACCGAAGCCCGAAACTTTTATTTGAAGGCTTTAATTCGGGGATTTCGGATTTCGGGTCCGTTTTCTATCCTGCGAGTTGATGGCACGATTGCTGTTTATAGAATGGCTGAGAGAATTTGTAGTCGCGATTTATTTCACGGGAAAAGTAAATTAAATTATTATTCCACTTCATTCATTCAAATTCTCGTCATGAAATACATTTCTAAAAAAAATACAAAAAAATATTATAAAACTATTCTACAGTAAAAAATATATCAAATCGATTACCGACCGCCAAGCTAGGCTGAAGGCTCAAGCAGCCGATGACTAGGGCTGCAGAGAGAGGAACTTCCTGACGATGCGTGCCGACTCCAGGAGTACCACCTTTTTAATCATTATTATTTAGTTGTTGACGAGCAGCTGAGAGTTGATCTGTCTTTGCTTTTGTTTTTCACTACACTAGTTTGTCTCTTATAGTGGTCAAATTGTGCGTTCGTAACCAGTGGTCGAGTCTGTTGTTGAAGCCAAAATAAATAAATGATAATGCAGAAAAATTCACATCATCAAACCCCAAGCTAAGTAAAGCTTGTGTTATAAGTAGGTTGGTACTAGATTAGTGGAAACAGCAAATAACAGTTCTCGTGATCCGATTAGTGGGACTACGTTGTCTAAGAAAACGTCAGTTTCTATAGTCCGATTAGTTAATCGAACCAGCCGGAAAAAAAGTTCATGTCGTCCAATCGGTAGGACAAAGGCAGTGGGACCACGTAGCCAGAGGGAGATGTTCTATTAAAATTATGAAAGCGAAAGTGTGTGCTATTGTACCGTTGTTGTGGTTAGATGCTTGTTCGAAGAGTACGGCAAAACTACTAAATGGATTGGACTGAAATTTTGAACACATAAAGATATGGACTTGAATAATATAATATATAGACTACTTTTATTACAAAAAGCCGCGGTTAGAAGCTAGTTTCAATATAAATAAAAACACCCAGAGCACCCGTAACATATATCAGCGGGCCCTACAAACATTTATCCGGCGGGCAATGAACCCGCAACCTTCTGTTTTGCAGATAGACCTTTACCCGCAGCGCCACAGAGGTCGTCTTGATGTGAAAAACTTACATATATCCGTCACAGCATCTTTTCCGGGCATAGCTCAAAGGCTTATAAATAAAATCAAAGGGGCCAAATTGGAGGCAAAGCTCAATTTAGAACTATTATCAGCTCTTTCGACAATCTATCCAACAATAATGTCATTTTGTCCATTTCTCAAGTGATTAATATTAGAGTTGGATGGTCATCGATGGTTTTGAGACGATCATTTTTATTTAGTTTCTGTCGCGGACTAAATGGAAACAATATCGTAAGCACCGAGTCTATTTGACTATAAAGTAAACGTAATCGTCACGTCTCATTTTTCTATAGTTTTTGGTACAGCGGCGCCTCCATCGTGCTTACAGCGAGGAAATATGTACCACCATACATATATAAGACATCAAGATCACGACTCGATAGTATCGTGTAATGGACTCAGGGCCCTGATGTTCATTTATCTCCAGAATTTTTCCTTCAAGATAGACAAAACGTAACTTATCTATATATCTTGCTAGCTAGCTAAGGCAGTAACGTATTTTCACAACAACTAGAAGTTTCTTCAAATCCATTTATAAGTTTACGTCACAGGTTAAATCTATATCATCAATACGTTACATAAAAGCCTTATTTTAGTTAGTAAAAAATACATTACAAATAGAGATTCATTACATACCTAAGCCATTATCTGCTGTCGTGTATATTTGACTCATTTACCAATTTGATCTAACCGGGACAGCACGAAGTTTTCAATCTCAATCTTTATCTACACTTATGGTTTCCATTTAAACGGTTGTTTCATAATATCGATATCAAAACTATCGAATCTCGTCCAACCCTAGCTTAAATTAGTTAATTCCCGGAACTTCGCACTGTTCCCGCCACTATTGAATCCGGATAATCTTATTGGTTTGCTAATCAATTAGCAATTTCCTCCGGGACGCGATGATGGCCGGATAGAGCTCTCCGTGGCCTATCGGAGTGCGATGGATTATTTTGACCGAGTTTATGACAGCCGTGATGGCAACATTGTAACCTTAGAGCAAGGAACACTATGGATAGGGTCTTTCTCGAAAATTGGCATGCTTTAGAGCATAAATTGGCGGTCGTGTTAATAGATAGATTGACAATAAAAACAAAACACATACCTACTTATAAGTTACTAGATGCACGGCTTCGCCCTCGTTGAAAAATATGTGTCAAATGGTTTATAAACCTTCCTTTTGAAAAACCGCATCAAAATCCGTTGAAGTTTTAAAGATCTAAGCATACATAAGGATAGACAGACAGTCGCTTCCTGAAAGCGACTTTGTTTTATACTATGTAGTGATAAAAAGCTTATGAAAGTCACCGCCGGCTAGTAGAATCAGCCCTTTTGTAGAATGGCTAGGCGGATTACAAAACGATACATTTTAACATTGATCTCATGTACCAAAGAAGCTCTCTATTGAACGATCAAAATTCAACAATTATGGATAAAAGTCATAGCGGCTGAATAGTAGAAGTATCCAAAAGTGGGTCTTAGTCAAAAACATGAACAGAGTAATTTTTAAATGGGTTTCTAGAATAAAATTTCATGCAAAAACGAACTCCATTTTTATTTGAAAATGATGAAGGAAAAATCTTTTGCCGTCTACGTAAAGCAACTCTGAAAATTGCACGCTGCAGCTAAATGGAAACAAAAGTGTCCCATGGGGTTTTTAGTAGCGCACATTGGTTTCCACAAACTGGTCAGGCTAATGGCTGCATCTCTTTGCTTCACTTTTTCAGGGTTTCCAGCGACTGAATATTAAGACTCTGGGAACGTAAACGAAACATTTTTATTCTTGACTTTCTGAACGTATAACTGGATATCAACGAAGGCTCGGTATATTCTTTTTATTCTGTCTAATTTGAATGTTCTGAAATCCTGTTCTATAAAATTAAACTTAAATACATATTCAACAATTCTTCGTTGTTGATGCAAGACTTTAAAATTTCAACAATACCCGGGAGATTTTAGACTGACAATGTACCTTTTTCGATGACTTTGATGACAATGACTTCGAAAAAGGAGGTTTAGTAATTTATCCCTCATAGTCCTTAAGATGGATAAATTGACGAACATACATAAAAACATGCATACAGCCGAACATTTAATCGACCAAACTAAATATAATATTAAAATAGGAACGATTTGGATAGAGAGAACAAATTAAATAGTTTGTTTTCTTTATTTGTATTTACAGAAAACAATGTATTTATATATATTATATTATTCTTTTCTTATAGCGCAAAGCTTTTACAAGATATGTTGAAAGAAGTTCCTAGATTCAGTTCCATAATGCGAATTTACTTATTGTGGGTTTACCTAATCTCAACTGAACCACGATGACATGTTCGAGTTATGGGACGCGGAGAAAACATTTCAATGGAAATACGTAAATATATTGTTCATAGAAAAACCAGATTTTCAGAGGGTACCCTGTCAAAATATCTCTCTCTGACTCTTTCCCTCTCTCTCTGTCTCTGAATAATGGCTTCTGAGACATAGACAGTTAAGGCTAAACAAGTCGCCACGACGACGACGGCATGAATTTATTTCGTTACATTATGTGTGTTTGTATTGACGAAAAAGATTTTGTCAAATATCAAATTGATTTATTTTCTTAAGATCTTAGGGTACTTTTGGAAACATTACAAAGTTCAAAATACATAAATACATATAGTAGGTATCCCGGTGACTCTATAATTTATCAAATTTCTTCAGCAGAGACAATTCAATTTTATAGCACTCTAATATGGTTCCACTTCGAAGCTTTTTATTGCTAAGGTCTGTTATTTAAATTGGAAAGCTAAAAAGAACTGAGTGCTTCCATCTAATCTTTTTCAGATATTTTATCTCAACATAACAACTATGACTTATTTCAATGTTTTCTGCGGGTTTGCTTAAAAAAAACCTATCTAAAACTCCCACCTAACGAAAATAAAGAAGTAACCTCTAAAAAAAATTAAGCATTAAGCTCCTAAATCATCCTAATCATCATCATCATCTATAGCAGTCCACTGCTGGACATAGGCCTCCCCCAATGAGCACCATAGCGCTTTGTCTTCAGCTTGAAACATCCAGCATCTACCTGCAGTCTTTCTCAGGTCGTCATCCCCCCTGCTCGAAGAACACGTTTCCCCCAGTCGCCGTCGGTTCTTCGCGAGATATAGCCGGCCCACTGCCACTTCAGCTTGCTAATTCCTAATCACTAGTCCAAAATGTTCGTAAAAAAAATCTGAAATAAAGGTTTTTTAAAACCTACATAAAGGTACGTCTATACTATGTTGCCTGCTCTATGCCAATACGAACGCCCTTGTATAGGAAGCGAGCCGCATCCAGCTTCCCTCAGGAAATGAGCATCGTCTGAACTCCGTCCTCCGTAGGACTTTATACCACTAGACTACATTTTATACGACGGTCTGATAGCTCGAACTTACATCTACAGACTATGCAAGTTCACTGAAGACCAGTGCTATGGTATAATCTTCTTGACAATAGACTTGTTGATGCAGAACGATTTTTTCAGGTTTTCGTAATTTAGGGTTTATTTTCTCTCTGCCTTTTTTATCTCATATGTTCTGTAAAATAAATTTGTTTACTGCTGGATCTATATCCCGAAGCCAAGTAAAGAAAAAAAAATTGCGGAGTGGTGCAGCACAAAAATGTGCATTAAAACATGGGCTAACTCGTAAAATTTAGATACATTTCATATTGATCAGCAGCGAGCTGTCTGTCAGCGTAACATTACAGACAGCTAGCGGACTACACGTTTGATTTGAAGATATATATATATATATATATATATGTTGGACAATTCACACAGCATTAACTAGCCCCCTGGTAAGCAGAATTTGTGTTATGGGTACTAGATAGCTGATATACATAATACAATAAATAACATAGATAGATATTTTTTATTATACATAGAAAACGGCCAGAACACCCGGAACAGCCAGAACATCTGCAGATCGTACACACAATTGTTCCGAGGCGGGAATCGAACCCGCAACCTCCTGCGTCGCAAGCGGACCTTCGCCCACCGCGCCACATCGGTCGTCAAGATGTGGTAAGCCGTTTTACCAATGTTAGATGTATCTAAAATTAACCAGTTTAAACCCATATTTGTGTGCATATTTTTATACTGCATGGTAACGGTGGTTGATCATATACCAAATACCCCTTAGGTATTTGCTTGCATCTTACAAAAATTTTATGATGTCCAGAAGTTAATAAGTCACTGCCCACAAAATAATCTGTGACACCGCAAGGAAATGATTCAGTAAATCATAATAGTTTACTGAGTGTTTACAGACCGTACGTCAAATTCCATACTGTTGCAAACCAGCTTACGCCCGCGGCTTCTGTCAGACCTGATCTTCCTGATATTCGTTTTGCGTACACCGGAACGTACAAAATAAACGAATGACACATTTGACGTTTGATGTCGAAAACCATAGACTAAGCGCAATGCGAACGCTACGCGAAGGTTACTTTGTCTACCAATCAACTTCGCCATCTTTAAAGCCATGACGATTGTAGAAATCGAATCGCTTCATAGCCAATGTCGGTATAATATGGATAGTAATTATGAATATAATAATTATTATGTGTCACTAAGGAGTATTCTAGCAATTTTATAGCCTGTTCCCACAGCTGGGGTCAAAGCCTCTTCCCTGGCCATTCAACAGACGAAATTTTAAAATCGGTCTCGGACTAACTGGCTCATTCAGATGTGTATCACTCATAATATTTTTGCTGAAACAGGCTTTATTTTTCCTTTATGTTTTTTATGCGTTACCAAGATGTCGACATGCTGTGCAGGATGCGTCAAACTGAAGACAGGGCGCTATGGCGCTCATTGGGGGAGGCCTTTGTCCAGCCATGGACTACTATATAGGCTAATGATGATGATGATGATGAAAGACAAGCTGCAAAAATTGTGTAGCTAAAATAAATATGCTTATTTTAGTTACACAATTTTTGTCACACACAACATAATGCTGGACAATCCACACAGCATCAAGCCACAAGCTAAACAGATCTTGTGTTATGGGTACTAGAAAAATAATATACTACATTACATAGATTTTATTTTTTATTATACATATAACTTCATAACTTCTAGATGTTTCCTATATCAAAATTAATGTGTGTTTTATAATAAAATTCTTATATAATTTTTATGTAGAACTTAACGACATCAGTGTAACATGTGTACCTACGCTGGAACTGAATAAATGAAATGAAATGATGAGAATACATCAGAATAAACGAGCAGTTGTTCAACTTCAAAGTAACTTAAAATTTGAAATCGTTTTAATAGATTAACTTCTTTAAGTTGTCGGTTTTCTCTTTGAACCTAGCCAACCAAGCTAAATGTAATAGCTTTTAAATCGCTTTATATCTCGTCGTAAACAGGCCTTAAAAAGACGTTAATAAGTTTTTAGTATGCCCTCAGAATTATCTCTGTTATCCACATAATTTCGCGTTTGGGCGGAATCGTTAAAATTGCGACACACAGGCAGTTTTTTTTAATTTTAGGTAAATACAGCTGATAAGGATGTTGGTGGTATCATCCCCGTGCCCCGAAAAGAACGCACATTCAAAATTAAAATCATGATAGTTCTGAAATAATTTGGTGAATTTTTTTTCATTTGTTTTGTATTTTTTAAGTAGATAGCCATTTCACCTCTATTGTTTTAGTAAAAAGTTTGTACCTAGTTTTAGCTTTCCTACCTATATATTATTAAAATGTAACTAACATGTGTAGTTTCAAATAAATTATTTCATTTCATTTATAAATATCATATTATCGGTTTAAATATTACTTATCTCTCAATTATTATATTTAAGTTAACTAAATGTATGTTACATTTAGTTAACTTAAATATAATAATGCTGTGTGGATTGTCCAACATTCTAATTTATCTGTAGACCAGTACCTACCGATGGTAGATGATATGATGTTCAGCCGTGTGCTGAGGAATAGGGTAAAAGGATTAACATTCATAGCTGATTCCCTCCGCTTGTATCGAAGTTGCTATTACCTACATAAAAAAGTAGAATTTACATTCTACTTACTTGTAAGTGGAATTTACAATTGTACAATTACAATTATATAGCATGTAATCTTATTTTAGCAACTGTAATTCTAATTATTTAAAACCTTTTTACTGTCTATTTAATACTTATTTATATTATAGCAGCACGTACTTTAATCCTACTAATATTATAAACGTCAAAGTTTGTAAGTATGGATGGATGGATGGATGTCTTTCACGTAAAAACTACTGAATGGATTTTAATGAATCTTCACAATAATATAGCTTACATATCAGAATAACACAAGCTATATTATTTTAAATATCTATCACCACGCGGGTGAAACCGCGGGGCGCAGCTAGTATGTTTATGTTGCATTGCAATCAAGTTTTAATCAAGCTTTATATAACCTCATAATTGAATGTGATTGTCTTTGACTTGAAAGAAATATCAGAAATTTCGACTAGTGTGTCGCAGAACACTTGGAAATTGCGCAGTACAAAGGGTAATTGATTGATGTATTCGATTGACACAGATATAATCGATTTGATTCGATTATCGACTCGTTTCAACCCCGTCTCGATTTGTAAATCGTTTTTGCAATTGGACCTTTCAACTCATTGAATTTATGATTTGAACTCGGTTGAATTTGTTATTTTAATTGACATTTTTATTCAAAGCCAGTTGTCCAAGAATATTTGAGGCCAAGTTTCTCTTCGGGTCACTGCATTAAATTTAGTTGAAGATTTCAAAATTGCTATAGAAACTATAAAAACATTGATAGCTCTATCTTATGTCTATGTAAGTCTATTATAATGTTTGTAAATTGTAGTTATTATGGTATGTAGTGTAGGTATTTGTTCTTTTTTATCTATATATTTATTAAGTGCCACCGCCTATTTTGTTCCTTCATGTCCTTTCCATTCTAAGGTTGCCTGGAAGAGATCGCTCTCAGCGATAAGGCCGCCCTTTATACTTCCTTTATTCTATTGTTTATTTTTGTATTGTTTTCTGTTTTGTATGGTGTAATAAAGTATTTTCTATAGATCTATCTATCTATAGCTACTCATTCTGAAATCTAAGTTACTTTTAGTGGCATATTACATATAATAATAATAATAATAATCTGCAATCTCCCCTATAGCCCGATTACCCAGTTCATCCCTCCATCACAATAGCCTGGTTTTATTTCTTTCATTTTTCTTTGCAATAGTCTCTACACCTGGCGGATACCATCTTTGGGTGTATCATATTGTGCACCCGAGGATGATACCCGCTATGTGTAGCCATCGCCTTTAGATTAACTTCTCAAAGGGCCTCTGTGCTGTTGGCTTCGGCCCCACGCAAGCCTTCCAAAGGACCGGGTCACTTTATGGCCCGAGATCATGGTAAATAATATTTATTTTTTCAAAAAAAGGTCTTAAAAACAAAACAAAAGTAATAAACAAAAAAGTAATGTATACTGTAGACCTATTTCACTTCTTAGTTTCGACACCTTGCTCTAACTAAGTTCTAGACTTGTGATGTAGACGCAGGGGCTCTCTACCTCGGTAGCTTATATGAACATATCTCTTCGCACATTAATTCAACACCTAGCGGTGTTGAATTAATGTGCGAAGAGATATGTGTTACAAAAATGTACATTGAAATATAGACTTAAACTCGTTATCATTAAAATTTTAATTCACTTTCGTTTATTTTGCGAAACATGGGTTACAGAGATGTTAACTCTTTGACTGCGGTTGTTTTTCGACGACTGCGGTCTTTTTTTTTACCTAAAAAATTCGTGCTGCCACTCTACACAGCGGTTGTGTTGCGCCGCAAATGCGTTTCGTTTGAAAAATATTACAGCTCTGCTGAGTCACAAAGATCTGTATTTTCTCAGCCGCTGCGCTAGTGTGGATTTACGCATATTAGTCACTTGTAGAAAACTCATACCGTGCGTTTTCAGCACTCAAAGTGAAATAAAATAGAATGAGCATTCGTTTTCGTTATCGCTAATTATGTTTTATCGCTTCACAGTGAAATGGCTTCCCATAAGCTTCAATACGAATACATCCGACAAAGAACCAAGAGTACCTACAAGTGACGGCGTCATCTTTAGGACGGAGCACCAAAGTTATCGACATAGCTCTGAGAATTAGCAAGCTGAAGTGGCAGTGGGCCGGCCATATAAGAACCGCGACGGCCACTAGGGCAAACGTGTTCTTGAGTGGAGACCACGACTCAGTAAATGTAGCGTAGGACGTCCTCCGGCCGGTGGGATGTCGACCTGTGAAAGACTGCAGGTAGATGCTGGATGCGGCAAGCTGAAGACAGGGCGCTATGGCGCTCTTTGGGGGAGGCCTATGTCCAGCAGTGGACTGCTATAGGCTGATGATGATCATGAAGCTTCAATGCAAGCCGTCTGTCATCTGCCGCCATCTATGTATATCTAAATGCATCTAAATGTTGCGAGTTAACTCCCATATATGAATGCATATTTTTGTGCTATACGGCTGCGGTTTGGCCCTGATCTGCGACATTTCTCAACCATTCCCTTTTAAAGCTACTCACCAAAATACTTGAAAATAATAAATAAATAATGCTGGACAAATCACACCTCATTATCTAGCCCCATGGTAAGCAGAGCTTGTGTTATGGGTACTAGATAACTGATATACATAATACAATACATTACATAGATCGTTTTTTTTTATTATACATAGAAAACAACCAGAACACCCGGAACAACCTGCGTCGCAGGCGGACCTTCGCCCACCGCGCTACATCAGTCGTCAAAAAAAATAGATGATATCTAAATATGGTTAATAAATAACGGACTCCAATATACATATCACAGGAAGGACCAGCTTCAACAAAAACGCGTAAATCATGCAAAAGCGACAGCGCTATAAATAATAAAGATTGAAGAACCATATGGGGTTTATTTCATTTCAGAGCAGAGAGGTAGGATTTGTTATCGGGATAGGTAGAGATGAAATTACAGAGCATAGAAACTTTAAAGTATCCTACTTAATATTATAAACGCGAAAGTTTGTAAGTATGGATGGATGGATGTATATTTGTTACTCTTTCACGTAAAAACTACTGAATGGATTTTAATGAAACTTTACAATAATATAGCTTATACATCAGAATAACACATAGGCTACAATTTATAAAGATATAATTATACAAACCTATCACCACGCGGGTGAAACCGCAGGGCGCAGCTAGTAAATAAATAATGCTGGGCAATCCACATGCAGTGGATTGTCCAGCATGTGTCATCTAGCCCCAAGCTAAGCCAAAGCTTGTGGTATGGGTACTAGATGACTGATATACAAAATACAGTACATTACATATGTAGATATTTTTTATTATACACAGAAAACGACCAAAACACCACAACAAATATGTGCAGATTTTCAATAATTTGTCCTAAGGCGCTTTCTCCTACGTCGCAGGTGGACCTTCGCCCGCTGCGTCAAATCGGTCGTCAAAAGTTGATAATTAACTTTTAAAGCGCACTTTCAAAAAAATCCTAGCTCCGAGGAAGCTAACCTACATATTTAAAAAAGCTATTCAAAATTTGTCTCTATCATCAACCGTTAAATTTCCATCTCTCTACGCATTAAGCTGTTATATTTCCACAGCGGACGCGACGTGAAAAAATGGGCAGAAATCCGGACATGCGTGTTCATTTGTCAGGGACGTGCGGAATGTTGGGTCACGTGACTTTGCAACTCCAGCATCATTCCGGATTCTGACGTTATGCAATATTCAGTTGATAATTCTTAGTATTAGGGTAACAAATCAACATCGAGCTATGCTGCGCTGTACTGCGCTGCGCTGTGCTGTGTTTCTTAAGCTATGTTTTTTTAACAATCAACATCAAGCTGTGCTGCGCTTTGCTTAGCTCAGTATTAAAAGTAATCAGCAGCTCATGTAGTGTATTCGTTTATCTCGTCAAAAATGACTTTATTTAAAAAAAAACGTAAACATTACGACATCGTTGAATCCGATGAAGATGAAAGTGAAGAAGAAGCGGATATGGATATTTTATGTGTTATTTTATCGTTAAAAGAGTCCAATCACGGTAGCTTGTAAACACCATACGTGAAAAATACGGAGAATTTAATTTTCTAAAGAATATTGCCACTAAAGATGATTTTTTTAAATATTTGCGAATGACTAAAAATCATTATAATTATTTACATTCGTTATTAAGTCCATATATAAAAAACAAAATTGACTGTAAGAAAGCCATAAGCACAGAAGAGAAATTAGCAATCTGTTTGAGGTAAGTAAATTATTTGAAGTGTTCAGTTCGGCACAGCGCGGCTCAGCACGGCGGGTAGCGCGCGCGAGCGTAGCCTCACACAGCACAGCACAGCATGGTTTGTTTGTATCCTCATTAAAATATTAGACGAGCGAGTTGACCAAACATAGCACAGCGCAGTATAGCGCAGCATAGCTCGATGTTGATTTGTCACCCTAAGGGTATAGGAATAGAAAGTGCACCTTTGATAATTAAGATTACGAGAGAAGGAATAGAAAATGCACTTTAGTCTACGCACACTCTTCTACTCTGTCAACCTATTTCAATTTCAATATACATGTACGTAGGTACATGTATATTGAATTTATATATT
Organism: Eupithecia abbreviata; assembly: GCA_943735965.1. Classification (NCBI taxonomy): domain Eukaryota; kingdom Metazoa; phylum Arthropoda; class Insecta; order Lepidoptera; family Geometridae; genus Eupithecia; species Eupithecia abbreviata. The sequence continues at coordinate 3,648,188 of OX030996.1, forward strand.
TAACACTGATTAGTTTTTGATAGGTGATCCGCGTGAGAAACCAGATACCATAAAAAAAATTAAGATACTTTTATAAAGATAAGATATTTTAAAATTATCATGAAACTTAATATTTATGAATATTGGTACAAATACAAATCATTAAATTTGTAAAATAAATAATAATACTATATGTATGAATCAAAAATGGTTGACTATAAATGTATTGACATTTATAGACAACCAACCAATGTACTTGGTTTATCAATTAATGTTATTAATAACCAAGTTACATGTCAAAAGGGGTATTCAATATAAAAATTAATATATTGCCTTAATTTATATATTTAAAATATATATAGTTTATTAATAGTTATTGTATTTTATAAGTATACAATTTCAATAATTGGGTGGACTATCATAGGCTGATGATGATGATGAAATAAAGGAAATCCCAATTAGAAAAGCATCCCATAGCAAACAGTCACATGTCAGTCAGCAGGTTTGAAAGGTCGGCTCGATATCAAATCGCTTGGAATTGTTCGATTCTCAATTCTCATTCGTACTAAACGGGGAGCCTGCCTCCATCCAATTTTAAAAACGAATAACATTACAATTGGTATGTGGGAACAGCTGGTCAAGTTTTCTATTGAATGGGAACCATATTTGCGAAGATTAGTGCCCTGATTTCGGTCACTGGATAGTTTTTCATGTCTAAGAGTCCTGGAGGGTCTACGCTCGTGGAGCTGGCAAGCTGTCTGCGGTATCCCACAGACTGGCGAGGTCGGACAGACTCACGCACGTGCTGGGACCCGCGTTGTATAACAACCTGCCGGATCAGGTAGTCACAGCACCTAGCCTGTCTTCCTTTAAACGAAGACTTAAATCGTGGCTCGTCGAGAAGGCGAGCTACGATTTATTATTTCCTAAAGTATTGACGATTAAGTGCGAAAAATAAAATAATATCTTAAGTATTATTACTTAGTTATAATGAATTTATTATAATCTAATATTAATTATTGGATTTTTGTCTAATGTCTTGTCTAATTTATACTTATTATGTGACTTGTAATATTCGTTTTTTACCAATAAATTAATTTTTCTGATGATTCTAAAGGAAATAAAGCGCTTTGATGTTTGATGTATCGTCACGAGGAGGAGATGTTCCATTGTGGTGCGATGGGCGAAGGTCCGCCTGCAACGCAGGTGGGGTTTGATTCCCGCCTCAGGACTAAGGTTTGTACGATCTGCGGATATAATTAAGCTCGGGGTGTCCTTTTCTAAACTATAACAGCAAGTGACTTGTCAAAGATCTTCAACATAATACCAGCGCTGAGTAGGTATTTTTAACTTATCTTATCTACCCAGCAACATGCTGAGTTGATACCTTTTTGCTCGACACCAGGTTTACCAGGCCGGGAGGACGGAGGTTATTGGTTGGGTACCTACTTTTTAAAATTATTATTATAAGTTCCGAAATCATTTGGGGACATTTTTTTCTTTGTTTTGTATCTATTAAGGAGATAACCGTTTCACCCCTAGTATGTACCTTGTTATAGCTATCCTATATGTTTTTTAAATGTACCTAAATTGTCGTGTCAAATAAATTATTTCATTTCATTTCATTTCATTTCATTTCACTTGTAATGGGAAGTGACGAGATTATCATAGTTACGGACAGGCACGGGTATTTATAGCGTTTATTTACGGGTATCGAATATTCAGGGAAAATTCTAGTCACTGAATAAATGCAGTTTTTGCTATTTTTTGTGCACGGCTGGACAGGCCATTCAGCCAATGCGTAAATCACTTCAAATGAACCAGCTGTGCTATGAATACAGAATCTAATTCCATTGAACACTCGAACAAACATTTATGCATTGAGTTTGAACAGCGTGTGGGCTCCAAAGAGACTGTTAGATATATGTACTTGGTTTTATAAGCTGCTTTTCCTAGTGGGTGTCACGATTCAAAGGTGGACAGTTGGACATGATCACTACGATTTACTTCGACGATATTGAGATAAGGGTTAGCCAGAAATTACACATACTGAATTAGGTATCAGTTTCGAACGTAAACATTTCATTTGAATATCCTTATTCTACTTCTATTAGAACTTTTTAAATGTGGTTTTTTTTTTTTAGGAACCTGCTCCATCTGCGCTTTGGTAGGACATCTTGTAAATTTACCTAAATTATCTACTATCTATTATCTATTACTTCAAAATCTATGTGCCAAATATTTCAAATATATTTTAAAATAATATTTTATCATCTTGAATCACTATATCTCTTGCTGAAAATTGCATTAAAGTCCGGCGAATAGTTTAAAAAATCTAAGCGAACAGACAGCGGAAGTGAATTCAATTTATTAAATAAAAAAAAATAGTTTGCCCCAGCGGCCGTCGTGGGTTCTTCGCGAGATATGGCCACTTATATGACCACAACAGCTTGCTAATTCTTAGAGCTATGTCGATAACTTTGGTTCTCTGTCGGATCTGTCAGGGCAGTGCACTGCTGATGATGATGATGATAATGATAAAAGAGTAGTCAATAAATTATAAGCAACGAATTCAATTAAAACAATATTCCAATATACATGTCAATGAGCAAAATAAATAATACAATCATCAATTAACTTATTAAAATAAATAATGCTGGACAATTCCAACAGCATTATTAAGCCCCATGGTAAGCAGAGCTTGTGTTATGGGTAATAGATAAAAGATATACATCATACAACATTATGTTTCTTTTCAATATTATAAATAAATAAATAAATAATAATAATAATAAATAAATAATGCTGGACAATCCACACAACATTATCTAGCCCCATGGTAAGCAGAGCTTGTGTTATGGGTACTAGATAACTGATATACATAATACAATACATTACATAGATAGATATTTTTTATTATAAATAGAAAACGACCAGAACATTATTTATGCAGCTTTGGTTCTTCCTCTAGTCTAGATTGACTCTGATATGAATAGACTACGAACAGGTTCTGGCTTGCCGTCTCGTCTTCAATAACGCTGCCGCATAAATTAAACTTTGAAACTATTTCAATTATCTACTAGTCACGTAGATTAATCCAGATTCTATCTTAAGAGCTCTCTTGTGGAAGTTTTCATCACACCTACAATAATTAAAGTGTATATTAATGAATACTTTGAGTGCTGAAAACGCACGGTATGAGTTTTCTACAAGTGACTAATATGCGTAAATCCACACTAGCGCAGCGGCTGAGAAAATACAGATCTTTGTGACTCAGCAGAGCTGTAATATTTTTCGAACGAAACGCATGTGCGGCGCAACACAACCGCTGTGTAGAGCGGCAGCACGAATTTTTTAGGTAAAAAAAAAGAACGCAGTCGTCGAAAAAAAACAGTCAAAGTGTTAAAGTAACGCCTGACTAGCTAGAGTAATTCATAAACATATTAAAAAATGTTTTAGAATACAATCTTTTATTAGGAGCAAAGTAAACGACTCGACAAACACACACACGATAAGCGACAGACACTCGACACGACTCGATAAACGTAGAGTAGGACGCCCTCCGACCAGGTGGGATGACGACCTGCGAAAGACTGTAGGGAGAAGCTGGATGCGTCAAGCTGAAGCCAGGGCGCTCATTGGGGTAGGCCATGTCCAGCAGTTTACTAACATAGGCTGATGATGAGGAACAAAGTATTTGGGAATACAAATGCAACGCACCCAAACTCGACTGGGTTAAGTCGTTTCACTGAGGAGTTTCTTCGGCCACCTTCTGTCTCCATCATCAGATATACTCGTAAGTATGCCAATTTTCATTTCTCTTTTTAATTATATAATAATCATTTATTTCAGACCATAGAAAAGTAATAGATCTTAATTAACTTATTCTACGGTCCATAGTAATATATACCTTAAAAATAGCATACATAAAATATAAAAGGACTAAATTAATAATAACACGCTTTTTTTTTATTACGCCGACAACGTGTAGATGTACTCAGGGTGTCAGCTGGCGTCGGTGCACGGCGCGGGCGGTGCAGCGGTGTCCCGTTGCAGGCGGCCAGTGAACCTTCGGAACTTGACACCCTTCGGCCAAAACTCTGCGCATGTCGAGAGATGTTGGTTTTATGAAGAAGTATTATAATTCTCCCCTCCCCCATGCTTACGTAAACATTTTTCTATTATAAATGTTTTTTTTTTATATTATAATTATAATATTATAATACACAAGTAAACAATACACTGATAGAGGAAATTTAGACAAGTGAATAGCGCGCGGTAATTCCCCTAATCGGTTCAAGCATAGACAGACAATGTGAGGGTTGCCATTTGTGTAAAAAAAGTACTTAACTACCGATGACGTAATCATCATCTAGACTCCCCTACCCCCCATGTCATCCAAAATAAGCAAAACAAAGACCCTCCATAGTGCTTACGTGACGACCGATGTGGCGCGGTGGGCGAAGGTCCGCCTGCGACGCAGGAGGTTGTGGGTTCGATTCCCGCCTCGGAACAATTGTGTGTACGATCTGCAGATATTTGTTCCGGGTGTTCTGGTCGTTTTCTATGTATAATAAAAAATATCTATCTATGTAATGTATTGTATTATGTATATCAGTTATCTAGTACCCATAACACAAGCTTTGCTTACCATGGGGCTAGATAATGCTGTGTGGATTGTCCAGCATTATTTATTATTTATTTATTTATTTATTTATTATTTTACGTAATACTTGAACGGCCCCTAAGTTGTAGTATTAATAAAGTAGTTTTATCTAAATTGTAGATTCATAATTAAGTGCTGTGAACTGGGAGGAGTAAATAACCTACTAGGTACATATTGATTGGTAATTTTCTGGTGCCTGGAATACATAACTGAAGGTTTATGTATAGGCTTTGAACTAAAACAGAATACCTATCTCACATGATAACGTTCATACGACATGAGTATCTTTATGCCATATACCATGTATTTGGGGCAAAATAACCTTCATAGACTAATGTCTAAGTAGATAAGCAAGTTCCACTACCAAAGATTCCCCGTCAAAGTCCGGACACTCAAATTCAAGTTAAAAGGAGCTAACCTTTTCCTTATCAGAAGTTCGAAGTAACCCCTAAACTTAATTCTGTTTCTCCAAAATAGGAAGTGGATAAAGGGCCGTAGACCGTGGTCTATATCAATTTTTATCCAGGTAGGTACTTGAGTACTTATGCATAGACATTATCATTTATTTGCCACTACATGTACACAAAATACACAACACAATTTTGAAATAAAACTACTTTTGAGGTATGTATACATAATTGAATCCTGACTATTTAATTGATTTATTTAAGACCATAAAAAAGTAAGATCTCATTTAACTTATTCTAAGGTCCAAATACCTATATTAGTAGGTGTACCATCACACAGCGCGGCTCGCTTAGCTGTTCCCCTTGGTCGCTTCGAATTCGAAATCCTCACCCCCAAGTTAGTCAAAAACGATACCCATACCAGATTTTTTGGTTAGGGGGTAAAGGGGGCTGGGGGCATGGGGGAGTCACGGCAAATATGCAAAAAACTAGCACACATAAAATTTAAAACCACCAAATAAAGATGCAAAGTTTTGGGTTGTGCAAGCTATATTTGGCAGACGAGTTTGTGATCGCCTGAAAAGTAGTCCCACTATAGAGCAGTGGACGTTGATCTGATATTCAAAAAGCTCTGCATTCATTATGAATAAAAACCACAAAATATCTCACATCATTAGCATGTTAGTCCACTGCCGGACCTCCTCAAATGAGCGCCATAACACCCCAGCATCTGCCTGCAGACTTTCGTCTCCGTTCAAGAACACGAAACAATGCACAAAAAGCTGAAAATAATGTCCAAGGAGCCTAGCCATCTGTATTTCCGCGTTGACCAGCGCCATTTTCTCTCGATTCGTATGCCACACTCGCCTTAACTCGGTCCGGCCAATTTCGCAAACTTTCCTCAGATTTTCAACAACCAAGTTTTCTAATACGAACGCATTTCTTCGACTGCGCAGTAGTTTTACTTGGTACATATAAGGAAATAAGTAGGTAGTCACTATTTTGCGACTAAAGGTCTATTTTTAACTAGAAATATTTAATTGACTGAACATAAGCAAAGGCCCAGCAAAGTCAGCGTGTTTTATCGGTATAGTATTAGATTTTTGATAATTTTGGCAAAAAAACACTTTATTCTCAGTAGGTAGTTCCATGCATACAAAAGCTATTACCTAGCCCCGTAACGCCTCGTCAGTATGCACCTTAATATTCACACATCCCATAAGTTCTGATTTCGTCGGGGCTAAATTATATAATTTTAAAAATTTATCATCATTACCATCATCATCAGCTAATGTTAGTCCGCTGGCTGTCCGATGCCTCCCACAATGAGCCATAGCACCCTGTCTTCAGCTTGACGCATCCAGCATCTGCCTGCATTCCTTCGCAGGTCGTCATCCCACCTGCCGGAGGGCGTCCTACACTACGTTTACCGACATGAGGTCTCCACAAAAATTATAATATAGTAAACTTTGGGTTGGGAACAATCCCTTGCCGCTTAGCACGATTAATTAACTAAAAGGGTGTAGTTTGGCTTTTCAGGGCTGTTAGAAATATTAACAGACATCCTAATTGCTTTTTAATTATGATTCAAAATGAACGCCTATTACCTAACCTGTCCAAACTTGGCCACCACTGCAAAAAATATAATGAATCATAGATACGAATTTCGTGCTGATGAATAATAACGATTATTACATTTTAGCCACAGAAGCGCAATGCCGCTGCGGCCGTTGGAACCCATGGAGATAGGTAGGTCAGAATTAAGTCTATGTGTAGATAGAAAATTCTTTATTGCACTAAATAGAAAAATATGTACAGAAAAAACTTAAAATTAATTACAATTGGCGCTCTTATCTCTACCAGACAACCATGGATCGTGGACAGTACCAGGGGTTCTGTGTGCTTTTAGGTTATATATTATAAAATAAAATACTTATAATACTTACATAGAATAAACTACATACAGTATATAGTGTATATAGGTACCTAATACCTACATAAGGAGTTTCAATGAGATAATTTGTAATTCGTACGAACATTGAACATCGTAACATGGTCTAACTGGTCGTTTTCTATGTATAATAAAAAATATCTATCTATGTAATGTATTGTATTATGTATATCAGTTATCTAGTACCCATAACACAAGCTCTGCTTACCATGGGGCTAGATAATGCTGTGTGAATTGTCCAGCATTATTATTATTATTATTATGTCTCTCATTTACCATGATCTCGGGCCATAATGTGACCCGGTCCTTTGGAAGGCTTGCGTGGGGCCGAAGCCAACAGCACAGACGCCCTTTGAGAAGTTAATCTAAAGGCGATGGCTACACATAGCGGGTATCATCCTCGGGTGCACAATATGATACACCCAAAGATGGTATCCGCCAGGTGTAGAGACTATTGCAAAGAAAAATTAAAGAAATAAAACCAGGCTATTGTGATGGATTGATGGACTGGGTAATCGGGCTATAGGGGAGATTGCGGACGTCTGCCATAAACAAGTCAATCATTTATTATTATTATTTTTGCATATAAGTTTGTTAATGAAATTGTATTTATGACGTAAATTTTGTATGTGATATCGACCCAGAAAAATACTGCATGTCGTACACTCAATTATCCCGAGGCGGGAATTGAACCCGCAACTTCCTGCGTCGCAAGCAGATCTACACCCACCGCGCCACTGAGATCATCAAAATGATTGATTTTGTGTGATATTTTCAAAATATTAATAATATCTAATAAATTAAATAAAAAGTTTCTTTACCTATATATTTTCAGATATAGAAAATTACAAAAATAAAAATAAAAGAGAGATTAACACATAAAATTAAATTAAAATTAATATCACTTCTATAATCAAATTAAAATTACTAATTCCTAAGAGTACCTTGTAATAGATTAATCAAAACCCCGTTAGAATCAACTGGGCGTTAATTTGTTAATTAGGAGGAACGGCGCTGGTTCGTTAGCTTTAAAATAACGGAGCATGTTTTTTGTAGAACCAGCTTTTCATAGCTATCTGTGTCCTAAACAAATATGTAGATAGGGGCTGTTTTCAAAATTGTTTTCCTCTAGCATTCTGTCTCTCTTTAGCGTGAAAAACATTCATAATTCAAAGTAAAGAAAGACGACCTATGTGGCGCGGTGGGCGAAGATCCGCCTGCGACGCAGGAGGTTGCGGGTTCGATTCCCACCCTGGAACAATTGTGTGTACGATCTGCAGATATTTGTTCCGGGTGTTCTGATTGTTTTTCTAAGTATAATAAAAAAATATCTATCTATGTATGTAATATATTGTATTATGTATATCAGTTATCTAGTACCCATAACACAAGCTCTGCTTACCATGGGGCTAGATATTGCTGTGTGAATTGTCCAGCATTATTTATTTATTTTTATTTAATGAGTACTGGACACTTACATATAACGAAGATTTTTACAAACTAGATTAAACAATAGTAGGTACATATATCTATTCATTATGGGCGAACAATATTTAACTTATATAACTATGTAATTTATTGATTCAGAAAGAAGATCTCATGTCTTCTTACAAAAATCCCAAATTACATTCACAAAAATGTTGTGGGGTTTTTGCCAAGTTTCCTCCATAGGCGACTATGGCGGTAATAAAAAAACTATAACTTTAGCGTCTCAAAGAAATTGCCTATGAATAAAATCCCAAAATCTACGATTTCGACGGGACTTGAACCCGCACGAACTGAGCCAAGAAATCAAGCGACCGACTTAAAAAAAAATATAAAATTATTTATTTGCCACTTCACTTATATATGACTTTTTGAAAAACTTTTTGGGACTCCCTACGACTTTGAATATTTTTGGGATATTATTAAACTTTTCTTAAAGATTACCCCAAACGCGAGTGCTTACGCACTAAAATAAAAAAAAACCTTGGAAGTTTGCGTCAGGTTCTTCATCTTTTACCTCCGCCCCATAAACTACAAAAATCGTCGTCATGAACACACCCAATCATCATCACCATCAGCCTATGATAGTCCACTGCTGGACATAGGACTGCCCCCAATGAGCGCCACAGCGCCCTGTTTTCAGCTTGACGCATCCAGCATCTACTCTCGTCTTTCGCACAACACCCAATAGATAAACATAAATCTGTCCTCCCACTTCTTATGTCGTTTTATCAGAAACAAGACTTCCTTACCGCGTTATCGCTTAAAGTTATTCGGTTATATAATAAGATGCTATCTTAATGTTATGCGTAGGCAATTTTATGAGGCTTACCCTACTTAGCAAAGCTGTCGCTCATTTGTTTATGAACATTTTACAGTATGAGTATGTCTCATCATCATCATCAGCCTATATTAGTCTACTGCTGGAGATAGGTCTCCCCAATGAGCGTCACAGCGCCCTGTCTTCAGCTTGACGCATCCAGCATCCACCTGCAGTATTTAGCAGGTCGTCATCCTACCAGTCGTGCTCTCCACTCAAGAACACGTTTGCCCCAGCGGCCGTCCGTCCTTAATTAAGTACTTATACCCATTTATATTAGTACTTACTTAATTAAGGAAATACAAGTTCTAATCTTTCAACACCCTATATTGGTCCACTGCTGGACGCAGGCCTACTCTGATAAGCGCGTTATTGGCTTTTATTTCATGGAGAAATGCCCATAATCTCCACGCTAGGCATGCGGGTTGGGGATCGCAGTTCGGTGTTAAATTGTTCTGCCGGAGGCGCTGCCGCCCGGCCCCTGTGGATATCCCTTAGTCGCCTCTTACGACACCCGTAGGAAGAGTTGGGGCAAATTCTAAACCGGCACCATACGGCTTCTTAAGTAAGGAATTTTAGTTGTAAGCAGCCTGTCTTTGTTAGTAAACTAGTAATAATTCAGAGAAAGAAATAGAGCTACCGTCATTTTATGTAACTTGCTTCAGCCCGCCACTTCGCACGCCTTTTCCAGATTCTCCGGAATTGGTTATGCCAGGTGTAGAACGACATCGACGCAAATTTTCGGTATCATTAATATGAACTCTTTGTATAATATATCTTTTTCTCCATCCCTGGTTGCCTAGAAATCGCTTTAAGCGATAAGGCCGCCTATTGTACTGTTATTATGTAATATTTAGATATAATAAAGTGTTCATTCATTCATTCATTCATGAGATGACTGACACACATTAACATTTCTAATTTAAGGACCCTTCACATTAGCTCGCAAGTTGCGCGACAGCCGCGCCTTGTTGATAAGAGGAAGAAAACCATTTGATACCAATGATGTTATATATACGATATTTTCACGCGGGCGAAGCCGCGGGGCACATGTAATTTTAATAAATTATCAAATTATTGTTATTTATGTAGTGGTTTAAGTAACCTGTTCTTGAGTGGAGACCACGACTTGGTAAACGTAGTGTAGGGCGCCCTCCGACCAGGTGGGATGACGACCTGCGAAAGACTGCAGGTAGATGCTGGATGCGGCAAGCTGAAGACAGGGCGCTATGGCGCTCATTGGGAGAGGCCTTTGTCCAGCAGTGTACTGCTAATAGGCTGATGATGATGTGTTACGGTGAAGCGATTTAATTAGTGCAATTCTGCCCTATTGCAGTACAACTGCAGTGGTAAGTAAACTGAAGGCTTAATTAGACTCTAAACATAGCCAACACTAAACGTAGCGAACTAAACTAGCTTCAAAACTTTATAAGTAACATGGTTAACACTAGAAAGATCAAGGCCGTCAATTTGACCGCACGGCGATTTCATTCTTAAATAAATTAAATTAATAAATGCGGGACAATTCACACGCATTATCTAGCCCCATGGTAAGCAGAGCTTGTGTTATGGGTACGAGATAACTGATATACATAATACAATACATTACATAGATAGATCTTTTTTATTATATATAGAAAACGACCAGAACACCCGGAACAAATATCTGCAGATCGTACACACAATTGTTCCGAGGCGGGAATCGAACCCGCAACCTCCTGCGTCGCAGGCGGATCTTCGCCCACCGCGCCACATCGGTCGTCATAAATATTTCACAAACTATGTTTTTGTTTCTTTTAAATTTTTATTATTTTTATTTTATTTTAATGCAATATACGCAATAATTTCATAGCTATTCTGACTGAATCTCTAGTGCCGTCAAATTGACCGCTGCGGTCTTTGAAGGTATAGTATGAAGCCCGGCCCTTCTAGTGTTAATAATACTGCGAGCACTTTTTTTTATTTTTTTTTTTTCTTTGTCCATGAGGATTCCGCTTAACAAACTACCAGAATTCGGTTATGAGGTCACCTCAAACGGTTTCTCCTGAAAATCAGCGCTGCCTTACATTAATGTGAGGTAGCATTAGTGGTTTCTTTTCACTTCTTCCACTAGTGGACAAAAAATTGAAGTGAACAGTAGGACAGTAAAATAATTTTATTTGATAATAATTTATATATCAAATATGACTTGTCTAAGTGCTTATTTTGTAAGTCTAAAGAAATAAATGATTTTTTACTTTTTACTTTTTACTTTACATTAAGCTGAGGAGGAACCCTTCGGTCTACACTGTTGCAGCATAGAGCCTACCTACACTAGTAGCCTACTGAACTAGGTATATTTAGTTACTGAATCATTTGTTTGTTGTACCAGTAGCTCTGTACCTTCTTTTAGTTAAAATGCACCTTCTACTCACCCACCTGTGGTGAGTGGGCAGGTCAGGTGTATACCTCCTAATTTTAAGTATTATAATAATTATTTTTATTTTATATAATTCTATTCTTATTCGTTCTGTGCTGTAGCTGTGCTTAGTCCAATAAAAGTTTATCTCTCTCTCTCTCTCTCTTTAACATCTTGTTATAAAAGCTTTTAAACTTGTGGCGAATCGATTTATCGATCGGTACAACACTATTGAGTGTCCCCTCCCTACAGGACCCATTGGGATGATTTCGATTACCTCATTATTATTTTACATTTTCCATTTTCCATGCAATCACGTTGTTTTATTAGTAATTTAATTATTTATTTATTTATTTACAAAAGTACCTCTATTAGAATAATGTAATAGAAGAATACCGCCATCTCCAAATAAACTGCAGTGATTATCCGCTCTTTTAATCACATGGGTAGAGTATCCCCCATAAACTTACTTGCTGATTATTTATAAAACTATGTTTTAGACCATTAAATTGTTGGAATGGTAAACATAACCTTATGCCATTGTCAAAGTGAAGAGAACTGCTGAAAAACTGCTAAAAGAACTGCTTCGCATTTTAAGGATGTACAGGTAGCGAACATGCTTTATAATGCATTTGTCAGAAGCAAGTTGGAGTTTAGTGCTATTAGTTGGGATCCACGGGAGGCCAAGTATACGATAATGATAGAGAGACTGCAGCGTAAGTTTGCCAGGTATCTGTATAAACGAATTTATGGGTATTATCCGTATCTTTTTCCCTCTCTTTTTGTTTCCGGTATGATTGGTCTGGATACACTAGAGTTGAGACGCAAACTGCATTTAGCCATGCACTACTGTCTAGTTCTCCGTAACAGAATATTACAGGATAATCCTGTAATATTGGGTACAGTTACCCTTTACGTGCCAAATAATTACATTAGAACGGGACGCAGGTTCCATCGGCTCTTTGCTCTACAAGCAGCGCGTACGCTACACGCCGGTAACGCTCCTACACTCTGAGCACTCGCACTACTCAACGATTTCTTGCAACAGTTCCAACATGTGGACATATTTAATGATAGTTTAAGCCTTATCTACTTAAGTTTAAGATCATACCTTACTTTTAAATAATCTGTTTATGTATGTATGACTACCTACCTATTTGTAATCTTGTTTTTAATTTATTATTATATACTGTATATTTTTAATATATTCTGTCTTTTTTAAGTCTAGTAGTTAGTGTTTTGGTGTTAAGCTAACTGCTGTATTTTTTATAAATAAATAAATAAAGTCAGGTTGAAAAGCATCACATGTCAGTGCTATTAGCTTAGACTACTGTCGTCTCTGTCTAGATAGGCTCTCTCTCTTGCTCTGTAATGGCTGTACGTGCAGAACCAATTATAATAAACTTTATCCGATTTCATCTAATAAACTCTTTGATTTCGTTCATAACCCATCATAAATGTACACAGGTTCTTACTCCATGTAAGATCCCACAAACCTATCCATAACTGCTTTTCTGGCCGAGATCGGTCTAGAGCGATAAGACTGAATTGTTTTTTATCATATTGGTGTTACATTTGTAAATTGTGCTTTGTTTTAAGTGTATAATAAAAGTATTTTTTATCTATCTAGCTAACGAATAAAATTTAATGACGTAAACATATTGTATTGCGGGTCGCAACGCCTAGGGTTTGGGCAGTGAACATGTTAAAATAAATTGTCAAATCCAGAAATGATCCTCCGCGAAACTGGGTAAAGTTACGTACTGTCTATTACTTATTCTGTATGCAAAAATAAATATAAAAAAACTAATATGAATTTACTTCAAGAAATCGGCAACTTCAGTTTTCACCAAAAAAAATTAAAGGGTTTTGTAGGAAATGGTGACAGAATACCTAAACGAACCAAAACAACAACAACCCAAATAGAAAATGTTCCAGAAAATTATTCACCGAAGCAATATCAGTTCCATCCAAAGCTATCGTTCCACCGATATACCAATATTAAAAACTAGGCATCTCTATCTAATCATTGGCTGGCTGGCTCTCGGCCAGTTCTGGCCATGACAGTTCAATTTTCAACCACGTCCGAAATACGCTATGGACCAAACACGGGTCAAACATTACTTACTAAAAAAGCCAATGTTTCTGAGTGAAACTAAAGCTGGAACTTTGCCCCCGGCTGTGCGGAAGTTTGAAAATAGCAGTTTTTGTGGTAGACCGATGAAATTTTTTTAAGTGATGCAATATGCCACTTTGGTGAAAAGTTCCACCGAAGTGACCTAAAAGTTTGTAGTGTGTATTCGTGATAGACCGCATAAAGCAACTCGAAATTTCGCTCCTGAAATTCATTCGATTTGCTACAATCACTATGCCGATAGAGAGAGAGAAAGTAGATATTCTGTCATCATTACAGCTTTACCACAAAATAACTTGGAGTATATACTAGATTAGTAAACACTATTTTGAGAAAAATTCTATACCTAGGTATAGCGTTAGCCCTATAGATTTTTTTCTATAAGTCTTTAAATTATATCTTGGTAGGTATACAATCTCAAATTTTAGTGAGACAAAAACGCTATAGTTAACAAAATGTATGTATATCACAGACAGAACGCACCTAGACTCATGTCTGACAGAAAGAATTGGGACAGAAAATCAGACCTTGTATGCAGATACAGTCTGATTTGTGCCTTTTTTCGATTGTGTTAAAAAATTAAGCGAATAGGTTCATTTTTTAACGAAACACCTTCCTATTCGCAAAATAAGTGCTTAATTCTTGCTTTGAGAGGTCCCATTTCACTTTGACCTTAAACAAAAAGCCTACAATAAAAGAATGAATACCACCAACGCCGTTTACCGTCGACATTTTGTCGGCAATAAAAGCATCCAGAAATTATTACAGGCGCGTGTTTGTACGCGCTATAACCAACATACCTAACCACCAACTCATATTATTGTACAAAATGCGGTACATTCTAGCGATGACAGAAAAAAGTACGGACACAAGAATTTCCCACAAATTAGACGACGACGGTTTTATTTCAAACGCCTTCGCTGCAGTCTCCTTGGTCATAACTAAGATCGCGACGAATTATTCTTTCAACAAAAGAATTAATTCCAATTAATCCTTCTCTATCCAGGCCATAAGGTTGTGGAATGCACTACCAGAGTCCATCAGAAAAGCAGTGTCCTTATCAGTTTTTAAAGCTCCCTTTAAGGAATTTTACCTGTCAGAATAGTGAACTTAGTATTTATTTATAAACTAAGTACAGTATTTATTATATTATCTGTGGTCTAAGAAGCATATTAGGTATACTTATTATATATATATATATATTTATTTATCTTTAAATATTCGTGTTATGTTCATATTTATTCTAGCTTATCTTTGGTACACCCCCTGCCTTTCTTAAATTCACATAATTCTTTCCACCCAAAGGTTGCCTGGAAGAGATCGCTTCTAAGCGATAAGGCCGCCCATTGTACTTGTATCATGTGATGTGTTTTATAATGATCTGTAACTGGTGTACAATAAAGTATTTTTGTATTGTATTGTATTAATTAAATAGGTAATCTGATATAGAATGTTCCTTTCTTTTATTTTTAATCAAGAGTGCTACAGCGAGTTTTCATTAGCAGTTTTTTTATTTTTTTATTTTCAAATTATAAAAGGCTTTGTCGCACACGCGCTTATGTCGCCCTGGTGAGTTTAACAGAAAAACACAAAATAAAATCTAACTAAAATAAAATTAACTTAATTACCTAACATTACGAGTTTGTACAGCGCCCTAGCTGCGTCTGAGACAGACTGTTACAGTGACCTATATTCCTATAACTAAATGGTAAAGTACTATTTCTAATCGATTCGTTCCGAAGACACTCCATCAATATGCGATAAACATCGTCTGTAAAATTACATAGTAGGCAATTTGGTTTAGTTGATTTTTTCATTAAATGTAAAAAAATATTACCTGGTTTGTGTCCGAATCGAAGTCGCAATGCAATAACAGTTTCACGACGATTCAAAATGCCATTGTCAATCCATGGAGAACTCAAGGGATGCGGCTGGATCGTTTTATACCAGATACCTATTTCTCGAGACCGCACGTTAAAATATTCTTTCCATAGGTTATAGCAATCTACTTTAATTTTAGGTATATAGTTTGTATTAAAAGGGGCATATAACAATCAAATTGAACGTAATAGGTAACTGAATAAAACTGAAATTAACATAAAGTCCCCGTTCACACGGACCCTTCGGGCTATTAATACTTTATCTGCAGAGGAGGATGTTGACATATTCTATATGTCCTTACCAAAATTCAGGGATGCGGTTTTAAAATTTTTGGATAGGACTAGGAATATGTAAATAGGTTTATTTTAAGTTTAATATTAAGTGGTAGTTAGTAGTGTGTAGAATGTTAGTTTTTTGGTTTGTGTTTTAAGTTTAAGTTTTTTTTTGTTATATTTCTTTGTCGCTTTGGTGTCCAACTGTAAAGGCATTGTAAATAGTTTATCAATAAATAAATAAAAGCTCACAATAGTAGTGTTGTCGTTCTCGTCAAAATGAAACTACGAACTTTTATTTTCTTGCCTTGTCCTAAACAAGTTTAGTTCAAAGATATTTATTTTCTCATTTACAACATACATGTTACTTACATGAGAAACTTAATAATTTAGGTTTATATTTGGCTTGCGCAAATATGACCATGTCTCGGAATTTCGCAGGAAGCTCAAGTGGCTACCTATACGGCTTCGCCGTAATTCTCATATCCTATCTCTTCTCTATAACATTCTATTTCTGACCTCTGCACCCCCTTATCTCAAAGAGCGTTTCACCTTTCTTCATCTTTCTCACACTCTTTCTCACACTCTTTCTCTGCGCTCTTCGGTAACTCTTATGCTTCAAGTACCAGCTCACTCTATTCCTTTACTGCCCGAGCTGTTCAACTATGGAACGCATTACCAGTTTCGGTGAGGCGTGCTAAGTCACTACCAACCTTTAAAACTATGTCAAAGGAGCACTATTTGTCCTGCTGTCACTAATGCATAACTGAGTCCCAATGTATATATATTTTATGATATGTATGTAGTATATTTCCATGTAAGTATTATAAGTATTTTATTTTATTTTATAATATATGTATAACCTGCAAGCACACAGATCCCCTGGTACTGTCCACGATCCTATCCATCCATGGTTGTCTGGTAGAGATCGCTCTTGAGCGATAAGACCGCCAATTGTATCTAGTTTTTTTAAGTTTTATTTTACATTGTAATTTTATACTTAGTGTGCAATAAAGAATTATCTATCTATCTTAAGCTAAGTATTAATATTATGTTATTTTTCCGTCTTTTTATGTTTGGTCCAGTAGCGTTACATCCTCAAGTATATATCTATGCAATTTGGTTTTAAACACGCCAGACGTTCCAGCACTTTTAACGTCTTCAGGTAGCCTGTTATAGAACTGGGCCCCTTCGAAAGTAATCGTCTTTTTACCCCGTTGAGTTCTTATCGTAGGCAAAACAAGATGGTCAGTTCTTCGTCTACTGTATTTACTATTGATTTTTGGATAATATGCATGGATGTTTTGATAGTTCAATACAAAAAACAATACAAAAAATTTATTTACCAAAAGTTTACGAATAATAACACCTTAACACTTTGAGTGCTGAAAACGCACGGTATGAGTTTTCTACAAGTGACTAATCTGCGAAAATCCACACTAGCGCAGCGGCTAAGAAAATACAGATCTTTGTGACTCAGCAGAGCTGTAATATTTTTCGAACGAAACGCATGTGCGGCGCAACATAACCGCTGTGTAGAGCGGCAGCACAATTTTTTTTAGGTAAAAAAAAAGACCGCAGTCGTCGAAAAAAAACCGCAGTCAAAGTGTTAACTTAATTTATGTACATATTCTTACATTTTAAAGTTGATTGATTGAGGTGTTGCAGTTAACAGTGACCCCCGCACTAGGCTAGGCCTGTTTCGCGGGTTTGGTTACCAAAGTACTTGAACCTGTACCTACAGTAATTTAGACATATTTGTAATAAGCACGCTAGTCACCAAAATGTTATCTACTTATTAGCAATTAGCCATAAGTTCTCATTTTAACACTTTGACTGCGGTTTTTTTTCGAGGACTGCGATTTTTTTTTTACCTAAAAAATTCGTGCTGCCGCTCTACACAGCGGTTGTGTTGTTCCGCACATGCGTTTCGTTCGAAAAATATTACAGCTCTGCTGAGTCAAAAAGATCTATATTTTCTCAGCCGCTGCACTAGTGTGGATTTACGCATATTAGTCACTTGTAGAAAACTCATACCGTGCGTTTTCAGCACTCAAAGTGTTAAGTGATTTTTTTTTATAATTCATATGAGAATATTTTTTTTTATATATAGTACATAATTATGTAGTCCATGGTCGTAGTCATAGTCATAGTAGTCATAGTTAGTCGTAGTATATATGTAGTTCGTAGTCCATAGTCCAAATAGTCGTTGCACATACTTAGACGGTACCTATATGTCTACTGCCTACCACAAAGGTGCTGCCAGTTCAAGTTTCTCAAAAATAGAAAAGCAGCACGCCGCCGCGCCGTCGTCGCTGCCTCTCGAGACTTCTCGAGTACACCTTTCAAACTCACTCCTTTAATTTGCAGTGAACGAGACGGAACTCCTTTAATACAGATGTTTTACGTAGAAAATTAAATAATAAATAAAGCTGGACAAAAGGGATGTAACTAAAATTACAAAAAACATGTATTTATCTAATTATTCCTGAGCCATTTAGAATTAGCAAGCTGAAGTGGCAGTGGGCCGGCCATAACTCGCGAAGAAACGACAACCGCTGGGGTAAACGTATTTCTGAGTGGAGACCGCGACTCGGCAATCGTCGTGTAGGACGCCCTCCGGCTAGGTGAGATGACGACCTGCGAAGGACTGCAGGCAGATACTGGATGCGGCAAGCTGAAGTCAGGGCTCTATGGTGCTCATTAGGGGAGGCCTATGTCCAGCAGTGGACTACTATAGACTGATGATGATGACTGGGCAAAGGATGTAACTAAAAATTATGTATTTACCTAATTATTACTGAGCCATAGATACGAAACATGACTGTATTGTGTTTAAGCATAAAAATAACAACTAGATCACCCAAAACCAATATTTGCAGATCTTTGTCCAGAGGTGAGAATCGAACACGCAACTTCCTGCAAAGTAGCCGGACCTTCACCCGCTTTGCACGTGTTCCTAATATTCCTTCTAGAAAAATCTTTAAGGCCCCTAATGACTTGGCAACTAATTACGAGTATACCCAGCTAACTCAGATAACACAACATATAGATAAAAGCATCTCTAACGACCACTGTCATTTGTGCACTGCGTGCGGAGAATAACTTTTTTCTGAGTTATTATGAGCGGTGCTGGCATAGTGGTGGGAAAACCGTCTTTGTTTTACTCCTATCTTTAAGTAATCATTAAAGGTGCGTGAATTCGGTCAGCTGTAAGTTGTTTGCAACAATCTGCAGTTCAATTGTTTAAAAAAAAAAAATATTGTTAGCCACACATACTCACACAATGTTATACAGAGTTTGAAAAAAAGGAAAACACACAAAAATACAGAAATACTTAAGTCGTAGGTGTAGTAGAGTCCCAATAGTAAGAAAAACAGTAGTTGTAAATACAAGTTCTAATTTATTTATATTATTTGATTGTAACCTTCTTTATTACTAAAGGTAGAAAACGATACGTCTTCGTTTTGCATCTTTATTAACATCAAATAATAGAAATAAATATCAGTACAATTTCGATAGACCAGCTTCAGAGAGAAAAGGAAGAAAATTATTTATTAGACACACAATCCCAGTTACAGAAATATAAGACTACTTAGTACTAGATAACACGAATAGAGACAAAAACAAGTGAATATCAAATGGGTAATGGCTCAGCGAAAACTTTTTTCGTTTTGCTATTTTGCAAACCCTGCACATATTTACCACTACCGGTACTATTCAGACTTGAATGTAAATACTTCGCTAGTCAGATATCACATCGCAAACACTGTCATGTCCCAAGAACGTGCAAACACACTGTATGTCTCACGAAAAGCTGCACTATTTGAATGGTCTTTTGAGAAAATTCATAGTGGCACTGCTCAAGCCTCGTTTTATAGGGGACAGCGGTTTATATTTTTATCTAATTCCACGGTCTCACCAACCAGGTGGATGGTTAGTAGATGTAAAAAGGTTAAGGAGACTGGCCGCCGCCATAGCCAAAATTTTGCTATGAGGACAATAAAACAAAACCGAAGCTAAAACCTTTTTAGTTACGGTCATAAAAAACAAACGCTTCTATTTCAAAAAGTATAGCTCACTCGCTTTCCCTCGCAAGGAGGTCGGTATCAAACGCGCGGTGGTTTCAGGCTCACAAGCAAAGAGATCGGTGGCACCCAGCGCGCGATTGATGAGAAATCTATCATGGGCTGAATTCAGGTAACCAATCGCTTTACTATGATAACTGGCTCAGAATCGTCCATACATGAAATAGACTTTGGCACTTTTGACACGCATCCCTCTGTAGTTTATTCAAAGTTAAATGACATAATGTAATGTGTCATTCTTAGATTATACCATTGTTTTTAGGGTGAAGCTCGCCTATGTACATATCTTTTTTTAGTTAAGTTATTTTTAAGTTTTTTGTGTACAATAAAGAATTACAGAATAGCTAACGAAGACCAACCCAGCCGCCAACTTTGTGAACTCGCTGATATAATTCTGAATAAAAACGGATCCAGTAAATAGGATATACTGTGTAAACGTACGCTTTAATCGTGGCCTTGGCCCAGTGCAGCAGTGTTTTGTTTAAATAGTGCTCTCAAGGTCACCTCTTGCGACATGCTAGTGAAGCCCGTAATAAAATCCAGGCAGCCTTAAAAAAAATACGATTTGCATTTATTCTCCTGTCACTCACGTATCTACCTAAACTGTGCTTCACACTCTGTCTATCGCCGCTTGCATATCATTAACGCATATGAAACTAGCTCGTGTGCGAGGAGCATAGCGATAATCGACTTATCAGAGTGTACTCCAAACTAAAAAAATTACAACGTCTAACTTTTCGATTAGAAACCCATGGTTGAGAGGCCTCTAATAAAATTGAATAAGGTTCAATGATAGGGTAATTCCATCATACGGCTATATCTCAAAATATTTTGGGTGAATTTTACAGTATATCCCCGCGAAAATCGATCCAATTATCATTGTCTTTGTTATTCTGCCGAGCATGTTTTCTTCAGGCATTTCAGATATCATTGTATAATATGAGATCAAAGGTTTTCTGTGACATTAAAACAATATTTCAGAAGTATTGATCGAAATTCACAATGAGGTTTGTATTTATCTTAATAGGTTTTCTACGAAATCTTTTATTTTTACAATTTATTTTTTGTTAAATGTTAAGGAAAAATTATTCCACTCTCCTAGAGTTATATGAAAATATTATTATATATTTTAGATAATATAGTTTCTGCCCGCGGCTTCGCACGCGTTGTGTCTATCCCAAGAGAAAACTACCTGTATGCAAAATTTCAGCCGAATTCACTGAGTAGTTTTTGCCTGAAAGAGTAATACATACAAACTTTTGCGTTTATAATATTAGTAGGATTATCTTATCTTGCTAAATTTATATGTATAAGTTGATAATAAGTACACCCTATGCTACAAGTTGGTATAACAGACACTGTAGGTTAAATAAGTACCTACCCAATTTCAGCCCACGTTTGGCCATTGATAGTTTCAACTCTATTTACTCGTCCCTCGTTGTCTACCACTGATTCTAAAACTCAACTAAACATGCACCACTAATCTCTACAAATCCAACTGGATTGGAACATTTATTCCTAACTGGCCCGAAGCACTGGATCAACGTAAATGGACCTAGGCAGCTATAAATTTCGCATGTTTAGCATCTGTTTCCATGTTGGCTTTAGATCTATGGATATAAATCGCATGAGAGCAGATCTTTTTCAGTGTCCAGTACTATCTGCTTCTTTCAGATCGTGATGGTTTTTACAAAGCTTTTGTTGGTGAGGTTAGTTTGAATTGAACGAACTTCTAACGGGGTGTACCAGGCTAGTTTTGTGATAAAGAAAAGTCGAGAAAGGCTTGGGTTTGATTTTTTGTTGTTTGATTTAGCAATTTTGGAATTTAGCCCCTAAGAATAGAAATTCATCTCATATTACAGAGATCTTGAAAGACAGACAAAGCTTTCAACACAGAATGTCAGAAAGTCGGAAACTTCCAAAGTACCTCTATCTTATTAGACTAAAGGTAAGTTCCGCCCACGCTATGCCTGTCAGAATGGGTAGGTAAATCATAAATCTATATATATAAAAGAAAGTCGTGTTTGTTACAACACTTATAACTCGAGAACGGCTGGACCGATTTAGCTGATAACTGGTGGAGAGGTAGCTTAGAACCAGGAGTCTAACATAGGATACATTTTATCATTTAAACAATTTGACACATAGATTTCCACGGGGGCGAAGCCGCGGGGCGCAGCTAGTAATTAAATAAAAATATAAATTTATTTGATTTTATGTGTGATTTATTTTGTGACATTTATTTTTAATTTTGTATGTTTTTATTTTTAAGTTTGTATATGGATTGTGAATCTGACAATAAATGAGTTAATAATAATAATAAAATCACGAAAAATTATCACTTAACTTGCTAGTTAAGGCAAGCTGATGTTTTACTTCGTACCTGGAACTACCTGGATAATGAGAATAATAAATTTATTGGTAAAAACAAGTATTACAGTCACAAAATAATTATAAATATAATTATTAAACTAAGTACTACTTAAAAATTATTATTTCATTTTTCGCAGATAATCGTCAACACTGTAGAACGCCTTCTCGACGAGCACGCGATTTAAGTCTCCTCTTGAATGAAGAGAGAATGTGACTACCTGATCTGTAGTTTTTGCGTGAAAGAGTAACAATACATACAAACAAACTTTCGCGTTTATAATTTAAGTAGGAAGTAGAATAAATAGCAGTTCCTGAACATCTACTTAACACTTTGACGCGATTTTTTTTCGACGACTGCGATCTTTTTTTTAACCTAAAAAATTCGTGCTGCCGCTCTACATAGCGGTTGTGTTGCGCCGCACATGCGTTTCGTTCGAAAAATATTACGGCTGTGCTGAGTCTGTAGTGATCTGTATTTTCTCAGCCACTGCGCTAGTGTGGATTTACGCATATTAGTCACTTGTAGAAAACACATACCGTGTGATTTCAGCACTCAAAGTGTTAAGAGTGAATAAATAAATAAATTCTAATAATGCTGGACAATTCACACAGTATTATCTAGCCCCATGGTAAGCAGAGCTTGTGTTATGGGCACTAGATAACTGATATACATAATACAATACATTACATTGACTTGTATTATACCAGAACACCCGGAACAAATATCTGCAGATCGTACACACAAATGTTCGGAGGCGGGAATCGAACCCGCAACTAGTCCTGCGTCGCAGGCGGACCTTCGCCCTCCGTGCCATATCCGTCGTCTAGTCTAGTGTAGAGTAACATCCACCATCATCATCAGTACACATACCTTCATCTGAGAAAATGACACGTACTTAGACCGTCATAAAGCATAACGTTGCGTGTTAATGCTCCGTAATCCCACCTCATATTTTAGTTAAGGGGAAGCATTAACTCATCGCGAAATAAAATATTTAAGGCTGTGTTCGCGGAAATGTATACCGGGTTTCGGTAAAAGCGTTGTTCGTAAAGGGAGAGAGTGGGTGTAAAATTGTTTCATCTAATTAGCAAGTTCTAATCTATCAGACAGTGGACACTCACGATAGGGCTGGTCAACCAGATCAAAGTTGCAAAGAGCTATGGAAAGAGCTATGCTCGGAGTTTCTCTGAAGATTTGTAACGAATAAATCCGACAGAGAACCAAAGTTATCGACATAGCTCAAAGAATTTAGCAAGCTGAAGTGGCTTTGGGCCGGCCATATCTCGCGAAGAACCGACGGCCGCTGGGGCAAACGTTCTTGAGTGGAGACCACGACTCGGTAAACGTAGTGTAGGACACCCTCCAACCAGGTGGGATGTCGACCTGCGAGCAAGCTGAAGACAGGGCACTATGGCGCACATTGGGGAGGCCTATGTACAGCAGTGGACTGCCTGCTATAGGCTGATGGTGATGATGATGATGATGATGATGAATCTATCAGAAGGCCTGGTCAAAGCGACGCGTGACCCGAAGGCTGGTGAGCATCTGGCGCAGCGCATCAGCACTGCCATACAGCGGAGCAATGCAGCCAGCCTTTGGGGACGCTTTCTAATTCATATGGATAAACGCACGAAATGCGACTTTCTTGTATACTCCAAAATGATGAAACACGAAGTGGAACTAGTCCACTTGAGCTACCTAAAGATTCTTAGCAACAGCCTGCAGTTAGGTTTGTGGCAAAATTTCAATTTTAGGCAGGTAACCTTTGGTTTGTGGCAAAATTTCAATTTTAGGTAGGTAACCTTTGGTTTGTGGCAAAATTTCAATTTTAGGCAGGTAACCTTTGGTTTGTGGCAAAATTTCAATTTTAGGTAGGTAACCTTTGGTTTGTGGCAAAATTTCAATCATTTCTGTTAGTGTATTTTTGGCTACCGACAGTGTTCTGTCAACTTGGAACAAGTCAAGTTAGATCAAAATGTTTTAAAACTTTGACTGCGGTTTTTTTTCGACGACTGCGATCTTTTTTTTTTACCTAAAAAATTCGTGCTGCCGCTCTACACAGCGGTTGTGTTGCGCCGCACATGCGTTTCGTTCGAAAAATATTACAGCTCTGCTGAGTCACAAAGATCTGTATTTTCTCAGCCGCTGCGCTAGTGTGGATTTACGCATATTAGTCACTTGTAGAAAACTCATACCGTGCGTTTTCAGCACTCAAAGTGTTAATGTCTGTTTAGCCAACATTAGTTAAAGTTGTTTGTGTGTGTGTGTGCCAATGTGTTTTTGCCTAAATTCTAACTTGGAAGCCGCTAATATACCACCGATTAAGCCACCGCAGTGTCGGCGTGCTGTATTTAAAATTCGGCGACTCAGTTTGTAGACTCCAGAGATATTCAGTAGCATTATTTTCTCTTCACCGCCCCAACTAACAACTAACTTTAGCCTGAGAATAAGGTTTCTAGCTAGCACTTCGACTAACTAGATAGCACTTCGAATTTTGTCAACGCGGAGTTTCTATCAGAATTTCTATTAATAGAAGCTTTAAGAAACTTAAATCGAGAAACGAATAAAAGTGCTTCAACCTACATATTTGATTGGAATCTCAATTAATTGAATTAAACGACAAATAATAAAGAAGGACCATAGACATGATGGCTGATTTTGAAAAGTTACTCCGAGATATTTTTCGATAGGTATCTGAAATTCGTATTTTGACACTGGATTAAAAATAGTATAGGTGGAGGGCGTCCTACACTAAGTTTACCGAGTCGTGGTCTCCACTCAAGAACACGTTTGCCCCAGCGGCCGTCGGTTCTTCGCGAGATATGGCCGGCCCACTGCCACTTCAGCTTGCTAATTCTCAGAGCTATGTCGATAACTTTAGTTTTCTGTTGGATGTATTCGTTGCGAATCCTATCCTTCAAAGATACTCCGAGCATAGCTCTTTCCATAGCTCGCTGAGCGACTTTGAACTGGTGGACCAGCCCTATCGTGAGTGTCCACGTCTCAGCTCCGTAGGTCATAACGGGTAGGACGCACTGGTTGAAAACATGAAATCTTGAAAACTTTCGTTTTCAAGCATTGCGGTATGGATGAAGAGAAGACTCGACGTAGTTTCCCAAACGCTGCCCAGCCCAGCTGATCATGATGATGATGATACCATTTGCATTGGGAACACCTGTAGGGTACATTTGTATACAGGCACTTATTTGTTTATAAGGATAATATTTCCTCGTATTTTTTTTATAAACACATGCTCTTATTTTTATGACGAACCTCACCGAAAGGATTTGTCGTAAAACGCAGATCGTAAAAAAACTTATATTGTTTTATGTTATCCAGCTTGCTACGGTGAATAATGGCTTTGCAATATGGTTTCTTCTAAGATAACTTAAAAAAAATTGTTTTAGAATATATCTCCAAGAGGGTGTCTCACGACAAATTAAAAAAATATCGCCACAAAGCCTCACTACTAAACTAATAAGCAGTTTGGGCAGAGATACGAAGTTGCCCTTGGTGGCCACCAAACACTATTTTCGCCACACATCTCTGCCTAACTAAATTATACCAAATAAATTATTCCAGAGACATTTATCTTTTAAAAAGTCAACACAAATTAACTTATAAAAAGTAACACAAAATGCCCTATGATTTTATTCAAATTTTCTTTGGTAAACGAAATAGGTGGCAGCGCTAGGGGTATCGCCTTTAGAAGTGAACCTAACTCATGGATTTGGTTCCGTGGTAAAAAATCTACTTACATAAAATTAATGATAATACTTCCGAATCTCTCGGGATATAAATATTTTTGGGACCACGGGATCATTATAATTTATACAACTGCAAAATAATTTTCCAAATCGGTTCAGAAATGACACATCCATACAACCATCTACATATGTATGTTTGTATATGTCCTCCTTTTTTGAAGTTTGCTTAAATAGTATAGTGTGTTAGTATTTTTTATATTTAATGTACGCTAGTTTTAAGGTACCTATATGTATATTACTATGGACCGTAGAATAAGTTAAATAAGATCTGTTACTTTTCTATGGTCTGAAATAAATGATTTTATTTTTATTTTATTTAAAAAGCTCACTTAGAACTTACCCAAAAACTACCCGGGTAGTAGGTATACTAACCTTTTATGTATAAATAGGCACTTAAATTATATTTTAAAGAAACTTTTACCACTAAGCCACGTAAGTTTAATAACTGCTTTGCTAACGACCATTCCCTGCAAGCAGACTTAGCAAGAAACTCCCTTAATAGCTACCAAGTTCTCGCAACTAATTCATAGAACTTACAAGCACTTTTAACTGACAACAAACTTCGAAGAGACATGAGAAATCTGTAAAAACTTGTTTATTATTAACCGACGAAAAACAAAAAAGTCGATTTAGCCGTTAGTGATTAGATTGATTTGGAAAATTCTGTAGCTTTTGTTTGATCCTGAGATAGTTCCATAGAAGCTTTATTCCCGAGGGATAAGTATTTTACCCGAAAAACTTAAAAAACAGTGTAAACAAGGAATATGAAGCCGATTTATAGTTTTTTCAAAACAATCAAAACATAATAGACCTCTGTGGCGCGGTGGGCGAAGGTCCGCCTGCGACGTTGGAAGTACCGGGTGTTCTGGTCGTTATCTATCCTACTAATATAATAAACGCGAAAGTTTGTGAGGATGTTTGTTGCTCTTTCACGCAAAAACTATTGAATGGATTTTGATGAAACTTCACAATAATATAGCTTACATATCAGAATAACACATAGGCAACAATTCATAAAGATAAAATATATTGTTTATACTAAAAAATATCTAGCTATGTAATGTATTGTACCCATAACACAAGCTCAGCTTAGTTTGGGGCTAGGTCCTGTGTGTGAATTGTCCAGCATTATTATTTATTTAAATTTATCAACGCTACAGCTTTAGGGTTTATCACAATAGGCTTAGCATGCCGCAGTGACACAAAATTTCCAAAAAGAATAATAAAAACATTAGTAGATTAGCCTATCAAAATACACGTGTAAGTAACGTGGGATGAGAAAGAATACAACCCAAAATAATCTCCATTATTCCTAAAATAAAATAACACGTCCTGACACGACTGACATTTCCTTGTCCTCTGTCTGATATAGAAACGTACAATCGAATAACAGAAACAAATAAGAACGAGTATTTACAATTGAAGAAATTGAGTTAACTGCAGAATTGACGAATTTTCAAATGATAAATCAAAACTTTAACTACGAGTATTTGTCTACCTGAATAAAATTAATAGGATAAGTTCGTCATCCCGTTTGAGGACGTCCTACACTACGTTTACCGAAACGTGATCACAAAGCACTCATTTACTTACTACAAAATGTACACCTCTGAATATGTAATTTCGGCCTTAGTTTTCAGTTTTAACGCTTAATTACTCGCGTGGGGTGTTTAACACCCCAGCGACTGTTTGATCGTCTCTAGTTATTGGAGTTTCGAATTAACAACGCTAATTTTTAAATCTTAATCTTAAATAAAAGTCTGATTTTGTATGTATTTGGTAGTTTTTTTCTAATTCTAAAATTGGGGTGGAAAGCACGCCACGCGAGTACTTATGTATGTTTTTATGCGCGAGTTACTAAGGGTTAAGCTGGTGCGGCTAGATAAGAGCCTGCAACAAAAGTTTGACTACCTGGGACTGTTTTAATTTTAGAGATTTTGTTAAGTTTTTCAATATTATTTTGAACTAGCTTCTGTCCACGGCTTGGCACACGTTTTTTTATATAAAAAGAAGCATATACATATGTTATAACCTTATAACAGAACCAGATCTTTAAGTGTATAAAATTTCAGTCCGATTCATTTCGTACTTTTGGCGTTACCATAGGCCAAACATTTTAACAACGGCACAAACTTTTGTCTTTTTGACTATATTTTTTTAAGGAACTTGATTAGGTACATACATATTATACATACCTACATAATATTATATAGGTAGGTAGCTAAGGCCATATCTCACGAAGAACCGACGGCCGATGGGGCAAACGTGTTCTTGAGTGGAGACTACGACTCGGTAAACGTAGTGTAGGACGCCCTCCGACCAGGTGGGATGACGACCTGCGAAAGACTGCAGGTAGATGCTGGATGCGGCAAGCTGAAGACAGGGCGCTATGGCGCTCATTGGGGGAGGCCTATGTCCAGCAGTGGACTGCTATAGGCTGATGATGATGATGATGATGATGAGGTAGCTAAGGTGACGTTTCGGAGTTATACTTTTTGTACAAAGACTAAACCTATTTTAGAGCCACGCTTAATAAAGTCGATATTCGATTGATATTCTAAGCACCCGCCTTACTGGTTCAGTGAACTGAACAGCTGTGAACTGGCCAACTGAACAAGTGGGAATAAAGGAGTAACCCACTATAAAAGAAGAATACAGCGTGATACTGTCAAGATTTCTAACAATATTATCTGTTTCAACAAAAAAAAAAAAAAAAAATTATTGTTTCAACAAAATCAACAGCCCTTAATCTACATAATTTAAACCTTAATAATCTAACTTTCGGCCAATTTAAAATAATCTGTTTTTGTAGTCGCTCTTTATTCATAAATAAATAATGCAAATCCACACAGAATCATTTAGCCCCAAGCTAAGCAGAACTTGTGTTATGGGTTACTAGATTACTGATGTACATTATAAAATATATAACATTGATAGATATTTTTATTATACATAGAAAATACCCAGAACACCCCGTACAAACATTTGCAGATTGTACAAATGTTTATTGTTGTTGACGACCGATGTGGCGCGGTGGGCGATGGTCCGCCTGCGACGCAGGAGAGGAACAATTGTGTGTACGATCTGCAGATATTTGTTCCGCATATGAGCGATATGGTAAGCATGGGGCTAGCCCCATGGTAAGCAAAGCTTGTGTTATGTTGTGTTTGTGTAAAAAATAATGCTGGACACACAGCATTATCTAGATAATGCTGTGTGTCCAACATAATTTTTTTATTTTATCCCGAAACGGGAATCGAACCAAGTGCCACAGGCGGACCTTCACGCCACGCCACATCGGTCGTCAAAGTCAGACGTCAGTACTCGTTATTAGGGCTTACCTCTAAAGAAAGTCCTAGAATTAAACGTCTTGCAACTATTCTCTGATCAATTATTAGAAGGAATTATAAGTAAGCTTGGTAATATTATTTTGAGTTCGTAAATACATTTTAAAAAGGAACGAAAGTGGAAGTGTTCCGATTTTTTACAGTTTTTATATAATTAAATGACTCAAAGTGCCTTAAATTTAATAAAGAACAAAAAAAAACTTTTTCTCGCAGAAAAATAACCATTAAAATCATAACAGAACTTGCCTCGCACGTGTCTAGTTTACTGCTCTTTCCTCGGTTCGCCTTCTAGTCACAGTGATTTGAGGAACAGACTAATCTTCATTATGCAAAGTACATTCATGTAAATTGCAGTGATGCTCAATCTGCAAAGTGCAAGTTCGCAATCAGTGGAATATCGACCGCGAATCCGACAGTGACGCTCAAACTGTGGCCCGTAGAGACGAATTTCGGGAGCAATGGGCCAAACGGCTCACTGTATTAGGCCCTTAGGCCTCAGCCTAATTTGATGCGAAATAGTGAGTTTGATATTTACTGTGGGTTTTGTTTTTACCATTAATATTCCTTTTCAAACCATCATGATACAAGATACAAGTAATTTAAAAAGGGGATACCTATTTACCATGTGTTTTTATTGAAAAACTCAGAAATCTAATCATGGTAAATATACCGTTTTAAATGACTTACATAAGTATAAATTATTCCGTATCTGAATAGCTCTGTTAGTGTTTTTTTCTTGTTTCTCGATTTAGTGGTTATCCACTAAAATTACATTACATTAATGTTATAATGCAATTAATTTTAGCGCAAGCAATCGTAAATTATTAGCTTCTTGACACTCACGAAAGATGATTTAGTCAGCATCTGTTTGGTTAAGAGTCAGCCGAACAGTTTCTCGCTAAAACAATGAGTAGATAACACAAAAAGAAACAACTTCTCTCAAGTAGTTCAGCTCAAAAGCCGGAAAAATCAAATCAAGCGACCCGTGAAAAGTTCGAGTTTCACAGCGCTGGCTGCTAATAAGATCACGTTCTCAAATAATTGTTGAAACAACACTTTTACTAAGACAATGGTATTCGTTCGATTCAGCGAGGAGATTACTTTATTTAGCAGATGGTTCAGCTAAACTGAGCGGGATAATTTTATTTTATCCAAAGAACCAAGAGAAATCACATTATTTGAGAGGATCTTGAGGATCTTGACAGTCCGGAATATAAGTGTTTCTGTGTTACTATATTGGATTCACAGTTATTTTCGAAGTGTTAGTTATATCACACAGAATTTATACGTCATTTTGGGTCATTTAAAATTTCTAGGCAGAACCAAAGTCTTGCTGATCTTAGGCTCCATTCACACTGATATGGCAGCAGACGGTAACTGCCAGCAGCGAGACGTAGCGAGCACTTTCAGGTATCAAATACGACACTTGCACACTCACTCTGACAAAGCGTGCATCAGTGGCGATAAGCGGCTAGATTCACGATAAATGAATTCAATCGTTTAGCGTGAACCTAGCCGCTTATCGCCACTAATTTTAGCAACATTCCGTTATTAGAAAAAAATGCATTTGGTAAGTTTGAGTGTGTTTATCATGCTTACGCATAAATGCGTTTTTTAGATGGTTTTGAATGGATGATTAAAGAGTTAGGATAACTTCGATGTATTATTGAAATGAAATGAAATAAATTTATTGTATAAACTGTGTACAAAAAGATCTTAAAAGCTAGGTGAATCAACAGTTTATCCATTAATTATGGACGTACAATATTAAACTTATATAACTAGGTAATTTAATGTCATAGTTCTTTGATGTCATAAAAACATTTCTCTATCAGCCACATACGGAGTTTTGTCTTAAATTTACAAGTAGACAGTTCTCTTATGTCTCTAGGAATTTTATTATATACTTTGACAGTCATGGTAGAGCAATTTTTCGCACTCAGTGCTGTTCTGTGTGAGGGCAATATAAGCCTCTATTATATATTTTTTACTATTTAGGCTAGTTGGAAGGTATAGGTACATTAGTCCTCTCCTCTTTAACTATACTGATACCCTCAACTAGAGAGAATAACGTGAAAGTTAAATGCAAAATCGAAAATAAAAATCACTGTTTCCCAAAGCCCCTGTTATCAAAACATTATCAAACTAGCTCATGACAATGTGTTACATTTGTTCTCAATCTCCTCATTCCGTACTTAGTATCACAAACGGATCAAAGATGGGACACAGAGGGACAAACTCAACTTGATTGAAAAGCTTCCACACTATATAGAAGCAAGCAGTTTGTCACAGGAAACAAAACCAACAGCTATGTTACTCAAAACACAGTCGCAGCGGCAAAAAATGTGAATCAGATATGAACTTAAACTCGTTATCTTTAGATATATTTTACAGTGTCAAGTCAAAAATCATTTATTCTTTAGGCTTACAAAATAAGCACTTAGACATATTTTGTGACAAGATGGCCTCCCACAAGCTTCAAATGATTGGCCTTTGAGAGGTCTGTCACCTGATGCCGTCAATAGCCTATGCATCTAAATGTTACGAGAATAAAGATCAGATTTGAATGCAATGTTTTATGCTGAGGTAGCAGTGACCTGCGACAACCTTTTCATAGTTAAAGAAACGTGATAAGTTTGGCAATCATTATTATGCGTAGGATAGATATATAGATAACACATTTATTTGACAATTGCAGCACAATGTTACAAAGGTCACAATAGGAAAGGCACATCATAAAATATTTATTATTATTTTATTTTAAGCTGTTATTGTCCCAGTGCTGGGCAACGGCCTCCCTTTTCTCCTTCCACTCCTCGCGATCCAACGCTGCATCAGGCCATGATGGAAGATGTACCTCGAGCTCGTCGCGCCATCTCATCCTGGGCTTTCCACGTCGCCTCTTAGCGTTGGGTGGGCTCCACTCTGTGGTGGTCTTTGCCCACAAGTCGCTGGACATACGGCAGACGTGTCAGTTCCACTTCAGGCTTCCGGCTGTCATAAAATAACACATAAATTAAAGAACAATGAGTTTTAGTACCTATTAGTAAACAATAAGTAGTAGGATACAGGAACAGCCTCCTTTTTCTCATTCCACACCTACACAAGAGTAAAACCGAGTTTGTAACGAATAGGCCCCGAAACTGCTGGACCGATTTGAAAAATTATTTCACCGCTGGGAAGCTACACTATCCCCGGTGAACATAGGCTATATTATATTTTAAAAAAAGAAAGGGATCCGTACTAAAACCGAACGAAGCCGGGAAGGTCCGCAAGTATATTATATATATTTTTTTTTAATAAAAAATATCTATCTATGTAATGTATTGTATTATGTATATCAGGTATCTAGTACCCATAACACAAGCTCTGCTTAGCTTGGGGCTAGATGATGCTGTGTGAATTTTCCAGCATTATTTATTTATTTTTAAAATTCTTACTGCCCAGACTGTTTGCTATTTATGCTACGCCGCCACTATCCCTTTATCTCTCGAAACTTCTTTGCTTTGTTCCAAGATCCTTTAGGTCTATTTTATCTGTGGGACAATAAAAATAAGTTTTCTTTGTGCAGACTGGGTACGAAGTTTGTCTGGATGGGGTGAGGTTGAGAGTATTTGCGTATTTTAACAATACTCATGTTCAAACCTTTGTGGTTTCCTTCGTGTTATTTTTAAGCTTTTTTATGTAACAAATCTTTAAGTTGGTAAATAAATTTAAAAAAAAATACGGTCGAAGTAGATATAAAACTTAGATTTTTCTTCTATTTCAAATCTTACTTTTGTAGCCTGTGTGGTATTGCTATCTTACACTAGCGACCCGTCCCGGCTTCGCCCGGGTGGGCATTTCTTTCGATCGATAATGTGGACTACTCTACTGTATTAGGTCATATCCTGTAAGAATAGATGTGTTTTCAATAAATACAAAATGTTGGAGATACATTTATTTGCCTAAAGTTCCTTCAAAATTGCATCAAGAGTCAACCTTCCTAAAAACATGAAACCATGGTGATGGTAGATAGAAGAAGGCGCATTCAGTTCCATTTTCAAAAATAAATTCAAATTGTGTTCTTTGTAAATGGAATACCAAAGAGTCGAGTCTTTATGTAACAGGAGGAATGTCTTGTACTGGCTGATGATTTCAGACTAAAGTAGAAAATTTAAAAAAACGCTATTGACACGTTTTTTGAGCAAGAGAAGTGAAAAAGTCGTGTATTGGGATTTGATTTTTTATTTAATTCTGTCTACTAGCGTTCGTTGGTAAACGTAGTGTACGACGCCCTCCGACCAGGTGGGATGACGACCTACGAAAGACTGCAGGTAGATGTTGGATGCGGCAAGCTGAAGACAGGGCGTTATGGTGCTCATTGGGGGAGGCCTATGTCCAGCAGTGAACTGATATAGGCTGATGATGATAATGATGATGATGACTAGCGTTCACGAAGTTTCTTGTTTGTGTATTATCCTTGGGTATTAGTAACATTTCCCATCTTGGTTCTATTTATTTAACGCAAACTATACGCCTAACACACGTGCCGATAACACGTATGAGCTTGAAAACTTTCGTCTCTGTAATTTTAGTGTGACACCAAATCCACATTGTTTGAAGTAAGTCAAAGTATGTTTTCTCCTGGCAAATATTTACATGTGAATAGGTGTTGTAACTTTACAAAGGGGGTAAGTCAAACTTTCTAGATACAACGCCGTGTTTGAATAAGGCTGCGTTTTTGGTGGGCATTACGAGCGGCAGTTTGGTCTCTTTCGATTAAAAATGACACGCGAGTAACGATTGATTGAAAAAAGTAATTAATTTTACTAATTAATTACTTTCAAACGTTAAAGTCTTGTACGAAACAACATCCTGTACTTCTCAATCCCATTCAATATCTAGATAATTTACATGAAAATACCTATATGGGACTGGAGTGAACTGGATTTAGCGAGAGGATGTTTGTTTCTAGATTTTGAACGAAATACAATACTTTTATTTGGCCATAAACAGGTTAGGTATGTACAATAACATAAATAATAATAAATTATCCTATGTATGAGCACTAACATAGATACAACACAATAGATACTACATCTTAGACCAAAAATAATAAAATAAACTTACGGAGAAACAATAAATAGCTACAGTGTTGGCCTATTGGCCAAAAAGGGTCAAACTCCGCTCTGTGCTGACCCACGCGTGGCGCGGAACAAAGCTGGTTTTCAGTACTAAAAGCCACTTGGCTTATCTACTTTCAAAGCAACCTAGTTAGCCTACCTAGCCGTCACCTAACAACTCCACTCCCGCTCTCCATATTCACAGTGAACACAACCTTACAAAGTTCTTCAATAAGTTAGAAGTTCATGTAAATAAAGTGTTTGACAAATTTTTTGTCGCTTGAATGACAAAGGATTGTAATTTGAAGAAAAATAAAAAATATCTTGCTCTAATGGCGCGGAAGCTGCAAGTTATTCTAATTTTATGTAGCTTTGTCAATAGAAAACGTTCATAGAACTACTATGAACATTTTCTACTTTTAACCGACTTTAAAATGGAGGCTTTATGTTCGGCTGCATGTAAACGTTTGATATTTAACCGACTTAAAAAAAGGAGGAGGTTCTCAATTCGACTGTATGTCTTTAATATACATATATATGTCCGTCGGTTTCTCTGCCAACTTATGGACCAATTTGCATGATTTTTTTGAAGTTGTATGGAGAACAATTTCGAGGTGGTCTCATAAATAATATTATTCCTGAGGGATTAGCATTTATCCCGTCAAAATTAAAAAAAAAATAGTTTAAATCTAAGGAATCTGAAGATGCTATTTAGTTTAAAAACCGACAATTTATACCTATAACAAAATTATCAGAGTACTTTACTGTTAATATTTGACGTAACTTAGGTAGAATCCGCACGTGATCAGAATGAGATGAAACCAAACTGAAACAATTTAACACGGTCATTTACTATCACAAGGTTCCATCTTAATTTGATAAAGGCTGGATTGTATGAGAGCAAAACGAATCTATGAGTGATTTGGCAATAACTTCAGTGCTTTCACACACACGTGCACGTATAGGAATAGGAAATTGAGACTAATTTTTTGATATTTTTCACATTTCGTTTGTGTCATCATTCAAAGCCTTCTTCAATGCTGAGCAGGCGTAAATTAAGCAATCAGTGCTGTGAAACGCCAATTCTGACAAATTTTGACGTTTTAGCTGGTGTCAAACCAATACAAAATTGACGTTTGACAGCACTGATTGCTTAATTTACGCCTGTTGCAAACCGGTCGCGAGTTACATATTCACCCGGCAGGTTTTAAATGAAGTCGGTTCTTTGGCCGGCCCACTGCCACTTCAGCTTATTATTTCTTAGAGCTATGTTGATAACTTCAGTTCTCTTTCGGATGTATTATATAAAAATAATTACGTACTTACTACTTATCAATTATCCACACGTAAGAGTTCTAATATATACATTCACAACAAAGGGACACAGTCTGCTCGCTTACCCTTGTACAGTCAGTGCACAATCAGAGGATCACACACATAACTGGCTTCACACAATGCTTGTCAGATTATACGCTGGGCTATTGTGAAGGTGTTTCAACGGTGCATAATAGCTGTATGCCCTCGAAGGTGCCGATGTTGTACATTGCCTATAGTAATAATAGTTTATTTATTTCAGAATATAGAAACGGTACTGATCTTAATTATCTTATGCTGAAAGCCATGAAAAAGGCACAAAATGTTATTGAAAAAAAATCTGAATTAATAAGTACCTAACGTACAAAAATATA
This sequence comes from Eupithecia abbreviata, assembly GCA_943735965.1. NCBI lineage: Eukaryota > Metazoa > Arthropoda > Insecta > Lepidoptera > Geometridae > Eupithecia > Eupithecia abbreviata. The sequence continues at coordinate 3,684,550 of OX030996.1, forward strand.
TCAATTTTAGTTTAAGTAGTTATAACATCGCCTTAGGGCTTAATAAAAAAAACCTAATAATAATATATAATATTAATAATAATGCTGGACAATTCACACAGCATTATCTAGCCCCATGGTAGATGCATGCAGAGCTTGTGTTATGGGTACTAGATAACTGATATACATAATACTATATATTACATAGATAGATATGCTAATGGTGTTGATATCTCAATAAATTAATTAATTTATTGAGATATCAACACCATTAGGTTGACAATGATGATGATGATACGTATTATAGGTATCATCATCATCATCGTCAGCCTATATTAGTCCACTGCTGGACATAGGCCTCCCCCAATGAGCGCCATAGCGCCTTGTCTTCAGCTTGACGCATCCAGCATTTACCTGCAGTCTTTCGCAGGTCGTCATCCCACGGTCGGAGGGCGTCCTACACTACGTTTACCGAGTCATGGTCTCCACTCAAGAATACGTTTGCAGCGGCCGTCGGTTCTTCGCGAGATATGTCCGGCCCACTGCCACTTCAGCTTGCTAAATAAATAAATAGGTATAGTCAATATAAACGTAAGTAATATAAAGTTAAAATGGTATCTCAGTTTCATATCTACATAGAAAATAGCATTTGTTAGGATATCCTCATTCCCAGTTCTACTATTTCGTATTCTACTATTTCCATACTATTTCGCACATAGACTTCAAGTCACAGCTGCAAATGGGAATAAGTTTCATAATTTCCTTGCAACACGCTCGAGCTAAAACATACATTGTTTTGGTTTCATAATATGCAAAGTATGTGTTAAAATGCATAGGGACGCTCCCGCAGAAATTCTTTCATGAATTTTTGCATAGTTTTGTTCTTTTGGAGTAATTTTAATTTTCAACATGATTCAATTCTTGTTCAGGTTTTTTGAAACAATTAACTGACCGTGCGGCTTTGCTCAATTGTTGTGTGATATAACATAGGCTATATTATGTATATGTAATATTATAATATTCGTAGACATTGAATCCGATTCAATGTAACGGTATTATACGAATATTATTTAGGTCAGACTAGGTAATTAGCAATCCCTCAAAGACACCACCGGCTATTTATTATTATTATATTAATAGTTTATTTATATATGTATGTGTATTAGGATTATTTTAGTTTGTTAAAGTTTGCATTGACGACCGATGTGGCGCGGTGGGCGAAGGTCCGCCTGCGACGCAAAAGGTTGCGGGTTCGATTCCCGCCTCGGAACAATTGTGTGTACGATCTGCAGATATTTGTTCCGGGTGTTCTGGTCGTTTTCTATGTATAATAAAAAATATCTATCTATGTAATGTATTGTATTATATATATCAGTCATCTAGTATCCATAACACAAGCTCTGCTTAGCTTGGGGCTAGATGATGCTGTGTGAATTGTCCTGCATGATTATTTATTATTATTATGATTCTCATTTACCATGATCTCGAGCCATAAAGTGACCCGGTCCTTTGGAAGGCTTGCGTGGGGCCGAAGCCAACAGCACAGAGGCCCTTTGAGAAGTTAATCTAAAGGCGATGGCTACACATAGCGGGTATCATCCTCGGGTGCACAATATGATACATCCAAAGATGGTATCCACCAGGTGTAGAGACTATTGCAAAGAAAAATGAAAGAAATAAAACCAGGTTATTGTGATGGATGGATGGACTGGGTAATCGGGCTATAGGGGAGATTGCGGACGTCTGCCATAAACAAGTCAATCATAATGTTAAGAAGAGTGGCAGACGGTGGCTTGCCGAATGCTGGATGGGTTCCTTAAAAAGCCGGAGTAAATTACCGGAGAGGAACAACATCGGCGCAAACGACTGAGGGGTGTCGAGAGGTGCGGCCCCGATTTCACCATCACGAAGACTGCTCGTGAGCGGGTTTCCTCGCTACTACGCCATTAGACACTTCCACCCCCGAGTCTACATCCTAAGATGCATCTCTCGCGAGACGCGAGAGATGCATCTTAGGATGTTGACTCAGACCGGCCAATGAAGGCAAGCAAGAGGTGGGGGTCTGGTTCTCTTGGGATGCCACTCCGCTAGCGGAGACGAGAACCAGGAACTTCCCCGGGAGCACTCGGTACCCGTGGTGTCGCTACTCACCAACAGCTCGCCACAAGCTGCCCTGCGGGCTATTATGATTATTATTAGTTTTATTTTAGTCCCACTTCAGCTTGCTAATTCTTAGAGCTATGTCGATAACCTTGGTTCTCTGTCGGATGTATTTGTTAAAGTTCTATACTCGTAATACTATTAAAACCTCAAATACTAAGGCCCCATTTAATTCGAGCTTGATTGCCCTATAAAAGTTATCTGTGATATATATTTTTAATCACAATCTAGGCTGACTTGTTTGTCTAGAAAAGGTTGGAGTAAAAATATAGAATACGCCAGAGATCAAAGATTATTTTGCTCTTTTTCAAACGAGTCAGAACTTGTAGTTGTATTTTGACGTAAAGTTGTATTTTGACGTCTATTTAATTGTGCGTTATAAAAAAATATGAAGTGTCGTTTTACCCATTATTTCCGGCCATTGAAGGGCGGAATTATAGGTACTTTAAAAATAACTAGTGTCGTTCCGGCAATTGAGACAGTGCAGGCTGTGAAAGTAAAGCGAAGGTATAATTTAATAAATAAAAATACTTATCTTTTGGCAGAACGAAGACGAATATACATGTAAATTAACAGAGAAACTGACAAGATCGGTCTCCACACAGCATGAGACTATGTTAGAGCAGATTTTAAATGATTTCAAGGTATTAAAAATACAAATGGCTTCTGCCCACTCTAGTCACTCAAATCAGGTTTAAGAAATCTGGAGGAGTCGACACTTGCATACAAAGCCCGATTCACACAAATTATATTCTGAAGTCGAAGTTCGTCGAAGAAGAGTTAAAACGGGATATTTACCATGATTTGGTTTTTGAGTTTTCCAATGACTAGTGTTAATAACCATGATAGATAGATAGATAGATAGAAAATTCTTTTATTGCACACTTACAAAATAAAACAAACAAGACAGAATAAAATACAAAACATGTGACAATTTGGCGGTCTTATCGCTCAAGAGCGATCTCTACCAACACCGTGGATGGATAGGATCGTTGGATTGTACATGGGGATCTGTGTGCATTATATTAATTTATAAAATATTGCATGAAAATACGTTCCTACTTAAAATAAATATAAATACATATAACTAATTATATACCTACTTATATAAATACATACTCTTAATTTAATAAAGGGAAACAAGGGTGTGGTCAGTGACATAGGGACAAATAGTGTTCCTTTAGAAACTTCATAAGTTTTAAATTACAATCAGGTTCATATTTTACTTTTTACTGCCTTCCTACAAAATCGTCCCTCTTATATTCAGACCGAGAGAGAGACATAAAACTGGCACTGGTCTGGATGCTATCTGCAGACATCGGTGCAGGCAAATATATGAGTCGAATCACAGCGGGATTTATCGTACAATCTCTGCGGGTAGGCGTTCGATTTGTTTTAATGAATCGGTGCGATTAAAGTTGTAATTTCACTGGGATTCGATTTTGAGATTAGCGCTGGCTATAATATTAATGAGCCTTAGCTAAATAAAATGGAGATTTGAAGCAAAATCAGGCGGCTAGTCAAAAACTTAAAATTCGGTGTAAAACTCATTATATGACTTACATATTATATAGAATAGAATAGAAAAAACATTTATTTAGACACAGGTACAAAATACAGGCATAGAATAAGAAACGGCAAATAAAGGAGTTATATGACAGCATTTGCACGAAAACGAGTCAGAAACTTGGTTTTACAAGTAAAGAGACCCTGACTTATAAGTTCCGTAGAACGTGCTACGTCGTAGAGGTCACTACGTCGCAGAACGTGCTACGTCATAGAGCTTGCTACGGGTTTTACAAGTAAAGACCCTGACTTATAAGTTCCGTAGAACGTGCTACGTCGTAGAGGTCACTACGTTGCAGAACGTGCTACGTCATAGAGCTTGCTACGGGTTTTACAAGTAAAGACCCTGACTTATAAGTTCCGTAGAACGTGCTACGTCGTAGAGGTCACTACGTCGCAGAACGTGCTACGTCAGAGAGCTTGCTACGGGTTTTACAAGTAAAGACCCTGACTTATAAGTTCCGTAGAACGTGCTACGTCGTAGAGGTCACTACGTCGCAGAACGTGCTACGTCATAGAGCTTGCTACGGGTTTTACAAGTAAAGACCCTGACTTATAAGTTCCGTAGAACGTGCTACGTCGTAGAGGTCACTACGTCGCAGAACGTGCTACGTCATAGAGCTTGCTACGCCGTAGAACTTGCTACGCCATAGAAAGCGGGCTCGCACAAGCGGAGACAAACAAATAAAATCATTAATGAAAGCTTTATTTTACCACATAATTAGCGAATTGCTCCGCTGACATCTTATAATGTTTTCAACCATTTTTTTTCTATTGTAGGTAACTCATTTGTTTATTTTTTTTTTTTTTTTTAATGCTGGACAATTCACACAGCATTATCTAGCCCCATGGTAAGCAGAGCTTGTGTTATGGGTACTAAATAACTGATATACATAATACAATATATTACATAGATAGATATTTTTTTATTATACATAGAAAACGACCAGAACACCCGGAACAAATATCTGCAGATCGTACATACAATTGCTCCGAGGCGGGAATCGAACCCGCAACCTCCTGCGTCGCAGGCGGACCTACGCCCACCGCGCCACATTGGTCGTCTAAAAATATACGAGGATTCTAGAAGCGAGTATAGCAGAGTACCATGTTATTAATATTTCCATACCAATGTTCTTATGTTCCGCCCATTGTACCTGTCGCATATAATGTATTTTTGTAATGATTAATTTGATTATGGTGTACAATAAAGAATTTTTGTATTGTATTGTATTGTTCCTTTGGCCATACAATTACTGTTTCACATCAATACATGAAACTGTAATTCCGATATTAGATTCACATTAGCAAGTCCCGTTCCGTCGATTAGGCACGGTTATCCGATTTTGGCGGACGACCAACAGTGCCTATTGTTTGACGATAGACGCAAATGTCGCGATTTCAAATTAATTCTGTGTGCCTCTCTTGTAGGTTTGTACTAACGAAGAATGGACCAACAGCCATTGTGGTTAAAGTGGCTTTCCGGTTGTATTGTTAGTGGACAAAACTGCAGCCAACAGTGTTCTTCCTACATAAAAATGGTTCGTAGATAACCCGCTTAGATTCTTAATGAACTTAATTAACTAACACTTAAAATAAATAATAATGCTTCTCGGATATTTAGGTCTATCTAATAATGTATTTTTTTAACATATAGTAAATCTTCACCGTTTGATGAAAATGACCAACAGTGCCTATTGTTTGACGATAGACGCAAATGTCGCAATTTTTTTTTAGTGGACAAAACAGGACTCACCCTGTAGAAGTTCCTCGAGATTAAACGTTGGTGTTCCTCTGACACAAAAATGGTTCGTAGATAATTATTTTATTATTTTATTAGATTCTTAATGGAAAGCAACGCTACACATCTCTCATGTGTCTTAGAGCTTGCTACGTCGTAAAGGTCGCTCTTTAGGTTGATTTTATATTGTCAATTTTTTTTTTCTTAAATGTTGTAAATCTTTTCTGTTTGACAAAGATGGCGATAAATAGGATAAGCGTGTATACGTATACAATTATAGTGTATTTAAAAAATCAGTAGCTCACTCAGTATATTCAAAAAACATTACAAAAAGGTTTAACTTTAGTTTTTTTTTCTATTAAATGAAGTTCATTAGATCTTGTAACTGTGTGAGAATTTGACTAGACTAGATATTCGAGTAATATCAATTTTTTTTTTCAGAATTTTTAACACTATTTTCTATGTCTCAGATTATCTTAAAAATCACAAAAGCGCGGCCACTGCTGCAATACCTAGCCTAAAGTAAACTAACTAAAGTATCTAGTTTCTAAGTTGTCTAAGTTTCTAGTGATGCTCCTACCTAAACGGTAGGAGCATCACTAAAAACTTTAGTAACAAACGTCAGAAAAAAATGAACCCATCTGCGTCCCCAGGCGTCACCATTATTCTAATTAGGCCATGTGACGCATTCCAACGAAGAAATGGCTAAACGATAATAATTTCAGAAAAAAGGAACGCAATTGTATAACACAATCAATTTATACGAGCACCCGTCAGCGAATACAAAGATTTATTCATACATACTCCCATTTCGGAATCGCATTTATTATAAGAGACGACGGAAAATTGAAATCCTAATACAAATGTCTTTATAAAGGGTGCTCTCGAAAGTAGACCTTATTTTAAGGCAATCAATTCTCAAGAAAAAGAATTAGTATAACGAAATCAGGGTTCAATAAGAAAAAAGGACGTCACGAGTCTTGTGACGCAATTAGAAGATTATTTAGCGAGGCCGAAATAATCAAATTAGATTTTAATCTTTTTTTCCCTAAGACTTCCGTAAGTGGACAAAAAATTAAGTGAAGAGTCAGCCTATTTAAGTAAGCCAAAAACGTTTGTTGTTTTTAGACAATATAAAAAAAACAAAATAGAACCTAAAAATATCTTCTACGTTGTCTATTGACAATGATGACGATGTAATAACTACAAGGAATAAACTTTTGATATTAATGATTTTATTTCACGACCGATGTGGCGCGGTAGGCGAAGGTTCGCCTGCGACGCAGGAGGTTGCGGGTTCGATTCCCGCCCCGGAACAATTGTGTGTACGATCTGCAGATATTTGTTCCGGATGTTCTGGTCGTTTTCTATGTAATATATTATATATCTATGTAATATATTGTTATTATGTATATCAGTTATCTAGTACCTAACACAATCTCTGCTTACCATGGGGCTAGATAATGCTGTGTGAATTGTCCAGCATTATTTTCATTTCAATGTTTATTTAAGTGTAGGGGGACGTTTATAACTAACCTCAAACATATATAATACTTAGGCATGTCTTATTTCCTAGTATTTTAATCAAGAAACAATTTTATTCAATGAATAACAAAAATCCTGGAACAATAGTCGTGATGGGAATTCCTGATAATATTCGATTCCCAAGATCCAACGAAAGAAGGATTGTAGTAAATATCTTTGATTTATTCGACCTTGCGACAAAACCGAGAAGCGTTCGGATTATTCGTACATTAGGTACGAATAATCCGAACGCTTCTCGGTTTTGATATTTCGTATTTCATCGTCGATTACTGATCTGCGTAGGTTTTGTATTTGATTGTAAAAGCACAGTACAATTTATCAAGGTATTTGAAGCAAGCGGCGAATACCTTGATCGATGCAATGTACCTTTAGGCTCCTGTTGATTGACGCGGAGAGAGGAAGTTAGGCCCAGATTCCACTAAAGCGGAGGTGTGCCGAGATGTCTATAGCGGAGACGAGTTGAGACGTTTTTCAGCTAGGGAGTCACCACCGAAGCTGAACGGAGATGCAAACTAATGTACGTAATGTGATGTATTTAGGTTAAGGTATTGCATATAACACTTTGACACACATTTGACTTGTAACAAAATATGTTATCAATATATGAACTATCCCGAACTGCCCTCGGACCAGGTGGGATGACGACCTGCGAAAGACTGCAGGTAGATGCTGGATGCGTCAGGCTGAGGATAGGGCGCTATGGCGCTCATTGGGGAGGCCTATGTCCAGTCGTGTACTAACATAGGTTGATGATGATGATAATGATTATGATATGAACTATCTAGCTAGACTGGAGTGAACGTGGTACGCGGCAGCGCCATCAGCTACCTGCAGGTCATTGCAGGAAGGCTGGACACAGCCTCCCCCTTCATGCAATACATTATAAAAATATGGACGAAAGTTCATATTTTTATAATGTATTGTAATGTTTTCTGTGTGTGTTTTTGTTCGTGTACATATGTTTTAAAATGGGTCTCGCTATATGGAGTGTATGTGCTAACTAAGTACTGTGAAATAAATGCGATTGATTGATTGATAAATGAATCGATTAACATTGCTTAATTCGACGCCCGATGTGGCGCGGCGGGCGAAGGTCCGCCTGCGACGCAGGAGGTTGCGGGTTCGATTCCCGCCTCGGAACAATTGTGTGTACGATCTGCAGATATTTGTTCCGGGTGTTCTGGTCGTATTCTATGCATAATAAAAAAAAACGATCTATGTAATGTATTGTATTATGTATATCAGTTATCTAGTACCCATAACACAAGCTCTGCTTACCATGGGGCTAGATAATGCTGTGTGAATTGTCCAGCATTATTTATTTATTAAAAAAACATAAATTAAATTAAATTAAAAATTCGTTTAGGGATTACAGACAGATACAGATTATTACACACGTTCGGTTTAAAGATATATAAAAGAAAGTCCTTTTTGTTACAACACTTATAACTCGAGAACGGCTGAACCGATTTGACTAAAAATTGGTGAGGAGGTAGCTTAGAACCAGGAGTCTTACATAGGATACTTTTTATTATTTAATGAAACCATTTGACACATCGATTTCCACGGGGGCGAAGCCGCGGGGCGCAGCTAGTTTCTCATAAAACAAAAATGTTCATTTATAATGAGATGCAAAAAATCTTAAAATTAATGCATAATCTATAAACACCACGTTAAGCATAACTACTACCCTTTTTCCATCTGGGCTTAAAAACTATAAGCACTTTCTAAATGTGTGGCCAGTAGGCAATTTATCCCATAAAAGGGACTTACCCAAAATAAACCCGATACAATCAAAATTATCATGCAAATCGACTGTACACTCATTATACAGAACCACAAATACCAAACGTTTAAACTAATGCACACAGAACTCTAACTTTATTGCACCGTCCGGCATAATTGCTAATCATATCCATAAATTTTGTATTAAGCGTGACAATGCATTTTGTTTCGATCATTTCGTCATACTTTGATCAGAGGGATACATTGTCCAAAACATTGTGACCATGACACTTGGGCATTCCAACCATTGAACATTTTGTCACGTTGACTATGCAGTCCATAAATGTTTTAACTTATTATTTGCCATACAGCGGGGCAATGCAGTCGTCTTGGATACACTTCCGACTGGTATTTATAAGGGTCAAATCAAATCAAATCATTTATTTGCTGAACACATTATTATAGGTACAAGTTAGGTCTTATAACTAGAGTAGTGTCACATGTATTCATTTTTGACGACCGATGTGGCGCGGTGGGTGAAGGTCCGCCTGCGACGCAGGAGGTTGCGGGTTCAGCTACAGCACAGCACAAATAGTAATAATAATAATGCTGGACAATTCACACAGCATTATCTAGCCCCATGGTAAGCAGAGCTTGTGTTATGGGTACTAGATAATTGATATACATAATACAATACATTACATAGATAGATATTTTTTATTATACATAGAAATCGACCAGAACACCCGGAACAAATATCTGCAGATCGTACACACATTTGTTCCGAGGCGGGAATCGAATAAGGTGAGAATTATATAAAAATAAGAATAATTATTATCTTACTTAATACTTAAAATTAGGTACCTCCTAATTTTTACACCTAATCTGCCCACCCACCACAGGTGGGCGAGTAAAGGCAATTTAACTACAGGAAGATTGCCCAGCAATGGGACGAAAGTTCATAAAAAAAAAGCGTATCTACCCGTATTTTAGTTAATTGTTCTAATAGCTTTGTAACGATCAATCCCTTTCACCCGTAATCTTCGAAGTTAACCAAACGTAACCAACAACGGTACGCCAAGACGCGTCCAAATGATGCGCTAAATTACCTTGCCTCGTCCGGATAGCGCCCGGACCGGACGAGCGCCGTGACGGATAGGTTCCGGCCACGGTACCCGGGTAATCGTCCTGCCCAAATTTGTCCGTTTCAAACGCCGGGGTAATAAATTGGGGTAATTATTTTGGAATTAAAATGCTTTTTTGCAAAGGTACCGGTTGTTTATGGGGATGAATTGCGGTGAATTGTTGCTTGGTACATCAATTTAATTTTGAAAGGGTAAACCAGAACCCATGGGCTGTTTTTATAACAGGCTATTTAATATTGCCGCAATGTTTCTGAAAAAAAATTGTCGGAAGAAACATTTTTCTAAGATGGAGCCGTGAAACGCGAGCCTATGTAGAAATTATATAGAAATACATAAAAGGTAAAGTGTACTTATTCAACATCAAAATAAATAAAATATTTTTAAACTTACGCGATCTGAACACATAATTATAAGTAATAATACAACGGGTATTTATCGCGTTTATTTACCTTTTTTCCCGACGTTTCAACAGGTTTACACTCTGTCGTGGTCACGGGATGAGTCATCCCGTGAAGAATAAAAAAAGTCCCACGTACGTTTCGTATAGGATAGGTTTGAGAAATATAACACTAATAAATATTCCTAGCAGTCACAACAAGGCTTATGTTCCGTTGAACCTTGAAAACCTTTGCCTTACCCCTTTAACTCTCGCCTTTGGCTTTAAACCTTACCTTTTATTTTGTTGTTAATTTAGATTTGCATGCTATACTCACCTCATATTTTTTCATATTAATATATATTGGTCAAACATGATTTGTCATGCACAAATTACTTACCATCTATGTTTACATGTGTTTTAGCAAAAAACTCTCTTAACACTTTGAGTGCTGAAAACGCACGGTATGAGTTTTCTACAAGTGACTAATCTGCGAAAATCCACACTAGCGCAGCGGCTGAGAAAATACAGATCGTTGTGACTCAGCAGAGCTGTAATATTTTTCGAACGACACGCATGCGCGGCGCAACACAACCGCTGTGTAGAGCGGCAGCACGAATTTTTTAGGTAAAAAAAAAGATCGCAGTCGTCGAAAAAAAACCGCAGTCAAAGTTTTAAAATCTTTATCTTATAAATTTCTTTAATAAATTAGTATCTTTGAGAAGGAATACAAAAAGTCAGGCTATCTATTTCAAAAAACCTTAGCCCAGACCAGCTAAAGACAGCACAGACAAGCTTGTGTTATGGGTACTAGATAACTGATATACATAATACAATACATTACATAGATAGATATTTTTTAATATACATAGAAACCGACCAGAACACCCGGAACAAATATCTGCAGATCGTACACACAATTGTTCCGAGGCGGGAATCGAACCCGCAACCTCCTGTGTCGCAGGCGGACCTTCGCCCACCGCGCCACATCGGTCGTCAAATGTATGAATGAAGTGACAATCACAATATCATGGCCGCAGTGACACCCAACTCACCTAAAGACATAGACATATCTTATATTTGCTATTATATGTACACCCAATATAAATTAACAATTTTGTATTAAATATTAGCACTCATTACAATACAATACAATATACCTTTATTGCACCATCAAATATAAAGAAAATAATAAAAATAGGATCTTAATTCTAACTAAATCTAGTGGCACAATCGGCGGCCTTATCGCTAAAAGCGGTACGTATTAAAGCTGACGGTGGCGTAATTATTTAGGATAATTATATACGCTTAATATATAAAATAATTAATATTTATATTAACAACGTACATATATAAAAATAGAGCACAAATATACATAAAGCAGGAACAATTAACATAGAAAATAAAAATAAAAGTCAAGAAAACTTATCAAGAGTGGTCAGATAGTGTTGATGAACCATACTTTTGAAGATAGGAAGGGATTTCGCTTGACGGATAGAAACGGGAAGGGCGTTAATTACACACTAAAGAATAACAAACGCGAAAATAGGGAGGCCTCTATGTCCAACAGCGTACTATTATTGATAGGCTGATGATGATGAAAATAACTTTGAGATATGTATTTCAAAACTGACTAAGGTCTTATTCATACGTTACTTATAAAGTTGTATGTAGCTTTGAGAAGACTAGCACGTTTCCGGGAGAACGTGATAAAACTCATATATTGAAGAAAGTTTTACCTGTGCTCGCGGTAATGACGGCGTAATAGATGCATTTGCGTCTACTACGCCGTCGTTATCGGTTAAAGGAATCATTTTTTAAGAGAGCACGTTCTTGGTAAGGTAGGATATTGTTTTATGAAACTTTTATGTGTATCTTGTATAGTTGATGTGCTAAGAACGATTATGAGAGATAAGTGATGTGTGTAATGTGATGTGTCTGTGTGTATGTGTGTGTGTGTGGTATGTAATACGCTTGAAGGGCTATGGCTATGCTTGGGTACTAGTGGAACAAAATCGTACTGTGTAGATAAACTTTCTCGACTTGATAAAGCTTTAGGTTAGTAACTTTACAGCCGTTTCATTTATTAAATTGAATTAATTTGTTTTTTTCATAATTAAATTACCTGAAAACGATATTTAGACGCCGAATCATATTATACATACCGGCTAAAAATACCTACATTTGATTAACATTATAAAATCATGTTTTCGAAAATTTATAGACGGTGATGGTAAATAAGCACCCAATAATTTATAGAAGAAAAAAAACCAAAAGACTTATTTGTCTACAAAGTCACACAATAACACAATATACAAAGCCACCTGCTACATAATGGCAGTCTAAACTAAGGGCAAATCCAGCAACCTTAACGTAAAAATACCTCCAAAACTAACTTCTCGAGTCTGTCTTGATTGAGTCGGCTGCGAGCGCAAGTAATTTGATTTAGCTCCACTGTCCTGACTTCGATGTTATTTTATTTCGATTCTATCGATGATATCAGTGATCACTTTAGAACAGGACATAGGTTTTTATTTAGCACTAGCTGCGACCCGCGCCTTCGCCCGCGTGAAAATCTATGTGTCAATGGTTTATAAACTTTCCTCTTGAATCAATCTATTTAAAAAAACCGCATCAAAATCCGTTGCGTAGTTATAATGATCTAAGCATACATAGGGACAGACAGCGGAAAGCGACTTTGTTTTATACTATGTAGTGTTGATACACGGGTGTTATAGAGGTGTCTGAAGGTAGGTCTGAAGGACCTTATTCACAAAGCCTACTTTTATAACTGTAAGTAATCACACTGACTATTAGAAAATAAGCTATAAATAAGATAGTAACTCGGCTGACTCTCTAATATTTTTTATAAATCTTTGTGGTTTTCTTAGTGTTTTATTAAGCTTTTTTTTGTAATATAATATAACAATAACTCAGGCCTCATCCGATCGACGCGACGACCGACGCCGCAAATAGCGGTCCTGAGCCTGAGTGTTGCGATCGCAGGGAGTCGATGGATAGAGGCTATCCATCGACTCCCTGCGATCGCAACAAAGGAGCTCTGAGCTTATTCACGGCAGTCACCACGTCTTGGTTCCTAATGGTGGTGACACACAATGTCTAAATCAAGGCTCTGCAGTCTCTTCAAAGAAGATAGTTTGAATCTTTCCAAGTCTTAACGAAATAAAAAGACAGCTATTTTATTATTATTAAAGATAAAGATTTTTCATTTGCATAAACATATTGTGTTAATTAGATGTTACAACCAGGAAGGTATATATATTGGACGACCGATGTGGCACGGTGGGCGAAGGTCCGCCTGCGACGCATGAGGGTTCGATTCCCGCCTCGGAACAAATGTGTGTACGATCTGCAGATATTTGTTTCGGGTGTTCTGGTCGTTTTCTACGTATAATAAAAAATATCTATCTATGTAATATATTGTATTATTTATATCAGTTATTTAGTCCCATAACACAAGCTCTGCTTACCATGGGGCTAGATAATGTTGTGTGAATTGTCCAGCATTATTTATTATTTATTTATTATTAAGAACAAAATATCAAAGATGTTTTACCGATTGCATCGGCATGGCAATGTCTTTGTTACTAAATAAATAAATCATCATTCTCATAAATACTCGTTATCTAATTTAGTCACTGACATCTATATAAATTAGCTTCCAATTACAACCATGTTATTCAAAATCTTGATAAATTCTGAGATAGTTTTACAAAACCCTAAAATATCCAGTCATTATATATCATACCATATCTATATATTTTTGGCCATATCTCGCGAAGAACCGACGGCCGCTGGGGCAAACGTGTTCTTGAGTGGAGACCACGACTCGGTAAACGTAGTGTAGGACGCCCTCCGACCAGGTGGGATGACGACCTGCGAAAGACTGCAGGTAGATGCTGGATGCGTCAAGCCGAAGACAGGGCGCTATGGCGCTCATTGGGGGAGGCCTATGTTCAGCAGGGGACTAATATAGGCTGATGATGATGATGATCCAGTCATTGATTTTCCGGGATTTAGAAATGCAATAATAACATAATAAAAAGATTTCGGGCCGGGAAAAGGAACAAAAGAATCCCGGATAGTTGAACGTGACTGCCGGTTTCGGGATAAAAAAGTGGCATAAACGGTATCCGGGTGAAATGAATTTATACGGATGGCGGCAAGAGAAGTGTTACTAGGTAGATGAGTCTGAACTATCCGCACCGCAGGAGCCGCACTCGCCGCAGTCATCGCATTTTCTAAATCTTTATACGAAAAAGTTTGATTAAAAATTACTTTATGATGCATATCTGACATACCTTACCATATACATATGTACCTATATACATACATATGTACATACATATGTACCTATATACCTACATACGTATACATCTTACGTGTGCTTATTACGCCGGAGCCGCACTCGCTCGATATGACTGAAATAATTTTAATGAAATGTGGGGCGTTCGGCGCGGACACACGCGCGAAAAGGTATGGAATGCAAGGTAATTTTTAATCAAACTTTTTCGTATAAAGATTCACATCGTCAAGACGCACACGTAAGAATTTGTATTTATTCAAAACACTTACATCTATTCTTACAGACCTTATGGCCACTGTTAAACGTACCTCCCCAAACAACAATGGTTTTCCAATAATCTGTTCAATACAAATAAGAGTGAAGTTGTGAATTAAATATTATAAACTAGCTGCGCCCCGCGGTTGCACCCGCCTGGTGATAGATATTTTGGATAATATACAATTATCTATATATATAAAAGAAAGTCGTGTTTGTTACAACACTTATAACTCGAGAACGGCTGGACCGATTTAGCTGAAAATTGGTGGAGAGGTAGCTTAGAACCAGGAGTCTAACATAGGATACTTTTTATCATTTAAACAATTTGACACATAGATTTCCACGGGGGCGAAGCCGCGGGGAGCAGCTAGTATCTGTATAAATTGTAGTTATTCTGATGTATAAGCTATATTATTGTGAAGTTTCATTAAAATCCATTCAGTAGTTTTTACGTGAAAGGGTAACAAACATCCATCCATACCTACTTACAGACTTTCGCGTTTATAATATTAGTAGGATAAATAGAAACTTAATAACGCAATAAAATAAAAACCTCTCTTTTGAAACCATTCTCCCTCCATCGACACCTTCGCCCCGTCCGCCGGACGAATGACAAACGGTTGCTAATATGAATTTCTGCCCCACGGCCGATCTCCAAACGAGGTTATAATGGGCGGATTAGATGCCATCGTGTGACAATAAATGAATTAATCAAATTCAAATTTCAATTTCGCATGTAGGGCAGCTTTTTTAGTGTTCCGTAGCCAAAAGGTAAAACGGGACCCTAATACTAAGACTCCGCTGTCTGTCCGCGCTTGAGCGATAAGACCGCCAATAGTACCTTAATTTGTAAGTGTTTATTTTATAATTTATCTACCTATCTACCGTCTGTCACCAGGCTGTATCTCAAGAACCAAGTGATAGTTAGATAATTGAAATTTTCGCAGATGATTCTCTTCTTCTACTTTGAGTTTTGCCGCTTATAACAACAAACAACAACAAATACTAAAAAGCCAGAATAAAACAATATTTAAGAGGGCTCCCATACAACAAACTAGATTTTTGCTCGTTTTTATAGATAATCGTACCTTGTTTTTATAGATATCGGAACCCTTTCTGCGCGAGTCTGACTCACACAAACATAATGACAGTACCATGTCAATATATTTATGAAAACTTGTTGTACACTCATAAAAACATCAATCGATTCATTAAAAAAAGTGATATACATAATGTAAATACTAGAAATAAGAATAAACTCGCTGTGCCCACAACTAGGCTACACAAGATAAATGTATCTTTTGAAGGGCAATGTATACGCTTCTACAACAAAACTCCAAGTGAGTTGCAAAAATTATCAATAAATAAATTTAAAAAAATTGTGAAGCATATTCTTTGTAAAAGGCTTATTACAAAATATCAGATTATCTAGAAGATAAAAAAGCTTGGAACGAGTTTTGCTCCAACTCAAAATCTAACAAATTACAGATAAGCAAATCATATGTACTAGACACATAAGTTATGAACATACTAGTGGTTTCTTCTCACTTCTTCCACTGGTGGACAAAAAATTGAAGTGAACAACAATATAATAATGAATAGTATAAAATATGACTTGTCTAAGTGCTTATTTGTAAGCCTAAAGAAATAAACTTTCATTTCATTTCACTTTGCCGGTTTTTATAAGTCTAATCTCACGCTGATATTTTGAGTAAATGAGTAACCTACTTTAGGAATTGGAGAATTAATGACTTACGTCTCCATACTGACGAAAGGATAGAAACTTTATTGGTAGAGAAAAAGGTTGTGCTGTAATTATTTTTTTATGCACAACTTGTTTCATTAAATAATTTTATGTGATATATAATGAGGAAATTTCATTTTTTGCATTAGGATCACAACTCGGTTGAAATATTTAATTATAAATTTTCAATCCGTAAGGTACCATAGAAACATAAACATGTGGGTATTTATCATAGCAGAATTAGGATGATTGATTAATCTACCTTAAAAGTAAATAAGTACAAACCTACAAAGAGTTTAACGTTTTTATTATGTTCACAAGCAAATAAAGCATTAGAACGCTCTCTGCGGGAGTCTACGAAAAAATAACGTCCAAGCTCGAGCGCTAAAAAACAACGCGGGTTCCGGACGCTTTTCCACTTCAAAGTTGATACGGGCTATGGTAGTTCAGTTGATTGGAACTTTTACGAGGAAAAAGAACATTATCATCATCATTCTTTCTAAAAATACGCTTATATCAACTTGCTCCAAACTAAGTAACGATAGATAGATAATACCTTATTGTTCCACACAAAGACAGAAAACAGTACAGAAATGAATACTAAAAGTAGAAAAAATCCAAAGGCGGCTTTCTCGCTATGAGCGATCTCTTCCACGCCACCATGAGATGGACTGCAGCATATAGCATATCATATATATGTAGTATTTACTTGGGATAAAAGCTATAGGTCATCATCATCATCATCATCATCATCATCAGCCTATATCAGTCCACTGCTGAACATAGGCCTTCCCCAATGAGCGCCATAGCGCCCTGTCTTCAGCTTGCCGCATCCAGCATCTACCTGCAGTTTTTCGCAAGTCGTCATCCCACCTGGTCGCTATGCTAAAGCTATGGGTACTAGATACTTAATACATTACATGACATAGATATTTTTATTTTACCTGGAAAACATCCAGAACATCCGGAACAACTAGGTATCTGCATAATGTAGAAATAAAAATATCTCCCAAGGCGAGAATCAAACCTGCAACATCCTGCGACACGCGCATTTACCTGCTGCGTCACACTCGTCATTTCCTCTAGTAGGTAATTTCGTAGAAACAATGTAAAATAGGATGACATCAACTTGCCTATAATTATCTGGCAAAAGTGAAAAAAGAAACAATGTTATTATAACGGAACTCTAAAACCCGAGGCCCATTCAAAGCTCGAAAGCTTTGAGTTCAGTAAATGAGATGCATTTTTCACTGTTTTTTACTCTTTCTGACAACATTACTATTCAAGTCTTTTCAGAAATGTATCGTATATTCTTGTTATTATACGAGTAGAGATAGAGCTTTTAGAAATGGTATTCTAAGCCTTTTTGTGAATAGTGTATGTAAACAGTATTATTTAGTTTCCTTTTGGGTCAAAAATCACGTATAGGATCGGATTCGGGTGTGCTAAGTAAAGAAAATTCTTAGAGGTTCACCATTTTAACCAACTTCGGAAATAGGAGGTGGTTTTATGGTTGGCTGTATGAATGTTCTTTTTATGTATGTTCGCCGAATTCTCCATAAGTTGAAGGCCACTTTTAACCCAATTTACTAGTTTTTTACTCAAAGTTTTCGCTATTTTCAGAAACAACAAAAATCACACAAGCTACGCGATAAATACACGATAAATCATATGTATTTACTACTAGAAAGTGACTACTGCTATAGTAAACGTGTTCTTGAAAGGAGACTCGGCAAATGTAGTGTAGGGCGCCCTCCGGCCAGGTGGGATGGTGACCTGCGAAAGACTGCAGGCAGATGCTGGATACGGCAAGCTAAAGACGGGATGTTATGGCGCTCATTTGAGGAGGTCTATGTCGTCCACTGTCCAGTCCAGCACTGGATTAACATTTGAAAGTCAGAACAACGTCCACTGCTCTATAGTGGGACCTCTTCATGCGATCACAAACTCGTCTGCCAAGTGTATTGTATATAGACTTGCACAACCCAATACTGCATTTTTGGACCGATGCTGGATGCAAGCTGAAGACAGGGGCTATGGCGCTCATTAGAGGAGGCCTACGGCACAACTGTGGACTATTATAGGTTAATAATCATGAATAGAAAGTAACTAATATAAGCAATAATTGTGCCAAGTATTCAAGATGAAAGCAAGTATCGTGTTTGACATGATTTAAACCGATCGATAGCCAGATCCTACCTACCTTCACATCAAAGGCACTAAGACCAAGAGCAGAGACTTTTAATCTGAGAAGCCACACGGGTCCATTATGGTGTAATTCCAAGTTGGACCGCAGGCCGCAAACTGCAGCTGCAGGCTGCAAGTGACACTACTTGCTTCTATGCATCTCTATGAAATTGATTCCAAGCACGGCAACACTGCGGCCTGTGGCAACGCGGCGCGCATCGAGCGGAGATTGCAGCGCCCGAACTGTGCTTGGAAATAGAAGCAACCGTGACCGCATGCAGCACTTCGATCAACCGCAGCCGCTATCCGCAATGTCGTCTGCGGTTGCAGTCTGCAGCCCATCTCGGATTTGTACCTTTACGTTGCTTGCGTTGATTAGGATAGATTAGGACGCACTGCATGCCACACCCGACGCCGCCGCTTATTTCGTCTCAGTGAGACTTTCCTCAGTATTTAAACAACAATGAATCGTTATTTTTTTATTATTTCTTTATTAAGACTTGTAATACAGGTTTTATTAACCTTCCTTAAGCACCAGCCCCTCACAAAACAGGTCAATAATGTGTATAATATAGATCATAATTTTGCAAATTTTTGCAAGGCCTTTTGTGTGTGGAAAATAAATGTGTTATTTTCATCATCATCAGCCTATAGCAGTCCACTGCTGGACATAGGCCTCCCCCAATGAGCGCCATAGCGCCCTGTCTTCAGCTTGCCGCATCCAGGATCTACCTGCAGTCTTTCGCAGGTCGTCATCTCACCTGATCGGAGGCCTGGGGAATTTTATTTAATTTGTTTATTAATATTAAGGGCTTTGTCGCACACACGATTATGACGCCCTGGTAACCGAACAAAAAAAAAATAACAAATTAAACGGAACAAAACAAAATCAAATCTAGAACCTAAAACAAAATTAACATAATTACCTAACATTGCGAGTTTGTACAGCGTTCTAGCTGCGTCTGAGATAGACTCAGCTAGAATGCTGTTACAGTGATAATCCCTATAACTAATTTGATAATTGATAAAATACTATTTCTAAACGATTATTTGCGAATTATATTATGTTGTAAACATCGTCTGTAGGATCACATCCTCGTAGTAGGCAAGAACTAACCTCCTGAGCAAGTTCCTGTGTCTTTGCCACAATTCAGAGATGCGGTTTTAAAATTTTTGGACAGGACACATGTAAATATGTTTATTTTAAGTGGGGCCTCCGGAGGGAATGCTTCATACAAACGTAATACCAAAATTATTTCTAATTCAAGCATATTTCCAATATAATATTGCATTATTTGTATTAAAATAGTATTTATCTAGGTTCCCAAATAGTTTTTTTTTTTTTCAACATACTAACCTAAAATGAAATGAAAGCCAATCTAATTTTGCACATTTTTATGCGAAAATGGACATGTTTTCTTGCTATTTGTTTCGTATTAAAAACATCAATATCTTACGTTTTATTTATTAAGGAACATAGCTTATATTGTCTAGTTACAGAATAACAATACTTTGTGAAGAATACATAAAGTTTTCAGTCATAATTTTTGGTATTACGGAACAAACCAAATTTTGAACGTCTAATATTGCTATCGCGCACGCATGCGGCGTGGCGCAAGGGTTAAACAGGGACAGCGATATTCGGAGCGATTTTTGCAAGCGAGGGTCGCCGGATCCTTAAGTTTTCTTGTATTTCTTTGTCGCTTTGGTGTGCAACTGTAAAGGCATTGTAAATATTTTATCAAATAAATAAATAAAATTTGATGTAGTTAATTTTTTCAACAACGAATCTTTAGAAACGAGTTCTGATAGGCCTTAAATTTTAAATGGAGTCCTCACAAAAAGTACTAAAATATTTTTCAGAGTTTTATGAATTTCCTGGAAATCGGTTCAGCACGTCGATTAAGGCTTACATGTAGGCTGTCCATACAAAACATACAAACATGTGATCCAGGGTTATTGGAAATTTTCCTGGAAAGAGGCTCGGCACGTCGGTACCAGTTTGTTGGATAAAAAAATATATATTTTATGTTTTAGCTGGATTTCCAAGTATTTCAACATAGTAAAAGTACCCCTTGACTAGTTTTTAGTACACGTTTCACTATTTTCAGAAACAACAAAAAGATCACACAGAATACGCGATAAATCATCACTACATAGTATGAAACAAAGCCGCTTCCCGCTGTCTGCCTGTCCCTATGTATGCTTAGATCTTTAAAACTAAGAAACATATTTTGATGCGGTTATTTTTAGTAGATAGAGTGATTCAAGAGAAAAATTTATAAACAATTTGACACATAGATTTCCACGCAGCCAAAGCCGACGGGCACAGCTAGTTGTTAATATGCTAAAAATTTCTAAAGTTAAAAAGATTCCGTCACAAACAGAATTTTCAAAATCGTTAAAAATTCCGGGGCGAAAACACGGCAACTTACGCCTAGTAGATATCAAGGAAACTATAAGATGGGCACTCTGCCATCGAACTCTCACTCTATAATGATATAGCCGCCGCCTTCAATCTAATATTCCGTCGCTTTAACCTAATAAGAGCCCTCGGGAACTGGCCGAGTGGTCTATCCTTACGTAAATGTTACACCATTCGATACCAAAGGTGCAAGAATGGGAACACCAGTGCTTGCACACGTGTGGACTATAGTAATTATGTCCTGTGCACATGACTAGCCTCCGTTGACTCATATAGATATTTCTATGAAAACGTAGTAAAGTTATTTTCTTCTTAAATTTTTACTCAGTGTGTCGTTGTAGCGGTTGTAGCGTAAAACTTGAGTATACGCCCTAGAGATAAAATATATATATACTACTCTATCCTATGGGAACTGTTTCCTGGGATAAAAAGTAGCCTATGTTTGATACTAGGGTAAGACCTACATCGAAGCAATACACAGAAGTATCGAATTCAAAGTAATGAACACGAATATCCTAATGAAATTCAATATCAATACAATTCCACTTGGCTCTGATTAAACTATGATAAATAATAAAGTGTAGGTATTATTTTTTAAATATATATTATACTAGGTACTAGCTGCACCCTGCGGCTTCGCCCACGTGGTATTATCTGCGCATTTTTTTAAATATTTTTTTAATTTAAGAACCTATTATGTATTGAAAACATTTCAAAAAAATATGACTAAATCGATAAAGTCGTTTTTAACTATAGCGTGATCAAGACAAACAGGGATTCATTATTTACAACTGTACTTCTGTCGATTAGCTAATCTGTCAAATCCAAGAATCTGCCCAATTCACGATCTTTTAGCAGCTTTTAGCAAAAAATATCGCTGAGCCATGGCCTATTTGTTATACTGCGGCACACACATGTTTACCTACAGTAAATAGTTTAGTAACCATTTTAATTGCTCGTTTTATTAATTGTTTCATGGTAATTTAGTTTAATATTGTATCTTTCGCTATG
Organism: Eupithecia abbreviata; assembly: GCA_943735965.1. Taxonomy (NCBI): domain Eukaryota; kingdom Metazoa; phylum Arthropoda; class Insecta; order Lepidoptera; family Geometridae; genus Eupithecia; species Eupithecia abbreviata. The sequence goes on from OX030996.1 coordinate 3,706,739, forward strand.
TTATTTGTATGTGTGTGTTATTAGTACCAAATAAACGTTTTATCTATCTATCTATCTATCTGTCGAGTATCGAATCTGCGTAATTACGAATCTGTCTAATATAGAATATGTCCTATACCGAACAAAGGATAATTATATAGTTACCTAGATAATGATCGCATAATAATAACACACCTACATATTTATATTTTACTAAAAACAACCTCGGTCTGCCTTCCACTTGTTGTTCACGCCCAATAGGGTTCACATTGTGATACTAATCTATACATAAGAACCTACTAATTAAGCCAATGTGATAACAACGATAAATATATTGAGTATTGAGTATAACTTCTTCTAAAACTTCAGGCTGTACATAACTATGATGACTAACATAATGATGATGTCTTGCCTAACTGAATTTCGACCACGGCGGCGGCGGCCAGTCCCAGAGTCTAGCTAGGTGCACAGATCGAGAGAGTATCGAAGCGTGATAGTGACATGTTATATTTGTATGGGCTTTGCTTAGTTCTCTGTCCGCAAGATACTTGTTACTTATTTCTGGACTGGTTTCCGCAACTCGGCCGCCGGTGGGCCTTTTTTGCGTGTCGGGTGGGGGGGTTGCTAGTCTAACCACCCGATGTCCTCCAGGAAGGCCAGCAGCTCGCTGATGCCGGTGCATGCCTCCCTAGGCGTCCTCGGTGTCCCAAGGTGATGCAATCTTTGAGAAGACACGACAAAATCTATGGAAAAATGAGACTTCACTGTCACGTCTCGTTACTATAGTCAAATGGACTCGGGGCTCAGGCCTTTACAACTCCGTCTTCGACGACCCTTACGACTCCGTTAAATAATGTGAACGTGTTAACACATTAACAGCCCGGCTATTTCGATACGACCCTCAGGCTCACGCCATTGCAGCCCAAGATGATTAACGAAGAAAAAATACGGAGATGTTGTAGGAATTAAAGTGTTCTATAACATAAGATAACAAGTTACTTAATCTGGACGCACCTTAAAACTGCTGTAAAGAAAACAACGATAATACATAAGGCCTTTTTCAGATCATAAAGAAGCAAAAGTCACCCACAGTAATGTCCTACCCTTTCTGGTGAACTGCGAATGAAAATTGCATCAAGTACAAAAAAGCTAAACGACTACAGAATATCAGGTTCTAGCGTGGAACAAGACTGAAGTTAGAACGGGTTTGCTATTGAATTGCTGTTTTTGCTCGAATCCAAAATCGTAATCATCATCATCAGACTAAGCGGTCCACTGCAGGACATAGGCCTACCCCAATGAGCGCCATAGCGCCCTGTCTTCAGCTTGCCGCATCCAGCATCTACCTGCAGTCTTTCGCAAACAAAAAATCGTAATGGTAGCACAAAAATAAGCAGTAATTCTTATGGACATCTCTTAGTTCAGCCTTCGCACTACGAGAGAGAGCGAGAGATGACAGCTAGGATGCTAGCTAGCATCCTAGCTGTCACGTCTCGCTCTCTCTATTGGTCGACGCAATATTGGAACGTAGGTTACGAGTTTTGGTGATATCGATGAAATGAAAATAGTATGAACAATGATTTTAATAACCTACGAAACGCAGGGTGCTTTGAAAGACTCTCAAGCACAATGTATAGAATAGATGGTAAAATGTTAGATGGGGATGTAAGGGGAACTCCAACATCTCGTCTCCCAAGCCAACCTAACCTACACGTGGTATGGTACCCCCACTAGATAACGAACTAGGCTCTGGTGAAAATATCATACAATCTTCATAATTTCATAACTCAGAATATTTACAATTATTTTCCATTAGTTGATACAGGCAGAAAAGTGTCCAGCCAGACACAATTGCCATTAACAAAGAATCATCATCAACAAATGTTAAACGCAAACTCAAAATATTTTATTTTAGTAGGCTTATAAAATAAGCACTTAGACAAGTCATACTTTATACTATAAATTATTATCAAATAAGATTATTTTACAAAATATGTTTTTTGTTTACTTGTGGAAGAAGTGAAAAAGAAACGACTAGTACGTTCATATCTCTTACGTGTAGATGTCATATAAATCGAACTGCTGAGTATTCTACCTCAGCCTAGTTCTGCCGCTCCAAGCTTGAGGCGGTCCAACCTTCTCGATTCAATTTCCTCTCTCATATATCTTGGAGCACAGATTTTGCCATTCCAAGTTTTAACTTGTTATGAAGTATTGCGGTTTGTTTTGCATTACGGCGGATTTGAGAAGCCAAGTTTAAATTGAGTGCCTTCTTTTCGGTATTTATAAAAATTAGCTATTGCTAAGACGTTGTACAGAACTCGGTTGAGCGACGGATATGGATTGAGTATATGGGTTTATTTATGAGGGACAAATAATCTTTCAGTCAATTTTCTCTGCAGGGAGTCGTAGATGGAGGTGGCTCAAGACAGCTGTTTGTGGCGTCATCGTATTCATATAACATAGTTTTACCTGTGGTAAATTAGCTTAGCGGTAAATACATGTATATATCTATACTAATATTATAAAGAGGAAAGATTTGATTTTTTGTTTTTTTGTTTGTTTGTTTGTAACGAATAGGCTCCGAAACTACGGTTCAGTAGTTTCGGAGCCTATTCGTTACAAACAAACTTTATTTGAAAAATTCTATCACCGTTAGGAAGCCTAAATATCCGTGGTGAACATAGGCATACATATATATATTATATATCATATAACATAATATATATTATATTTTCAAAAAAGTAAGGGATCCTTACTAAAACTCTTATAATGTAACGCAAGGTGTGAAAAATGTACCTATAAAATTCCTTGCATATCAATACGCCATTTTTTCTAAATAAACGTGGTTGCCTAGCAACGCTCTTTTGACAACAAAGGTTTGGTAACAATTTAGTGTATGGAAACTCTTGTGTTAGGTTGTACGCCTTTTTTGATTATTTTGTAGTAAAGCGTTTACATTATCTTTGATTTTGTATCTGTAGACACGATAATAATTAGTTGTGGTTGTGTTTGTTCATTGTTATTCTTTCAGATTATTTGCGAAAACTGACTACAATACCCAAATCATAAGTTCTCTATCATAATGGTTGAGACAGACTGGCGAGAAATATTGAGCTTCTCAAAGCGAGAGCTCGGGCAGGCTGATAAAGAAACTTTGCAAAGGTCTATCATGGATGGAAGCGGACGATATTGAACTCAACTTTTCATATCTGAAAATACTGTATAGACTCGCTCAAGATATCTTAAAATACAAAAACGAGCTGATATGTTCCCATTTTAAATACCCAAGTGACACCTTTGTCCTACTTAATATTATAAACGCGAAAGTTTGTAAGTATGGATGGTAAATAATTTAAAAAAAATACCCGTGCGAAGCCGGGACGGTCCGCTAGTATGAATATATTTACCCTGTAAGGACGCAGCAATTTATTTACAAATTACTAGTTTCTGCCCGCGGCTTCGCACATGTTGTTTCTATGGAAACGTTTTAAGACTATTAATATCCCATGGGAACTGATTTATGGAATAAAAAGTAGCCTAGTTTTATTCGAGGCCCAGAACTACTTGTATCTAAAATTTTGAGCAGAATCCATTTAGTAATTTTGGCGTGAAGAGGTAACAAACATCCATACATCCTAACATCATATCATCCGAACTTCAGTGTGATGTTATAATAATAGGTAGGTACATAATATATGTACATGTAGGCGCCACGCTTTGGTTAGACTCTGAGAGCACGTAGACCGAGGCGTACAAAGGGACGCTACCTGCTCCATTTCATTGGTTAAGAGATTCCATTAGTAATAAAATGGTCGGAGTGATTGGTTTCAGGTGCACGACAAACCGTCGCGCACAATCGGCGAACGAAGTACACACGTTGGCATTGTTTATTACTACGGTGACTCCTATTATAGCCGTAGGTTAATGTGGGGATGAGAACGGGACAATACTGCGTCGTATGGACAAAGGATACAACGCTGAGGTCGTTGTTGCAGCTTCGGTTACAAATCTGTCCATTATTTCAAGAGTTTGAGGTAGGGTTTCGTTGTGGTTAGCTGAGTTTTGTTGCTAAGCAATTAGACACGATGTTTATAATGGACCATATTACCAGCTGTTAGGGGTGAAGTTGTTGACTCAAGTCCGAGTTCTAGTCGGAGTTCGAATATCTCTTTATATTCTGAATATTATCCAGTAAATTCAGCATTCGACAGAGGTGATTGGTGAAGTGACAAGATTAAAATGTCGAACACAGATGAACTGACCGGTGAACTTCTTCGGTGTGATTTTTACTTCTACTGTTATTATTTCAATCTATCACTTATAACATTTTTATTTGTATAACAGATAAAATTAGTAATAGAACAACCTTCCTGTGCGTTAATTTTTATTTGTTTTTAGTATTTGGAGTGCCCCATGACTAGAAGCTGTCATCGCTTGGAAAAGTGCGTATCACGCGCTAGCGACTAGCGTTGAGGACTCCTCTCCACACGCTGCGCTGCTCATGGATTGCGCTGAGAATTTTGCTGAGACTGTAAGCGTGATTATTGAAGGTGCCACCGGACTGGATACAGCGGTGAGACCGAACCAAATTACTTTGTGTGACATCATTATCTATCATCAGTCAAGGCTAATTTGGTAGTAGTTTGTATGATGTTGAGTAAGTACTGTTTTGAATATACGCCTCCACTTTGGACTGTCTAGTTAGTGTTCTCAACACTCACAATCTTGAATTACGTATTGTCAGTTAAAGTCAACCTGTCACATAAGCTGTTTCCTTCACGCCCGCGTTTAAATCGAACACTTACGGGCAGTACGTCGTACTCTGATTGATATTGTAGTAAATTACAGTGATGACAACGTGACGGCACCTGATAAAAACGATATAAATAGTTAACAATACAGCGTCCGATAGTTGAAGTATTTTAGCAGACTCCTTTTTATCACTGGTAGCATCTCTTCCTAAAATTGACGCTAACTTGATAGCTCAGTAGGCTATTTTAGATCAAGGGCTGATTAAGGTTAAGTTGTACAGCGAGAAAATACCAGGTAAGTTTGGAGTCTGATACTATATCGATGAGGATGATATAGGGTTGTACTGGTGTTCATTATTGCTATAAATTGTTAAAGCCGGTGGTAGTCAGGATGTCTAACATAGATGATGATGGTGGGTTAAAAGTGATTAGCTGATTGGGTTTAGGTATGGTAGATAAAAAAAAATAGAGAAAAAAATGAATGAGAAAAAAAAGAAAAGAGAAAAAAGAAATGTAAAGCGAAAAAAAATAGTCGCAGGTGAGTACTGAGAGGGTAGCGAAAAAAAATAGTCGCACATCAGTACTGACGGGATATAGGCGAAAAAAAGTAGTCGCTGAAGCCCAAGCCAGTACTGAAGGGATAGGCGAAAAAAAATAGTCGTTGTAATCCGGGCCAGTACTGGTGGATAGGCGAAAAAAAATAGTCGCTGAAATCCAGGCCAGTACTGAAGGGACATGCGAAAAAAAATAGTCGCTGAGATCCGGGCCAGTACTGAAGGGACATGCGAAAAAAAAATCGCTGAGGTCCAGGTCAGTTGTACACTGAAGGGATTCTGAATTGAGTTATAGAGACAGAATGTGTGGGCTAGGTGTTTTTAACCTAGAGATCGATTGAATTGAGTTATAGGGACAGTGTGTCTGGGCTATGATAAATCGGGGCCAACTATCTATTCTGAGTGTTTTTTTTACATCAGTTTGTTGTGTCAGGATGAACGAGCAGTAATGTTGTTTTGTTCTTTTTCTCAGATGATATCCTATGAGCTTACGCGAACGAGGACGTTCGCAGGTCAGAATGGCCGTGTAGGCGCCACGCTTTGGTTAGACTCTGAGAGCACGTACACCGAGGCGTACAAAGGGACGCTACCTGCTCCGGGCCGCCGCCCGTACCTGAGCGACCGCTCGTTGACTTGTTTACCCCAACCGTATTTAAGGCGAGCGCGCGGCAGCAACAGGCAGTCTCGCTTCAGCTTTCGTTGAGTGCACATCCCGCCGTAGTTCGTTCGGATTATGGTAGTTGATGCGTATCAATTATAGTGGTATAGGTTATTAGAGATAACAAAATTACTGTTAAGAGTTTATAGTTAAAATAGAATACAAGTATTGACCCCCTGTTCCACATATCCCTACTGCTCTATTTCTACTGGTAGGGAAGAAAGGATTTTTTTTCCACATTTAGCTACTAGGGGGGACTACTTTTCCGCTTATCTCTACTGATAAAATAATTCAGGAAAGTGGTATCTTCACAATCAAAATGTTTAAGTGCTTCTATAAGTGTTTATTGTAATCATTCTATTTTAAAACTATGCAAACTCCTTCATTACGAGCTGTGTAGAATCTTTTTTCATTGTGAAGTCTAAGAAAATGTCATGTTGTGTCATGTCATTTGTTAAAAATATAACTGAAAATCGAAAAAATATAACTGAAATAATTTTATTTCAATAACTAAATATGAGTGAACCTATTTTTTTAACCAGAGGCATTAAAAAGGTTTAAAATGGATGCATTTAGTAAATATTTTGTAAGAACATGGCTAAAAATAAACAATTTCAGGAACAGTGGTGCGTGTTTGGAAAGAGGCACAGAACTAACAATTTCGCAGAAGCCTGGCATTTTAAAATTAATAACAAGAGTAACAGAAAAAACAATTTGTATGCTTTATTAAAATTATTATACAACCAATCAACGGTTATGAAAAATCGGATGAAGTCCATCAAGAATCCGCCAAAAAAGAGGGCGCAAATATATGTGATCCGTGACCGCGTCATTCAAAATGCACAACTGCATTTAATCACAGGAGATATAACGGTGGGTCATTTTTTAGATATGCTAAGATAATTATTATTTATTTGTTGATTTCAAAGAAGTTTAATTGTTAAATTTAGTACCGATATAATATAAGAATGTTTTTTTAAGGTACATACCTTACTACCTACAATAAATGAATTTTCCATCTGATTGTACTTTTTCTTAGTAGAAATATGTGGAAGTGAAATATCATTGTATCCCCCCTAGTAGCTAAATGTGGAAAAAAAATCCTTTCTTCCCTACCAGTAGAAATAGAGCAGTAGGGATATGTGGAACAGGGGGTATTGACGGTGTAATTCCTGGTTTTGTTAATGTCTGAGCTACTCCCTCTACGACATACATATATCTAGAAACATAGCAGTCAATAATATAGGCAATGTCGGCTGACATTACCTAATATTTATTTCCCGTGATATTACTGGTAGTGCTACGGGTAAAAGTCCATTTCCAGTACCACTACACTGTAGCCAGTAGTTTCACAGGGAATATTATTTCCCTTGGCACGAGTCAGCTATCTATATGGACTATTTAGGTACCTATAGTTTATTTTCATAAATCTTTGCTGTTCAGCGTTTTAAAAATAATAGATAGACACATCGTTCATTATTATCTCAAAAAATAAGAATCTAAAGTAACCCATCGTCTTTAAGCCAAAGATGGATTGCTAGTTTTGGAGTTCCGAAGCGATATTTCATTGCCCGATCCATCATACAGGCGGGGGCAGACGATTGATTTCCGACCGATGTGGCGCGGTGGACGAAGGTCCGCCTGAGACGCAGGAGGTTGCGGGTTCGATTCCCGCCTCGGAACAATTGTGTGTACGATCTGCAGATAGTTGTTCCGGGTGTTCTGGTCGTTTTCTATGTATAATAAAAAATATCTATCTATGTAATGTATTGTATTATGTATATCAGTTATCTAGTACCCATAACACAAGCTTTGCTTACCATGGGGCTAGATAATGCTGTGTGGATTGTCCAGCATTATTTATTATTTATTTATTTATTGATTTCCACATTTTTTTCTTTATCGATAAATTTTTATTTACTCTGAGCTAGAAAATATTAAAAAAGAAACTAATTAAAAAAACCGTACTCAAACAACTTTTTTCTGTGAAACAAATCTTTTTAAATTTCTTTCTACTCAAACATCTTCAACTGAAAATATAAAGAAGGTAAATCTGTCTTATTATACGTGACCGAGATTCGGTTTAGGTCATACGTAGTGTAGGATGCCCTCCGACTTGTTAGGATGACGTCATGCGAAATACTGCAAGCAGATGCTGGTTGCGTTAAGCTGACAGGGTGTTATGGAGCTTATAAGGGGTGGCCTATGTCCAGCAGTGGACTAATATAGGCTAATACCGACCTCTGTGTCGCGGTGGGTGAAGGTCCGCCTGCTGCAGGAGGTTGCGGGTTTTATTCCCACCTCGCGACAAATGTTTGTACGATCTGTTCTGGTTGTTCTGGTCGTTTCCTATGTAAATAAAAAAAACTATCTATGAAACTTATTGTATTATGTATATCAGTTATCTAGTACCCAGAATAAATAAATAAATAATTCATTGCATTATGCTGTGTGAATTGTCCTGCATTATTTATTTTGATAATTTATATCACTTACTATGCCTAACCTTTAATTATTCAAATAAAAGACAAAAATAATTTAAAATATGTACTTCAATTATAAGAATCCAGAATACCCAACATCATCAAAATTTGGATGAAAATGTCGATGATCGAGGTATATACCATGAAAGCACCTATGGCGTAATCGTCTTCACCGAGCTCTACTGCCTTTCCACCTAATATCAACTGAAGCTCCATAATTAAGAACTGAAACACATTCAACGTTTTTTAGTTGTGATGAGGTTTTAAGTCTTCTTTAGGGTACCTGTTGTCCGTCCGTCCGTCTGTCACCAGGCGGTATCTCATGAACTGTGATTGTTGAGTTGTGCACAGATGATGTGTTTCTGTTGCCGCTATAACAAAAAATACTAAAAAAACAGAATAAAGTTAATTAATATAAGGGGGCCAATACAACAAACGTGATTTTTTGCTAGTTTTTGCTCAATATTTATAACGGCAACAGGACGCTTGAAATATTCACAGAATATTTAGTTATATAATTCACTTTAAAAATAAATAGTTAAATAAAACAAATATTTATTATATAAATTCCTTGACATCGTCAGATTTCATGTGCAGACATATAAACATAGAGACAAAATAAACTACAGATGGAGGGACCCATCTGTACTTAGATTAATATTTCTATGGAGGAGTAGCAAAACGTGTCTATGGTTGCGATTGTAACGAACGACGATGCAATTTATAATTCGATTGTTTTTAACCGACTACAAAAACTTTAATTTTAACACCTTTTTCAAGTTTTGCGTGACACATTTTTTCTGTTGTCGACTGTAATGATTAAATTCAGTTTTTTTTTCATGGGAAGCTTATTAAGTCATAAGCCGGTTAAACACACTGTTTCGTTTTTAAATACTAGTTCTAAATATTTTTTCTTCTTTTACTGCTATTTTCTTTTTTAGTAAACAACTAAACAGTAAATACTACTATGTTTTCAAATTAATTTTAAGGCTATTTCTAATAATTAAATTGTTTATTTTTATTTTTTAAGATGTACACCTAAGTCTTGTACAACAACAAAACGTAATAATTGTAAGGAAAAGCACTCACTACCAAACCACAAGTTATTCTCAGAATAACTTATATTGGTAATGAGAGCCCTAAATAAGGGTTATGTACTTTAACGCAATAAAGATTTTTTTTTAACTTACCACAGAACTAAACATTGTAGATGCCGCCAATATTACAAAATGCAGCCACTTCATATAATGACCGGTTACGAATGTATAAACCAGAAATATAAGGAAGACGATGGAAATCGCAGCAGATATCACAACAAAGTACAAAATGAACTTTGTAAAGTCAAACTGTAAACAAAATAAATAAATAATCATAAATAATTTATTTAAGGCAGCATTAGTCTAGTTACAGGATATAAAATACTTAAAACTACAACACATAGCGGCATATACAACACGGCTTGTATAGTTTGACCGAAACCGCTGTACCGCGCCTGAGGTATGCGAGCGGCGAGACGGGGGGGAAGTATCGGCCGCTCCAATCCATCAGTGGCTTATTCCCAGAGGTCCATGACTCTATTGTTCTCAAAAAAGTAAGTTTCATACATCGTTTCCCAGCGGGTCAACGACATTTTAAAATACCTAATATTTCCTGTCCCAACGGGTCCATGGAATTGTTTGGTACAGTTAGCACGAAAAGCTTCGATAAGATAGGATAAATATTAGTTTCTTCGTGAAATAAAGGACAATGAATAAAACAATTAGGACTTTTTATTCAATATGGATCGGAAAAATTATTAAACAACGTTGAATAATATCAATCTTAAGCATTAAAAGTCACAGTTTAAGTATAATCACAATAAATCACCTCTTAAAAGACATATTAAAAATATTAGGTCCAGTTTAACCATACTATGTTAAGTATTTAATGTCTTGTTAAATCAATTAACAGACTGTTAATGTTACTGAGTGTCCCACCACGCGCTAATGAGTGATTAAATGGCGTAACAAGACGTTAAATCTAATCACTGCTCTAGAGGTCCGTTAAGACATTAACAGACTGTCAGTTAAGAATTTAATTACTGTCAAAGTCATATATACGGTTGTTTCATAACAAAAACAAATGAAACCAGCAAAACACAGAAATCTCAAATCAACATGGACGCATTTAATTATTTCGAAAGTGATGTTTTTGAAAATTTAGATAGTTTGGACAAAATAGTACGTCGTCGTCCAAGAACTTTTAAAGAGCGACGTAACTATTTCGAAGAGTACGATGATGTCGATTTTTGCACTCGGTTCCGTTTATCGAAAGAATCAGTCTTGGGTGTTTTGGAATTAATCGAACACAAACTTGAATTTCCATCAGATAGGTGAGTGAATAGCTTTCAAGCTCCAAGAAAATTTTATTCTGTATGCCTTTTCTATGGTACCTATGTATATTACTGTAAATAAAATATCAACGTAGGTTAATAAGCATTCTTCTAACCTAAACTCAACTTTGTTACAGAAATAAATCTATTTCACCCATTAATCAACTTCTTTTGACGTTAAGATACTACGCAACTGGTGCGCGACAAATAACTGTAGGAGACTATTGTGGACTAAGCAAGTCTACATCTCACAGGATCATACACAGAGTCACTGCTGCAATAGCATCACTCAGCCGAAACTTTATCAAATTCCCTGATACAGTGGAAGAACTTAAATTAGCGCAGTTGAATTTTTATAAAATAGCACGCTTTTCAAAGGCTTTGGGTGCTCTAGATTGCACACATATACGCATTCGTTCACCTGGTTGAGAAAATGCTGAGTATTTTAAAAATCGGAAAGGATACATGTCCATAAATGTACATGCAATTGGCAGTGCAGACCTGGAAATTTTAGATTTGGTAGCGAGGTGGCCCGGTAGTAGTCAAGATCAGACTATTTAGAATGCCTCATACAGAAATGCTGTGTTTGAAAGTGGCCGGTATGGTGATGCAGTATTATTAGCTGATAGCGGATACATGAATCAGCCCTATATCATGATGCCACTAAATAATCCAACAACACCAGAGGAGGTACTCTACAATGAATCTCAAATAAGAAGCAGGAATCCTATTGAACTCCTGTTGGGGTATGGAAACGTCGATTCCCTGTACTGGCTTTGGGTACGCAAATACAGTTAAATAGCTGTCTGCCTGTTATCATTGCTACAGCAGTGCTACATAACCTTTTAATAAAGGCGAAGGAAGAATTACCTGCAGATGATCCTGAACTTGACCTTCGAGCACCATGGGAACAATTGCTAACTCAAGGTCATATCAGGGAACAAAGAAGTAATGTTGAAATCACAAGAGACATCAATCCTGTGCGAAGACAGCTAATAAACAATTATTTTAAGAGTTTGCATATGAGTGCATCACAAAATACCTAATTATTGTCATTACTGAAATAAAACAATTATTTTTTAAATAAGGCAAATAAACCAAACAAGTAATTTGAAATTTTATTTTATTTATCCTAAAAAAATATAATATATATATTGTACCTTACTACTAAAATACCATTATCTTAAAATTAAATATCATTCTATTTTGGATTACTTCTAGGCCTTAATTATATCTAACTCTGCGTGTAACTTGGCAGTTTTCATTTTTTCTTGAAGTAACTGCTCTTCCTTTATTTTTCCTTCTGTTTCTACGTTTTTTTTCATAATTTCTAATATCTCCAACTTAGTTTGCAGGACTTTATCCTGCAAAGAAGTCTTAGGCCTTCTCCTATGAAGCCATGTTGATGGAGTGTCTTTCCGAACAGAAAGTTTATTAGACACTTTCATTTTTAATGCTGCTCGTGTCCAGCTCTGCCAATCCTTTTTTTGTGAATCCTGAAACGATAATGAGCTTCAGTTGCATCAAACACTTCCTCTGTGCAGAGAAAAAATTAAACAAATACAATAGTCCTAGCCTAAGTATTTTGAGTATGACTAGGATGCTAACATCTATGTATAGTAAAAAATGCAAGTCAATAGATACTTCTTCCAGCATAAGGTCTCTACTACTTTAAACTTACATCATATATGAATACAGGTGGTACCTACCTCTGGTGGTTGGTTTTCGTCAGCAAATTCTGATACTTGAGATATTCCCGAGACACAAATATCTTCAATGTCATTCTAAAACAAATAAAAAAGCAATATTTTACATAGTCAATCATTATATAAAATGAATTCAGCTACATGTTATAAAAAAAGATAAAAGATCTAAGTTGTGGAGTTGTAATACAATTTTAATAGGTAGCGAATAGGTGATACTTACTTGTGTTTCAATCACTTCTATTGTTTCTAAATTAGAAGATAATCCTGTATCACCAAACTGGGCATCGGAATCATAAGGATTATCTAATCTGTCTAATGTTGGACCAAGTAGTATCTCCACTTGGCCTTGGAAAGGTCCAGGCGGTGGAACGTCAGGCTTTCCTCCACCTGCAAAGAAAAACATGAGTTTGTGTCAGTGTGTTACCTATGTTCTAATCTAATAATAAGTACTAGATAAAGGTCCTTGGGGTCTTTAGTAACTACGTAAAATATAATAATGCTAGTTCTTTCCTACCTGTTATGAAGACTTCTTTCTTTGTCGCTGCTCGATCCTTCCTCGTGGTTCTTTTTATATTGTCCCAGCACGTTTTGAGCTGATCTGTGTGGCGAACACAGAAAGAACTCCTCGAATTAAAATCTTCCGTCTCGTATTAATCGGATTAATATTTCCTTCTCATCAGTAGAGAAATTCGGCCCGCGATATTTCTTAGACAGAGTTTTGTTGGCCATTGTGTTGTAAATATTGTGAATTTGAAATTAAAAAGAATAACACGGGCGAATAGACGGCGCGACGCTAAATAAACAGACGGATGAGTGAGACAGATACACACGATAACCAAGTCGAATGAAAAGTAAAGGTTGCGTCATAATAACCCTACACAATGAAAGTTATTCATAATTCGGTCGCGTAGCCAAACAATTACGTATTATACGACTAGGGAAAAAATTGCACTTTTGTGCATGTAATGGCATATCAAATAAGGACGTTTCGATTTGGTCGTTTTAGAATTGGAGCGAATGGTTTGCGATTCATTCATTTAACGTGGGATTTACTAATGGCTTGTTAAGTTTTCTCTATAGGACTTAAAACATTTTAACAGCCTCGTCATTTTTAAAGACCCATTAGCTAATGCCTAATTAAGAGATAACAAACACAGCATGGTGAAATTGGACCTTAATCTTGTACTTAATTGACTAAAACATTAAAAATCACAAGAAATGACCTAAGACATTAAAAGATAAATTAAAAAATATCAATCTAAATAGACTAAATATTAAAATCACAGTTCTAGGATACAAGTTAAATATTTTCTTATTTTAAATAAGAAGAAACAAAAAGAAACAACAGTCCAAAATAAATGACATAAAATATCACGCAACAACTTTATAGATTACTTGTAAATATTACCAAGGCTTTTATATTGGTTAAGACTATCGATGATGCTTATCGATTTATGTTTATATTTGTTACCGATGATTTTTACTTTCAAATCAGTTTAAATATATGATATTCTTCATAATACCTACTTAGCTTGTTCCCGGAGTGTGTGTATCAGTTCTAGTAGGTAATCGGGGTTTTATTTCAATTTTCCGTTTAAGGTTTTGTGCCACGCCTTCACTTAATTGGTGGTCCGGTGTCGTTCCTTTTCAAAAATTTGATTTTTTTATTTTCTGGCGCTATTTCCATGATAACTAACCAACCATCTTCGACATCACAATTCACAAAATAGGACCTGCCCGCTGCAGGGAGCAAGGTCACCTGATAAGAAATAATATCTCTACCGCATCCCTGCATGCTGTATAACTCGCTCAAACTTAGTCTAAGTCTATTTCGCTCTAATGGCATAAAGACTCTCTAACAAAACAATCGACCACGCGAAACCCGATTGTATTGATATTACTGACTGTACTTTAGTTAAATCTCATGGACCTTTTGGGAATTCATGTAAGAAAATTTTAAATTCTAGTAATATTTGTCGTGGACCTCTTGGGAAATGACAAACAATAGAATCATGGACCTTTGGGAACAAGCCCCATCAGTTTGCCGTCAACGCTCACGGCGGTAGGTAGTTTTTCTACCGGACGGTCTATGTCAGACGCACACGAGGTAAATATCCAAAGATGGATCGAGCGCTATCTCGTTTTATTTTTCATTATTTAAGTTTGTATGGATGAATGTTTGTTACTCTTTCACGTAATAACTACTGAACGTATCTTGATGAAACTTGGAACATACATAGTATATGTACTTAAATAACATATAAGCTACTTTTTATCGTGGTACCACGCGAGCGAAGCCGCAAGCGAAAGCTCGTAAAAAAATTTAAACATATCGTTTTATAAAATAAACATTTATCGTGTACGATATCGTAAGATATATCCGACAATATCGATCTCATGTGTACTCTTGCTCTTTTTTCCTCGGCATCCACCTCGCCGCACTTTCTTAAGGAGTGGTATAGCGGTTGCGGTCAAACTATAGCGGCATAATGCAGAGACAGGGACCTTTTTGGCTCCTTACGTAACACGTATTGTACCTATCTGTATGTTTTATCTATTTCCTTATAATTTTTTATTGTTTGTATACTTTCTTATTATGTAATATGTCGTGTTATGTATGGTGTCAAATAAATGTATTTTCTTTCTTTGACATATTTCTTCTTTATACATAGTATTAAATGTCGCTTGCGCTGTCTGTTCGCTTAGATCATTTAAACTACTCAACGGATTTTAATAAAGTTTTCAACAATAAATAGAGTGATTCAAGAGGAGGGTTTATATTATGATTAATTAATAAATATAATATTATAAACGTGAAAGCTTGTAAGTATGGATGGATGTTTGTTACTCTTTCATGTAAAAACTACTGAATGGATTTTAATGAAATTTAAAATAATATAGCTTAAACTACAACTTTTAAAAAGATTACAAATTTTACAACTTTTTGAATCGTTATATCTCAAAAATGGTGGCTCTTAGGAAAAAAAGTACCGACACATATTTTATAGATAATTTTGTCTCATGTAATTTTATGATAAAACTTACCGTTTTGCTAAAAATCACGAAAAACTATTTTTTTTACTTTTGACCTTGAATAATTTTTTTTGCAAGTACGGGAATGATGGGGAACTTTCAAATTTTTGTTTTCTTCGTGTTATTTTGAAGTATTTTTACGTAACATTATTTTTAAGATAATAAATAAAAAATAAAAAAAACTGGTGATTTATAAGCTTACTAGCTGCGCTCCGTGGCTTAGCCTATGGAAATCTATGTGTCTAATGGTTTATAAAACTTCCTTTTGAATCACTCTATTAAAAAAAAACCGCATCAGAATCCGTTGAGTAGGTTTAAAGATGCACACTTAGGGACAGATGGACAGCGGGAAGCGTCTATGTTTTATACTATGTACTGTTATACTGTGTACTATGGGTGTTCTGGTCGTGTTCTGGTGACCGCTGTGAACTCGCTACTGAGCGACCACTACGCCGTGAGAGCCGAGCTCTGCTGTAAGGCGCGCGCCTCATCCACGCCTCGCTTCGCCCGGACATACTCGCGTTCTAATACAATTAATTTTGTGTCTAGCATTGAGTGTGTTGACTGGGAGGAAGGGCGCTACCAGCCGCGGCCTTAGCGGATACTATAATAAATATTTTTTAAAATAAGGTAGACGTATGTTTTCCTTGAAAGAAAGTTTTAAAAAACAATAAAAATTAACTTGGGTTACAAAATAAATCTTGGGATTAGACTCTGTACTAAGGGAGATTAAAGCTATGAGTTACAAATTTCACACTAACTCGCACCTCTCGCTAAAACTCCGAGTTTAAAGAGAGAGTTGGAGAGGTTTTAAAAACGGAACGCAGTAAATATTATTGCAATATAATTTCAGGTGCATCAAACACTACAAAGAGTATGTGGGATGTTGTCAAAATTGAGACAGGCCGGGGTGGAAGGACACAGGATCTTACGGAACACTTACTAACACCAAACGGATCCAAGTATGCTAGTAAGGTGGAAGCCCTCGGCGCAGTGAACGCATATTTTGTGACAGCTGCGGCGACGTGTGGCGCTCCGACGGCGGACCTGGGCGCATCGCGGCGGGCGCTGGAAAGCGCGCGCGCTCCATCGGACCGGTCCATCAGGCTCAGACCCTTTTCGCACTTTGTAGGTCCACAAAATAATTGTAAGTGGAGTGGCACGCAAAACTACTCGAGACATATACGAGATGTCTGTGTCTCTCATGAATGCGGTAGCAGTACCACTTTCATATATCCTCACAGAGCTTTTCAACTCCTGTATACGAGAAGGAAAGTATCCCCAAGTACTTAAAAATGTAAGTGTCTCGCCGCTTACAAGGGAAAAGGAAAACTGGAAGAAATAAACAGTTATCGGCCTGTTTCTATTATTCCGGGAATAGCAAAAATCTTTGAGTACGGCCTCAGTGTTAGGATACGAGAGTACCTAACGTCAACTGGTTTACTGTCCGATAGACAATACGCCTATAGGACAGCAAGGTCAACAACGGATGTGGTTCGGCAAGTGGTCAGGCAAGCAGTGGAAGCCCGAGAGGATCATCAACAGGTGGTAGTCATCATGTGTGATCTATCAAAAGCCTTTGATGTTGCCGATCATAATGTTCTTGCTGCAAAGCTCAAGTATTATGGTTTTGACGGCGCGTCACTGGCACTCTTGACGGACTTCATGGCTGATCGTAGTCAGGTCGTCTCGGGTGGAAACGGTGGTGAGACGTCGGTACCTCTCACAACATCTATTGGGGTGGCACAGGGCTCCTCTATTTCAAACATCATGTTTTTAAACTTACGCGATCTGAACACATAATTATAAGTATTAATACAACGGGTATTTATCGCGTTTATTTACCTTTTTTCCCGACGTTTCAACAGGTTTACACTCTGTCGTGGTCACGGGATGACTGGAGTACTGGAGTTACCGCCTCAGCGAAACGGGGGCTAGTTTATTTGAAACTACCCTCATTTCATTTTCAATACTAGGAATGTCCATCTGCACACTCGGACGACACACAACACTAACAGTGTCCGCGACGCAATGAGAGACCGAACTGAATGATGAATTCAAACATCATGTTCTCTCTCCTCCTCAATGGCCTACCTGAGTGCATAGCTGACGCACACATCCTCATGTATGCCGATGATGATGAAAGCACCTAATATGGAACAGTTGGAGAGGATACTGAACATGGTGGCGAACCAGCTCCACTTCTGGTTCAGTATTAACGGTTTTTTACACAATGTAAGCAAGACGAGCTTTGTCCACTTCAATCTAGCCGGCCGTACTTATCAACCCATATCGGTGACTTTAGGGGGTAAAGTCGTGACCCAGGTCAAAACCACCCCCTTTTTGGGTTTTACGATAGACCAAGGGCTAACGTGGGAATTTCACATTGACCAACTGTGCTAGAGAATAGGTCGAGCGTGTTTCGCCCTGTGGAGGTTGTCGGAGACACTGGAGACCACTAGGATGAGGACTGCTATTTCGCATCTGTGCACTCGCTTCTTCAGTATGGCGTAGAGCTATGGGAGCGAGTGTTCAGAATGCAGAAACGAGCTGTACGAGCTATAGTGCAAGTTCCGTGGGACACGCCCGCGCGTCCAATATTCCGTTCCCCAAAGATTATGACGGTTCCTGGGTTGGTCATATTCCATGCGGCCATGTATACTCAGAGCCACCTCGACGAATACTCCAGGTTCGGCGACGATCACAGGTACCATACTCGTCACGCACACAGGCTGAGAGCTGTCCCGCGACGTCTCACGAAGTCGTCAAAGCTGGTGCATGTAATGGGGCCGGCTGTTTATAACCGTCTTCCAGCTACGGTTGTCAGTGCCTCCTCAACGCAATCCTTCAAAAGAAAACTAAAATTCTGGCTCATTGAGGAATGTCACTATAAATTTAGTGAAATATTTGATATTTTGTCATTTAAATTAATATATATAATAATTATTATTTTTTTGTCTATTTTATTATTAATCAGTTTATTATGATAATGTACTATAATTATCAATTGATAATTAAATTATAATTTAAGAAATGGCATGTAACATTATAAACGTTATGAATAAATGAATCTGAATCTAACACAAGTTCTGCTTACAAGGCCTATTCCACTACCCAATTTTAAGAGACCCTTACCCTAACTAAGAGTGGTGTTATAAGATTTAGAGCGTAAGGGTCCCTAATTAGGGCGACCGGATGGACCCGGCAAACCTTGCTCCCTAATCGCCCTTACAATCGAGTAGTGTACTATCACTTAGGGCACCAGTCATCGCACGGCTAGCGCGGAGAACGCTTGCGTCAGTGTCAGTGTCCGTAGGTAATTATCGACTCAAGCGACAAGAAGTTGAAGTGGACCCGGCCGCCATCCGCCATTTTAATTAGAAAAACATCAGGAGTGCTTTTCTCTTAATTTTAAGTATTGCTTGACCCAGATCCTTCTCCTCTTATTTTCTTCTATGATATTCATGGATCCAACTACCAAAGCCACGACAATCGCTGCTTTTTTTACACAGAGAGTGAGGGAGCCAGTATTCAGTGCAGTGTAGTAATCGACGGCCTTTTAGAGGCCACGCCCTCCCTAACTACCGGGCCCTGAATACCGTGTAGTGGAATATCCCCTTACCATGTGTGAATTGTCCAGCATTATTTTATTTATTTAATTAATTGTAGTGATAATAGGTGATTAAAAGAACTTAACAAGTGAAGTTCAATCGCCATTATATAAATAGATTCCATTAGTAGTAGATATAAGAACCCACCCACCACATCCCAGCTCAAGTTTTTGGTTGTTACGTATCCTCTAAAAATAATGACACTCTGCTTGCGAAGTAGGGATGGGAAGGCATAACCGTCTTAGGGTTGTGCATCGATTTAAATCGATTCTCTGAATTGTGCGTGCTACCGAATGGATTAAGTCACTACCTTTGTAAAATATATCCAATGATGAAAATCTGTGGATGATAGAAAGAAAACCTCTCAAAATCCAAGTTTTTCTCGCCTCAG
Source organism: Eupithecia abbreviata (assembly GCA_943735965.1). Classification (NCBI taxonomy): domain Eukaryota; kingdom Metazoa; phylum Arthropoda; class Insecta; order Lepidoptera; family Geometridae; genus Eupithecia; species Eupithecia abbreviata. The sequence goes on from OX030996.1 coordinate 3,726,279, forward strand.
TTCCAGGGTTGACAGTTTTGCGGCATGACTGTTTTGTTTCTAATCTTGGACGAACTATATCATAACTTTTTGCGTAGAATTATGTACTATGGTCTTCCCTTTATTTTTATTTTATAAAATTTATTATGTTTTTCACTGTTAGCTTGATATATATTGCCCATAATTATTATTATTATCTATCTCATTTATCATGATCTCGGGCCATAAAGTGACCCGGTCCTTTGGAAGGCTTGCGTTGGGACGAAGCCAACAGCACAGAGGCCCTTTGAGAAGTGAATCTAAAGGCGATGGCTACACATAGCGGGTATCATCCTCGGGTGCACAATATGATACACCCAAAGATGGTATCCACTAGGTGTAGAGACTATTGCAAAGAAAAATTAAAGAAATAAAACTAGGCTATTGTGATGGATGGATGGATGGACTAGGTAATCGGGCTATAGGGGAGATTGCGGACGTCTGCCATAAACAAGTCAATCATAATGTTAAGAAGAGTGGCAGACGGTGGCTTGCCGAATGCTGGATGGGTTCCTTAAAAAGCCGGAGTAAATTACCGGAGAGGAACAACATCGGCGCAAACGACTGAGGGGTGTCGAGAGGTGATAAATTTCATATAAAATTTGCCTAACAATCTTATAAAATAAAGGCAAATTTTGCTTATAATAATAAATAAATATAAAGCCAGTGTTTGGATCCATAACATTTGTTATATGATTAATTCAGTGTAACGTAAAGTCAGTTTTAAGAACAGTCACTCGAGGGCCGCTTCCAGCCAGAGCTAAGTCGCATGTTTCATTATTTATACACCTGATATTTGTCAAATTATAACTTTTATAAAATAACAATTTTCATGGCAAAACTCTAAATAATTCGTAAAAGGTTATTAAATTTATGTTTTGACTTATATCATACGTATCATCGCTTCGCGCTTATTACATTATGTATTTCAATGTGTACCTATTTTCAGCAAAGGAGTTTTGTTTAGACAAATTACTGCAATTACTTATTTCATTTGTATTTATTGTTTATTGAAATTTTACTGTTTTTACAGTTATCTCCAAGAGAGAGATTATTAATATATTGACTGTATTTTCAGTCGTCTCCAAGAGAGAGACTATTTATATTTTGATAATGAAATTATCTTAAAATCTTATTAGCTCGGTGCAGTAGCACGATGGAAACACCCGAAAGTAATAAAATGCATTGCGAGTTATAAGACATAATTATGTAAATTGAATTAAATAAATACCATAGAGGTATGATCTGGTTCCAAGTATGGATATGAATTACCTAATACAATTTTAACTGTATATTCAGTTGTCTCCAGGTGAGAGACTATCAATATTTTGATATCAATCTGATAATAGTTCGGTGCGTAAGTCACCATGGATATCATCCGTAAGTGATACCATCCATATGGACTATGAGACGTATGCTCTCTGTTGGGTGGCTCGCTTCGCTCGCCGTGCTGTTCGCCTTGGACGCTTCGAATTCAAAATCCTCACCCCCAAGTTAGTCAAAAACGATACCCATATCAGATTTTTTGGTTGGGGGTACAGGGGGGCTGTGGGCGTGGGGGGTCACGGCACGGCTCGCTTCGCTCACCGTGCCGTTTTCTTGGTAGCATTGCGGCTCGCTTCGCCGCAATGCTTCCCTGGGTTAAGGGTGAGGGGGTCTTAGGGGGTCACAGCACGGCTCGCTTCGCTCGCCGTGCTGTTCGCCTTGGACGCTTCGAATTCGAAATCCTCACCTCCAAGTTAGTCAAAAACGATACCCATATCAGATTTTTTGGTTGGGGGAGGGGTACAGGGGGGCTGTGGGCGTGGGGGTCACATACCTTCCCATCCACCATCAAGGCGAACAATTATGTCAATCAGTCAATCAGTGAATCAGTGAGTGGTAATCTAGCTTTATACTATAGTAGTAGAATATGTGTAATTAACCTTGTTTGTGTGTTGTGTTAGTGTTTAATAAATAATTTTCTTTCTTTCTTCTTTCTTTCTAAAATTGTCTTCTACTAATGGAACTATGAAATATAATTAGAATCATACTTACACTGGTCAATGATAACAGGCAACAAACGAGGACGACTCCAGCGGTCGCCGCCACCGCTAACAAAACGAGCTCAGTCCTAAATCGCACCGTTAAAAACGCGCAAATGAATGTCGTTCCGATAACCTGAAAATAAGACTGGATTGTAATAGAATATACTACCTAATTTTTTTTTTGATTCCTTCTGCGACGCAGGAGGTTGCGGGTTTGATTCCCGCCTCGAGACAATTGTGTGTACGGTCTACAGATAATTGTTCCGGGTGTTCTGGTCGTTATTTATTTATTTAAGAAGATAAGAGTTTACAGTTTAAACCAAAGCATTCACTATACAGGGTGTTTGGTGGAGAATTAGACAAACTCGGTGGGTGTGTAGGTGGACTTATTTGTACTAAAGTCATTTAAAACGGAATATTTACCATGATTTGATTTTTGAAAACCGAAGAAGTGATGTACCAACCGCGCCGCGTTCTGATACCGTCAGTGTTGTGTGTCGTGATCCAGCTGCGGTCAATAATAATGAAACCGGTGGTAGTGGTAACGTTCGTAGCAAAAGACAGAAAATGAGGGTAGATCGGTATATCTGCTCATAAAAACTAACTCGCAGTGTCTTCAGTTATTCCGTGATCATGGCGCATGAAACTGTGCCGAAATATTGGAAAACTCAAAAATCAAATCATGGTAAATATCCCGTTTTAAATGACTTTAGTGTTAATAACCATGATAAAGACCTATTTGTAAAATACAAATTGAAGTAGAAGACCCTAACTCTTAACAATTTTTTTTAATCCTGTTTCTTGTATTTTTAAATAATTTTCCGAAAATTTAACTCCTACAATATTTTCCCCTACAATTTTTTTTGGAACATATTTTCGATTGTTCTTTTTATTTGGTTTTGGTCCCAGATGTATCCTTCATCTATTGAAGGCATTATTAATTTTAAAAAACCAGTAGATAATAACTAATTAATTTTAAAAAAACAGTTATACGCTCTCAAAGTTAAAAAAAAATAAAAAACTGAGTTAAGAAGGTCATATTTACATCGTTTTTAAAGAAAAACTAAAAGCGATCGAGGAGTTCAAATGCTTTTAAAAATTTATTTATTTCCTTATTTCAGTTTCCCGTTTCTCGAAGTTGCCGAAAGGTATTAGAAAATTTCCTTGTTATTTTGGGTATTTTGGAGCGATTTATTTAAAGCGGAGCGGGCGCGCAACGAACACGCGGCGCAGCGAATTCGTTGCGGGCGCGCAACGAGATCGCCGCGAGTAGCAGCGTAGACGCCATTTTGTACTGTCTCGTACAAACGCCAGCCCGTCTTCCCCGCCTCACTTCAGTCCGTAACGAGACACGAATGTGAGAGGACATATCATGGCATCGTTGGGAGATTCGGATATTGATACCGAGTTATTTATAAGTGAAATCCAAAATCGTTACGTAATATGGGATCAAAAAAGCAGAGAATTTAGTGAACGTAATTTAAAAAAAAGGCATGTTTGCAATTTATTTATTCAAGGCTTTACGGTACAGGTCTCCGGCGTCTTCGAAGTAACAAATTCAACAGCAGTGTCTTCTCGTCGGAATCCATTTTATTACTGAGTGTACAAAGACGCGACGAAAACGTTGCCAATTAGCCACGCGTCCGCGACGTCTTCTATGTGCAACCGCGGCGTGTTCGCGACGCATTCGCTGCGCGCCCGCCCGCCCCGCGGCCGCTCGCAAACCGCCAGTATGATAAAGGCCTAAGAGATGAAATAAAGGACTTTATAACTTGTATGTCATGTTAAAGTCATGAAGTCCTTTATTTCATCTTAAAACTTTTTTTTTCTATCTAAGTAATTTATTTATTATTTCATCTTTTAAGTATGACGTTTTGCAGAATGACAAAATAACAAACGCTCGCATGACGAAAATCAGTTAATATAATTTTATTTGATATAACGTTCAAATAAATAATATACAATGTGTATTGTCGAACCTTGATCAAACGAGATGTGACACAACATATATTTATCGAAAAAAAAATTACCTATATGTTTTTTTTGCAAATTTCTAAAAAAATATTGATTTTACTAGGCATATGTACCGAAATTGTATTTTTTCTTATTTTCTTAGCTAGGTAGACTATCTAGCTTTCAAATGAGGCTACTTTGAATAAAATACACCGTTTACTCGAACAGAAACGAAGAAAAAACCAGATGAAGTAGTTTTCATTTAAAAAATTATTAAATATAGGCTTTATTTTTGAGATAGGTAACATATAATTTTTTATTATTTTGTTTTTTGTCGATAAATATATGTCGTGTATCCGCAAATCTCGTTTGATCAAGGTTCAACAATACACATTGTATAGTAATAATAAATAAGGCTGAACAATCCACACAGCATCATCCAGCCCCAAGTTAAGCAGAGCTTGTGTTATGTGTACTAGATGACAGATATACATAATACTACATAGATAAAATATTTTTTATTATACATAGAAAACGACCAGAACTCCCTGAACAAATATCTGCAGATCATACACACATTTTTCCCGAGGCGGGAATCGAACCTGCGTCGCAAGCGGACCTTCGCCCACCGCGCCACATCGGTCGTCAGTTGATAATGCTGTGCATCTTTTACGCTATTCTTCTATTTTTTTTCTTTTCTTTTTTCTATTCTGATAATGTGTTTAGTGTTTAGTGTTAAGTTACAGTTAATCTTAGCTTCTAAGATGCCAATTTAATGTGTTTATATATTTTTTTGTCTTATCTGTGGTTTGCCACCCGTGTTGACACGCGCGCGCCAATGGTTCTGTCAGAAAACCAGCGTTGCTCTACTTCTTGTGGAGAAGTAGAGCAACATTATGCTGAGACAGGACCTATTGGTTCGCTTTGTAGAGTCACTTGTTGCTTTTATTTATATATGTAGATTTTTTTATTTCTTTATGTTCTTATTTACCTGTATTATAATATGTAGTAACAAGCTGTTCCTACTTGTGAATCAATAAAAGTATTTTCTTTCTTTCTTTACGCAGTGAAAAACTCACCGTTACAAACAAACAGATGATATTACACGGGAATAATCTAGTACACGGCGAACAAGACATTGCGTATGATATGCCAAATACCATCACCCTGAAACCAAAATCAATTTTAGGAAAATAAAAATTACTTGAGTACTTAGATATCAACAATTGATATCTTCTTCCACTCTACTCAAATAGAAGAAGAAGAAGATATCAACAATTGAAATCTAAGTACGCAAGTAGTCAAGTAGTGAGTACTTAGATATCAGTCATATCTAAGTAGGTATTTAAGTTTTTTTTTTATAAGTATGCTATATACCGAATATTTCAATGGTCAGTCCTGAAATTTATTTATTAGTACATAAAATATTTTATAACAACTTATTATATATTTTTTTCTTATAACTTAAGGATTATACTGAAGCCTAAGGTCTGACTTGGCTAGTTCTAATATACAAATTATTATATACACATGTACGTTTAGTACAGTAAAACGGTCATGTAGGAGTTCTGTGTTTGTTGGTAAGTCTCTACCAACAATTAAAATTTTTGGATGAATAAAATAAGCACTTGAAGCTTGAACTTGCGAAAACTATTTTATTTTATTTTGCTTTATTCGGATGACAAACAGTTTTACACACATAACAGATAAACTTATATAATAACTTATAACCATTTATGTGTCCTCGCCATAATATAATTTGTATAACAAAACTAGCCGAGTCAGACCTTAGGCTTCAATATATTATCCTAAGTTATAAGAAGGAATAGATAGATAGAAATCACTTTATTATACCACACAAAACAGAAAACAATACAAAAAGAATAACTTAGAATAAAGGAAGTATAAAGGGCAGCCATCGCTGAGAGCGATCTCTTCCAGGCAACCTTAGGATGGACTAGACGTAAAGGAATTGTTCCTTAAAGTCGACGGTGGCACTTTAATAAGTAAATTGGTAAAAAAAAGAAAAAATTACTTACACTAAATACCTACATTACAAATTATAATAAACGTACAAAGACATAAGATAAGGGTATCAATCATTTTATATGGATAAATAATGCTGATGCAGTAGTTTTTTGAAGAATGGGAGTAATTGATGAAATCAGTATTTTGAAACTTACACGATCTGAACATATAATTATAAGTATTAATACAACGGGTATTTATCGCGTTTATTTACCTAATTTTCCCCGACGTTTCAACAGGTTTATACACTGTCGTGGTCACGGGATGAGTCATCCCGTATAAATACCCGTTGTATTAATACTTATAATTAATTGATGAAATGATATTGTTATAAAATATTTTATATTGTCTATCTATACTAATATTATAAAGAGGAAAGGTTTGATTTTTTGTTTGTATGTTTGTTTGTACTGAACAGGCTCCGAAACTACTGGACCGATTTAAAAAAAAAATCACCATTGGGAAGCTACTCTATCCATGTGAACATAGGCTATATCATATTTTAGAAAAGTCAGGGATCATTACTAAAACTTCAAGAAAGTATCCCACCCAAGGTGTGAAAAAAATTATTGTGAATAAATACCTATGCGAAGCCGGGAAGTTCCGCTAGTAAGAAATCAACTTCAGGACTGACCATTGAACTTGACACACATTCAGTTCTCACTTCTTTTGTCATTGAATTCAACAACAAAGTATAGACCATCATAGAACCTGGCTCTCATTTCACATTTATGTTTTTGATAGGATACAACTTACGCGCCAATAATTAACAATGCCCATCTATTTGATAAACAGAAATCGTTCAAGCTCTCTCTGAAAAATGACAAAAGAACCAAATTTATCGACATAGTTCCAAGAATTATCAAACTGCAGTGGTAGTGGGCCGGCCATATCTCGCGAAGAACCGACAACGATTGGGGTAGACATGTTCTTGAGTGGAGACCGAGACTTGGCAAACGTAATATAGGACGCCCTCCGGCCAGGTGGGATGGTGACCTGTGAAAGGACTGCAGGCAGAAGCTGGATACGACAAGCTGAAGACAGGGCGGTATGGCGCTCATAAGGGGAGGCTTATGTCCAGCAGTGGACTACTATAGGTTGATTGGAATGATGATGATGAATTTAAAATATAATTAAATATTACTAAGACTCCGCTGTCCATCTGTCACTAGGCTGTATCTCATGAACCGTCTGTTGCCGTTATAATAACAAATACTAAAAAACAGGATAAAATATTATATTATGTATGGGACATATCAAACGTGATTTTTTTGCCCCTTAAGGGTCCGGCGACCCTCATTTGCAAAAATTGGTCCGAATATCGCTGTCCCTGTTTAACCCTTGCGCCGCGCCACATGCGTGCGCGATAGCAATATTAGCCGTTCAAAATTTGGTTTGTTCCGTAATACCAAAAATTATGACTGAAAACTTTTTGTATTCTTCACAAAGTATTGTTATTCTGTAACTAGACAATATAAGATATGTTCCTTAATAAATAAAACGTAAGATATTGATGTTTTTAATACGAAACAAATAGCAAGAAAACTTGTCTAAATTCACATAAAAATGTGCAAAATGAGATTGACTTTCATTTCATTTTAGGTAAGTATTTTGAAAAAAAAAAACTATTTGGGAACCTAGATAAATACTATTTTATTACAAATAATGCAATTTTATAGTGGAAATATGCTTGAATTAGAAATAATTTTGGTATTACGTTTGTATGAAGAATTCGACACTCCGGAGGCCCCTTAAATATTTATTTTATCCTGTTTTTTCGTATTTTGACATAAGAACGGCAACAGAAATACATCGACATTTTTATAGATAATGGTACGGAACCCTTCGCGCGCGAGTCCGACTCACACTTGGCTCGGTTTTTTTTAATTATAATTTCAAATAATACAAAATAAATAAACTGAAACCCGACGATCATTTGTTCCAATTGGACAAGTCTTATCAGCACTACGGTGTAGCTACACCAGAAGACCATCGTATAAGATGTCGTCGGCCAAATCGTCACTTTCCGGTGGGTTCCGGTGAGTTTGTGGTCAAACGAAGGTCTAACGAGATTTAAAAAAAAACACCTTAAATTACTTACTTACATTATGGCTGAGACAGGACCTATTGGTTCGCTTTGTGGAGTCACTTGTTGCTTTTTTACAGATAGGTAATTTTGTTTCGCTAAGATCGTTTTATATACTATAGTATACTAATAATATTTTAAAGAGTAAAGGTATTTTTGTTGGTTTGTTTGTTTGCTTGTATAATAGGCTCCGAAACTACTCGACCGATTTGAAAAATTATTTCACAAAGCTACACTATCCGCGGTGAACATAGGCTATATTATATATTTAAAAAAATTAGGGATCCTTACTAAAACTCCAATAATGTAACCCAAGGTGTTCAAAAAATTACCTTAAATATTCCAATACCCGTGCGAAGCCAGGACGGTCCGCTAGTATTTTAATAATAGTAACAAGTTGTAACTACTTCATAGTGAATCAATAAATGAATTTTCTTTCTTCATTACTTACATGCATTCCACCATAGTTAAACAAACAGCAGTAGTGGAAATCATAATGAAGACTAAAATCATGACCAGACGTACGAATCCATTTCTGTCAGAGGAGTATTGCAATGGTTCGCCTGTAGGCTCGACTTCTGTGTTAGATACGAAAACATTCATTAGGGTCGGTACATATCTGACGGAAAATGCGTCGAGCGTATCATCCGTCGCGGATGTTCGGTCAATAAATTTAAACGTACATTACGCGTCTAGTCAGTTCGAACGGCCTGCACACAAAGGATCTCCGCTGATGTTACACCTAGTCTGGATGCATCATACAAAATATACGTATTGACACGTTACGTCGATCGACTATGCGTTGTCGCAAACAGACGCTGTACGAAGAAAAGAAGAAGGTTGAATGTCTGTAGTAATATATATAATATATTAATATTTGCCTGTTCTGGCGTAACGCGACCGATAATACGCGACGCATTTTCCGTCAAATACCTACCGTTAAGAATCTAAACGGTAACTACGAACCTTAAAACTTTAGAAACTATCGTAGTTATTAAAACAAAAAAATATATTGTGTTAGTGTACGTGACGTACCTACATTACAAACATTTGAATACACTTACATAGACATAAGATAAAGCTATCAATTTTTTCACAAGGATAAATAATGCTGATGCAACATTATTTATCCTTATGACCAACATTATATGTCTCAACGATAGACTTCTTCAAGGTAACCTGTTTTCTACTGAGACTAATAATAATGAAGAGAGATCCATCCATCAGAATAGCTTGGTTTTATTTCTTTCATTTTTTTTGCAATAGTCTCTACACCTGGCGGATACCATCTTTGGGTGTATCATATTGTGCACCCGAGGATGATACCCGCTATGTGTAGCCATCGCCTTTAGATTAACTTTCTCAAAGGGCCTCTGTGCTGTTGGCTTCGGCCCCACGCAAGCCTTCCAAAGGACCGGGTCACCTTATGGCCCGAGATCATGGTAAATTAAGAGAAAATACGATTTTAGAACGAGCATAAATAATGCTGGACAATCCACACAGCAAGGGTGTGTAAGATTAGTTGGAGGGAATACTACATTGTTCCTATACTGTTGATAATATTATATTCATCTAGCTGCGCCTCGCAGCTTTGCCCGCGTTGAAATGAATGAATGAATGAACTCTTTATTGTAGTTAAAACTATAAAATAACATCTAAATATTACACAATAAAAGTACAATAGGCGGCTTTATTGCTGACTCCGATATTTCCCAGGCAACCTAGGGATGGAGAAAAAGATATAAGCAAACTAAGAGTTGGTACATCACAAACAAAAAGATGGAGAAGTATCAAAAACAAGAAATTAAATAATTCAAAAAAGGATACAAACTATATACATTACATGCAATACAAAGCTACTTAAATTAAAAACTAACCGAAAAGAGAAACGATAAATAAGAATAACTGAATACAATAGGAAGGTACCACAGAGATAAATTTCAATAAAAACTGATCACAGCTGGAGCTACACGTCACGTCTGAAGAGACAGTAACTGAATGAGAAAGACAGAATAATGAAATCTATGTATCAAATGGTTTATAAACCTTCCTTTTGAATGAAATGTATTTTGTTCTTTATCAAGTGCGGGCTACACCCCGTGGTCCCGTGGTTTATATTTGGGAAGAATTCTTTAAAAAATTCTGACGTGTCCAAGAGGTCTAAAGGAAGTAAAGCACTTTTATGTTTGATATCTTTCGCATGACGAATAGTTATTCGCCTTCTACAATGTCGCCCGAATTATGAAACACGAAGTAACATTACCTAATAATTAATTAAATTCATTTATTCAGATAATAATAATCCATTGTGTTAGTTTGCTTATAACTAGATGTTAGTACTTATAATTAACTACAGTACAGGACAGTTACATTTTTCAGCAATCGCGGTTAGGATGCTGTTGCTACTCCCGCGGGTTCTGCTGAGTAGTAAAGCTGACTTTTTCCGCCAGATTGTATCAAAGGTGTCGTTGCGTGCCTGGGCGAACTTGGCCGAGGCACTGCAGAATCGCGGTAGTCGCAACAGCAACCTAAACGCGTTATTATATTGGACCCGCAAAGCATTCTAAGCCTTTTGGGTATAGTTGACCCACAGAATCGCTGAGTAAAATGAAGTTTAAAATGTGATGCAATTGCTACATTGTGTAATGCTGGATGCGTCAATCTGAAGACAGCGCTATGGTGCTTATTCGGGGAGACCAATGTCCAGCACTGGACTAACATAGGCTGAAGATGATGAGTGTAATTGCTGATGAGGAGAAAAAAAATACTCACGCATCTTTACATTTCCTAAATACACCAATGTAGTGGGCACTTTTTTTCTCGGCTCCGGCAAGCTCTGACATTCGTACAACAGGAAATTTTTATTACTGAACCCCGTTTTCGTATGTTCTTGTGACTCGTCCATGTTTATTCTCACTTCCGGGCTTTGAGGCTTTTCATTTTCACTCTCTTTTCCATTATCCTTCTTAGCATCCTCCCTGAGTTCTGCACTCGTGTCATTCTGAAGCTCGATACTTTCTTCATTTGCTTTCCGTTGTGGGGTTTTTATCGAAGCTGAGCTCATCCGTCTTCAAATAAATAACACTTCACCAATTTGATAATTTTGATAAATTAATCTAAAAAAGTTATTATCTACAAAATAATAATCTATAAAAATATAAAATCTAATATCAAAGATAATACAATAACAGCGTAAGAATATATACGAGTTAGAAAATATTGTTAAATATAAATACAATAGAATTATTCAAAGTGACATATAAATAATAAAAAGTATTGTCTATCAATATTTTATGCGTGACACGTTGACAGTATCAAAATCCTGTAAGATGACAAAAAAGATGAAATTGTTTACGTTAAGTTAGCATTAATATTTCATACTGTTTTTTCTCTACTTAAGTTTATCTATGACTCTTCACACGGACACTGGCAGAGTTGTAGCAACACAGACTCAGCGAGCCATAAAAAAAGAAGTTGATGACAAGAACGAAGTTTTCCTGTACGTATTATGTTAATCCATTTGCCTCAATGCGATTTTCCTCAAACGCTTTAACTCTGTTGTAAATAGTAGATCGCCAAGATGGACGCAAGACGCCAGATACGTAAACAGAGACCTAAGCCCTCCTACACGTATACATATATAACTCATCGGGCCAACTCTACTGCCATGCGTGCCGTAGGATATTCAAGAGCAAGTTCGGTCTAGCGAGTCATATTAGAGCTCATGATAGAAAAAATCCGTGATTACCTAGGGTCGCCGTCATTGAAATCGATGAGGAGGCCTATATATATATATATGTTAATCCATCGAATAAAAGTCTATGGTATCGTTTATGGTAGAGAGAGGGAATAGACGAAAAAAGGACTTTTTCAAAAAGATGTTCCTCATCGCTCTGGGTAAGCCTTATCCGGAAGGCGATCTAGAGAAGATACCTCTACCCTACCTACATATCCTACTAATATTATAAACGCGAAAGTTTGTAAGTATGGATGGATGGATGATTGTTACTCTTTCACGTAAAAACTACTGAATGGATTTTAATGAAACTTCACAATAATATAGCGTACATATCAGAATATCACATAGGCTACAATTCATAAAGATATAGGTATAGTATATTATCCAAAATATTTATAACCACGCGGGTGAAACCGCGGGGCGTAGCTAGTATTTAATAAATTGTACTTTGTACTAACACTCTATGGATTTAAATTGTCCGATATAAACTAATTATATTTTATCTATTTACTAGAGAGTGCCCCTGTGTTTGCGCACACACTCGGGCACTATAATATATCCTACGCACCTGGCTTGTTTCTGTTGAGACTCAACTTAATACTGCCGACCGACGAGGCCGAAGATTCGACTAGGAGACATCATATTTTATTATCTAACCAGTTTCTGCCCTCTGCTTCGCACGCGATGTTTCTATGGAAATGTTTGAAGATTAATTATATCCCAAAGGAACTGATTTATGGATATTAACCTATAACCTACTACGACGTAGTAAGCTGCGGGTTCGATTTCCGCCTTGGGACAAATGTTTGCAAATATATGTTCCGGGTGTTCTGAGCGTTTTTATGTATAATAAAAATAGATTTCTACGTAATGTATTGTATTAAGTATATCAGTCATCTAGTGCCCATAACATAAGCTCTGCTTAGCTTGGGACTAGATGATGCTCCTGCGTCGCAGGCGGACTTTTTAATATTAATAGTTATTATTATGTTTTAATGCTATTTATATTGAAGTTATATTGCTATTTACTACATTAATTTTAATTAATAATTGCACTAAAGAATATCACTAGGTACCTAGGTACTATGAATGTTGACAATAAAGAATCGGAATCTTCGCCCGCCGCGCCACAGAGGTCGTCAACATTTAATAGGTTACAACAATAATAAAAACTCAATAACTTACGAAATGTGAAATTCCACGCGGACACAGCTAGTCTATAGGTACACTCACAGAACAGAGAATACATAGAAATAGTAAGTAGGCGGGGCCCGCGTAACACCTAGTAGGCGCAGTACTGCGCACTTCAAGCTCCTCTTGGTATGGTATGGTAGTTGTACTCCTGTTTCCGCACTAAGACTTAGATTGGTCCTTTGTGCGTGGTGTGTTTGCTAGTTTAACAAGCCTAACTCCGTCCAGAAGCGCAGAATACTCCTGGGATCTTCACAGGCTTCGCGGAGTGACCTCGGATGGTTGAGGATTTCTAGTCGCTGCGCTGTTACTCCTCCGCATTCCAGGACTATGTGGGCAGCTGATTCTTCGTCGCTCAGGCATCCTCTGCATAGAGGGCTGTCTGCTGCTCCGATGGTGAAGAGGAGTTTGTTTAGTGGGCAGTATCCTGTAAGTGTTCCCACTAGGACGCGTAGGTCTGATCTCGTTAGACACAATAAGTGTTGTGGTTAGTCTTGATGAAGCAGTTGGGAGTGCCGCTCTGGATTGGCGGCACTCCTGTAGGCTTGACCGTCTATATCCCTTCTTTCCACAGCTGTGGCTGCCTCGGTGACAGCTACACATTCACATTGAAATATGAAGCTGTGTTTGCCTAAGTACATTGATACATTAATATTGAGGTCCATAGAGTGAATCCCTGCTCCCGTGCCCATATCGGTCTTGGAGCCGTCAGTGTATATTCTCACTTCGTGGGTACCTGATTCATCCCTATGGTCTTCATGCAGTTGTATTCGGTAGTGTTTGTTGTGTATTGGTTTGCTGGGCATTCTGTCACAAGATGCCGCTAGGAGAGGTTCATAGGCAAGGGCTCTGTGCAGGATTTGAGCATGTGGGCAGTCGATGTTTCCGCACAGTTCCATGTTACACTGTGCTAAAGTTGGCGCAAAACCGTAATTGGCAAGTGCTCTATAGATGCTGGTGAATTTGGTCTTGTCAAAGGCTCCTTCAATGTCAATGAAGGCTGCCAGAGTTGGTTGTTTTGTAGTTAGTCCGGTTCCTATTCGCGATACCACGCCGTGAAGAGCGGACTCAGTTGATTTGCCTTTGCTGTAGGCATGTTGTTGTGGATGTAGTGGATTTTGTGAGAGTATGTTTTCTCTGATCTCTCTATCACATAGTCTTTCAAGTTTTTTCAGAAGAAATGAAGTTAGGCTTATTGGCCTGAAAGATTTTGGCAGTGTATAGTCACTTCTTCCTGGTTTTGGTATAAAAACCACCTTCACTTCCCTCCATTGTTGCGGTATGTACATGTGCGCAATGCACGCCCTGAAGATGCCAACCAGGTGGTCTGCTAGTATGTTTCCACACCATCTCAGCATCCCCGGGAAAATCCCATCCAGGCCAGGCGATTTGAAGGGAAGGAAGCTGTTAATTGCCCAGAATACCTTATCGTGGTTAATCATACTGTGGGCTGTTATCCAATCTTGGTCGGTAGGCGTTTGCACTGAATTTTTTCCCATTTGTAGCTGTCTGTTACCTGACAGCCTGGGAAGTGTGTGTTCAGAAGCACTTCGCTGGTTTCTACATCCATCTTGGTGTAGGTTTTGTCGGGCTTGATGAGGCATCCAAGAGTGTTCCTGCACGTTTGTGAGGATGTTCTTGATGCGTGCAGCCTGACTGTTGTTTTCTATGTTGGTACAAAATCTTTCCCAACATTCTGTTTCTCTTGTGCGGATACGTTTTTTTTAGATTTTCTTCGCAACATGGTATGACTCCCAGTCTTCGTCTTGTCTTGTGTTTGTAGCTCTATTGAACAATTTCCTTACTTTGCGTCGGAGTCTCTGCAGTTCGGGACCCCACCATTGTCCTTTTGTCCTTTGTTTGGGCACGACAAGCGGGCAGGTCAGTTCAAAGCTGTTGGTAAGAGTATGTGTTATTTGGTTAGTGTAGAGTTCAATGTCCTGCATTGCTTCATCGCTTGGAAGGTAGGCGGATACTGACTATTTGCGATATAGAGCTGTTGTGGTTGGGAGATAAGTCTAGCAGCGGTTAGGTCTCTGGAACAGAGTTCGGTTATAAGTTGTGCCTTAGCGGCGCGCGGGACAACTATGCGGTTGTGTTGGCGAGCAGCTTGCTCCCTGGTGTTTTAAGGCCACAGATTTGGCCTTTCCTGATCCACGGTTCTTGGATGAGGGCCACGGATTCGGGATGTTCCTCCAGCATTCTGCGTAGAGACGCGGTAGCCGTGAGGCTATGCTGGAGGTTGGCCTGGATGTAGGGTGTGGCAGGAGGAGGTGGATCAGGTGGTGGTGCGGGTGGTGTTTCACTTGGTCTAGGAGTAGTTCCTGACAGGAGAAGAGCCGAGATCGCATTCGCTACTGTCGCTCTCCTCCATGTCGAGAAAGCACTCCTCTGATATGGGGTTAAGTGGATCCTGGACATCCATAGGTTCCGGCCCTTGGGGTGGTGGTGGGGCAGGAGTGGGGTTATAAATCCGTCCGGAGCTCGGGCCGGGCTGGGGTTCAGGTTGGGCCTTCGGTCCCGAAGAGGGATCAGGTTTTCGGCCGGGGTTGAGTCCAGGATTGGTGGGGGGAGTGTCAGAGCCCTCTCCGGCCTCGCCTTTCGGTGCATCCTTCTCCATAATATAGATGTTACCGAAAACCCAGTACAGCCGACCGGTTCTGACTCTTCAGTCTTTCAATATCAGACTCGGGAACGCGGAGAAGTAAGTGAGTACCGGGTTTCCACGAGTTGATTTTTAGGGTTGCGTTTTGAGCCGCCAGGATCTTGCGCATACTTTCGGCATCCCTAGTTAGCTTAGGTACCAGCAATCCGCACAAGATCTTTCGCTCGATCTCCGCTTGTCTTTTCAAGACAAGTTTCGTTCCAGCGATTGGCGACTCCTCTACTTCGACTTTCTGGCGGAGCCACCCCAGCGTAAAGTCGTCCTCACACCAGAATTTGAGGACGCCCTCGCCGTAGTGTGCTTTGCCTTGGAAGTGGGCCTGCGCAGCCAGGGACGCGGTGTCCAGTTTGAAAAGATCACTCTCAAACCGCGCCTCTAGTCGCTCTCGCACTTCCAAAGCTTGCTCCTCCGTCATGTCTTCGTAGGGTTCAAGCATTACAGCTACGCAAAGGTCATGCGACCTAAAGGCCGCCGCGTAACTGACAGGTTGTAATCTGTGGGTATGTTCCGACCTTGGACGTTTACTATCGCCCGTGGGCGTAGTGCTGTCTTCGGGTCGACTTCGTTTGGAGCTTTCGGGACGAGCTGGTGGGGTAAGCCGGGCCTGTACTCGCCTACCCACGCGATTCCCTCTAGGATTTAACGATCGGCGAGGGGTCTGACTGCTTTCGTTAGACGTCAGCGCGACCGTGGTCGCAGCTGGTGCCAGGGCTTTTTCAGTGGGACGAGTCCCTCCTACTGCAGCCGTGGGCAGCGCTTTGGGTACAAGCTGCTGCCCACCGTCAGTGGTCGTCACCCTAGTCGGTGTCTCCGCCTTTTGGGTCCTGCTGGGAGGCTGATTTGGCTGGTGGCTTTTTAGGTGGGGTTTTCAACCCTTCCTGGCTTTATTTTAAGAAGGGACCAGGTTCCAGTTAGTTCCGGGTGTTGGTATGGCAGCTGATAAAGCTGACAGGTCTATCACCGTCTCTTTCGAAGAAGCCCCGAGGGGCGCTCCGACCTTCGAGACATCGCAGGAGTGTTGTGGTCTCGCCGTATCCGAGGACGAGGTTGAAGACGTTGAGGGCGCATCTATTGACGCAGCAGCTGTGGATGAAAATAGCGCGTGTTGTGACGCAGCCTTACCCTGTGTATGGGGTTTTTTCGGTTGTTTCTTGGGTTTGATTTTCAGCAATTCATTGCCTCCCCCAGAGTACGAGGGGCGGCCTGAGCCGGATGGCTCGGGGAAGGATTCTGCGGAGGTTTTTCCTCCGGTACCTTCCTGGGGTAGTATCCTATTTTGATTTGCTTCCATTTTTTGGATTTGACGGGTTACCTTACCTTATTGTCAGATTATTAACCACCACTAACAATATCCCCCCGTGGAAGGATATTCTTAGCGACGGGAACCAGGGTGCACCAGGCCCGCCACCTACTACCGTTCCCCAGGGACGAATCCCTGGGGACAAGTAGTAGTACGGGCTCACGAGGAGGTTATCTGACCCAGCACCCCTTAAATCAGTCGTGTTTTAATTTAGCAGAATAAACATACTTCAAAAAAATATATAAAAATACCGTATTGTGCCGTTTTAGAGTGGAAAAACGAAAGCCGAACCAAATATTTAACGAAAGGGGGCATATCATATCAACGGTCAGCATTATTTTATTGTTTTTTTGTTAGTTTTGTTCAAAATACAAAACCGTCAAACAAAAATAGAAAACAGAATCATAGACTAATTAAAAACTAGTAATAACACTTAAGGTCGGTTTTTCTTAAACCGCAACTTTCGCTACTGAATTAGGGATGTGCCGTAATAAACACAAATGTGCTATCGATAACTTTAATGGTTATGATTTCGTAAACATTACCCATTTATGTATGTTTTAGGGCGTTAATTTTTGTTTTGTTTTTGTGATGATTTAATTTGGATGTATTTTATACTATGGAAGGATAATAAAAAAATAATTTATAATAATAAAAATATTACGTAATTTTGTTGGAGAAAAACTGTTCGAAAATATAAACTTTCATCAAGTCAGACAGATTCCGGTATCAAACCATGTCAGTGATTTGATAAAAGGCATAATTGTGCGTATCCATCATTTATTAAAATTAAACGTAAAACTTACGAAAAAACAGTTATTTAACAAGTACCTACGTCCTATTTCAAGGACAATAAATTTTCATTCATTGTCATTAAATGCGGCTAGTCCGCTCCCCGTGAGCGCGAGCAGCGGCCTACGCGTGCCGACGACGCCCGCACCCGCGGCGGCGGCGGTTGTGGTTGGTTGGCGTGCACGCACCCAGTGCGTGCACGCCTGCTCGCAGTAACGTCCGCGCATAGACTAAATGACAAACCGGCCTTGGTACGGCCGAGCGCAACGAATGATGCACCGCATATACCTACCTACAGGGATATAGCGGACAGGATTCCGTGTGAATCGCGAATAAATAATTAATGAAGGCTTTACAATGGTGACCAGAAAAAAACCTACCTATAAATATAGGTATAGGAATGTACGTGGTACTTTACAGAGTTCTAACAGCAAGTTACAAGCGGCGGACTCGTATGCCTACGTGTATTTGTCGCGTCTTAAGAAAAATATTACTGAGTATGACATAAAGGAACACATAAATCAAATGAATAAAAATTGTTATGAAATTAAATTATTGAACCAGACACGAGAAACGAATTTTAATAGTTTTAAACTGACAGTACTTACTTCTAAACTGACTAAATTCCTACAAAATGATTTTTGGCCCGAGGGGTTGGTTTTTCGGCGTTATCGCCAACCGCGTTCCATCGGGAACGATACCGCTGAGCCTACTAACTAAACATGGTAGTACAACCTAAAGGAGATTGCACATTGGTCACTTTTAACTGCCAGGGAGTCAAAAGATCCGTTCAGCACGTACGAGATCTGTGTAAGATTTCCGATGTTATTGCACTGCAAGAGACTTGGCTTATGCCATATGCCTTGGGTTTTGTGAATGAAATCGATAAGGAGTTTGGATGTTATGCTAAGTCTTCCATTGATACATCGGCAGGTGTTCTTCGTGGGCGACCCTATGGAGGTGTGGCGTTAATGTGAAGATCTAGCCTATTCACAAACACGGAAACCATACAGTGTCAAAGTGATCGTGTAATTGCAGTGCGATTAATACAAGGCGATCGAAGTCTATTGGTTTTTAGTGTTTATATGCCTACTAATGACGAGGAAAATCTGCCTGAATTTATACAGTGCCTTGCGCAGATAAGTGCGGTAATAGAGGCTCTAAGACGGAAAGTGTATTGGTCCTCGGGGACTTCAACGCGCATCCTACCAGTCTTTTTGGAAAAGAGTTGGGAGGATTTCTGTGGTGAGCAACTTTTACGCTGTGTGGACTTTGAGAGACTGAAACCTGATACATATACCTATGTAAGTGACATGAACGGCGCTTGCCGCTGGCTGGACCATTGCATCGCGACGGACGCGGCGGCTAGCTTAATAACTGGTATAGATGTGAAATATGGTACATATTGGTCAGACCACTTTCCACTGGAATTAAAATGTAATTTTAAGAGCGTTCGGCCGAAAGTAATGAGTGATAATAACCAAAGAATAGTTCATAAGCATTTGTGGGGTAATAGAGACGAATATCAGAAGAGAACGTATACGAATTTATGTGAAGAGGCTTTACGGGGTTTAATTAATAAGTATAATTTAAGGAGCTCTGACATACCCGGGTATAGTACTAAGGGTTTTGCTCAATATTTAGATGACATGTACCAGGACATGGTCGGTTTATTACAAGAAGCGGCCGCAAAAAGTAACGGAAAACGGTTAGGTAGTAATGGTAAGAAATTTATAGGGTGGAATTTTCAGGTCAGGCAAGCTCATGTTAATGCTAGGGAAAACTTTTTAATTTGGGTTCAGTTTGGAAGGCCCCGCTCGGGGTATTACTATGAACGAATGAGTACTTCACGCAGAGAGTTTAAAAACGCGCTGAAATACGTCCAAAAAAATCAGGAAAAGATCAAATTGGATATGTTGGCCCGGCATCGCAGTGCTGGCAACTTTGTAGAATTTTGGAAAGAAGTCAAAAAGATGGATAAGAAAAATATTTTACCAATTAGTGTTGAAGGAGAGAAAAGTCATAAAAATATAGCAAACCTATTTCGTAGTCATTTTAATGTTCAGAGTCAGGATAATATTAGTAGTAATAGTTATAATAGAAACGATGTTCCAAAGGTCCTTCCAGTCTCGGAGACCGGTCACGTTATAATAATATAGTATATAAGTCGTCCGAACACTGACACGCGCACTTCGGTCTCCGTGTTTTTATTTCCGTTTACCGGTAAAAATGTCCGAATTTCACTTTGAAAGTGCTTTTAGCGATTTATCGAAGCTCGTAGCTTCGTTGGCGACACAAATTACTGCTCAATCGGCTATGATTGAGGCTCAATCGCAGAAATTGGAAGATCAAGAACTCGCGATCAATAACTTTTCTGCCATTATTACCGAACAGAAGAGGGTATTGGAGAAGTTATTCGCTAAAGTCGAAGAACGGAGCGGTACGAGGGAGCGGGACGTTCCTACGATAGCCGCACCGCGCGCGAGCGAGACGGCTGCAGCTGCTGCTAACTTGGAGCGAACGTTCTTATCACCAAACGTAACGGTGCGTCCACACAGGGCTCAAGAAAGCAAAGCGAGTGAGTGTTGAAGATTTTACCCAAAATTCAACTGGCTTAGACGTCATTAAGGAAAATGAGGACGCGTCTATCCAGGAACACGCGGCAAATACGTCTTCAGGAAAGTGGACTCTTGTCGCCTACCAGAAAAAAGAGAAAAATGTTCGACTCAACACTATGCAAAAAGGAGGGAACACTCAAATCTATTCTTTCCAAGCAGTGGAGAACAAGAAATTCCTGCATGTCTGGTCACTCCATTCCGACACAACTGAAGAGGCCATTACTGAGCATGTAACTAAGCTGTGTGGTTCTACGGATGTAAAGATCCAGAAGATCGTCCCTAAAACCAAGAGAGATTATTCATCTTTTATGATCGGTGTACCGGAGTCGAATTTTGATAAAAGCAACAATACTGAATGTTGGCCAGTGAACGCAAAGTTTAATGATTGGGTGTGGTTTCGAGACCCCAAAACCACTAAAAGTGTCAAAAAAGTCTGATAATCAATCACTCCAGGTTTTTTATCAAAATACACGGGGACTCAGGACTAAAACTACAACTTTTTATAGCAATTTGCTGACCTCCACTTATGACTTATTTGCAATAACGGAATCGGGTCTAAATTCATCAATCCATGACGAAGAACTCATACCATGTGATTTTACGATTCTTCGATGTGATCGAGCGGATGGCCGTAAGCAGGGAGGCGTGTTTTTGGCATCTTCGTCGCGTTACGAACTCAAGCGCATTCCTATCGCTAATCTGGACGCGGCCTTATTCGAGTTGGTTTGTGCGACGGTACACCGTAAAAATATTTTATTGTTCATGTGCTGTGTAGTTTACATTCCACCAAATAGTAATGTTAACGAATATATGCATTTATTTCATATTTTAGAAACAGAGTGTGTTAAGTTCGATAATGTGTTAGTATTGGGTGATTTTAATATGCCATCGACAACCGTGGAGGTACAAAGTTATATGGAATATGTGAATGCTTTCTGTGGATTTCGGCAGGTAAACAACTTACTCAATAGAAATAATCGCACGCTAGACTTAGTTTTGTCTACATTACCAGCGAGTGACTTAGAGGTACTTTTGTGTGACGATCCCTTGGTACCTATCGACCCTCAGCACCCGCCGCTCGTCTGTGTAACGGCGGTCACACGTCGAGGAGGCCCTGAACCACCATCTCACCATATAGGTAGGTCAACAGACTATCTTTGTTGGAACTTCGCTAAATGTAACTTTCCTGTGTTATACTACATGTTAGAATGCATGCAGAGCTTGTGTTATGGGTACTAGATAACTGATATACATAATACAATACATTACATAGATAGATATTTTTTATTATACATAGAAAACGACCAGAACACCCGAAACAAATATCTGCAGATCGTACACACATTTGTTCCGAGGCGGGAATCGAACCCGCAACCTCCTGCGTCGCAGGCGGACCTTCGCCCACCGCGCCACATCGGTTGTCAAAATCTAGTAGTACAAGTAATTTCACCCCGTGGTGTCGTATTGGACAGTCATATTTACTAGATATTACTTTAAGGATGCTGTTGTTACTACCTGTCACTTTACTCGTCAGAGATGCCACTCGCTTTCGCATAATTGCCGCGAAGCCATCTGTGAACATACGTAGTGTAGGACGCCTTGTTAGGATGACGTCATGCGAAATACTGCAATTAGAGATGCTGGTTGCGTTAAGCTGACAGGGTGTTATGGCGCTTATAAGGGGTGGCCTATGTCCAGCAGTGAACTAATATAGGCTCATACCGACCTCTGTGTCGCGGTGGGCGAAGGTCCGCCTGCTGCAGGAGGTTGCGGGTTTTATTCCCACCTCGCGACAAATGTTTGTACGATCTGTTCTGGTTGTTCTAGTCGTATGTAAATAAAAAAAACTATCTTTAGAACAGGTTTGAGATGTGTGCTTGAGGTAGGTAGGTAAGTTCAGTGAAAACACTTGTATTACACATACACCGTATATTAAAGCTTTCACAAACAAGTTAAAAATAAAAATAAAAAAAGAGTAAAAGTCAGAAGGAGTAGGAGACACACGATAGGATAGATGAAGAAAGTAGATAGCGACAGAAAACATAGAATTGAATTTAGATATAAATAAGATCGCGCGGCCGAGCACAATAAATACAGCGGTAAGTGGCGTGCGCTTCGCGAGTGGATAGGTAAGCGACTAATGGCGTGGCGACCGGCCGACGTCGCCGCGCCGGAGCAACTCGGGCGCAAACAAAAGAATCGCTTCGGTCGGCACATTCCGCGCGCTAATATCCTTACTGCTGATATCGCGCGGCTTGGGTCGTGTAGAATATAATTTGTTTCGTGTAATGAATGTCTGTATTTATGAATGTGAGTAATGCATGTTAGTGTTGTTCAATAGGTACATAAATAAGTATGATATGTAGGTGTAGTGTGCAGTTATATTATAAACGTAAATATAAATATAAGTAGGGTCACCTACACTATCTATGAAACCTATTGTATTATGTATATCAGTTATCTAGTACCCGGAATAAATAAATAAGGCTGGACAATTCATTGCATTATGCTGTGTGAAATGTCCTGCATTATTTGAGATTCAAACGATGTGCTAACGACACAAACAAGGAAAGGTTTCATATTGCCAGGAATCGCTGCAATAGGATGTGTAGGGATGCTCAACGCCGCTATATTCACTCTTCTCTCTCAAATGCTGACCCAGCTAAAGCCTGGAAATTTTTAAGAACTTTGGGAATTGGCAAGGCACGTCAAGATGCGTGTACATCTAATATTAATATTGATTCACTTAACGTTCACTTTTCGTCGACATCCAACATGGATATTAATGTCAAAACTAGTACTCTTAATTATCTTTTCTCCTTGCCATTTCCTGACTATCCTTCGTTTAGTTTCAGTCCTTTCGCCGCATGTGATGTTAAGAAGAGCATTCTGTCCATTTCCTCTAGTGCCATGGGAGGTGACAATATTGGTCGCAATATGATTATTCCTATTATTGATGAGTTATTGCCTGTGATAAGTCACCTCCTTAACTTTTCTATTTTATCTGACACCGTTACGGCTGTATGGAAGGAAGCTTATATTATTCCTCTTCCCAAAAAACCCAAGCCTTCTTCATTTTCTGACTTCCGGCCCATCTCCATACTTCCTTTCCTTTCCTAGGTCCTTGAACGTCTTGTTCACGGCCAACTCAGTAATTACCTCTCGTCGCATAAACTTCTTAATCCTTTCCAGTCCGGTTTCCGTCCCGGTCACAGTACTGTTACTGCTCTTGTTAAGATAACTGATGATATCAGATCGGGAATGGAAAACGGACATCTTACTATCCTTACACTACTTGACTTCAGCAATGCCTTTAACACTGTTGATTTCGAAATCCTTATTGGACTACTGCGCTCTATTAACATATCTCCATCGGCGATTGGCTGGTTTCGCAGTTATCTGCAGGGGCGCCGGCAGCGGATTCGTACTGACGACACCTTCTCGTCTTGGTGCGACACCTCTGCTGGTGTACCACAAGGCGGCGTATTATCACCGCTTTTATTTGCAATGTTTATTAACTCTATCTCTCTTAATTTTACTTCTTCCTACCATCTCTATGCAGACGATCTCCAAATCTACACCCAAGCCCCACTACAAGAACTGGCCAACGCAATTCACAGTACGGATGCTGATCTTGTGCGTGTCCGGGATTGGAGTATGGCCTTCGGTCTTCAAATAAATCCCAGCAAAACACAAGCCATACTTATTGGCAGCTCACGCACTTCTGCTAAAATTGACTGGTCCACTCTCCCTAAAATAGCATTCAATAGCGTTATAGTTCCGTTTAGCAGAAGTGTAAAAAATCTTGGTATCTTTATGTATTGTGACATGTCTTGGATTCCTCAAATGGAAGCGGTAAGTCGCAAGGTATTCGCCTGCGCTGCTTCATTGAGAAGGCTTCGTAACTTCCTGCCTACTGCCACTAAAATTGTGCTCGCTCAATCTCTCATTCTTCCCATTCTTGACTATGCCGACGTTTGCTACCTCGACCTAATTGAGGAGCAACTTAATAAGGTTGAACGGCTCCAAAACGTGTGTATACGTTTTGTGTTTGGTCTCCGCAAATATGATCATATTTCGGAGTTCCGCACAAAAACTAAAATGGCTTCCTGTCCGTCTTCGCCGGAATTCCCATATCCTTTCTCTTCTTCATAACATTCTCTTTAACCCTGTCACCCCCTCTTATTTAAAGAAGCCCTCCATAGTTCTCATTCTCATCCTTCCCGTGTCCTCCGATCGTCAGAAAATCTGGCTTTGAGTATGCCACTTCACAAAACCAGTTTCTACGACAAATCCTTCTCCATCCAGGCCATAAGGTTGTGGAATGCACTACCAGAATCCATCAGAAAAACAGTGTCCTTACCAGTTTTTAAAGCTCGCGTTAAGGGATTCTACCTGTCAGAATCGTGAATATTGGTACTTATTATTAATTTATTAACCAAGTATTACTAAGTAGTATATTATACATTATATATATATATATATATTTAATACTTATTTATCTTTAAATACTCATATATAACTGCAGAACTGCAGAACTGCAGATATTTGTTCCGGGTGTTCTGGTCGTTTTCTATGTATAATAAAAAAATATATCTATCTATGTAATGTATTGTATTATGTATATCAGTTATCTAGTACCCATAACACAAGCTCTGCTTACCATGGGGCTAGATTATGCTGTGTGAATTGTCCAGCATTATTTATTTATTTATTTATATTATGTTCATTTTTATTCTAGCTCTATCCTTGGTACACCCCCTGCCTTTCTTTAATTCACACAATTCTTTCCATCCAAAGGTTGTCTGGAAGAGATCGCTTCTAAGCGATAAGGCCGCCCATTGTACTTGTCACATGTAATATCTTTCATAATGTTCTGTATCTGGTGTACAATAAAGTATTTTTGTATTGTATTGTATTGTATTGTATTTATTTTGATAATTTATATCACTTACCTAACCTTTAATTATTCAAATAAAAGACAAAAATAATTAAAAATATGTACTTCAACGAGACAAATGCAACATTAACAAAATTTTTTTGAAAATGCCCATGATCGAGGTATATACCATGAAAGCACCTATGGCGTAATCGTCTTCACCGAGCTCTACTTCCTTTCCACCTAATATCAACTGAAGCTCCATAATTAAGAACTGAAACACATTCAACGTTTTTTAGTTGTGATGAGGTTTTAAATCTTCTTTAGGGTACCGTGCTTACCCAAAGAGTACAACGGGACCCTATTAGTAAGACTCCGCTGTCGTCCGTCCGTCCGTCTGTCACCAGGCTCATGAACCGTGATTGTTGAGTTGTGCACAGATGATGTGTTTCTGTTGCCGCTATAACAAAAAATACTAAAATACAGAATAAAATGAATATCCTTATATATTAATTTTATTGATTATTTTTATTGTTTTTTGGGCCACTACAACAAACGTGATTTTTTGCTAGTTTTTGCTCGATATTGATAACGGCAACAGGACGCTTGAAATATTCACAGAATATTTAGTTATATAATTCACTTTAAAATAAACAGTTAAATAAAACAAATATTTATTATATAAATTCCTTGACATAGTCACATTTGATGTGCTCGTCCATAGACAAAATAAACTACAGATGGAGGGACCCATCTGTACTTAGGTTAATATTTTCTATGGAGGAGTAACAAAACGTGTCTATGTTTGCGATTGTAACGAACGACGATGCAATTTATAATTCGATTGTTTTTAACCGACTACAAAAACTTTAATTTTAACACCGTTTTCAAGTTTTGCGTGACACATTTTTTCTGCTGTCGACTGTAATGATTAAATTCAGTTTTTTTTTCATGGGAAGCTTATTAAGTCTTAAGCCGGTTAAACACACTGTTTCGTTTTTAAATACTAGTTCTAAATATTTTTTCTTCTTTTACTGCTATTTTCCTTTTTAGTAAACAACTAAACAGTAAATACTACTATGTTTTCAAATTCATTTTAAGGCTATTTCTAATAATTAAATTGTTTATTTTTATTTTTTAAGATGCACACCTAAGTCTTGTACAACAACAAAACGTAATAATTGTAAGGAAAAGCACTCACTACCAAACCACAAGTTATTCTCAGAATAACTTATATTGGTAATGAGAGCCCTAAATGAGGGTTATGTACTTTTAAGGCGAGGTAGTTCCAATTTTAGGTTTTTTAAACCACTGTATCTCTACCAAAATGTAAATGAAGAACCAAATAAATATATTTTATAAAAATTGAACATATGCTCTAAAAATTTGTAAAGATAGAAACGTGAATAAAAATCATTTTCTCGATAAAAAAAAATCGCAAAGATGACACTAATCGAAATTTCAAACAACTTTTACTCAGAGGTTTTTTCTTGGAATAATTTCAAAGTTATACCAAAAGATAGGATTTATAGTTTACAAAATAACTGTAAAGTATTTTTTTTCTCTGAGAAAGAAAACTATCAAAATCTACTGATTCGGGCGCTCACGCCGGGCGGCCAGTGCCCGTCGAGACGTCTTCGAGGTTGGACGCACGCCGTTTGTCTCCCAAAAATCCCCCCATCCCCCTGTGTTTCACATTGGTGCAGAGCAATAAAAATAATAGAAGGAAAGTGAAACCCAAGACACAACATAAAAAATGATACTCGAAAAATGGAGTAGATACACTCATTGTTTCATTATTTTGTGAGATTGTTGACATGTCGGTAATACATAAATAAATTGCTTCTTTGTCACTCACTTATGTAAGATTGTAATGAAGGTAAGATATCCATTTACGATATAAATGATTTTGTTGACGCGCCACAGTCAAAAAAATACACACTGATTGACATAATTGTTCTGGAGGTATGTTTTATTTACGAAATCGGATAGGGGAGTTAAAAGTCACAAATTCCGACTTTTTGGGATTTGCCCACCCAAGACTCCCCAGTGGGGGGGGGGGGGGGGGAGGTCTCCTAAGCGGAGACATATTGCTTAATTTTTTATAGGGGTTCTATAGAAGAAAACAAGTGATTTTAAATGCATCGAAAATTTTGACCCCCCTACCCCCATAGAACCCCCCTTTTGAGTGTGCTACGAGATGTCGTTGCGATATTGGATTTTTAATTGCGGAATCGTATAGAGGGTTTCTTTTAATATTGGAAGAAAAAAAAAATTACCCCCCTTTGAACCCCTTTCTCGAACCCCCTTTTGTATCTCCAAAACGAATAGACTTGGAATATTTTTTTTTCCACAGTCTTGTAGAGGAAGATAAATGGTTTTGAATGAAAAAAAAATGTTGCTTCCTTTTGCCCCCCAGACCCCCTTATTTTTAGGGAAAACCAAAAATTGGCCTATTTTAGACCTTTATACCGGGAGGAGTATCGCGGCGAGCGAAGTGAGCCGCGCTTTGACCGCGGGACGAGGGGAGTCACAGCACGGCGAGTAAAGCGAGCCGTTCTGTGACCCCTCCCGACGACCCCCCAAGACCCACTCACCCATAACCCGGGAGAGCATTGTGGCGAGCGAAACGAACCGCAATGCGACCAAGAGAAACTGCACGGCGAGCGAAGCGATCCGTGCTGTGACCCCCCGTACGCCGCCAGCCCCCCGGACTAGGGGAGGGGTCCTCTAACCGAAAAATCTGGGTGAGGATTTCGAATTCAACGACGGCGAATTGCGGTGAGCGAAGCCAACCGCAATGCGACACCTGCCACACAGCATGGCGAGCGAAGCGAGCCTAAAAAAGAAACTGGACTGTAGTTGTAACGACAACCGTGATGATAAATGTGTTCGCTAGATGTAAAAAAGTTCAATGATGTTATTTTTGACAGAGTTATTTATGGTGCTCATAACTATTCCATATACGTATTGTCGGCGACGGAACCCACTATTTAGTTAGAATCTTATTAATTAGAAAATAAGGTTTACTTTTGTTTGAAAGGTTACACAGAATAGGTAATAGTACTCGCGCCTCCGATTACGACATAGATTGTGATATAGTTGTTATGGACCGGGTTGTGTATACTACCTATGTGCATTTTCTTGAACGAATAGGAAAGACAAGGAAAGCGAAAATGTTCTAGACTTTAGAAAGAGGTAGGTATAGCCCGGAAAATCGTAGAATATTCGAGTAAGGGTCGACGGAGGTATAAAAGGCGAGCTTGTCTGTGGATTTAGTCAGTTCTAAGTTTGAGTTCTAATTTTGAAGCAGTTCCAATCAAGAGTTCCTATTGTGAAGTGAGTTAATATTTTGAAGTGTTCGGTAGTTTTGCAAGTGGTGAATAAGTCTTAAGGAAAATAAATAGTGAAGTCCAGTGCAGTGACTTTGTTTTATCCCTAGTAGGGGACCTCAAGAAGAACTGCCACTGGAATAAGAGGACTTTATTCACATCCCTGCTAAGTTAGCCGAGGAACCCCCTCCTTTCCCCGCAAGAGGCCAAGGAGGACCGTTTAGTGTTGCTGTACCCGAACCTACGCATTCAGGGGTGGGTGGCGGCGTGCGCTAACCAGCACATAGTAATAAGGAGCGTACGTCGAAATATACGTATCGGAGAACTCCGGTTATAACTGTTGGTATACGAGCCGGAGAACTCCGTTCTTAACACGTATAATCATCATCATATATCAGCCTATAATAGTCCACAGCTGGACATAGGCGAAAGCCAATGAGCGCGATAGCACCCTGTCTTCAGCTTGACGCATCCAGCATCTACCTGCAGTCTTTCGCAGGTCGTCATCCCACCTGGTCGGAGGTCGTCCTGCACTACGTTTACCGAGTCGTGGTCTCCACTCAAGAACACGTTTGCCCCAGCGGCCGTCGGTTCTTCGCGAGATATGGTCGGCCCACTGCCACTTCAGCTTGATAATTCTCAGAGCTATGTCAAAACCTTTGGTTATCTGTCTAATGTATTCGTTACGAATTCTATACTTCAGAGAAACTCCGAGCATAACTCTTTCCATAGCCCGCTGTTCGAGTTTGAACTGATGGACCAGCCCTATCGTGAGTGTCCACGTCTCAGCTCCGTAGGTCATAACGGGTAGGACGCACTGGTGAAAACTTTCGTTTTAAAGCATTGCGGTATGGATGAAGAGAAGACTCGACGTAGTTTACCAAACGCTGCCCAGCCCAGTTGGATCCTCCTTTTGGTCTCCTTCTCGAAATAATTTTAACCTAACTGCAGAATCTGCCCGAGGTATGTGTATTCGGAAACGATTTAGAGAAGGTGACCATATACGACCACCGGCCTTGGATCATTGTGTCCATTGGTCATGACTTTAGTTTTATCCAAATTCATGCCAAGACCGATACATTGGGAGGCTGAAGCTAGGCCGTCTAGCATCTGGTTCTACTCTTCTAGCGACTCCGCCAATAGGACTATGTCATCAGCGAATAGCGCAAATTCAAGCATTTTTTCTGTGTCATCAAGTGCTTACAATGACAGTAAGTATTCAGTACATTTCATTTTACACTTGTTTTGAGTAAGGGGGTATATATTATAACTTTTCCATATATGTAGAATAGAATAGAAATATATTTATTTATAACAACTTACAAAAGACACACTTATAGAATAGGTACACACTTATAGGTAGGTATTATGTATAGAGAGAGTTGTTATATAAAGGCTCTAACTCAGCATAATGCTGGCTAAGCTCCGTAAGAGATCTAGCTAGCGCTGGTCTTCCATTAGAACCCATACATGTGACGTCACGAACAGGCCTACATCATGAGATAATAAAAAAGGCTAAATAATGCAGTTTACAAATAACAAAGACGTATTCATAAATATAGACGACGATGTAATATGACGTATATACCTGGTCCGCTAGTATGTAGATATGTAATCTACATACTAGCGGACCGGGTATTTATTATTTTTATTATTCATAATTTATTTGCGGTTGTTTATTTCCCGTACAGTTTATCTACTATGTGCCCGTACCCCAGTGACACCTATTCCATGATTAGTTATAATTAGCCGAGACTGTTTTCTAATACTTTCATTTTTGAACTCGTGATATCGTTCGAATGGAATGTCCGAATTGAATAATTTATATACATAGTTATATTAAGGTATTGAAGCATTCTTTAATTATTCAGTAATTCATTTTTATAAAGATTAATACCATGGTACAAATAAAGAGCCTTTTGTAACGGCGGCATTTTCATTAAAATTTTAAAATAAATAAACACTTTTGTGACGTAACTGTAATGCACTGTTGTTACATTTTTTGTAGACAATGATGTGTTCTGCAATGTTGTTGAACATCACTTTGTTTTATCATTAATAGTTTTCGCAGCGCACGCGATGTAAGGAATTTTTAAAGGCATTTTTTTACACCATTTTTGTAGTTTTTTAAGGATCCCTAATTTTTTTGAAAATATAATATAGCCTATGCATTAGCTAATTTTTGGTTTTTCCTACAAAAAGGGGGCCTGGGGGTCTAATTTTTTTTCATTCAAAACCATTTGTCCTTCTCTAGATAACTGTGGGAAAAAAGTTCTTCCAAGTTTATCAGTTTTGGAGATAGAAAAGGGGGGTCAAAAAAGGGGCTCAAAGGGGAGTCCAATTTTTTCTTCCAAAACGAAAAAACCCTCGGTACGAACCCGCAATAAAAAATCCTCTATCGCGATGGCATCTGGTAGCACACTCAAAAGGGGGAGGGGGGTCTGGGAGGACAGGGGGGCAACATTTTCTATGCATTCAAAGTCACTTTTCACCCTCTATACACTTCTTATAAAAAAATTAAGCAATATGGCTTCACGTAGAAGGCCCCCCACTAGTCATGGGGGGACAAATGTCAAAAAGTCGGAATTTCGTTTCGTTTTTCCCTAGGAGACTTTTAGCTCCCATATATGTATATGATTCCGTAAAAAAAAAACATACCTCCCCATCCACCATCAAGGAGAACAATTAAATCTGGTAGAAGTAGATAGATACTTATAATTTGTATTAAAATGGGTTGTTCATAAAAATAAATATAATTGTCACTTCTACAATTTGTTTTTTTTTTACCTCTATGTTCTCGTTGCTGAATATAAAAGTTATACCTACATAAATATGCCACACGAAACCAACGTAGATACATATTTTTAATTTTTTATGTAGACTAATTTTAATGTCCAGCTTTGTGACTGTACCTAGATCTATACATAATAAGTAATGCAAATACTGCAAATAATATTATCAATATTACCTACCTGGAGTAAGAACATAACATACGTACCTTACCTACTACTTGTTTTTCTATACTGTGGCACCAATATAACGTAAGCGGTCAAGTGGCGCGCGGCCTAACGGCCTTCCCCGCTGGACGCGTAAATAAATACGTCGCACGCTCAATGGGCGGGGCTAAGAAGCCCAAAGTTCTCGAACTACCTCGCCTTAACCCATCGACTACGTACCCTAGACACCTAATACAGGGCGAACGATTTAAGACATCACATAAGAAAAAGAGATCTTATAAAAAGCCACGCCCACTAACATTCGATCAGCAACGACTAGACCAGTGACCCGTGACAATCTCTGCGCTCGCTTACTCAATGGCTCCTGACGGAGCTCAACTTAATTTGGTTGACCGGTTGAGGTCAACTGTCGAGGTCAACTGTGCATCTCTTTCTTTCATAACCAATTCTGTATTTGCTTTCCTTTTTTCTCTTAGAAGGCGGGGTAAATAGTGCTGTGCCGTAGGCGACATTAAGATATCGATGGCCGTAGGAAAGATTATGATGAATTATGTAAAAGTCGATTAAAATAATATTTAACGTTACATTGCTACATGGTATTATCTAAAATGTAAGGTACCTAAATGTTAACTCTAATATTTATTTATTTTTCATATAATATTATTCTATTCTACTATAGCATAAAGCTAGATTACTATTGATACTTATTTTATTTTATTTTTATACATTATACATTATATTATACATTATACATACTATATAAAGCTAGATTACTACTGACTGACTGATTTTCGCCTTGATGGTGCATGGGAAGGTATGTTTTTTTTACAGAATCGTATAGGGAAGGTAAAAGTCTCCTAGGAAAAATTCCGACTTTTTGATATTTGCCCCCCCAAGAACGCCCCCAGTGGGGGGGCTCCTACATGGAGCCATATTGCTTAATTTTTTATGGGGGTTGTATAGAGGGGGGCAAGTGATTTTGAATGCATGGAAATGTTTGCACAGTGAATAAATAGGTATTAGGCGTCTATTATACGTAGTCGATGCCTTAACGCAATAAAGATTTTTTTTAACTTACCACAGAACTAAACGTTGTTGTTACCGCCAATATTACAAAATGTAGCCACTTCATATAATGACCGGTTACCAATGTATAAATCCCAAATATAACGAAGACGATGAAAATCGCAGCAGATATCACAAAAAAGTATATAATGCACTTTGTAAAGTCAAACTGTAAACAAAATAAATAAATAATCATAAATAATTTATTTAAGGCAGCATTAGTCTAGTTACAGGATATAAAATACTTAAAACTACAACACGTAGCGGCATATACAACACGGCTTGTATAGTTTGACCGAAACCGCTGTACCGCGCCTGAGGTATGCGAGCGGCGAGACGGGGGGGAAGTATCGGCCGCTCCGATCCATCAGTTTGCCGTCAACGCTCACGGCGGCGGTAGGTAGCTTTTCTACCGGACGGTCTATGTCAGACGCACACGAGGTAAATATCCAAAGATGGATCGAGCGCTATCTCGTTTTTTTTTTCATTTTTTAAGTTTGTATGGATGGATGTTTGTTACTCTTTCACGTAATAACTACTGAACGTATCTTGATGAAACTTGGACTCGTGGTACCACGCGAGCGAAACCGCAAGCGAAAGCTCGTAAAAAAATATAAACATATCGTTTTATAAAATAAACATTTATCGTGTACGATATCGTAAGATATATCCGACAATATCGATCTCATATGTACTCTTGCTCACTTTCTTAAGGAGTGGTATAGCGGTTGCGGTCAAACTATAGCGGCATAATGCTGAGACAGGGACCTTTTTGGCTCCTTACGTAACACGTATTTGTACCTATCTGTATGTTTTATCTACTTCCTTATAATTTTTTATTGTTTGTATACTTTCTTATTATGTAATATGTCATGTTATGTATGGTGTCAAATAAATGTATTTTCTTTCTTTGACATAATTTCTTCTTTATACATAGTATTAAATGTCGCTTGCGCTGTCTGTTCGCTTAGATCATTTAAACTACTCAACGGATTTTAATAAAGTTTTTAACAATAAATACAGTGATACAAGAGGAGGGTTTATATTATGGTTTATTAATAAATATAATATTATAAACATGAAAGTTTGTAAGTATGGATGGATAGATGGATGTTTGTTACTCTTTCATGTAAAAACTACTGAATGGATTTTAATGAAATTTAAAATAATATAGCTTAAACTACAACTTTTAAAAAGATTACAAATTTTACAACTTTTTGAATCGTTATATCTCAAAAATGGTGGCTCTTAGGAAAAAAAGTACCGACACATATTTTATAGATAATTTTGTCTCAGGTAATTTTATGATAAAACTTACCGTTTTGCTAAAAATCACGAAAAACTATTTTTTTTTTTACTATTGACCTTGAATAAATTTTTTTGCAAGTACGGGAATGATGGGGAACTTTCAAATTTTTGTTTTCTTCGTGTTATTTTGAAGTATTTTTACGTAACATTATTTTTAAGATAATAAATAAAAATATAAAAAACTGGTAATTTATAAGCTTACTAGCTGCGCTCCGTGGCTTAGCCTATGGAAATCTATGTGTCTAATGGTTTATAAAACTTCCTCTTGAATCACTCTATTTAAAAAAAACCGCATCAGAATCCGTTGAGTAGGTTTAAAGATGCACACTTAGGGACATATGGACAGCGGGAAGCGTCTATGTTTTATACTATGTTATACTGTGTACTATGGGTGTTCTGGTCGTTTTCTATGTATAATAAAAAATATCTATGTATATATTGTATTGTATTATGTATATCCGTTATCTAGTACCCATAACATCATCCGTTATCTAGTAATATTGTAATAATATGTGTATACAGATCTAACTTGACGAATGTTTCTCAATTCTATCCGTGCCTAGAAAGACTGCTAGATTTTTTGGTCGACAGTGGGAAGGATTGCGTTGTTTTAGGGGATTTTAATATTGATACTTTGTGCCCATTAAATAGTACTCAAAAAATATTAAATGGCATCATAAATATTCGAGACTATTGTAATATTGTTCATTTCCATACAAGTAGTAGTAACAACTTCGACGAGTACATGCATAGACCACGCGTATGTTAGCAGCGAACGGGTGCGGGCTGGAGGTGCGCGCGTGACCGCTGTGAACTCGCTACTGAGCGACCACTACGCCGTGAGAGCCGAGCTCTGCTGTAAGGCGCGCGCCTCATCCCCGCCTCGCTTCGCCCGGACATACTCGCGTTCTAATACAATTAATTTTGTGTCTAGCATTGAGTGTGTTGACTGGGTGGAAGTTAGAGGAAGGGCGCTACCAGCGAGACTATAATAAATATTTTTAAAAATAAGGTAGACGTATGTTTTCCTAGAAAGAAAGTTTTAATAAATAATAAAAAATCAACTTGGGTTACAAAAGAAACCTTGGGATTAGACTCTGTACTAAGGGAGATTAAAGCTATGAGTTACAAAGTTCCCACTAACTCGCACCTCTCGCTAAAACTCCACGAGATTAAAGAGAGAGTTGGAGAGGTTTTAAAAACGGAACGCAGTAAATATTATTGCAATATAATTTCAGGTGCATCAAACACTACAAAGAGTATGTGGGATGTTGTCAAAATTGAGACAGGCCGGGGTGGAAGGACACAGGATCTTACGGAACACTTACTAACACCAAACGGATCCAAGTATGCTAGTAAGGTGGAAGCCCTCGGCGCAGTGAACGCATATTTTGTGACAGCTGCGGCGACGTGTGGCGCTCCGACGGCGGACCTGGGCGCATCGCGGCGGGCGCTGGAAGGCGCGCGCGCTCCATCGGACCGGTCCATCAGGCTCAGACCCTTTTCGCACTTTGAGGTCCACAAAATAATTGTAAGTGGAGTGGCACGCAAAACTATTCATATTCATATTCATATTTATTTATTCCATAAAACAATATACATTGTGTGCGGAAACTTAAAAATAAATTATATTAACTAAAAGAGAAGTATCACATTAAATTAAATGATTGAACGATTATCATCATATACACAAAGTTTATACATATATGTATTATATAATCAAGGTCATAGTTCATCAATGGAGTAGATACATTTTCCAGAAGATAACATTTTAGTTTATTTTTTAGAAGTGTTCTTTTGTGTATGACTTTTTTTATTTCGAGCGGCAATTTATTAAAAATTCTGGTAGCTTGGTACCGTGTCGAGTGTCGCATAATATTCAGTGTAGGGGATATTTTATTTTTTATGTATTTGTTTCTGCTATTGACACGCTCCCTATTTTCGTCAGGTGTTTCGTACTCGTGCAGATGTTTGGAAAGAAACATGATAAGTACGTGAACGTAAATGCTAGGCACTGTCATTATACCCAGAGACTTGAAAAACTCTTTACATGAGTCTTCCTGTGATATCCTGACAATTGTACGTATGCTCCGTTTCTGCATAACGAAGGCTTTTTCCATATTATATTAATAGCTATTCCCCCAAAATTGAATGCTATACCTTATTTTCGATTCAATTAGTGCAAAGTAAACCATTTTCAATTTTTCAATACTTATCTCGTCGCGTAACGTTCGTAATGCATAGCATGCCGAAGCGATTGAGCTTTCAATATTGTCTAATTCATTTTTCCAATTTAGTAGTGAGTCTATGTGTACTCCTAGGAATTTAGTTGAGTGTACACTTTCTACTTTCTCGTTATTATAAACAGTCTCTATTTTTTCCCTGTTTCTGACCGTTGACTGAAATAGCATAAGGTTAGTCTTTTTTACATTTACTATGAGTTTATTTGTATTGAACCAGTTATGAAATGCCAATAAACTATTGTCAATGTTAAATTTTAGAGATGTCATGTCTTCAGAACTTACTATAGCATTTGTATCGTCAGCGTATAAAACTAATTCAATGTCAGGTACAGTATTATAAATAAAATTAATTAATTCATTTGTGAAAATTATAAATAAAATTGGTCCTAGTATTGATCCCTGAGGGACCCCTGTCATAATATTTACTAAATTGGAACGGAAAAAAAGTTCTTCTCCTTGCTCTGTCCTATTTTTGATTTCAACATACATATTTCTGTTCGTGAGATTTTTATTTTTTATTTATTTATTTATTTAAAGCATTACAACTATTTTTACAGGTATTACCTAATGCAATAGTGTAGTCAACCTAATTAATCACTAGCATAGAATTTAACAAAACTAATAATCCAATATACATAATGTCAATGAGCAAAAATAATCCAATATACATGTCAATAAGCAAAATAGAATACAATCACATATGTCCTCAAGAAAAATAATTCAATACAGTGAGCAAAATCCGACTAGGGTAACCCTAACTTCTGCCACTTGTTTAGATAATATTTACTGCAGTCAATCTCCAACTAACAAAGCAGTAATTAAGCATTTCAAATCAGACCATTATGGTCAGAGTGTTAATTTTATTAATAATTTGAATGATAAAAAAACAGTTGAGGAATATACCTACAGGCCTATCACAGAGAGCCGTATTAGTAAATTTAAATGTAAAGTAGATCTAGCAGTAGCTAATATACCTTATTCTGATGACCCTAATGGTTTATTTAACAGACTTTTTAATGTTATAAACAAAGAACACAATGAAGTATTCAAACTTAAAACTTGCACAGTTAGAGATAGGGTCGGGTTTACTGATTGGGCCACTCCCGGCATTTACAGAAGTAGGAATAGGCTATACGATCTATATGGTGCTAGAGAAGCTATGTTACATGACCCTGCATTTCTTTTGTATGTAAATAACTACTCGAAAACATTTAAGAATGTCTGCAACACAGCAAAATGCCTATTTTTGAAGAATAAAATAACAAACTCATCTAATAAAATTAAAGCGACATGGAGACTAATAAATAACGAAACTGGTAAATCAAAGCCACGTAATAGAGAAATAAAGTTAAAAGTTAATAATTCAATTCTTATAAATGAAAAAGATATTGCAGATGCTTTTGATGGATTCTTTGCTGATATCCCTAAAATTGTAACCCGGTCTCTCAATTCCTCAGCTTTAAAGGCGGTTGAATTATTAGAATCATCTGTTGAGAAATGTAAGGAAGTCTTTATCTTTAGTCACGTAAATGGTAATTACATTGTAAAAACTTTTAAATCTATAAACATAAAAAATACTGAGGATCTCTGGGGCATTTCAACGAAAGTACTAAGTTTAATTATTAAGGAAGTGGCTCCCTGCTTGGCCCATATTTTCAATAATTGTGTAGACGCAGGAGTTTTTCCTGATCTTATGAAATGTAGTAAACTGGTTCCTCTTTACAAATCTGGTAGCCATACTGATCCGGCCAATTACAGGCCAATTTCAATACTTCCTGCAATAAGTAAAATTTTCGAAAAAATTATCCTTACTCAGTTGACTTCACACTTCAACCTTAACAGGCTGTTTCATAAAAATCAGTTTGGCTTCACCAAGGGTAGATCGACAACCGATGCTGGCACAGTTCTATTAAAGCATATATTAGATGCCTGGGATAAAGCAAAAAACGCTATTGGTGTATTCTGTGACCTTTCTAAGGCTTTTGATTGCGTGGATCATGGTACACTAATTAGGAAGTTGGAACACTATGGAATTAATAACAAGGCACTGGACCTTATGCAATCATATTTAGCTGATAGAGTTCAAAAAGTAGATATTGGTAAAGAAAGATCTAGAGGATCAAAACTTGAACTAGGCGTCCCGCAAGGATCAATATTAGGTCCTTTTTTATTTTTAGTATATGTAAATGATCTTCCATTTTTAGCAAGAGATCTTTGTGATATAGTCTTATTTGCTGATGATACTTCATTGATTTTTAAAGTTGATAGAAATAAATATAACTATGACGATGTAAATAATTCGCTTTCACAAATACTAGATTGGTTCACTGCCAATAACCTACTACTCAATGCTAAAAAGACTAAATGTATAAAATTCATGCTACCGAATGTAAGAGAACTCCCAACAAAAATAATGCTGAAGGATGAGATTGTTCACCTTGTAGACTCTACTGTATTCCTAGGGTTACATATTGATTCTTCTCTTCAATGGAGGTCGCAAATAGAGGCTCTGGCAGGTAGACTTAGTTCAGCAGCTTATGCAGTTCGAACAATTAGATATATTACCAATGAAGACACAGCTAGGTTAGTTTATTTCAGTTACTTCCATAGTATTATGTCTTATGGTATTTTACTTTGGGGACAGGCAGCTGACATCCAGACCATATTTGTTCTTCAAAAAAGGGCGGTACGCGCTATTTATAAATTAAAGCCACGAGATTCTTTGAGGGAATTATTTAAAAACATTAATATTCTGACTGTAATATCGCAATACATCTATGAAAATTTAATGTATACCCACAAAAATAAGGATAGCCTTATGAAAAAGTGTGATGTTCACAATAGAAATACAAGAAACAAGAACAAGTTACACATCCCATCATTTAGATTACACAAGGTAGGGAAATCATTTATGGGCAATAGCGTGCGCTTCTATAATAAGCTTCCATCTGAAGCAACTGAGCTCCCTATTCGTAAATTTAAAAATTACATAAAACTAAATCTCATCAAGAAGGCTTTCTACTCCATAAATGATTATCTCAATGATGTTAATGCTTGGCCAGATGTCGCTCAGTTTCGCACCGAAAATAGTATGTAGTAAGTAATTTGTTGTTGTTGTTGTGCATAGCTTTACTTAAATATTGACATGTATCGAATCATATTATATTTAGACTTAAATAGGCAAATAACCATGTATTAGACATATAAGAGATGAACATGCTAGTGGTTTCTTTTCACTTCTTCCACTAGTGGACAAAAAATTGAAGTGAACAGTAAAATAATTGTATTTGATAATAATTTATATATAAAATATGACTTGTCTAAGTGCTTATTTTGTAAGCCTAAAGAAATAAATGATTTTTTACTTTACTTTACTTTACTTTAAAATAAATTAAATTGTCAGTAGCATACACAAAAATATTATTATTTACAATAACATAAATTGAATAGTTATAGCCCTTGCGAACTCGCTCAGTGGACAGTAGAATACATCAATGGTCTCCGCTACCCGATTGAATAACTGTATGGTGCGCGTCAAAGGGGCTTTGTTCAGCAGGTTAGTCCTTCCGCGAGGCACTGCGAACAGAGGAGGCCGCCTACGCCGCCCTACACACTCGTCCGGTACGCACAGGCTCATCATCTCCAAGATGGTCGGGTTGGATATCATCCCACGGAACACCTTTATCACATACAGCGAAAGCGCCATATCCCTTCTGATTTCCAACTTGTTGTATCCAACCATACCCAAAACAAATAGGGTTGGATACATCAAGGGATAGAAAGGGTAGACGCCATATCTTTTCCAGTAAAGGTATCGAGTGAACTTGTTCTGTATGCGCTCCATCATGAGACTATATTTAGCTTCGTGAGGAGCCCATACAGAAGCTGCGCTTTCCATCTGGCTTCTGACCAGGGCATTATACATTGCTTTTAGAGCTCTAATGTTTGTAAAAACAGTTGCTTGTCGTAAATG
Source organism: Eupithecia abbreviata (assembly GCA_943735965.1). Classification (NCBI taxonomy): domain Eukaryota; kingdom Metazoa; phylum Arthropoda; class Insecta; order Lepidoptera; family Geometridae; genus Eupithecia; species Eupithecia abbreviata. Next base: position 3,766,453 of record OX030996.1, read on the forward strand.
GAATCCTAAAATTCTGTAGGCCTTTTTACAAACGCTCACAATATGGGCTCTGAACCTCAACTCGGTGTCCAGTCGAACCCCAAGATCTCTCACCGATTCCACACGCTTCAACTCCGCTCCTTCTATCTGGTAGTTGTAGTGGAGTGGGGCTGTTGCTCTACTAAATGTTATTATGGAACATTTGTCCACATTAAATTGCAACTTGTTTCTCAGGCTCCACTCCACTACCCCATCCACGTCTTGTTGAAGACGGACACAGTCTCCTTCTTCCTTAATTGGCAAGATCAACTTGACGTCGTCTGCGAACAACAGACATTTGGCCTCCGTGACAACATCTGGCAGATCGTTGATCATAATGATAAATTCCAGTGGTCCATATCCACATACTGCTGCCTGTTCTCCATGTAGCTCGCAAGGAACTGCAGGAGTTTGGTGGTGCAGCCGATCGTCGCCAGCTTCTATAATAGTATGTCATTATCGACCAGGTCAAATGCTTTTTTAAAATCGAAGTAAGCGACGTCGACTTGAACCCCTGCGTCTACGTTTGGGAGTATGCAAGACATCGAGTTGAGGAGGTTGCTGGTCGTGCTGCGGGCTGGTCTGAAGTCGTGCTGAGTGCATACTGTGCTGCACTGCCGACTCAAATACTTTTGCCGCTGTTGATAGTATGGCAATAGGTCTAAATCCGCTTACCTCTGAACCGCTATCACCTTTAGGTATGGGAATCATCCGCGTGACCCTCCAGCGTTTAGGGAAATACGAACCCTCCAGGCATAAGTTAAATATATGCCCTAGTGGCTCTGCGAGAACCCTACGAAAGTCTCTCAGTACATACACGGGAATCCCGTCCGGGCCTGCGGACTGCTTCGGTTTGAGCCGAGTGAGTGCCGCGCATACCTCTGCCTCCGAGAGCCGTGGCACGTGGACGCGTCCACTGCCAGCGCGGCTTGAAGCCTCGGCCTCGCTCACGTCTAGGGCCGCCGTATCGGTGCCGTAAACCGAGAGAAAATACTTAGCGAATTCCTCCGCACATTCGCACTCTGGAAGTGAATTACCGTCTTTAGTGATCTTCTTTCGGTTTACTGCACCCCGTTTCGCTTTTACGTATGACCAGAATGCCTTCGGGTCCTCCGTTAGGCTCTGCACTCGCTCCTGATGTTGTTGATGCTCTGTTTGTATCATTTCCTTAACCCTCGCTCTACATTCTGAAAAGGCCCGGTAGTTCTGATCGGATGCACTCGTCTTGTACGATTTATGCAGTCTCGCCTTGTGTTCAATTTCCCGAATGATCTCTACCGTATACCACCTAGGGTAACTATACCTAGAGTTAACCTTTACTGTACGTTTTTTAGGTACACACTCGTCAAAGATATCAGATTATTTGATTCTTTGCGTTCAAATACACCATCCTACATTCAAATTTCGGCCTAAAGTGGCCCCGATCCTTATTTTTTCGAATCATGTCAAAACCGCGAACGTATTTTAGCGCCAAAAAATACGCGAATGTGATAGTTCCTTAGTGCCGCCATTCCACTCGCAAGTGCAACACGTGACGCTGTGATTTCTGGGTAAGTTTTTTATTGTAACTAACGTTTTCCTCGTGTTTTCTTTGCAAAATATGTTGTAAAATATGTAGTAAGTTAAATTAACGTTATGTGTTAGCCTATTTCTCAATACACTATGAAATAAAACTATTTCAAAGATAAGTTGCCGTATTCGTGGTTTTGACTGTTTTCAGAATTTTTTGCAGGTTCGCGGTTATACCTAAGTAGGACTAAAATGCTTCTGTCGGGGGATTTTAGTAAACTTATAGCTTAATTTGGATAATAATTATAAAAAAGTGGTTTTTTGTTACAGCACGATGGAAGACTCATCCGACAATAAAAATATTCTAAAGGACATGGGGTTCAGTAACACAATAATAGGAAAAATTTAAAAGAAATCGCGCTTGAAGAACATTTTCTCTTCAATACCATCATGCACATCAAAAAATCGCAAAATCGATGCTCAGTCACAGCCTGCAGGCCTGCAAGTTTCGGCTCAGCTTTCCTGTACGGATTTAGGGCTTCAGCCACAGTCAAATTGTGATGTTACTCAAATAGAACAGCAGTCTGTGATCACTCCACTGTCAGTCCCTTCTACCTACCACTCCGGATCGCACTGAAATAGAGCCTCAGACACAGCCTGCATACCTGGTAGTCCTGGAACTCTCGCCTCACTCCACATGTCATCAGTCTCCGCTGAGTTTTGGTGAAGCTACAACAGAGCTGCAGACTCAGGTGACTCCACTGTCAGTCCAACTTCTACCTACCCATACGAATCGCCCTGAAATAGAGCCTCACTCACAGCCTGTATACCTGGAACTCTCGCCTCATTCCTCCACATGTCATCAGCATCCGCTGAATTTTGGTGAAACTCCAACAGAGCTGCAGACTCAGGTGACTCCACTGTCAGTCTAACTTCTACCTACCGATACGAATCGCCCTGAAATAGAGCCTCACTCACAGCCTGTATACGTGGAACTCTCGCCTCACTCCTCCACATGTCATCAGCCTCCGCTGAATTTTGGTGAAACTACAACAGAGCCGGCAGGCATGGCTGTGTGGTGTCGGCCGTGATAGAATAGCACCACCCCAACTCTTCCCGTGGGTGTCGTAGAAGGTGACTAAGGGACATACACCGGGGGGCGGGCAGCAGCGTCCCTTGCAGCACACTCCCTATACTGCGATCCCCAACTCGCATGCCCAGCGTGGGGATTATGGGCATCAACCTCCCCCCCATGGATAGACACGCCAAAAGAATGTGGCCCCCAGTTCCCGGCCGCCTCGCTATTCCTGGCCATGGAAGCGGCCACGGTAACGGCGGGGCAGGGGGTGCTAGGAATCCCCGGGCTACATCAGGCTACCAAACTCTACCTAAACTGACCCTGGCTACGTTTAACGGACGCACTCTGAGGCTTGACCATCATCTAGCGCAGTTGGAAGTGGAGTTAGAGAACATCAAATGGCATGTTCTGGGGTTATGTGAAGTCCGTAGAGAGGGGGAGAACACCGTAACCCTAGACTCGGGCTATCTTCTCTACTTTCGCGAGGGTGATAAAACATCCCAGGGTGGCGTAAGCTTCCTCGTCAATAAGGCCCTCTCTAGCAACGTCCAAGAAATCTCCAGTGTGTCGACACAGGGTAGCGTACCTGATCCTTCGGCTGTCCAAGTGGTACAGCATGAAGGTCATCCAGGTCTATGCACCGACCTCGGCACACTTGGATGATGAAGTGGAGGATATGTATGAAGACATATCCAAAGCCTTACATAACACCACTAAGGCCCACTTCAACGTTGTTATGGGGGACTTTAACGGCAAGGTGGGAACCCAGACTGGCAACGAATCCCGAATAGGCCCGCATGGTTATGGGGTCAGGAATCACAGGGGGCAAATGCTTGTCAACTTCCTTGAGAAGGAGGGGCTGTTCTTGATGAACTCTTTCTTTAATAAACAGCCTCAAAGGAAGTGGACATGGCAAAGCCCCGACACTGTGACTAAAAATGAGATCGACTTCATCATGACGGATAGCAAGCACATATTCAGAGATGTCTCAGTGATCAACAGGTTCAATACCGGATCTGATCACCGACTTCTCCGAGGCTCTCTGAATATCAACTTGAAGCTGATGAAGTCCACGCTCCGACCTGACCCAATAAAAATCATGGCGGGCACCGAGAAGTTTCAGCAGCTTCTCGGGAATAGATTTGTTGCCTTGGAACCCACTGATGACGCTGACGAGACCCTACACAATCTGGTTGAAATGTTGAGGGATGAGGGCATCAAATTCTGTCGAAAGCAGCGTACTGGCAAGAAGTCCAAACTCTCGGATGAGACTCTTGGGCTGATGACAAAAAGACGGGAGACCACCCAAGCGACTTTGTCAGAGAGGTCAGACCTGAACAAGCGGATTGCGAAGATGGTACGGCACGACCTTCGGAGCTTCAACACGCGCCTCATTCAAGAGGCGATAGAGCGAAACCGAGGATCCAAAGTATTCACTCAGCAGCTTGGCAGGAGCCACCTGACAAAGCTTAAAACGCACGACGGGAGGACCGTATTGTCAAAGCCGGAGATATCCGCCGAGATAGAGGAATTCTATGGTCGATTATACGCTGCACATGCCCCTCGTTACCGACGAGATGACCAAGATTCCAGAGCCACCCTGACACGCCACTATACCGACGAACTGCCTGAAATCAGTCAAGACGAGATCGTGTTAGCTCTAAGGCAGCTTAAAAATGGAAAAGTCCCCGGCGAGGACGGTATTACTTCAGAGCTTCTTAAAGCTGGAGGAGCCCCTGTAATACAGGAGCTACGGAACCTCTTTAATACCGTCCTTGATAGTGGGAGAACTCCAAAGGCGTCGAGCGGGAGTTTGGTGGTGCTCTTTTTTAAGAAGGGAGATAAAACCCTTCTTAAGAATTACAGACCCATCTCACTCTTGAGCCACGTCTATAAGCTGTTCTCACGAGTGGTCACGAACCGTCTCGCCAGGAGACTCGACGAGTTCCAGCCACCGGAACAGGCTGGGTTCCGCGGAGGATATGGCACCATAGACCACATACACACAGTGAGGCAGATTATACAGAACTCCGAAGAGTATAATCAGCCCCTGTGTCTGGCTTTTGTGGACTATGAGAAGGCATTTGACTCCGTCGAAACCTGGGCTGTTCTGGATTCCTTACAGCGATGCTAAGTAGACTATCGTTATATCCAGGTGCTGAGTTGTCTCTACGAGGCCGCCACCATGAGTGTCCAAGTACAGGGTCAGCAGTCTAAACCCATCCAATTGTGCAGAGGAGTGAGGCAGGGGGATGTCATATCCCTGAAACTGTTCACGTGCGCATAGATGATATGTTTAGGTTGCTGGACTGGAAAGGAAAGGGCATCAATATAAACGGCGAGTACATCTCACACCTGATGACATAGTCTTAATGGCGGAGTCGCTTGAGGAACTGAACCAGATGCTGGACGGCCTAGCTTCAGCCTCCCGATGTATCGGTCTTGGCATGAATTTGGATAAAACCAAAGTCATGATCAATGGTCACATTGATCCAAGGCCGGTGGTCGTACATGGTCACCTTCTCGAAACTGTTTCCGAGTACACTTACCTTGGGCAGATTCTGCAGTTGGGTAAAAACAGTTTCGAGAAGGAGGCCAAAAGGAGGATCCAGCTGGGCTGGGCAGCATTTGGGAAACTACGTCAAGTCTTCACGTCATCCATACCGCAATGCTTGAAAACGAAAGTTTTCAATCAGTGCGTCCTACCCGTTATGACCTACGGAGCTGAGACGTGGACACTCACGATAGGGCTGGTCCACCAGTTCAAAGTCGCTCAGCGAGCTATGGAAAGAGCTATGCTCGGAGTTTCTCTGAAGGATAGGATTCGTAACGAATACATCCGACAGAGAACCAAGGTTATCGACATAGCTCAAAGAATTAGCAAGCTGAAGTGGCAGTGGGCCGGCCATATCTCGCGAAGAACCGACGGCCGATGGGGCAAACGTGTTCTTGAGTGGAGACCACGACTCGGTAAACGTAGTGTAGGACGCCCTCCGACCAGGTGGGATGACGACCTGCGAAAGACTGCAGGTAGATGCTGGATGCGGCAAGCTGAAGACAGGGCTCTATGGCGCTCATTGGGGGAGGCCTATGTCCAGCAGTGGACTGCTATAGGCTGATGATGATGATGACAACAGAGCTGCAGACTCAGGTGACTTCACTGTCAGTCCAACTTCTACCTACCGATAGGAATCGCCCTGAAATACTTGATTTATTAAAAATAAATCGGGTAAAATGGGTACTCATTATAATTTACCTATTAACCTTTTTATTACAAACATTTCACTCATTGATATTAGATATTAATGGAACAATTTTATTTGAAAAATACCTTTTGATTATAATTTTTTGTAAGATTTTTATAAGTTCTTTAAAAACAGTTAAATACTTATAATTACATTATTAGTTAAGTATAATAAAATTTGTCAACAGAAAAATTTTGTTTGATTTAATTCTAGATCTAGAACATAACCGCCAATTTGATAAGATTTTACCAAAAATAGTAGGTAAAAACCGCGAACGTGAATTTTTCTAGCAAATACTACAATGATATTGAAAAAACATGTATTTTTACATCGTAACAAACTAGTGTAGCTTAAAATACTTTATTTAAAAAATATTGTAAGCGTACAGAATCATTCACACGTTTTTTTCGTCTCCTGTAAATTTTGTTGAATGTCTCATTCGCGGTATTGACTGCCGAACGACGATATGTTTATTGAATCTGTAATTCTGGGAGTGTGTTCTCGCATGATAGTCATAGTGTCTAAGAGACCTGTGTCTGAAATAACGTTAAAGTCAAAGTGCTCTGCAAATAGGTTAGCTATAGTCAAATCGTCATCAATTATTTTGTTATTATGTTTCAATTTCAATGGTTTAAATTCATTAGATTTGATTTTGTTGGTATGCCTGTTAACTAATTTCCATATTTCCTTGATAGAATTATTAGCATGTTTAATTTGTCGGTCTATAGCCATACTCTTCGCTTTCCTGATGACTTTCCTATAGAGACGAATATAGTCCATTTGATACTTCAAAATATTAGAATTAATGTTAGTAGTACCATTAAATGAATTAAGAAAGCGTTTCATGTTGCTAGAAGTCTTAATTCCCCTGGTAGTCCAGCGTACACTTTGGTCACGACATGAAACTACCTTCGTTTTAATTTTCTTGTAACATTTTTTGAATGTTGTGTGAAAGTTTTTCAAAAAAGAATTGATTCCCATAGCATACCAATTTTGTTTGGGGAATTCCCGTACAAAAGTTTCATTATTTCTTTTGCTGTATATTCTTTTTGTAATTATAGTATGTGTGATTTTCTTATATATTTTGACCACTTCTAGCGAAAAAGAACATATTATGAGTGCCGCATGACCATCAGAGAGGCCGTTGTGATCAATTTTGCATGGCTCTACAATGGAAAACTCATCAATGTTTGTGAGGATATTGTCCAGACTGGAAGATATGTCATTTCGTATAAAAGTAATGTCAGTAACTAATTATCTAAAATTGTATAATAGCATTGTAGTAGAGTAAGAAATTCAGAACGTTGTTTATTGTTTACTTGCAAATCAACATTAAAATCACCACATATAACATATTTCTTTCCAAAGAAGTGATCAAGTACCTTTTCAAGTCTTTCCAAAAATTTATCAATGTTCTTACGATCAGGTGTTCTATAGCAGGAACAAGTAAACAAATTTGTTTCGATATCCCTAACACAGCATACTTCAAAACAGTCCGTTCTATACATTTTGTTTATAACTTCATAGTTTTCTATTTCTCTATCCTCTGTGCATAAAATTAACGATCCCCCCCGTTTTTTCTTAGTTCTAACATTTTGTGATGCCATCTTAAAGCCTTAGTTTAAATAAGTTAATATTTGTATTATTCAAAAAATGTTCCATGATACATAAGTAGTCCACTTTCTTATCTATTAGGTATAAATCATATTCGTCCCTTTTACTAGTAATACTACACACATTCTGACTTAATATATTTTAAATTGTCTTATCTAAAATGTTCTTATCTGTAGTACTTTCAACTTGTTTCTGCTGAACGGGTGACATATTAGTATTCATTTTGTTGACGAAAAAACTGCCTCATATGATTGGATTCAGTATTCACTGCTGAGTCACCTTCAAATTCTATCGTATGTTTAGACGATTCCCGGCCTTCTCGAAGAACATCGAGATATTCGTCAAGAGATTTAAACATTGCTCGAAAACCATAATTATTTATGTGCCCAGATTTCCTCCAGAACATTGTGTGGTCATAGCTAAGATTTTCATTCGAGTCCAATATATACGCATGTTCATGTGTCAAGACATCCATGTAAAGGAGATTGTTAAAATTCTCCACCCTCCAATTAAAGACATCCATTGTTATTCCATACTTATAGGTAGGTAAGCAGATGATTATATTTGTGTGATTCACCGATTGTAATAATTCTCTAATGCTTCTTATTATTTCAAAATAGTCCTGTGTCGTTTGAAAATCTTCGTCCCCTATCATTATTATGCAAAAGTCATTTGTTGTGAAGTTGTATATTTTCTTGTCAATGTCAGTAAATAACTCGGTGATTTTACAGTTCGGCTTGAGATAATGGCATAATTCTGAGTTGTGGAGGCTATCTTTCGCCATAGTAATAATTTTGTTTTGTGTATTTGTGATCAAAATACATAGTTTAGGTAGTCCAAGTTTTGGTTTCTCGTGTTGTGGGTATTTTGATACACGCGACTTTATGTCGGCGGTTTCCTTTGTATGTGTTACTTCATTTAATGTATCTAGATTCTTAGTGGTCTGTGTTTCCTTGTGTTGCGTCTCATGTATGATGATATCCCTAGTTGTTTGTGTTTCTGTGTTTTTTGTCTCCACGGTCGCCTTGCAGATCTCTATGTGCTTCGTTGTTTGTGTTGCTTTGTTTTGTCTGTCTACAGTCGTCTCACCATTATTAATATTTGTTTGCGTTTCAATGTGTATTCCCTTCACTAACTTATTAACTATTACACATGTATTACTTTCTGTTTGTGTGTGTTTATGTTCTCGTTGTATGTTTGTGATTTTGTCTGCCTGTGTAATTATTTGTTTTTTTGTGTGTTAGTTTGGGTATGGATTGTGTTTTTGTTCCCTTTTTGAGTCCGGTTGGCGACTTCAACGGACTGTTATTTATTTTTCGGTATAGCTCATTTTTACGTAATAAGTCTTGGTTCGTCCGTTTTAATTCAATGGTTTCAACCGATAGCCGTTCTACCTCGGTGTGAGCTGTGTTCAACTGTATTTGTAGCTGTTCTAATTTTATAGACAAATCTTTAATTTGGTCTTGTAAATCGGATGATTAACGGGTAAGCTTTTTGTTGTCTCGTCCTAATTGTCTATGCTCATATTTGAATCATTTTGAATATTCATGTTTAATTGTGTAAGGGCACGACGCATAGTGATATTTTCATCACCCATTGTTTTTCACCGTGTGGTGTGATAATGATGATGATGGTGGTAATGAAAGGGTATTGACTTGACTCTCTGTCTATAGGATATTTGCTACGTTCAGAGAATTACGGAGAGGGTGATTTCCTTCGTCCGTAGGTATCAGGTGTCAAATTATGACCTAGTTTCAGATCGCAAGCCGTTTGTCAGTAAGACGTCAACATCATGTCCTATTGTCTTGTACTCAAAAAACAGCTGACAGACGATTATCGGCATTATTTTATGCCGATAATCGTCTGTCGATTACGGCGGTTCGTACTCAAAGAACGAAAATATTGTGTCAACGTTTTCGAAAAAGTCTGAAATTCAAAAGGATGACTCACTGTGGTGTTCGTTTTCGGTTATCTTCCCAAGTTTTTGTGATAAGTTTTCGGCGATTTCCCTGGATATATAGCTGAAGAAACGTTGATGCTGAATGTATTTGCAGGTTAGTTTACTTTTCCACTATTTTGTTTGATTGTAAGGACACAAAAACTCTCGATTTTATTTACTTTCTTCAGAGCGACATAGACTTAGTGTTTACAATTCGAACTCCGTTCGGAAACGTGAATGATGTACTACTCGAGACATATGTATACCTACGAGATGTCTGTGTCTCTCATGAATGCGGTAGAAGTACCACTTTCATATATCCTCACAGAGCTTTTCAACTCCTGTATACGAGAAGGAAAGTATCCCCAAGTACTTAAAAATTTAAGAGTCTCGCCGCTTTACAAGGGAAAAGAAAAACGGGAAGAAATGAACAGTTATCGGCCTGTTTCTATTATTCCGGGAATAGCAAAAATCTTTGAGTACAGCCTCAGTGTTAGGATACGAGAGTACCTAACGTCGACTGGTTTACTGTCCGATAGACAATACGCCTATAGGACAGGAAGGTCAACAACGGATGTGGTTCGGCAAGTGGTCAGGCAAGCAGTGGAAGCCTGAGAGAATCATCAACAGGTGGCAGTCATCATGTGTGATCTATCAAAAGCCTTTGATGTTGCCGATCATAATGTTCTTGCTGCAAAGCTCAAGCATTATGGTTTTGACGGCGCATCACTGGCACTCTTGACGGACTTCATGGCTGATCGTAGTCAGGTCTTTTCGGGTGGAAACGGTAGTGAGACGTCGGTACCTCTCACAACATCTATTGGGGTGGCACAGGGCTCCTCTATTTCAAACATCATGTTCTCTCTCCTCCTCAATGACCTACCTGAGTGCATAGCTGACGCACACATCCTCATGTATGCCGATGATGTCGCGGCGGTGGTCAAAACACCTAATATGGAATAGTTGGAGAGGAGACTGAACATGGTGGCGAACCAGCTCCACTTCTGGTTCAGTATTAACGGTTTTATACTCAATGTAAGCAAGACGAGCTTTGTCCACTTCAATCTAGCCGGCCGTACTTATCAACCCATATCGGTGACTTTAGGGGGTAAAGTCGTGACCCAGGTCAAAACCACCCCCTTTTTGGGTTTTACGATAGACCAAGGGCTAACGTGGGAATTTCACATTGACCAACTGTGCGAGAGAATAGGTCGAGCGTGTTTCGCCCTGTGGAGGTTGTCGGAGACACTGGAGACCACTATGATGAGGAGCTGCTATTTCGCATCTGTGCACTCGCTTCTTCAGTATGGCTTAGAGCTATACGGCAGAGCCGCGGACTGGGAGCGAGTGTTCAAAATGCAGAAACGAGCTGTACGAGCTATAGTGCGAGTTCCGTGGGACACGCCCGCGCGTCAAATATTCCGTTCCCTAAAGATTATGACGGTTCCTGGGTTGGTCATATTCCATGCGGCCATGTATACTCGGAGTCACCTCGACGAATACTCCAGGTTCGGCGACGGTCACAGGTACCATACTCGTCACGCACACAGGCTGAGAGCTGTCCCGCGGCGTCTCACGAAGTCGACGAAGCTGGTGCATTTAATGGGGTCGGCTTTGGTTGTCAGTGCCTCCTCAACGCAATCCTTCAAAAGAAAACTAAAATTCTGGCTCATTGAGGAATGTCACTTTAAATTTAGTGAAATATTTGATACTTTGTAATTTAAATTAATATATTTTTTATTTTTTTTTGTCTATTTTATTATTAATCAATTTATTATGATAATGTACTATAATTATCAATTGATAATTAGATTATAATTTAAGAAATGACATGTAACATCTGAATCTGAATCTAACACAAGTTCTGCTTACAAGGCCTATTCCACTACCCAATTTTAAGAGACCCTTACACTAACTAAGAGTGGTGTAATAAGATTTAGAGCGTAAGGGTCTCTAATTAGGGCGACCGGATGGACCCGGCAAGCCTTGCTCCCTAATCGCCCTTACAATCGAGTAGTGTACTATCACTTAGGGCACCAGTCATCGCACGGCTAGCGCGGAGAGCGCTTGCGTCAGTGTCAGTGTCCGTAGGTAATTATCGACTAGAGCGACAAGAAGTTGAAGTGGACCCGGCCGCCATCCACCATTTTGATTAGAAAAACATCAGGAGTACTTTTCTCTTAATTTTAAGTATTGCTTGACCCAGATCCTTCTCCTCTTTTTTTCTTCTATGATATTCATGGATCCAACAACCAAAGCCACGATAATCGCTGCTTTTTTTAATGGTTTGGATACAACAGGTGCCATGATGTCTCTATCCGCGCGCGTTCAAATTCAAATTCAGACTGGGAGAGGGAGCCGGTATTCAGTGCAGTGTAATAATCGACGGCCTTGTAAAGGGCCACGCCCTCCCTAACTACCGGGCCCTGGATACCGTGTAGTGGAATACCCCCTTACCATGGGGCTAGATAATGCTGTGTGAATTGTCCAGCATTATTTTATTTATTTAATTAATTGTAGTAATAATAGGTGACTAAAAGAACTTAACAAGTGAAGTTCAATCGCCATTATATAAATAGATTTTATAGATTCCATTAGTAGAAGATATAAGAACCCACCCACCACATCCCAGCTCAAGTTTTTGGTTGTTACGTATCCTCTAAAAATAATGACACTCTGCTAGCGAAGTAGGGATGGGAAAGCATAACCGTCTTAGGGTTGTGCATCGATTTAAATCGATCCTCTGAATTGTGCGTGCTACCGAATGGATTAAGTCACTAACTTTGTAAAATATATCCAATGATGAAAATCTGTGGATGACAGAAAGAAAACCTCTCAAAATCCAAGTTTTGCTCGCCTCAGTTCCAGGGTTGACAGTTTTGCGGCATGACTGTTTTGTTTCTAATCTTGGACGAACTAAATCATAACTTTTTGCTTAGAATTATGTACTATGGTGTCGTATGATATGTTTGGTTTTTTATTTTAATATTTTTATTGGTTTTGTTTCGTTTTCTCTGATTTGTTTTGTGTTTTAGCTAATTTCATTTTATTTTGTATATTCGTGATACTGTAAATCTCCTTCCCATGGCACAACCGGCAGGTGGACTAAGTAGAGTCAAAGTTTTATTTTAAATTTATTTGTTAATTTATATAGACGAGTTAAAGTTAGTTTTTTTTTATACTTTTATTTATTAGACTGATGCAAAGCAGTGACAGTGAGGATGAGTTCTTCACATCGTTTACGTCTTCTACACATTGCGCCTCTGATAACAGCTTTAGCAGCATTCTTACTCTTTCAGAGTCCCTAGAATCCCATTTTTCTGACTGTCCAAATAATTTCAACGTTGTGCACATTAATGCACAGAGTATTCCTGCTCATCACCCGGATATGCTGGCGTCGTTTGACCTCAAAACCATAGACGCAGTTTTAGTATCAGAGTCGTTCTTAAAACCTGCTCTTCCATCCACTTCATACTCACTCCCCGGGTTCGTTCTTATAAGGAACGATCGCGTCAATTGTGGTGGCGGAGGCGTGGCTATATATCTCCGCGCACATATCCCTTACTCTGTGATCAGCACGTCCCCCTCACCACCTCCGTCGGGTGCGGGAGAACATCTTTTTGTTGAAATTAGCCTCCTGCATACTAAAGTCCTTTTAGGAGTATATTACAGCCATTCCCTTCGCGTCAACTTCTTTTCATCTTTCGATAAACCCCTAGAAGATTTTGCCCCTTTATACAATCACTCCATCATCATGGGTGATTTTAATACATGCTTGCTCAAACATGACTCTCGTACTCGTAGTTTAGAATCCCTTGTTTCCTCCAATAATCTTAACGTTCTTCCTTTAAGTGCTACGCACCACTTCCCAAACTGTACCCCTTCTCTTTTAGACCTTATTCTTGTCTCTTCCGTCAATAATGTTCATAAGCACGGGCAGTGCCCCGCGGACGCCTTCTCTTATCACGACTTAATATTCATGTCCTATAAAATTCTTCCACCGAAAGCAAAGCCCAAAATTATTATGCAGCGTAATTTTAGGGGTATAGACGTGGAAAGTCTTCGCGCGGATGCACAGCCTATAGATTGGTCGGAGGTAGAGGGCGCTGCTACTACTGATGACAAGATCAGCTTGTTCAACTCTATTCTAATAAACTTATACGAAAAACATGCACCGTTAAGGAAAATTAAATTAAAACATTTACCAGCGCCCTGGCTCACAGACGAAATAAAGCAGGTTATCCATCGCAAGAACGTGGCCAAGTTTAGAGCTAAGTGTTGTCCTTCGGAAGTTAATGTTTCTAAATATATCGAGCGACAAAATCTGTGTAACAAGGTGTGTAGGAACGCCCAACGCCGCTTTATCCACAATTCTGTCCAAAACAAAGACCCTTCCAAAGTTTGGAAGTTTCTTCGAACATTAGGGGTTGGTAAATCTCGTAAAGATACACTTCCTAAAAATATAGACGTTGATTCTTTAAATCGACACTTCTCCTCTTCTCCCCAATTTGATGGGATAATTAAAACTAACACTGTTCCTGCGGGCTCTTTTTCAGTCACCAACCCCTGCCACATCAACCTTTTTTCTAAGTCAGTTCTCCGATTGTGATGTCAAGAGAAGCGTCATGTCAATCACGTCCAATGCCGTCGGCGATGACAACATAAGTCGTAATATGCTACTGCCCATTCTCGATGATGTTATTCACGTCCTTGTCCATATCCTTAACCACTCTATATCCAGTAGCACTTTCCCAAGCTCTTGGAAAAATGCCCAGGTTATTCCTCTTCCTAAAAAATCTAGACCAACCACCTTTTCCGATTTTCGACCCATTTCTATTCTTCCTTTCCTCTCCAAGGTGTTAGAGCGTCTGGTGCACAACCAACTCAGCCAATTTCTCTCTAGCAACTCTCTCATGAATCCTCTGCAATCCGGTTTTCGCCACGGTCACAGCACAGTGACAGCCCTCTCTAAAATTATGGATGACATTCGTCGGGGCATGGACATCGGGCTTGTAACTGTGTTGTCATTGCTTGATTTTAGTAACGCCTTCAACAATGTCGACTTTGACATTCTTCTTGCCGTGCTTCGTTCTCTAAACATATCTCCAATTTATACTGACTGGTTTCATAGTTTGGGAAACTACGTCGAGTCTTCTCGTCATCCATACCGCAATGCTTGAAAACGAAAGTTATCAACCAGTGCGTCCTACCCGTTATTACCTACGGAGCTGAGACGTGGACACTCACGATAGGGCTGGTCCACCAGTTCAAAGTCGCTCAGCGAGCTATGGAAAGAGCTATGATCGGGGTTTCTCTGAAGGATAGGATTCGCAACGAATACATCCGACAGAGAACCAAGGTTATCGACATAGCTCAAAGAATTAGCAAGCTGAAGTGGCAGTGGGCCGGCCATATTTCGCGAAGAACCGACGGCCGCTGGGGCAAACGTGTTCTTGAGTGGAGACCACGACTGGGTAAACGTAGTGTAGGACGCCCTCCGACCAGGTGGGATGACGACTTGCGAAAGACTGCAGGTAGATGCTGGATGCGGCAAGCTGAAGACAGGGCGCAATGGCGCTCATCGGGGGAGGCCTATGTCCAGCAGTGGACTGATATAGGCTGATGATGATGGTTTCATAGTTATCTGTTTGGTCGCCGGCAGCGCATCCGCCTTGACGATGTATTTTCGTCTTGGTGTGATGTTCCCGCTGGTGTTCCACAGGGCGGCGTACTCTCTTCTCTTCTATTCGCAATTTTCATAAACTCCATATCCGAACATTTGTCTGGTTCCTACCACCTGTACGCTGACGATCTCCAGATCTACCAACAAGCTTCAATTAGTGACCTCACACCAGCTATTACTTCATTAAATGATGACCTCTCACGCATCCTTCAGTGGAGCAAAGAGCACGGTCTTTTGGTGAACCCCAAGAAGACTCAAGTTATCATTGTGGGTAGTTCAAGGATGATAGCTAAAATCGATATGGCGACTTTATCTCCAATTTCCTTTGACGGTGTATCAATACCAGTGAGCAAATCTGTTAAAAACCTGGGTTTGATCGTAGACAATGAGTTGTCCTGGGGTCCGCAACTGGCGGAACTCAGCAGAAGGATGTTTGCATCGGCGGGCTCACTGCGGCGACTGCGCAATTTTCTCCCGACTACCACTAAAATTACACTTGCCCAGTCCCTATTGCTTCCCATTCTCGATTATACCGACGCTTGCTATCCGGATCTCACTGAAGAACAATTAAACAAGCTTGAGCGCCTCCAAAAATTCAGTATTAGGTTCATATTTGGCCTTCGCAAATATGACCACGTTTCCGAATATCGCGCAAACTCAAGTGGTTACCCATGCGACTTCGCAGGAATACTCATATGTTATCCCTCTTGTACAGTATCTTATTCTATTCTCCAAGCCCTTCTTACCTCAAGGAGCGCTTCGAATTCCTCTCAAACTCTCACTCACTTTCTTTGCGTTCCTCTGAAACCCTCATCTTGAAAGTCCCTGCTCACTCTACCTCTTTCTATGACAAATCATTCACTGTACAAGCTACCCGTCTATGGAATGCTCTGCCTCTGAACATCAGATGTGCAAAATCACTCCCTATCTTCAAGAAACTGCTGCAGCAGCATTATTTATCCATATGAAATATTGATAGCCTTATCTTATGTCTATGTAAGTTTATTATAATGTTTGTAATGTAGGTATTTAGTGTATTTGTTACCAATTATTTATTAAAGTGCCACCGTCTATATTGTTCGTTCATGTCCAGTCCATCCCAAGGTTGCCTGGAAGAGATCGCTCTCAGCGATAAGGCCGCCCTTTATACCTTTATTCTAAGTTTTTATCTCTCTATTATTTTCTATTTTGTGTGGTGTAATAAAGTGTTATCTATCTATCTATCTACTATGGTCTTCCCTTTATTTTTATTTTATAGAATTTATTATGTTTTTTACTGTTAGCTTGATATATATTGCCCATAATTATTATTATTATCTATCTCATTTATCATGATCTCGGGCCATAAAGTGACCCGGTCCTTTGGAAGGCTTGCGTTGGGCCGAAGCCAACAGCACAGAGGCCCTTTGAGTAAAGGCGATGGCTACACATAGCGGTTATCATCCTCGGGTGCACAATATGATACACCCAAAGATGGTATCCGCCAGGTGTAGAGACTATTGTAAAGAAAAATTAAAGAAATAAAACCAGTTGTGATGGATGGATGGACTGGGTAATCGGGCTATAGGGAAGATTGCGGACGTCTGCCATAAACAAGTCAATCATAATGTTAAGAAGAGTGGCAGACGGTGGCTTGCCGAATGCTGGATGGGTTCCTTAAAAAGCCGGAGTAAATTACCGGAGAGGAACAACATCGGCGCAAACGACTGAGGGGTGTCGAGAGATACTTTGTTCGGGAAGCTGAAGGGGACAGTCGGGTTTTACGAGTCTAGGGCAACGGACCCCTAACGCAATCGCGCGCGGTCTAATTGATATTTGAAAGTTAAAGTAATTGATTAAATTTAGTGAAGATTTGAGTTCTTCTGATTTGTTGATCTTTAAATTCCTGGCTAAAATTGTACTGCTTTTCACTATACAGTTCATACAACTTTTGTCTGTTACAACTGTTGCCCACTCACTAAAGCAAAGTTTTTCTGAGACCAAGATTGAATTGGGTATGAATATTGAATTGAACGCATTGGTGAATTTATTAAAAAAACTACAATACGACTCATTTGGGTTGTTAAGTGAGTAGTTAGGTGATGGTTTAAAATCCCAATCCAATTTCAACCGTTCAAATCGATCTGTGGTCACAGGAATGTTTTAATTTTTTTTTTACAATTATTATTTTTTACTTGATGTTTTAATTGAATTAGTTGACCTAAGTGGTCTGATTTTAAATGGCTTATAATTTTGTGACTGACAATTTTTTCATTTTGGAAAACAAATATATTATCTATACATTTTGCTGATGTTTCAGTTATTCTAGTAGGTTGCATAAATGTTGGCCTAAGATTATAAGAATTAAATAAATTTGTTAATCTGCTACTGAGGGAATAAACTTCTAAAAGATCAATATTAAAGTCTCCAAATACTATGAGGTTTTTATTTGATTTTGATATTTTAAATAAGATATCATCCATATTTTTTTCAAATATTTCAAAAGAAGCTGATGGTGGGCTGTATACGCTTGCTACAATAGTATGCTCCAACTCAACACATGCTACTTCAATGTGGCTTTCAATGGATAAGCATACTATGTCTTTACGTTCTTTGAATTTTATTAGTTTATTTAGTAATATTAAAGAGCCTCCACGAATAGCATGTGATCTGCAAAAAGAAGTACCAACCTGGTGGTTACTGAATTTCAACATGAGTTCATAGCTTTTCAGCCAATGTTCTGTGAGGCAGATGATATCAATATCAAATGAGTTCATGTACAATTCTAATTCTAATAATTTACTTTTAATTCCTTGAATATTTTGGTGCACCAAGTTAGTAAACTTTCCAGTTATTTTACAATTTTGTTTTCTTAATTTTTTATTGCAATTCATAGTAATAATGTTTATAGGGCTAGAGATTTCCTCTATTGTCGCTATTTCTAATTTAAATGACTTGGAATAAGTTCCAAGGTCTGGTTTGTAAAATAATTACAATGCTCAATAGAAGCATTTGTTATAGCCAAGTTTTTGGCTGTTGTTATACTTATAACGGGATCAAAAATATTATATGCTAACAATTTAGCAATAATCAATTTACTTTTTTTGGTCAGATACATAGTATCCCTAGTTAAAAAAGTTTTACTAATAAATTTATTAGTGTCAAAAATTAAAACGTCACTATGACGACATGTCATGTTGTATATCAGCATGTTATTTTTACATATATTCTCATTTTGCTGTGATGTTAATGATTTTGAGTAAGGGAAGGAGCAAAAAATAAGTTTCCCTAGTCCATTTTCTATCTTTCCTAGAAGTACTTGAACTAGCCGTATCAACTGTGACCGCTTTACACAACTTTCACCTATCTGAACAATTAGAGTTGTGTTTTTATTCAGGGAGTCATCTTGCTGAATATAATCAGTGATTGTATTTATATTAGAATTTGGATAGAAATGATTGACTACATTTTGTAGAAGTAAGTCACTCAGTATAGTACCCATTCCAGCACCCAACTTATCTGAGTACATAACAGTTTTCCGGGTATATGGATCTAGATTTAATTCCTTTACTCTTTTACTAGGGCTATCACAGCAGTCCTCATGCGAAGGTGGCGCCGCCAGCGGCACGGCTGGTAATACGAGTGGTGACGGGGGCACTACATTTACTCTAGTCAAAGTGTTAACCTGTGCGGTTGCTGTTTCTAGATCTGTTTGAGTGCAGCTATGCCGCAGTTCAATATATAAACTATCGTTATTTACACTATCTAGCATTTTTAGATGGTGGTCATTGGCGGCTTTTTGGGCTTCTTTATATTTACATGTTACATCATGAAGTGCCCTTTCTAAATTAACTATTTCCTCAGACATATAGTTTATATCTTTAGAATTACGCCCTAATAAACTATAGCAGGAGTCCAATTCTACTTGTAGGTTACATTTAGATTTTTCTTTGGTCAATTCAGCAATATTAAGGAGTTGTTTTTGTTTTCTAACTTTTTTTCTGACTTTCTAATGAAATTATTTAATTTAACATATTTTTTGATTTTATTGCTCCCTTTTATGACCGGTGTTAGGCTATGACCATGGCGACATGGTGAAGTAAGATCCACATTTGACATATTAGGATCAGTTGTCATAATCTCTGTTTGAAGATCTAAACTACAAACACTGGTTGATGAAGGCAATGGCCTACACTCTAACATATCTAGTTTTATTCTACACTCAGAAAGCTCTTCCTGTAAGTCCTTGTTGTGCTGCAATACCAGTTCATACGATTCATGACAACTGTCCACAGAACGCAGGCATGCATTCAATCGGTCCACTTCGGACACTGCATCTTCATGGTGAGCATGGAGCTCAGCGATTTGTCCCTTGAGTGATTGAATCATGCCAAGGTTGGCCAGGAATTCAGCTTCGCTATCCTCCTGTTCTTGAACCAGCCTGTCTCGGTCCTCTCTGATTTCCTTGAGCTGGGCTGTAGCGAGCTTCAGCTTGGCCTCCAGGTCACATGCCTTTCTGGTCATCATGATGTGCGAATCCCTGAAAATAGCAGTGTACAGTGAGCTACAAGAAGAAGAATAAGTGAAGAAATAAGGAGTTAAATTAAAATTTATTTATTATAGACTGGAGATGTATAGACTGGTTCTTTAAAGGTCAACCTCTTGAGGTTTGATGGGTCAAATAGAACCCAGTGACCAATGGTAAAAGAAGCTCAGTAGAAATATGAGTAAAAGTGGAGTAGAATATAAAATAAAAATGTTAGGACTAAGGGATTACGAAAACAGTTAGGTAGTTAAATTAATATTTAAGTTACATTAATACTTATTGAGAAAACATTTGCTAAGTTTATCTATTAATGTTGAAAATATTGTAACTTATAATGTTATAGGAAAATAAGTCAGCACTTTGTGTAGAAGTTTCCTACAAGAAAGTAACAATAGGTAACAATGATAGGTAGTGCTATTTTTTACTAGGTACTATTTTGGAGGTTAGTCGTATTGTTTTTTGTGTAGTGTCTTGTAAGTGTAATGTTGTGTGAAGCTAAATGTTTTGTCTTCAACTCAACTTCCACAATTTGTCAAGCTGAGAGAGATAAAAACGAAGCCTGTGTGTGATTTGTGACGTGACTCACAGAGTGAGCAGTGTTTCTGTGATTGGTGTTGTGTGTGTCATATGTGTGTGAGTTAGTCAATAAGATAGTGTAATAAGAATACTCTCCAGGTTAATATGATGTACTTATTCAGGAACTGACTCCAAATTGTGGGTCGATCACCAAACAATTGTTCGGTCACTGTCGTCGCTGAGCCGTTGGGACCGATCCTTCGGTTTACTCGTATTATAATCAAACGTTGTTGGAACCGTAGGCGAGGGTCCTTCTCAGTAATGTTAGATATTCTCTGAGGTTCAGAACCAAGGTGGTTTTTATCGACTTCTTTGGGGCCGCCGGTTCGAACGATTTTCTTGACCGTTGATCGTTGAAAAATATATAGCACTTTACACGAGTTTCTTGAGAGTATTTTGTTGAATATTTCACTGTATCGTAAACACTACGATATAATTAACTATTTTATACACTTTTTTCGTAATAACTAGTTATTACGACGAATTATTTAGAAAAACATAAAATAAATTTAAATCAGCTGATAGACACGTCTGACTTTCAGTGTTGATGTTTTCCCAATTATTAGTTTCAATAAAATATAAATAATAATAATAATAAAGTATAAATAATAGTCTTTACACCTGGCGGATACCATCTTTGGGTGTATCATATTGTGCACCCGAGGATGATACCCGCTATGTGTAGCCATCGCCTTAAGATTAACTTCTCAAAGGGCTTCTGTGCTGTTGGCTTCGGCCCCACGCAAGCCTTCCAAAGGACCGGGTCACTTTATGGCCCGAGATCATGGTAAATGAGAGACATAATAATAATAAAATAATAAAAATCATTTATTGCCATTTCTTAATCTAAACTAATATTAAATACAAAAAGAAATTTCTATAACAGGCAAAGGGAGTATACTCAGCATTGTGCTGCATGCCAAGACATGCGGCGCTGGTTTTCAGTATACTCCCGTCGGAGAGGTGGTCACCGAGGGTATGGGATAGCGGGCTAAAAGTAGACTCTTATACTTACAATTGTACAATTAAAAACTCATATATAAACATATTAAAACAAAAATTACTAGTGAAAGTATTATCCAATATAATACGTTATTATTATACACATTTATTTAGGGTTTGTGAATGAGTATCAATGAGTGTGCATGCTAGCTCTCCTGAGGCACCAGTCTGGGCAACTGGAGACCATATAAGAGTGTGCATGCGTGTGTGTGTGTGTGTGTGTGTTAGGGTGAGGGTGAGGGTGTGTGTGTGTGTGTGTGTGAGGGAGAGGGTGTGTGTGTGTGTGTGTGTGAGTGAGGGTGAGTGTAACTAAGTGTTTAGACGTGTATGTATTTTTATGGGTGATTGAGAGAGTAATTTTAAAGTTTAAAGGTTGTTTCAATCATGTGCTTCTGTCGTAGGAATATTTTAACCTTTCTTTTAAATGTTACAAAGTCAGTTTTAATTCTTAATGGAGGCGGTAAATTATTCCAATCTTTTAAGCCCTGTATTTGAAACAACCCTTAAAACCATTAGTCTTGTGACTCGGGATGGCTAGAAGGCAAGTATGTTTGGAGCGAGTGTTACGATCATGTGAATCCTTGGACCAAGTAAACCTTTCAAAAAGATATTCTGGTTTCTTGTTCCAGAGGATTTTTTGAATCGTGCATGCTATATGAAGTTCTCGTCTATCCTTCATGTTTAAAATTCCTTTTTTTGCTAGGTATGGTCTAATATGTGCTCTTCTAGGAATAATAAAGTAAAACCTCATACATGCATTCTGCAGTCGCTGAATGGCAGCTTCCGTCTTTACCCATAGCCTAGGACCATACGCAGCACTGCAGTAATTAAATGGGGAGAGCACAAGAAGTTCGCACAACATCAGTCTTACCTCTTCTGACAAGTATTTTCTGATAGTGTAGAGGACTTTAAGTTTGTAGAATGCGTTCCGTATCTTCTCGTTTACATGTTTTAAAAACCTCATTTCACCATCTAATACCACAAATTAATATTCCTTGTACTAAGTTAGATTAAATTCCGACAGACACTGACTAGCCTCTTGAACGTCCAGCGCCCTCAGCGCAGCGAGCGACTCACGTCCCAACCGTTTCTCCGCGAGCGTGGCGTGCCACGCTGCGTGATATTCCCGATAAAACGATTTATCACATAAAAAGTACTAAAGCGATTTCAAAACCAAAAATTACTTTATGTACGTTATTATATAGTAAATAAACTAGAATAATAATATGAATCATTGTACCTACATTTTCATATAGTAAAAAATGATCAAACATAGGATGGTACCATTTTTAAGCTGATTTTTCGCAAGTTTATTTTTTTGTGATTTACTTGTGATATCTGTATAAATAACAAAAAAAGTTTAACAAACTAGCTTCTAACCCCGTTAAAACGGTACCAAAATAATAATTAAATATTCAGGAAAAGTATTTTAAATAAATTTATCAAAATAGGTCTCCTCAACCCCAAATTTGGTTCAACGCAAGTCACGCTCTGGCTGAATACCAACTTATTAAATCTATGTAAAAATAAGATCTTGATTCGTTTGTTCTTTGTAAAGAATTATTCTAGATTGTTAATTTTACGATTTAAAAACATAGCTTCTGCAAAAACTTATACTAATATCACGTAAGACACAGCCATTTTGATACAAGAACTACTTCGACTATCTGTTTTGCTCAATTAATCAACATTGGAGCGTAGGAGAGTACCTATGTTGTTTTTACTCTTAGTTCGTAAACTCTTAGTTAGCGTAAAATGTAAGGAATAATTACGTGTATCACAATCCTAAAAATACACATTAATCCAAAATATTTTAAGACATATTTGCAGCACCACACTTCCGCTAAAAATGTTCTCTCGCTCTGTCGTCAAAATTTTTTTTTTTTCATAATTTTTACTACCAAGTACTTTTAGTAGAATTTGTTAAAAAAATGTTGATAGAGCCATCTAGTACGACGGGTAGCGACTTAGCGGCATAGATAATAAATAAATCGGTAGCCAAAAGAGCTAAGCGTCGTGTGGCCATTTTGTACCATGAACGTAATCGGGGGTAAACCTTTGTGGTACTTAAGTACGACGGGACGTTCAAGTGGCTAGACATAGGAGCTTTGATAAAAAATAAAGTCCTCTTGTCCCGATAACTATTTGTGATATGTTGTCCAATTTTGTCACAAACTGGAAAGAGAACTAGCAGTTTGTAGACTATATACGGAGGGGGCCTGTCCAGTCTGGAGCCGAGGGTCACTGGTAGGGGCGGCAGGTGGAACCTCTATCCTAAGCCGTAATAAAATTATTTATACAGAATAATAATGTTCATTTCAGTGCTTACAAAACTACTAGCAGTCCTTGTTCTAGGCATAGTAAATAAATCTATCTGATCTTAATTCTACAATTGTTCTTTATTTATAACAGAATTTTAACACATGAATACTTTGAAATTTAATATATGATAATAAATGATTACGAGGAATGTAAGAAATTAAATTAACTTCAGCATTAGAGCTAATAGAACAAAGACACAGCCTAAGAAACAAAGAGAATAAGTCAAAATTAGACAAAAACATATTGGGTAAACTATACAGGAAAATAAACAGAAAAATAAAAAATAATACGAAAAAACATAGATTAGATATAATAGAAAAGCACCTGGAAAAATCGGGTGCAGTCAAGAAAGCCTTTAAATGTCTTAATAAGTCAAAACAGATAATGACCCAACTGCAGGATAACTCTGGAGTTTCAGTCACGAACAGAAAAGATTTAATGAAAATAGCTACTGACTTCTATACAAACCTATACATGAAAAACTCTAGAACCACGACAAACATCTCAATAAGCTATATGAATGAAGATCCCGTACCTACATTTAACAAAAATGAAATAGAGCACTCAATTGACATGTTAAAACCAGAAAAAAGCCCCGGCCCAGATAAGATAACAAACGAAATGCTTAAAAGTGGAAAAGAGATGCTTGTACAGCCATTATCGAGCCTATTTAACCATATACTGAAAACCAAAGTAAATCCGAAACAATGGTTTTGCTCTAACATTGTGCTTCTATATAAAAAGGGAAACCCCAAGATGATAACTAACTATAGACCTATAAGCCTCACTTCTTTTGTTATACAAGGTATTCTCTGCAACTCTATTAAGACGCATCACTAAGATCTTGGATGAAAATCAACCAGTAGAACAAGCGGGATTTATGCTTCTCTACCGTGGATCATATATTCACTCTAAAAATGGTCATGGAAAAGTTTAATTTTAATTTAATTTAATTATACTTATGTTTTATTAACTATACTAAAGCGTTTGACTCTATTCTTCATGAATCTCTATGGGACGCTCTATCACAATAAGGTGTTAATAAAGATTATATTGATATCATAAAAGAAATATATACCTACAGTACATCACGAATAGTCATAGAAGAACAAGGTCCAAGTTTTAAAATCGAAAGAGGCGTAAAACAGGGGGACCCCCTCTCGGCGAAAATGTTTATAGCAGTATTAGAGCAAGCATTTAGAGGCCTGAACTGGAAAAACAAGGACATCAAAATACACGGAAGATTCTTATCACATCTCAGATTCGCAGATGACATCGTGCTACTGTCAGAAGACCCGATTGATCTGCAATATATGATAAAAACCCTGTGCGATGGGAGTAGAAAGTTGGATTGCAAATAAACAGGGATAAAACAAAGCTCATGACAAATAGAGATAAGATACTCGTACCAATGACTCTACTATCTGCCAATCTAGAGTATGTTAATGAATATGGGACACCAAATCTCGTTCGCGACTTGTACGGAACAAGAAATAGAGCGGAGAACCAAAAATACTTGGAAAAAATACTGGGCCATGAAAGAAGTTTTCAAGAACAAATTACCAATTAAAGTGAAAACCAAAGCCATGGAATCCTGCCTACTTCCCTGTCTCACTTACGCATGCCAGACGTGGTCTCTAACCGCACAGAACATCAAACGACTAAAAGTCTGCCAAAGAGCGATAGAAAGGAGTTTTCTGGGCTTAAACTAAGAGACAAAATTAGGAACATGGATATAAGAAAAAAACTAAAGCAAAAGACGTGGTACAAAAAGTTCTATCTTTAAAATGGAAATGGGCGGGGCACATCCAGAGAATGCAAAACGAGAGATGGTCCAAAGCTATAATGAATTGGTACCCTATAAACAGTCTCTAGCCGATCGCTAATTAGCACGGACGCGCGTCTATTGTCTTCTCGGTGACTCATTGTTGAGGACAATGGCCTCAAATACTGTGAAATGTGCGATTTGCAACGTAGTGATAAACGAACTTCTAGCGTTTATACGAAATGTATTGGATTTTATGGATGAAGAGAGTATAGAACAGCTATGTATTACTTCATTCTCTGCTGAAGAAATAATGAATGCCAAAACTCTGCTCTATGAATCATTGCCAAGTGCTAAGAAAATGCCGCTTCGTCGTAAAGGAGGAAAAAAGAAAATGTCTCGAGATCTTGATGATATAATATGTCTTATGAAAGGATCTAATCCTGAAGTATTCCCTGTTTTTGTTGCGAAAGAGCTTCACAAGATTCCTCCAGTTACATTTGATCACGTAGATGTGACACGATTACTAAAAGACATCCTAAGAGTGCAGAACCAACTCAATGCCTTGGAAGAAAAAGCCGTTACACTTGAAAAGTTTGATTTGTTAAAACTGGAGGTGGATAACATGAAATATGCTTCTCTCCGTCACAACTCGTCTCAAAACATGAATATAAATGTCAACAGAAGAAGAGGGGCATGCTTGCAAGACAGCTTTTCATTGGGCTGTGGGCCGATAGGCCTACAATACATGCCTATAAAATCAGGTCCAACATCAGCTGATTTAAAGGTGAACGGCCGTATGGTGCCCGATAAGCATTCGTCATTGACTATGGACGGTGGAGATGATTTTGTCTCTCTCACGCAGACGCAAAAAAATGCGACAGAAGTCGTTGCAACAGTAACGACTAGTTCGAGTGAAAGCAGCAGCATGCAATGACGCGCAGACTGGAGCGGGGTGGACAATCCAGTGCAGCGCGTGGACGCCGCCCCTAATCCCGCCCAAGGGCGGTGCGCGCGCGCATCGAGTGGGGTCCAGGCGGCGACGAGCGACAGTCAACCGGCGGCAGTCACCGGTGCTTTACTAGCCCACTCAAGTCCTAGACGGGGAGTAATGATGAACAATATGTATGCATCGGAGTCGAACGAGCGTTGTGAACAAGTGGTAAATGCGGACTCGGACTGGCAGGTAGTGCGCCGTAAATCACCTAGGCAATATAGGCTTATTAGCTGTAAGGGACGAGCTTCTACCGCGCCGGACGGCAAATTTAGAGCTGCTGACGTAAAAGTTCCGTTGTTTATCTCTAACGTTAGTATGCAAACAAGCGAGTCCGATATTATTAGTTATATTAAGGAGAAAACGAATGAATCTGTGTCGCTAAAAAAGATTAATATGAAGTCGGTGAGGAAATACCTACAAGCTATATGTTTGTAAACGTAACGTCAATTTATTTCTTAACGATCAATTCTGGCCGGACGGTATTTCCTTTAGGCGTTTTGTGCATTTTATGTACAAAACGAAATCTGATTAATGTGTTAAAGTTAGTTAGTCAGTTTGTTTTTATGGATAGGTACAATAAATGCTGTAAATTCACTAGTTTTAATTGTAAGTCTATCAAACGGTCTATAGATAGTGTGAGAGATATCTGTAGGTTATCCGACATAATAGCACTCCAAGAGACTTGGCTACTTCCCCAATGCTAGGCACCATCCACAACAACTTTGAATACTTCGGAAAGTCAGCCGTGGATACAAGCGCGGGTCTGTTGGTGGGCAGGCCGTATGGGGGGGTGGCCATTCTCTGGAGGAAAGGTTTGTATGCGTCTGTCTCGGTAATAAACTGTAGCAGCCCTCGTTTGGCTGCCATAAAGGCCTCGACAGGTGACCGCTCCTTCATAATAATATCCGTTTATATGCCGACGGACTCACTCGATAACTTGCCTGCTTTTACTGATGTTCTGGGCGAAATTAGTGCTATACAAGCAAGTAATGATGTTGAGAGCATTTATATATTAGGGGATTTTAATGCTCACCCTCATGAACGGTTTTTTAAGGAGTTGGACAGTTTCTGCTCGGATCAGTCGTGGATCTGTGCTGATGTGAAAAAATTGGGACTTACCTCTAATAGTTACACCTTTATTAGTGAAGCACACGGATGTAGAAGGTGGTTAGACCACTGTGTCGTTTCCACATCGGCTTGGCACACGTTTGTAAATGTAGGTATTGACGAGGGTATATATATGTCGGACCATCTACCTTTATATATCGAGTGTAACCTAGTCGCAGTAAGACCTAAATTAAAGACGAATGACGCGCCTCCGAGCAGTGTCATATGGGGTGATAGGAGTGTCGAGCAGACGGACAGGTACCATGACCTATGTAATAAAAGGCTGATGGATTTTCATCTTCCCCAAGAACTTGAAGAGTGCGATTACGGGTCATGCTGCTCGGCCGATCATAGACTAACTCTGGACACTATGTACAGTAAGTAACATTGTGTCTATCATGTGTGAGGCGGCGGTGCAGACGAAACAGGGTGGGGGTGGCAGGAAGGGACGAGGTAAAGTATTGTGTGGGTGGAATAAACACGTGCAGGCGGCCCACCGGGAGGCTAGACTTGAATTCGAAACCTGGGTGCTTCATAATCGGCCATCTTCAGGCGATATTTATAAGGCAATGTCGAAGACGCGTAAAATCTTCAAAAGTCGTCTGAGATGGTGCCAGAACAACCAGGACCAGATAATTATGGACAAAATTGCAACTGAACGAGCTTCCAAAGATTTTGCTAAGTTTTGGAAGTCCACTGGTAAATTGAATTCAAGGTCTGGCCTCCCGGTGAGTGTAGGGGGGATGAGTGAGCCGAGGGACATAGCACAACTGTTCATGGAACAGTTTAAGGTGCAGTCTCCTCTCGGCCCATCGGCTGGATTGCCCGATGTTGAGTGCGGCTGTCGGGGTGATGAGCCTCCGGTTAAAGTCTGAAACGCAGGTGAAAACCGTCATCAGAAAAATGACTAGAGGCAAGTCACCCGGACACGACGGACTCAGTATCGAGCATTTAAAATACGCGGGGTCTCACTTGCCGAGGGTACTGTCCATGTTTTACTCGATGTGTATGAGTCACTCATACTTGCCGGCGGACTTAATGAAAACTACCGTAGTCCCGATAGTTAAAAACAGGACAGGGGATATCTCGGACAAGGGAAACTACCGACCGATCTCTCTTGCCACCACCATCGCCAAGGTACTGGACAGCGTGCTTGATTCTTACCTCCACGAGTGCCTGAATGTGCGGACGCGCAGTTTCGGTTTCGACCCAGACTATCTACTGAAAGCGCGATTTTAGGGCTCAAGCACACGGTCTAGTATTATATCGAACGTAGGACGCCGGTGTACGCCTGTTTCCTCGACCTCTCCAATGCCTTTGATCTTGTGTCATATGACCTACTCTGGACGAAGCTGAGGGACAGGGGTGTACCGGCGGGAATACTAAAACTGATCCAGTATTGGTATGAAAACCAACGGAACTATATTAAGTGGGCCAACGTGTTCTCGGAGGCGTACAGGCTGGAGTGTGGTGTAAGGCAGGGGGGGGCGAACTTCTCCAAAGCTCTTCAACCTGTACGTCAACGACCTCATAGCCGAGCTCAGCATGCGCATGCGTGTCGGGTGCCGCGTGGATGGTGTTAGTGTAAATAACATCAGCTACGCGGACGAAATGGTGCTGCTGGGCCCGACTGCGGGATCTATCGGGGAGATGTTGAGGGTATGCAGTTCCTACGCTGCTTCGCACGGCCTCACATATAATGTAAAAAAGTGTGAATACATGGTCTTTAAGACCGCCGGTGGGACTCCGGGTGACGCGCGTGGCTTGGCTCTAAACGGTGTCAAGATCAAGCGTATGACTCAGTTTAAGTACTTAGGGCATGTCCTCACCGACGATCTTAAGGACAATTTAGACATAGAAAGGGAGCGTAGGGCTCTGGCGGTTAGGGGTAATATGCTGGCTCGTAGATTTGCCCGGTGCTCTGACGAAGTCAAAGTTACACTCTTCAAGGCGTACTGTCAGAGCCTGTACACGGGTAACCTATGGGTTAACTACACTCGAAAATCGCTGGACGCCCTACGCGTCCAGTATAATAATACCTTTAGGATGCTGTTGAGACTCCCCCGTTTTTGTAGTGCCTCAGGGATGTTTGCTCAGAATAGAACTGACGGCTTTCACGCCATCATTCGGAAGAAAACAGCATCCCTGATGAGCAGGACGAGGGCGAGTCACAACAGCATCCTACAAACTGTGGCCGGGCGTATGTCCCCTATATGGACACATTTTCTCCAACGTGTTGCTCCAGCGTGTGGATACAGCAGCACATGATTTAGTTTTAATTATTATTTCGTTTATTGTAAGATAATTTGTATACTTTGGAACTTAATTTTGTATTATTTTATTTGTGAAACTAATCTAATTTAATTTTTATCCCATTCTTATTTATACTCATTTTTAATTTAATACTATTTTATCTTATTCAATGTATTAATGTTTTATTATTTATTATGATTTAATTAATGTTATAATGTTTAATTGAATGTATACTATGGATTTTATTATCTGAGTTAAATAAATACAATACAATAAACAAGACACGAAGAAAAGGAAGACCTGTAAAACGATGGGACGATGACATCGTAAAAATTGCTGGGAAGACATGGAGTAGAGTAGCTAGAGATCGAGGAAGACGGAAGGAGCTGGAGGAGGCTTTCACCGCTGAAAGCGGTACTCACGTATGTATAGATAGAGATAATATGTAGTTTAGTATTTAAGTTAGGTGTGAGAAATAAAAGCTGTTTTATTATTATTATTAGTCAGTTTGTCTTTAGCATCAAAAGAACTGAGTTACTATCAACACACAACGTAGAGTCCTACCACTTATCGACAATCATTGGCTACATTAGTAGGTATGTGGAATCGCGTAGGTCATTTGGCTTTTAGGTAAAGTAATTAGGAATTTAATTAAGCGACAAAATAGGTTAAGGAGCCGACGGATACAATTTAGTAAGACGAAAAAAACTAAGGGGTCATTACAATTTGGGAGGTTACAACGAAGACTGCTCGTGAGCGGGTTTCCTCGCTATTACGCCATTAGACACTTCCACCCCCGAGTCTACATCCTAAGATGCATCTCTCGCGACTCCACTCAGACCGTCCAATAAAGGCAAGCAAAAGGTGGGGATCTGGTTCTCTTGGGATGCCACTCCGCAAGCGGAGACGAGAACCAGGAACTTCCCCGGGAGCACTCACATGTTGTACCTTTTCACTTTTTTTATATTGTGTCTGTATTACGTGTTTTCTAGTAAGTAGGTACCTACTATGTAGTCTTATATTATAATATGTGTAATTAACCTTGTTTGTGTATTGTGTTAGTGTTTAATAAATAATTTTCTTTCTTTCTTCTTTCTTTCTAAAATTGTCTTCTACTAATGGAACTATGAAATATAATTAGAATCATACTTACTCTGGTCAATGATAACAGGCAACAAACGAGGACGACTCCAGCGGTCGCCGCCACCGCTAACATAACGAGCTCAGTCCTAAACCGCACCGTGAAATACGAGCAAATGAATGTCGTTCCGATAACCTGAAAATAAGACTGGATTGTAATAGAATATACTAACTAATTTTCTTTTTGATTCCTTCTGCGACGCAGGAGGTTGCGGGTTCGATTCCCGCCTCGAGACAATTGTGTGTACGATCTACAGATAATTGTTCCGGGTGTTCTGGTCGTTATTTATTTATTTAAGAAGATAAGAGTTTACAGTTTAAACCAAAGCATTCACTATACAGGGTGTTTGGTGGAGAATTAAACAAACTCGGTGGGTGTGTAGGTGGACCTATTTGTACTAAAGTCATTTAAAACGGGATATTTACCATGATTGGATTTTTGAAAACCGAAGAAGTGATGTACCAATCGCGCCGCGTTCTGATACCGTCAGTGTTGTGTGTCGTGATCGAGCTGCGGTCAATAATAATGAAACCGGTGGTAGTGGTAACGTTCGTAGCAAAAGACAGAAAATGAGTGTAGATCGGTATAATCTGCTCATAAAAACTAACTCGCAGTGTCTTCAGTTATTTCGTGATCATGGCGCATGAAACTGTGCCGAAATATTGGAAAACTCAAAAATC
The DNA here is from genome assembly GCA_943735965.1 of Eupithecia abbreviata. Lineage (NCBI taxonomy): Eukaryota > Metazoa > Arthropoda > Insecta > Lepidoptera > Geometridae > Eupithecia > Eupithecia abbreviata. Next base: position 3,797,907 of record OX030996.1, read on the forward strand.
AAATCATGGTAAATATCCCGTTTTTACTTGACTTTAGTGTTAATAACCATGATAGTTTCAGAAGACCTATTTGTAAAATACAAATTGAAGTAGAAGACCCTAACTCTTGACAATTTTTTTTAATCCTATTTCTTGTATTTTTTAATAATTTTCCGAAAATTTTACTCTTTTCCCCTACAATTTTTTTTGGAACATTTTTTCGATTGTTCTTTTTATTTGGTTTTGGTCCCAGATGTATCCTTCATCTATTGAAGGCATTATTAATTAAAAAAAACCAGTAAATAATTAGTTATACGTTCTCAAAGTTAAAAAAAAACTGAGTTAAGAATGTCATCTTTACATCGTTTAAAAAAAACTAAAAGCGATCGAGGAGTTCAAATGCTTTTAAAAATTTATCTTATAATCGCGTATTACAACGGTATACCACATGTAGCCGAAAAGTCTATAAACTTGTCAAAAATTAACACTAAAAGGGAAAACGAAGTAAAAATAGAAAAGAAAAAATTAACATTTTATTCTACTTACTTAACAAACCTTTTTACTTCTTTAATGTTAGACTGATATGTCTATTAGAGGATTCAAATTAGGTTAAATTTCCTTGTTATTTTGGGTATTTCGTTGCCTTTCGAGTACTGGTAGTGGGATCTTCGTTAAACGCTTGGAGTATGGCTTCGTCTACAGCAACATGCTGCTGCGTTGCACTGACTCGTGGTTCTCGAAGGGTTAAGTTTCCCGTTTCTCGAAGTTGCCGAAAGGTGTTAGAAAATTTCCTTTTTATTTTGGGTATTTCGTAAGTTTTGATAAACTGTAAACTGTACTTAAAAAAATTGTAAAGAGGGTCTTCTACTTCAATTTGTATTTTACAAGTAGGTCCACCTACACAGTCACCGAGTTTGTCTAACCCTCCACCAAACACCCTGTATATTATTATTTATTCATTTTATTTTAACCTTTAACTGGTGACGTGGGGCCTCACAGGCCCGAGAGTACTAACAAAACGTTTTTTCACCCCTTTCCCCTCGTGTCCCGGGTTTATGCGTCTCAGTAGCTTCGAGTTTGGTTGCACCCATGCCGTGGATAGGGATAATAGTGTCGGCGGGAGCAAATTCGGTGAGTTATAGGCAATTAAAGTTTTACTGAGGCCTCTCAGGCCCTACGTCACCACTTACGTTACTTTTTTTTTCAGAGTTGTTAAGTTATTATTTGGATTTATTATGGAGTGTCCCTGAAAACATAAAGGATGAATGATACAGCACCACCTACAAAACGGCGTAGAGTACTGGAGCAGAGAAATACAGAACAAAGTACTAGTATAAAAGTTATACCGGGAACCAGTTCAAATGTTGATCAACCAATCGAAGAATGAGTAGGGTGTGAAAAATTTTGTGGTTCTGCAGCTGATGATTTAGAAGACAAATTTAATTAATCGATGCTATAAAAAAACAATTGTATATTACAATTCCACCAATGGAGGAGCGGACGATATTGAAAAAAATATGCTCAATCTTCAGCCGCAGTCGCCGTACACGAAGATGGCCGACATGGTGATCTTTATCGCATGCTGGACATAAGTACGGTGAATGCGCATGTTCTGTATCAAGCTGACGGAAGCAGAACCGTTCAGAGAGGGTTTTACAGCACCTACAGCGCGAGTCAAATCACAAATGCGACTTGAAATAAGGTTGAAAATCAGACGAATATTGGGCTCAGATTTGCCACCTGAGCCACAAAACACGCAGAAGAAGCGAAATAAATGTGCAACCTGTTCACCTAAGCGGGACCGGAAATCTTTTTACCTATGTGTTGTTGTGTGTGTAAAAAGCATGTATGCCTGCAGCGCGCGAAACAGTTATGTCCTGAGTGTCAAAAAACATTTAAAGTTTACCCAGTGTCAGTTTTGTGATTAAAATTTTGATAAGAGATTTATGTTATTTTATAAGATGATTCAAGTCTATACTAAGATTTTAAAATGTTATTATCAATAAGTATATCGTTTTTTGTTTTCTATGACCAAATAATCATATCGTTTTTTCGAATAATACGAGAGCTAATTTTGATATGTCTTGTTTTTAAATAATAGTGATAGTTAAAATACACATAATTGTTTTATTTCATACCTAAATATCCATATTAACACAAATAGATAGGCTACAGTCATTAATTTATGATCTCGTTGCGAGCCCGCAACGAGATCGCCGCGAGTAGCAATCAATCGATCAATAGGTTTCTTTCCGGCCCTGGTGGGGGCACAGAGAGGGGCCTCGAGGCTTGGCCTCATTACCCCGGCGTCAACTCGAAGGGTGGCGACCCTTCGGTCCTTGGGTTTGGTGGGAGTCTTTTTTTCCCTTATTCAAATGTTTTTTTTTTCTTTTTTTGTGTTTCTATTGTTTTTTTTGTTTTTCAATAAACCAAAGGACTCTATGGTGGTTCCGCAGGTATCAGGTCCCGCGGAAGGGGTCGCCAAGGGCGATCGTCTTCCTGGGGCCGGGGCTGGGGCAGGGCGATGTTGTGGAGGTGCTCGTGGTGCCCGTTGTCGCGCGATCGTACATTCGACGCGCCGTCTGCACGACGAATTCTTCCATGGATTGGATCTGCAGGTCGCGGGCTATGACGTCGATCCTGACGTAGTGGCCCGCGCCCGTGCAGATCCTGAGGGCCACGTTCTGCAGCGCTTGGAGCCGGTCCTTGTTGGTCTGGGAAACCAGGGCGTACCAGCTCGGCGCCGCATAGGTTAGTCGGGACCGGACGAAGGACTTGAAGATTTGCACTTAAGTCCTCAGCGGCAGCCGAGATCCCAGGGCAGGTCGGAGGAGCGCTCGGGCGACGCGCGCTTGTTGTAGCGCGCGGTCAACCTGCGGCTGAATCCTCAACGACCTGTCAATCTCGATGCCGAGGTACCTCGTATGCGAGCTCCAAGCCACGTCCTGGCCCCGAAGCTGGAGTTGAGGTGGATGGCGGCGGCGGCGGGAGACAAACAGCGCGGCCGTCTTACCCACATTGACGGGCCATGCGCCATTTGTCCAGCCATGGCGGTAGGACGTCTAGCAGCTGCTGCATCCTGCTGGCTGCGATGGTCGGGCTGGTGGATGACGAGAAGTAGGCGCTGTCGTCCGCGAACAGCGCCAACGATACATCCCTCTCCCCGGGGCGTAGGTGGCCCTCCAGTGTAGGGATGTCGTCTGTGTACAGCGCGTATAGGGCGGGTGACAGGCAGCTACCTTGCGGTACTCCAGCTGAGATGGTCCGGGTGGAGGAGGTGGCATCCTCGACTGCGACGAAGAACCGCCGGTTGGCGAGGAAGGATGCCACGAGCCTGGTGAGGGCTGGCGGTGTAGGAGTCTGCAGGAGCTTGTACAGGAGGCCGGGGTGCCATACACGGTCAAAGGCCTTCTCCACGTCTAGAAAGACCCCGACGGTGGATCGCCCGGCGTTGTGCTCGACTGCGAGGTGGTGCATCACCCTGGTGAGCTGCAGCGTGGTGGAATGGCCGGACCTGAAGCCAAATTGCTCTGGGCGTGGCTCGATCGTTGGGGCCAGGCGGCCCAAGAGCAGACGTTCCAGGAGCTTGGCCACTGTTGGTAGCAGTTTGATGGGGCGGTAGTTGGCCGGATGGCAGTGGTCCTTACCTGGCTTCAGCAGGGCGATGACCCGCCCGGTTTCCATGGGTCCGGGAAGTGGCACGTCCGGAGGATTCCGTTGAGGAGCCGGGCAAGTGCGGCGATTCCACGGCGGGGCAGCTGGGCGAGTGCCATGTTGGGGAATCCGTCATAGCCTGGTGCCTTCCGCCTGGGTAGGCGGAGGACGGCCTTCCGCACCTCAGCAGGGGAGAAAAAGTACTCTCCGCCTAGGGGCGTTGTAGCAGCGTGTAGCAGCGTGGACGCCATTTTGTACTGTCTCGTACAAACGCCAGCCCGTCTTCCCCGCCTCACTTCAGTCCGTAACGAGACACGAATGTGAGAGGACATATCATGGCATCGTTGGGAGATTTGGATATTGATACCGAGTTATTTATAAGTGAAATCCAAAATCGTTACGTAATATGGGATCAAAAAAGCAGAGAATTTAGTGATCGTAATTTAAAAAAAAGGCATGTTTGCAATTTATTTATTCAAGGCGGTACAGGTCTCCGGCGTCTTCGAAGTAACAAATTCAACAGCAGTGTCTTCTCGTCGGAATCCATTTTATTACTGAGTGTACAAAGACGCGACGAAAACGTTGCCAATTTGCCACGCGTCCGCGACGTCTTCTATGTGCAACCGCGGCGTGTTCGCGACGCATTCGCTGCGCGCCCGCCCGCCCTGCGGCCGCTCGCAAACCGCTAGTATGATAAAAGCCTAAGAGATGAAATAAAGGACTTTATAACTTGTATGTCATGTTAAAGTCTTCATGACTTCCTTTATTTCATCTTAAAACTTTTTTTTCTATCTAATTAATTAATTTATTATTTCATCTTTTAAGTATGACGTTTTGCAGAATGACAAAATAACAAACGCTCGCATGACGAAATCAGTTAATATAATTTTATTTGATATAACGTTCAAATAAATAATGCTGGACAATTCACACAGCATTATCTCGCCCCAAGCTAGATAATAAATAGTAATAATAAATAAGGCTGAACAATCCTCACAGCATCATCCAGCCCCAAGTTAAGCAGAGCTTGTGCTATGGGTACTAGATGACAGATTGTACATAATACAATATACTACATAGATAAAATATTTTTTCACTTCTCTTGCTCAAAAAGTGTATTTATTTATTTTTATTTTTACAATCTTAGGAAAACTTACAGCTAGATAAAGATAAGATACTAGAATATTTAACTTAAGGCCAATTAAAAGTTTCCACATATAATTTGAAAAAAAAAGCAGCAATTTAGAAAAAAAAATTACAGAAAGTAGACGATTTATATTATTAAGTTAAAAGAAAGAAAAAGTTACACACACAAAAAAATATTTATAATGAAAATACATTAAAACTGACTTCAATTACTTTGTACAGAAATTATTACCTAGTAGGCGCTTAAGCTGAACAGACGTATTGAAAAATATATCAAAATCGTGATCTTTTACTAATGTGTTAAAACATCTGCTAGCCCTAATGATGAACGAGTTTTGCCTATAATTTGTTTTCGCAAAAGGAATATTTAGCAGGTTGGGATTCCTGAGTGTTCCAATATTAGTTCGCAGTCCTATCTGTTCAAGAAGCTCCGAACAGTCAACCTTCCCATTAGCTACGTTTAACAGATAAGATAAGTCCGCCATTTTTCTACGTTGCTGAAGAGGAAGAAAATGAAATTTACGACATCTTGCCAAGTAGTCAGGTAGAAACAATTTAGCTCGAAACTGTAAGTGTCGCAAGAATCGTTTTTGAATACGTTCAAGGCGAGTAATATAAACATCATAGCACGGGTTCCAAACCTGAGATGAGTACTCCAGATGACTACGAACGTAGGCACAGAAAAGTATCTTAGGAGCACACGTAACATTTAGAGACGTTGAGGTCAAGCTTATTGGCAGTGCAGTATTCCTGAAATCTATTTAAGTCACTCTGTAGGTGGATGGAATCTTCAACTGATTTAATAGGATTTAGGATTTTCATATCATCCGCGTAAAGGAGAATTTTAGAGTATTTAAAACAGGATGAGATGTCGTTAACCATAATAATAAAGAGGAGAGGACCGAGCAAAGAGCCCTGAGGCACGCCAGACGGGATACACATAGAAAAGGAAGTATATCCGTTGAGCACTACAGTTTGGCACCTGTTCTGGACATATGACGAGAACCATCTGTACAGGTTACCTCTGATACCCGCACATCTGAGTTTTTCTAATAAAATTACGTGATCAATTCTGTCAAAGCATTTGCTATAGTCAGTGTAGATTACGTCCACTTGAGATGGTTCTGACATACATCGAGACAGGAACTCGCTACAGAGCAGGAGATTTGATGTAGTAGATCTACCTTTCAGAAAGCCGTGTTGTTGAGGATTAAGATAATGTTTTAGAGAGGGAAACCTGAGCGTAGACAATCCTTTCCAGAACTTTGGAGAAGAGACATAGTTTCGATATGGGCCTGTAGTTTGTAACGTTGTTTTTAGGGCCTTTTTTGTAGATAGGAGTAATAAAGGCGCTTTTCCAAATTAAAGGGACCATACCTTCAGTCAGTGAACGGGAGAAAAGGATAGAAAGAGGCTTAGTAAGACTATTGGCGCATTTCACTATAAATATTGCTGGAACGTTATCAGGCCCCGCAGATTTATTGAGGTCGAGTGATTTTAATAGTCTAAAAACTTCCATTTCTAAAATTTCCACAGAGCCTATGTCACAGGATGAGGTATACATAGTATTGTCTGATTCAGTGCGCTCATCACTTGCTGCACTATCTAAAAAAGTAGAATGGAAGTATTCTCCAAACATGTTGCAAATCTCATCACCCTTATCGGAAGAACGGTTACCGTACTGAAGTATTGAAGGATATGAATTGGTTTGTTTTTTAGTTTTAACGTATGACCAGAATGCACGCGGATTTAAAGTGATACAACGCTCCATATTTTCAATGTAGGATTTGTACATATCATTTTCCAAGGTTTTGGCCCTAGCTCGCAAAGTTAAAAAGGACAGCCGAGATCGTACACGTTACCATATTTTATGTATTTAGAGTGATATTTATGTTTTTCTTTAAGCAGTTTTATCAATGGCCGCTTATACCATACAGGATATTTACATGACGGCGTAACGAGTTTAGAAGGCACGAAAGTATTACGTAGATTATAAATAGAATCATAAAAAAACGATACTGCTTCTTCCAGTGGTTTATTACATAGCTCGCGATGCCAGTCTATGTTATTAAGTTTTGAGCATATTTCAGTAAAGTTACCATTCTGATAAGAAAACTTAGTGTAGGGCAAAGGTTTAATGGAATGAATTTGTACAAAATCCGCAACTGCAATTATCGACTTATGGTGGCAATCTTCCGTTACTAAGGGCGAGACACAGGGTTTTATGTTGATATCGTGATTTGAAAATACTAAGTCTAATATACGTTGGTGAGTGTTTAGAATCGAGTTATACTGAAAGAGATTGCAAGTGTTTAGATTATCGAATAAGTCAGATTGGTTACCTTGGATATTGCCAGGGACGAGTGAACATCCAAACTCACTTGGTGACCAGCTGATGTTAGGCAGGTTAAAGTCACCCAAAATTATCACTTTATCTAACGGATTTTCCAAAACAATATTACATAAATTATCAACAAAATTGCGTAACTGAACCGCCATAGAATTGCCCATGTTTTGATTGTAAATGTACACCACGCATATATGCATCTTATAAGTAGAACGTGGTTTACGGTTGTGCACCGTCACAGTAATCCATAAGTCCTCAGCGGTGGAAGACAATTCATTACGAACCTCTGCCGCTAGCTCACTTCGCAAAGCTAGTAATACCCCACCCCCTAAAGACTGGTTAGTATCACTATAATTACGGTCTCGCCTCCACACAGTGTACCTATCGTCAAAAATTTCGCTATTATTAATACTTTGATTAAGCCAAGTTTCTGTAAGGCATATAACATCATAAGAAGATAAACATAAATTTCTATAAAAACTGACGGTCTTGGTACGTAAACCACGAACATTCTGATAGTAAATGCTAATCGGATTCATTGTTAACAGAAAAGTAAATTAGTTTTAGAATGGATATTAGATGCAGTTTTATAATTTGGTCATTACTCCTAATCATGTATAGAAAACAATACAAGGCGTAGAAGTTATAGAGATTTGCAGGTAAAATTATGATAGTTGACAGGACAATAAAATAATTTGTAGAAGAAAAGAAACGATAATAAAATATCATCTGGTAGAATGCGGGTAGCGAAACTCGAACAATAGGACAGTGCGCAATCGCAACTACTTCAAGCGGCAAACAGGTATGTAGGACAGCGTTCGTCAACCTTTGGGCACAGATGTTTTTACAAAATGATTTGAAGATTAACGTATGAAAAAGTAAGCTAGATAAAAACATTAAGACATCTTTTTTAGATCTGCTTCCGTCCTGATAGCAATAACGGGTGACGTCGGATTTTTTCGAGCAAAAATCTTGCAGGCTTTGACCCATACAAAAGCAAACCCCAGGTCCTTTGCTAGTGACTTCACTTTATTTAGGAGTATTTTATTGTATTGTCCAGGGTGAGGTGATCGTTGATAAAGATCCTGTTGTCACCCTGGAGTCCCAGATCAGCAGGAATAATGGCAGTCTTCTTAGCCGCAGCAACAAAATCATCTTTTAAGTACCGACTGTGTACCGCTACTATAATGGTTTTGTTGATTTTGTCGTTCCTCATGGGCACTCTGGCTACATAGTTGATTTGATCCTTGGGTATTGAGCACTTGACATGAGAGCCAATCTTAGCGACAATATCAAATAGATTTTCGGAATTAGAAACGGGTACTCCTTTCATTTCGATATTATTGAGACGCGATCTCTGCTCATTCTCACTCAACAGAGCTTCCAACTTCTGAGTGCGCACCTGCAAATGATCAAATTCATTTCTGGTCTTCTGAAGTGACTGAATGTCGTTCTCCATCTCCTTTATTCTGTCAGATAGGCCTATTATTTTGCGATCCACAAAGTCAATGGATGACTTGATTTCAGACAGCTCAGTCTTGAATTCGGCCAGATCCGCTTTTATAGATTTCAGAGTAGCTAGTTCAGCTTTGACGCTTTTCATATTCAGATCAAGACCTGGGAGGATAGCCATCTGTAGGGAAAGACGTTTCACTTCGGCCATCAGGGAGTCCATGTCCGCGGGAGTGGGGGACTTCGCAGCAGGCATTTTAGTTGCAGGGTTTAAGCTAGGGCTTCCCGTGGCGCTGATACTCTTGCAGGAGGGACACTTCCATGTACTCTTTCTGTCTCCGAGTCTCCTGTATCCATTTTCGGTTATACCGGCACACGGAAAGCCCGAGCACGCAGAACACTCTGCCCCGTCCCGAAATTCAGCCTTACATTGTGTACACTTGTGCATTATTTATGTAGATAAAGTTAATATAATTAAATAAGTAGGTAGTTAAAGTTGTAGTTATGAGTCAGAAAATGTTTAGAACCGCTGGTCTTACGACTGTGCAGTAAGGATCGCGCGCGGCGTGTGCACGGTTCGTCGTCTACGAACTGACTGATCTGTATCATAATAGTGTAGCTTAGCGGGCCTAAAACTCGAGTTTAATACCTCGGGCTAAAAAGTATTTTTTCTTTTTAATTTTTGTCTAAAATCATCAGCTTGTACAAAGCATTCGTTCTCTTAAATAAAAATTCAACTTCTTGGTGCTCCATCAATCTTTTTTTTTGAAAATAGAACCGTCTTGGTGATGTTTTATGAAGGTTGATTCTTCCCTTCACGGTAGAATGCGAACTGTTTCGTTGCGGGTTAAATAGAGATTTAAAAAAAAGATGGTATTGGCGCTAAATCTCTAGAATTTTCTTCATTCCAAATCACAAACTTTTACGTTTAACTTCCTCACTTTTACTTCCAAATGAAAAATGTCATCAAGTGATAGTGAAGATGCTAATATGCAAATGGAAGAAAAGGGCAAAGAAATAATTATGAAGTTGCCGACAAAATCACGTGGAATATATTTAAAGAGTTACGAAAATTTTATGAAATGGAGAGATGAGAAACGTGTGGATTCTTTTACAGAAGGGGTTTTTCTCACTTATTTTGATGAATTATCGAAAAAATTCAAATCGTCGACTCTTTGGAGCACATATTCAATGTTAAGAATGACCTTAAAAACGAGACACGACGTCGATATTAAACAAATGTAAATTTAACGGCTTTACTGAAGAAATTGTCCACTGGATACAAGGCAAAAAAATCTAAAGTCTTGACGACACAAGAAATCGAAACATTTTTAAATAACGCTCCAAATAAACAATACTTGGCAACAAAGGTAACCTACTTATGTACTCTACTCAAACTAAATAAATAGATACCTACCTACATACCTAAATTATGTACCTAGGTTATTACGATTATTAACACACTTATTTTTTTGTTCAACAGGTTGCTTTAATTTATGGAATCAGCGGTGGCATGCAGAGGAATAGAGCTTGCCAATATAACGCTAGAAGACGTAGAAACAGATACAAACCTACAAGCTGTGAGTCTGCCGAACACGAAAACAAACAAAGAGCGTAAATTTGTCATCAGTGGAGAATACCTTAATATAGTTAAAGCCTATCAGGAGTTACGTCCCACTAATGTTTGAACGAGAAGATTTTTTCAAATTATCAAAATGGTAAATGCACAAGGCATGCCATAGGCAAAAATAAATTTGGTAACATGCCTAAAGATATTGCCACTTATCTAAATTTACCAAATCCGGAACTCTACACGGGCCATTGTTTCCGCAGAACATCCGCGACTCTGTTGACGGACTCTGATGCGAATATAACGACATTAAAACGGCACGGTGGATGGAGGTTCGATCAAGTGGCTGAAGGTTATATAGAGGACTCTATACAAAACAAGTATCACGTCACGCAGCGGATTACGGAAGGAATCAATATTCTACCAAACATTACAGAACCCCAAGCATCTACATCGCGGGATTGGATGAATATGTCAACTCAGCTGAAGCCGCACTCAGATCTTAATAATGCAGGAAACTCAAGCATGAGTCGAGTCTCTCCAACTTTTACTCCACAACAATCAACTCAAAATATTATCACATCCCAATCACAGAGAACCGAAATAAAATTGCCCGGGAAAAACATATCACTCAACATTCAAAATTGCTCTAACTGCACATTTAATTTTTAATAAAATTCCTGAAAATTGTCTAATTTTGAATTGTTTTATTTTCTCGCAATCGAAGTGAAAAGTAGAGTGTTTTACTCGGGCCAAAACCACCCATTATAACTCGGTCTTGTCATCCTCCCTCGCTACGCTCGGGAGTATAACAACCTTGTATATAATGGGATGGTTTAGTCCCTTGTAAAACAATCTACTATTTATTATACATAGAAAACGACCAGAACTCCAAGAACAAATATCTGCAGATCATACACACATTTTTCCCGAGGCGGGAATCGAACCCGCCTGCGTCGCAAGCGGACCTTCGCCCACCGCGCCACATCGTTCGTCAATCGATAATGCTGTGCATCTTCTACGCTATTCTTCTATTTTTTTTCTTTTCTTTTTTCTATTCTGATAATGTGTTTAGTGTTAAGTTACAGTTAATCTTAGCTTCTAAGATGCCAATTTAATGTGTTTATATATATTTTTGTCTTATCTGTGGTCTGCCACCCGTGTTGACACGCGCGCGCCAATGGTTCTGTCAGAAAACCAGCGTTGCTCTACTTCTTGTGGAGAAGTAGAGCAACATTATGCTGAGACAGAACCTATTGGTTCGCTTTGTAGAGTCACGTGTTGCTTTTATTTATATATGTAGATATTTTTTATTTCTTTATGTTCTTATTTACCTGTATTATAATATGTAGTAACAAGCTGTTCCTACTTGTGAATCAATAAAAGTATTTTCTTTCTTTCTTTCTTTCTTTACGCAGTGAAAAACTCACCGTTACAAACAAACAGATGATATTACACGGGAATAATCTAGTACACGGCGAAGAAGATATTGCGATTGATATGCCTAATACCATCACCCTGAAATCAAAATCAATTTTAGGAAAATAAAAATTACTTGAGTACTTAGATATCAACAATAGATATCTTCTTCCACTCTACCCAAATAGAAGAAGAAGAAGATATCAACAATTGAAATCTTAGTACGCAAGTAGTCAAGTAGTGAGTACTTAGATATCAGTCATATCTAAGTAGGTATTTAACTAAATTTTTTTATAAGTAGGCTATATACCGAATATTTCTATAGTCAGTCCTGAAATTTATTTATTAGAACTTATTTAAATTTATATATATTTATTATATTTATTTTTATTATATATATATTTTTATTTATATATATATATATTTTTTTTTTTTAATTTATTTATTTGAGACTCTCGACGACGACTGTCACCAAATCGCCACGTTATCTTTCTGCTCCGTTAATTTTTCTTAAATCTCTGTGCAAAATAAGTGTTACACAGTTTGTTTTCGTACATTATAAAAGAAGACAGTGCTACCTATTCGCTCGAGTTTGTGTCAATTAATTCCACCCTGAAATCAGTGAGTAATCAGAAAAAATATTTTGTGAATCGCCGGCGTATTCCTCAAACCCGGACCTACCTCAACTCGCAGAGCGCCCACTGTGACGTAGGTGTTGCACCTCGCACCCGCCGCAAGTAATTAGCGGCCGTGATACACTTACTATAAGGTGCATATAAGACTGAGTTTTAAAGGCGTTTGACATTTTTAGCTACAGTTGTTTTTTGTGGATCTCTTTGCAGTCTTTTCTATAATACCTAGATAGAATTTTACTCTGCATCATGAATGTTTGCGATGGTTGCCGTTCGCCTATTGTAACCAAAGAATACATGAATTGTCATGGTTGTAAACAAAAATATGACCTACAATGTGCCGACCTTTCACTAAAACGTTACCGAAAACTTAACCAGGATGGTAAACTAAGGTGGAGATGTATGGAGTGTAAGAGTAAGCAACCAAAGCTTGGCAACACCAATACGCCAGTGCGTACGGATCCATCTAAACTGGACGAAGGTTCAGGTAACCAGAATATTTCTAATATAACTACGGGAAAAAGGACTGAAACTTTAAAAATGGCATCTGCATCCGTTCCAGCGGAAAAATCTTCCGTTCCAGTGGAAAAATCCCCTGCTGTTGGGTCGTCGCAGGTCTCAGCTGACTACATAACCGAGGACAAGTTAAGTGGGCCAGGCTGCAAAACATAGAGATAGCTGGAATCCCCGAGGATGGAAACGAATCGCCTACGGATCTTGTGTTAAGACTTTCGCAGCACATCGGTGTAGTTATTGAGCCATCTGACGTGGAGTTCGCCCATCGTGTGCAGCCGCGGCGGGCTGAGAGCGCGTCGCGCGCCCTGTTGTCGCACGTCTGAGACAGCGTGCTGTCAAGGATAAAATAATCACTGCAGCACGTAAATGCCGGAACGTAACCGCCAAAGACATTGGGGTCGGAGGAGAGTCCAGTAAGATTTATTTTAATGAGCACTTGACCAAGGACAATAAGCAATTGCTGAGTTCTACTAAACTTAAGGCTAAGGAAGTTAACTATAAATTTATATGGACAAAAAACTGTCGTATTTTTGTTCGAAAAAACGAAACTTCTCCTCCGATTCACATTGCCTCTCCCATGGAGCTTGCGAAAATAGTCTAAGTCACAAGCAGTGCTTAAGGTACCTAATTGAATTTGTATACTTGCGCTGTGATATACGTCATGATATTTTATATGTATTATGTTTTGCGTCCATGGCAAACTCCTTTTCCAAGATTCCTGAAATGTTACTCTATATATATATTGATACGAAAATACTACTCTTATGCATGACTTATTGTGAATTTCTAGTACATATTTACATATTTTATACGTTTATAACTATTATACAATCGAATATGTATAATAACTATTCAAACCGATATCCAGTATTCTACGCAAATACTTCTAAAATTTACATAATTTTTAAACCAACCACATTTGAATTGTACCGCCATATATACAAAATTAACAGTTTTGCACTTAATATACACTTACAACTAATATACCTATACAACAATTTATATAAGTATATAATATACGACACTGAATTTCATTTAAATGCTGCTGAAAATATCATATCTTATAACGTTACTTTATTGTTTATAACATTAATTTGCTGTATTCAGGGAACTGAATACAAATTTTGTACACAATGTTGGATACAATGAAACAACTTAAGGTGTTCTATCAAAATGTTAGGGGGCTTCGGACTAAGACCCTAGAGCTATATAATAATTTGTTATTGTCTGAATGGGATGCAATTCTTATAACGGAAACATGGCTCTGTGATGGTATTTTAGACTCTGAATTGTGTAATAGTAGCAGGTATATTATTTATCGTAACGATCGAGCAACTTTAGGGGGAGGTGTTATGATATTATGTGCTCCACATCTGCAGGCGTGTGTTAGACTTGATTGGCAACAACAAGGTCTAGAATGTATAGTTGTGACCATTCCACCTGCAGCAATCGGGTCGACACATAATCTGCATATAATATTAGCGTGTTTACCTCCTAATACACTTCTGCCATCAAGAATACATACTTTTATTGAATTTACATCTCGGTTCTGTAATGCTCATCACGGAGATAATTTTTTGATAGCTGGAGATTTTAATTTGCCATGCCTTAACTGGCAGCCTGGGGAACCGTTAATTTTGAAGAAGGGATCCATAGACATGCAAAATGCTGCAACCAGCTTAATCTCCCAAACAAGTTTTATAGGACTATCCCAGTACAATAAACTTTTGAATAAAAGTAATAACACATTGGATCTGATATTCTCTAGCACGACGGTTACTATTAAAAAATCCTCGATCCCTATTGTTAAAGAAGATTCAGCTCATCCGTCCTTTTCAATTATAAACAGTGATATCCTTGTTCCGACCATAAAGCCTCATTTACGTATGAAATATCAATTTAACCGCGCAGATTATGACGAAGTTAATGAATACCTAAATAAGTGTGATTGGTCCTTTATAAGGGATAATGGGCATATAGAAAATGTAATAACTAAATTTTATACAATCGTAAATAATTCAATTAATACTTTTGTTCCGCAAGTTCGCTGCTCAGGTAAGTATGTATATCCTATATGGTACAGTAAAGCTCTTATAAAATTGATAAAAGAGAATTACAAAGCTTATCGTAATTGGAAGCGTCATCATAATCCGATTCATTATGCTGATTTTTCAGATCTAAGGCAAAGACAAAAAGTTCTACAGGCTGAATGTTATAAGTCATATATTAACTATTCACAGCAAAAGATAAAAACACAGCCTAAATTATTTTGGTCCTACATTCGATCTAAAAGACATAACAGAACCAGTTACCCTCAGCAAATGACTTATAATAATACTAAATATAGTTCCCCGAGCGACATCTGTACTGCGTTTAATGAATTTTTTGAAAAGAACTTCACTGATCCATCCGACACTTATCATTTTGATGATTTTAATGAAAATTTAAATTTAAACAATATTAGGAATATAGAAGTATGTAAAGATTATATTCATAAAGTCATTATGAGCATTAACACATGTAAAGGGGCTGGAAGTGATACGATCCCACCTATATTCTTTGTTAAATGTGCAGATTCTTTATCAGTCCCCATAGCGATGATTTTCAATAGATGTTTTCAGCATGGTTATTTTCCAAATATTTGGAAGAGGGCCTACATAGTCCCGATTCACAACAAAGGTCTCAAGACATCTATTGAAAACTATCGCCCTATATCTATACTTAATGTCTTAAGTAAGTTGTTTGAGCGGGTAGTACATGCTCATATATACCCTGTCATTGCAATGTGTATCCCACTTGAACAGCATGGATTTATGAAGGGCAGGTCTACTGCAACAAATTTAGGAGTTTTTGTCGACCATATAGCTAAGGGTATGGATGGTGGATCTCAGGTTGATGTGATCTACAAAGATTTTGAGAAGGCATTTGATCGTGTGGATCATATAATTCTCCTACGTAAGCTTTGTCAACTTGGAATCAGAGGAAATCTATTGAGGTGGATGGAATCATACTTGCGCAACCGATCTCAGGCTGTGGCGTGGGAGGGTACTGTTCTGACTTTATTGAAATCCCCTCTGGAGTGCCACAAGGCTCCATCCTGGGACCGCTCCTGTATTTGGCTTATCTGTATGACGTGGGTAAATGTTTCATGTATGCTCGTTACCTAATGTTTGCAGATGATATGAAGATTTACATGCAAGTTACCAACTATCTGGACTGCATGAATCTACAGAAGGATATTGATAGTCTTTGCCAATATTTCATCGATAATCGTATCGGCGTTAAAATTAATAAATCTTTTATCTCTTTTACTAGAAAAGTTAGTCCCATCAAGTTTAACTACCGAATTAATAACTTCATTCTTTATAATGTCAACTCAGTAAGAGACCTCGGCGTGATTATGGACTCTAAGTTACTATTCTCTGAACACATAGATACCATTATTAATAAAGCGTATAAAAGTCTTGGGTTCATCTTAAGGGTAAGCCGTCCATTCTCCGACATAGGTTGTGTAAAAATGCTCTACTAATCCTATGTAAGGAGTATTTTAGAGTATTGCTTCGTTGCTTGGACCCCTCACTATATAAATAAAATACAAAACATTGAAAGCATACAAAGCAAGTTCATAAAAAATCTTAACTATAGATGCTACACGGGTTTTGATAACTATCAAGAGGCATGTGCTTATCATCGCTTAACGACTCTTGAAGACCGTAGAGTTATGGCAGACGATATAGAGATAGATAGATAGACTGCCAAGATTTGTTATCTAACATACTATGCCTGAATACACCGCGGACTAGAACTAGACATACCACCTCAAAACTTTTTGCTGTTATGTCGACAAAAACTAACTATGCAAAGTATTCACAGTTTTTATTGTTAAGGTATTGTTACGTAGGGTTTTTAATTTGTAAAATAAGTATAATAATGGCAAGAACGTATATACTTAATGTACGTTCTTACTATTATTAAATTTATATGTTTTTTTTTTTAAATATATCAACTTGGATATTATGTGTACATTACATAGGTTTATATAAATTTTAGATACATCATTTTAAGTGGTTTTAAATGTTGTGAAATGGTAGGAGTAAATGAACTATTACATATTATAGGTAATTTCCTGAGACCTATTTTGTTTTGCATGAGTGCCAAATTTAAAGCTAAAATTTTTCTTTTTCTTATATTATGTCTTTAAGTTGTTAATCATTTATTCTATTCTTCTTGGCCTCTATATCTCTTTTGGTGATGTCGTCCTTATTTGTCTTAATAATAATAATGTAAATCCGTTTATTGGCTGTTAGTGATATTTATAAGATAAGTTAATTTATAATTAAGAGCTGTGGATTTTGTTCATAAATAAAATAAAAATAAATAAATAGAACATTAGATATTTTATAACAACTTATTATATCTTTTCTTCTTAAGGATTATACAGTTGCCAGAAGTGATCGGCAAGCCGCTGCGTAGCCTTCCAAGTGTGCCTGCCCACGAGCTCGTGATCTTCAAAGCTGCCAATCCTTGCACCGCCGCAGGATCGCCCGAGGAGGAAGTAATTCGGAGTGAGTGCTTCCTCCTCAAGGTTCTCGGAGAGGTCAGTGAGAGGTCGCGAGTTTACTATGTGCTCGGCCTCTAGCAGAAGGGTGTGGAGCACCTCCTCCCGTGGATGCTTCTCTTTGAGTGTGGCGTGTAGTGCGGTTTTGATGGATCGCACCAGACGTTCCCATGCACCGCCCATGTTTGGTGCACCAGGTGGGATGAACTTCCATTGCACGCCGATCTTCTCCGCTTCTGAGATGATGTCTTCTTTCTTCATGTTGTTTACTGCTTCCCTCAGCTCCTTGTTTGCACCGACGAAGCTGGTCCCGTTGTCCGTGTAGATCGTCTGCGGCATTCCTCTCTTGTAGCGAATCTTCGTAGTGCCATGATCATGCTGTCCGTGGATAGTGATGGAGTGAGCTCGATGTGCACAGCTCGCGTCGTCAGGCACGTGAACAGTGCGCCCCATCTCTTCTCATGTCGTCTTCCTACGGTGATTGTCATCGGGCCGAAGAAGTCTATGCCGGTGCTCGTGAAGGGTGGATTGTTGTGCATCAGTCTCTCTACTGGTAGGTTCCCGTCAGTAGTTCTTGAGGTTTCGCCTTCCTTGTTTTGCACCATTGACACTGATGCTGAACCTCCTTGATCGCCAACCGCAGCCCCAGCACCCAGAAGCGTTGTCTTATCTCGTTCATGACTGTCGCGAGGTTCCCATGATTGAAGCGGCGGTGAAACTCCTCTACTATGAGTTGCGTCGCTTTTTCCTTACTGTCGCTTGTAGTCCCTTGTCACGCCCTGTATCGCGTCGATCCTTCCTTTCAGTTTTATGAATCCATCTTCTAGTACCACGTCGAGCCTCCTCAACTTGCTGTCGCCCCTTACTTGCTCCATCCGTTGAAGACGCCTGATGTCCTCACTGAAGCTCCTTTCTTGACTCTTCTTTAGTAGCAAGGTTTCAGCTTGTTCCAGGAGCTCTGCTTCCAGTGGTATGTACTTATCTACTCGTGTTGAAGAAGATGGTTTCGTTTCTCCGGCCTTCTTTGGCTTCCTTATCATCTTTTTCCAGTCCGGATCTGCTTGGCTGACGTTGACCTTCTCTTTTCTTCTGCAGAGCTTGATGAACTGCAGCATTCTCGCCGTAGCTCGCCATAACCTCTTCCATGATGAGAACTTCTCAGGATCTGGTGATGGGTAGATTAGTCGTACCGCTGCTGTGACGTCCGTTGTCTTCTCCTCACCGGTGGTGACCTTCCTGAAGGTCCTCACCGCAGGCCAGTGGACTTCCTCTTGCCATAAGAAGTCTGGCACGATGAACCACCGGTGGTTGCAGCCGAATCTTCGATTTCTGCCAGACGATGAGCCACGAATGTCTTAAATGTCCTCGGGTCCGTCTTGATCCAAGAGAGCACGATTCTGGAGTCTGACCAGAATGTCCTTTTCGTCACCTTGAGGTCAATTTCCTCCTCCACTGAATGCGCCAGTCTGCTTCCTAGGAGGGCTGCCTGCAGTTCTAGTCTGGGGATGGACACAGGTTTCAGTGGAGTGACTCGTACCTTCGCTGCCATCAAGCTTACGTGGTAGGTTTCGTCTTCGTTTTCCGTCCTCCAGTAAACTGCAGCAGCATACGCCGTCTCGCTTGCATCCGTGAATGTATGCAGCTCCCCCTCGGTGCGATGTGGCGTCAGGCATCTTGGGATCAGGAAGTCTTGAAACAGCTTCATTTCCTCTAAGTAGGTCTTCCATGCTGCGTACTTTCCTCGATTTCTTCATCCCAGCCGATGCCACTCCGCCAGATACCTTGAAGTAGTTTTTTACCCTGAATAAGAACTGGCGATGCCAACCCGAGTGGATCAAAGGTCGACATTACTGCGCTGGTGACTTCTCTCTTTGTGGGCACTTGGAGCCCCCTTGCTATTTCTTTTGGTGTATTGCGAAGATTTGCCCTGAAGCCGATAGAGTCTCGTTCCGTGAACCAGCGTAGTTCCAGAGTCTTCTCCTCTTTCTCGCCGAGGTCCACTTCTGTCTTCTCTGTTGCTTCAGTCTTCACTCCTTGCAGTAACTCAGGTTGGTTTGATGCCCAACCCCTGAGTTCGAAGCCCGCTTTCTTGTGTATGAAGTCCACTTGTGCTGTCACCTTGCGGAACTCCCCTTTTGAATGGAAGCTGTGGAGGTAGTCATCCATGTAGTGATTCACCTCGATTGCCCTTGCTGCTTCTGGATATTGCTCCTTGTAGTCCGCTGCATTCCTATTCTTCACGTAGATTGCTGTGCTCGGAGACGATGTTGCGCCGAAGATGACTGATGTCATCCTGTACGTCTTCGGCGGTACGTCACGACGATTCCCTCGCCACAGGAACCTCAGGCTGTCTCGATCCTGGCCTGATGCGGACTTGCAGGAACATTTCTTTGATGTCAGCCGCCACTGCGAAAGGTCCCTGCCGGAACCTCAGCAGTACTCCGAAGAGTGACTGAAGTAGATCTGGTCCCGGCAGCAGAGCGTCGTTGAGGTTTCTGCCCTTGGACTTGGCTGCAGCATCGAAGACAATCCTTATCTTCTTCTTTAGGGGGTGGACCACGGAGAAGTGCGGTAGGTACCACTTCTTCTTGCTTTCTCCATGTCCATCGGTTGCTTCTTCTGCGTAGTTACTGTCGATAAGGTGTTGAATCTGCTTACCATATTCCATTTTCAACTGCGGATCCTTATCGATCTTCCTTTCGATGTTGAAGAGGCGATTCTCTACAGACGTGTAGCTTTCCGGCATGGGCTCCTCTTCATTTTTCCACAAGAGTCCAGCTTCGAAGCGCCCATCATCCAATCTTCTGCAGGTCCTCTCCAGGATGGTGAGTGCTCTTCCTTCAGAGTCCGTTGTTGTTTGTTCTGGGTTGCACTCCGAGTGCTTCGATGGCGAAGTGGTCCTTGATGGTCTGATGCATCTCTTCCTCCGGCGTGCTCATGTGAAGACACGTGTTGAGGAAGTGCACTGGCCTCGCCCTTCCGACATCAGTTCCATGAAGCACCCATCCAAGCCCTGTTCTGGAAGCAACTGGTTCAGTTGGCTTCCCTTTCCTTATTTCTTGAGTCACGATCAGCTCCCAGTTATCTTATCCGATGAGTAGCTGTGGTGACTCCCCTTCGTAGTGTAGGATATCGGCGATCTTCTTCAGGTGCGGATATTCTTGAATCCTCTTCTTGACCAAGAACTGCGGTGCCAGCTTCAAGTTATCTACGGTCCGGACTCTCCTCAGGGTCTTCCGTTACCCTTGATGAACCCCCTTCACCATGAGGTCCAGCACCTGTGAATCCTTCTTCTTAATGAGCTTACCGCCAACTGTTTCGATTACCAGCTCTTCCTTGGTCCCTTGAGCACCGATCTCCTCTGCCACCTTCTTGTCCAGAAGTGACACTGTTGACCCTTCATCCAAGAGGGCCAATATCTTCTTTGATTTCTTCGTCCCAAAGATTTCCACTTGAACAATCTTTAGGTACGCCCTTGCGTTGTTCACTGAGTTCACCGACCCAGTGACGCCTGATGCCTCTGCTGGTGCTGCGTCGATGTCGTCTTCATTCCTCTTTGAAGGCCTGTCTTCATACTCGACATGCAGCAAATGATGATGCCACCTCTTGCACTCCTTGCACGATGGCTTCCTGCAGCTTTCCTTCCTTTGGTTCCCTTGGAGGCACTTAAAACAGATGCGACTTTTCTTAATAGCTGCCCAGCGATCTCGTACCGACGCTTTCAGGAACTTCTGGCAGTCCAGGAGGAAGTGACTGCCCTCGCAGAATGGGCAGGTCCGCTCCGCTTTCTTTGGACCCTTTTCATTGAAGTCCTTTTCTTTGGTCGAGTGCGCCGCTTGTTTAGTCCTCTTGAGGCCTCCGCCCTTGTCCTCTGGTGCTGCAAAGGCCTCGCACTTATCCGCTTCTGTGTTCAGGAACTTCGGCAATGCTCTGACCTTGTCCAGTTCAGCTAGCACCAGTGCATCAGGTCTTCCGTATCTTCTTCTGAGGGCTTCCATTACTTCCATCGGAGGAGCATCAGAGTACAGCAGACTCCTGATAGCTTCTCTTGCGTTGCCCTTTAGTGCTCTTCTCAGTCGAGCCATGTTCTGGACGTCATTGAACATAGGTGCCGTGTTGGTGTAGATGACCTTGAATGCTGTCCACTCGCTGCTGTTCCCGTCGAAGCAGGGTAGCTCGTGGATGTACTTTGGTTGCGATGCGAAGTCTTTCCCTCCGGAGAAAGCCTCCTTCAAGGCCGTCGTCAAGGCTCGAATCTCTATCGCAGCTCCTGCCTTTGAAGGATTCTCTTCAGCTTCCACCCTCCAGGGTTTTTCCGGGGGGTCCGAACTTTGCTGCTCTCGTTCTGCCTCGTCGTCCTCCAATATGGATGTCTGGATCCAATTCTGCACCTGTGTTGTCCTGTCCTCCTTTTCTTCCTGGTCTTCACCCACAGAGTCTTCATCATCACATTGGGTCAGTTCCAATCTGATAAGGGCCAGCCTTGTTGCCGCCTGAGCTTGCTTCAGCTCCAGGCGTGTCAATTCTTCCCTTGCTTCCAGCTCCCGTCTTCTGGCTGAAGAACTCGTGGTCTTCGTGGACCAGGCTCGACGACCGACCGCCGCCGGCTTCAAGGTCGTGGCTGAACCACCTACTCCTTTTTCCGGGGCCAGTTCCTTAGTCTTCTTGGTCGTCTTCTGTGCGGCTTCACTATGCTGTCCCTTCCCGGACGCCGCCGTGGTTGCAGTAGCCTCCTTAGCCGAGGTTCTTTCCGTTGCTGTACTCATTGAATCCCATGAAGTTCCCGTAGTCCTTGATATGACGGACCGTGACGCAGACGTGACTCCTTCTGGCCCTGCAACGGCATCCTTCTGTGACCTTGTGAACGGCATCCTGATCTTCTTTCTTCTCCGGGTTCTTCTTCTGGGTTCTTCTCGCAGGGATCCGGCTCGAAGGACCACCTGTTAAGAACGGAGTTCTCCGGCTCGTATACCAACAGTTATAACCGGAGTTCTCCGATACGTATATCGCTCCTTTTTACTGTCGCTGGTTAGCGCACGCCACCACGCACCCCTGAATGCGTAGGTTCGGGTACAGCAACACAAACGGTCCTCCTTGGCCTTTTGCGGGGAAAGGAGGAGGGTTCCTCGGCTAACTTTGCAGGGGTGTGAAAATAAGTCCTCTTGTTCCAGTGGCAGCTCTTCTTGAGGTCCCCTACTAGGGTTAAAACAAAGTCTTTGCACTGTACTTCACTATTTATTTCCTTAAGACTTATTCACCACTTGCAAAACTACTGAACACTTCAAAATATTAACTCACTTCACAATAGAAACTCTTGATTGGAACTGCTTCAAAATTAGAACTCAAAATTAGAACTGACTGACTCGCAAACAAGCTCGCCTTTTATACCTCCGTCGACCCTTACTCGAATATTCTATGAATTTCCGGGCTATACCTACCTCTTTCTAAAGTCTAGAACATTTTTGCTTTCCTTGTCTTTCTTGTTTATTCGTTCGAGAAAATGCACATAATTAGAGGTGGAGGCACGACCCGGTTCATAACAACTATATCGTAATCGGAGGCGCGAGTACTGTTACCTATTCTGTGTAGCCTTTCAAAAAAGTAAACCTTATTTTCTAATTAATAAGATTCTAACTTAATTATCACATAACGCTTAAAATTCTATTATTTGTGGGTTCCGTCGCCGACAACTACATACCTACATTATAATAAACGTACAAAGACATAGGATAAGGCTATCAATCATTTTATATGGATAAATAATGCTGATGCAGTAGTTTTTTGAAGATTGGGAGTAATTGATGAAATGATGTTCTAACTTGTTATAAAATTTATTAATTTTTATTTATTTATTTATTTCGGAACACCATCAGCTACTATAATATCTATAGACTTAAAAATGACAACAGAGAGCTAATAATAGGTATTCACTGATAGAATCTAAATAAGCTAAATTATGTGTGAACACTAACAACATTGTGACAAGAAAGAAAGCGAACTTTATGGAAAACCATAAAGTGATCGTACTTAAACTAGTGATAAAAATAAAAGAAAACATAAAACAGAATATAACACAATTATCAAGAACCGACCTAGACCTAAGTTAAGTGCCAAAAAAGTCAAGAGACATGTGACGCCTTGCCTTGTGAATGCTGGTATGAAACGGGTCAATTTCAAACTTCTTGCTGAAGTCATTGACAGTTTTGCTCGCTCGCACCATAAACGAATTCTGTCTATAGTTAGTTGAGGCTCCGGGAACATGTAGTGGAGGGTTGTGTCTAAGTTGCTTACGAGGAATGTTAAAGTGTAATTTGCTAAGGAGGTCTGGGCAGTCAACATCATTGTTGATAAGTTTAAGAATGTACAGATAATCAGAAATATCCCGCCTATGTTTTAGAGGTAAAAAGTGGAATCTCTTACAGAGTTCTTCGTAGCTGTGAGTGCTGTACGGGATCTTGACTCTATAACATAAGTATCTTAAGAAACGCCTCTGAATGCTTTCAATGCGATCTATGTACGTCTGGTAGCGCGGGTTCCATCTGAGACGCATATTCGAGATGACTCCTTACAAACGTACAATACAAAAGTTTCGAGTTTTAACATTCGTGAAACTTTTAGAGATTCGCATGACAAATCCCAGTGATCTCGAATCCTTCCTAATTATTTTATCGACGTGGACGTCAAAGAGTAGTTTTGAGTCATGGTATACTCCGAGATCACGCATAATGGTAGTTTTGGTTAGGACCTGTCCTGCTAATGAATAGCACGATGGAATAACATGAAGTTTACGGGAATACGTGGAAGTGAAGCATTTGGCAGGATTGAGTTCTAGCTTATTTAAAAGGCAATAGTCTTCCAGTCGAGAGAGATCTGACTGAAGAGCAACAATATCAAGATTGGAGGATATAGTTGAAAATATCTTCATATCATCTGCAAAACACAGTAGATTTGATGATCTAAAGCACAGGTCGATGTCTCTAACATATATGATGAAAAGTAGTGGTCCCAGCAGAGACCCCTTTGGGACTCCACTATTTATTTTAATTTGTATTGTCTAATATTTTATATTGTCTATCTATACTAATATTATAAAGAGGAAAGGTTTGATTTTTTGTTTGTTTATTTGTACTGAATAGGCTCCGAAACTACTAAAAAAAACTACTACTAACTACTAAAATTAATTGTGAATAATAATAAATACCCATGTGAACCCGTAAGGTCCGCTAGTAAGAAATCAACTTCAGGACTGACCATTGAACTTGACACACATTCAGTTCTCACTTCTTTTGTCGTTGAATTCAATAACCAAGTATATAGGTACCATCATAGGACCTGGCTCTCATTTCACATTTATGTTTTTGATAGGATACAACTTACGCGCCACTAATGAACAATGCCCATCTATATATTAAACAGAAATCGTTCAAGCTCTCTCTGAAAAATGACAAAAGAACCAAATTTATCGACATAGTTCCAAGAATTATCTAACTGCAGTGGTAGTTGGCCGGCCATATCTCGCGAAGAACCGACAACGATTGGGGTAGACGTGTTCTTGAGTGGAGACCGAGACTTGGCAAACGTAATATAGGACGCCCTCCGGTCAGGTGGGATAGTGACCTGTGAAAGGACTGCAGGCAGAAGCTGGATACGACAAGTTGAAGACAGGGCGGTATGGCGCTCATAAGGGGAGGCTTATGTCCAGCAGTGGACTACTATAGGTTGATTGGAATGATGATGATGAATTTAAAATATAATTAAATATTACTAAGACTCCGCTGTCCATCTGTCACTAGGCTGTATCTCATGAACCGTCTGTTGCCGTTATAATAACAAATACTAAAAAACAGGATAAAATATTATATTATGTATGGGACATATCAAACGTGATTTTTTTGCCCCTTAAGGATCCGGCGACCCTCGTTTGCAAAAATCGCTCCGAATATCGCTGTCCCTGTTTAACCCTTGCGCCGCGCCACATGCGTGCGCGATAGCAATATTAGCCGTTCAAAATTTGGTTTGTTCCGTAATACCAAAAATTATGACTGAAAACTTTTTGTATTCTTCACAAATAATATAAAAAGTATTGTTATTCTGTAACTAGACAATATAAGCTATGTTCCTTAATAAATAAAACGTAAGATATTGATGTTTTTAATACGAAACAAATAGCAAGAAAACTTGTCCAATTTCGCATAAAAATGTGCAAAATGAGATTGACTTTCATTTCATTTAAGGTAAGTTTTTGAAAAAAAAAACTATTTTGGAACCTAGATAAATACTATTTTATTACAAATAATGCAATTTTATAGTGGAAATATGCTTGAATTAGAAATAATTTTGGTAACGTTTGTGTTTAGGATTCACCTAAATGTAGCTATCTATCTCTGTCTGGCACGTACCTCGCTCCTCTTCCAACCGGCCGTCAACACGCGAACATTAGCTCTCAATAAATCAACTCATAAATAGGGAATTTAGACAGTAACTAGATATAAACAGTGCTAAAAGTGTAACCTAGACAGTGTGTGTATCAATACAAAACGTAAAACTACCAAATAGACTTTCAGTGAACCCTAAATCCCAAACATAATTTGGTCCTTCGAGCCGGACATAATTTGGTCCTTCGAAAGTGAGTCGACGCCATCTTTATCGCATTTTTTTGTCATCAATCGCCGTTCCATGCCGTGTGGCGGGCAGGAAATCGAAGTGAACATCGTACACCACCTACAATTGCGAAAAGATACGCCGACTAGAACAGCGACACGGAAATACAGCCAATCAGAGAGCACGGAACTCTGGTTTACCGACGGAGTGTGGTTGGAAGAGCAACCAAACTACACGTCAAGCGACATCTACCCGCTCGCAACACGAAACAATATTGATCTGCATTATTGACTCAGCGATACTCGCAACTAACTTCACGCGTGACGTCAAGGCTCGGCGCACCAATTACAGCACAACATTCAACATTTTACTACGCAACCTACGCATAAAAATACGGAACTATGGAATACCCTACGCATACTACGCACCACCTAGGGACTACAGCGCAACAGCGCCAACCAACACGACAATTTTACGAGAAAATTGCCGCCATTGTGAAACAAAAATTACATTTCTTCAATCACAACAGTGAATTCAGACCTACAAACATTCAAATCATACGTGTTACAACAACAATCTCCTGTGTACCTAATCCAATCTTCTCAAAATATACTACCGAACGGAATCTACCGAGTTCGCAAAACTTTTACTACGCACGCACACGTTCATTTGTGATAACCTACCATGTCGGAACCACCAGTACCACCTCGTGCCTTGGATAACATCGAAACGCTAAAATTACAACGGAGCGCGGCCAAAGGGAAACTTACTAAAATAATCAACTTCGTCAATGACTATGATGAAGACCGGAATACTATATGGCAGATAAAGGCGCGACAAACAGAGATGGAGCCCATCATGAAACGCTTCGAGGACGTACAACTACTAATAGAGATGCTCGACCCAGGCGCCGACCGAACAGATGTCCATCAACAAGAACGGAGTGTTTTCGAGGAGCGATTTTTTGAGGTTAAGGCGAGAATGGATTCTATGACGTCGACTACGTCGACCATTCCAGCAGCGCCATTAGAAAATGCCCATCAATTCAGCTCCACAGCCATCCACTATGACAACAGCAATAGCAGGAGACCGCGGGTCAAGCTACCTCAACTGGAACTGCCGAAATTTGAAGGAGACATTCGACAGTGGCCAGCTTTCAAAAACATATTCTACGCATCGGTTCACAGCACGGATTTGCCTGCGGTGAATAAATTGCAATATCTGAAGTCCGCACTACAGGGAGAAGCAGCGAGCCTAGTGTCCTCCCTCCTGATTATCGACGAAAATTATCTCAAAGCATTGGAAATACTAACTAAACGGTACGAAAATAAAACTATTATTGTCAACTATCACCTAAGAGCCATCACAGATAGCCATGTTATAAATAGGCACAACCTCAAAGATTTTATGGTTACTTTACAGCAAAGTTTGGATTCTCTCAAGGCTATTAAATTGCCAGTAGAGAGCTGGGACGCTCTACTAACATTTCTCATCACTCAAAAACTTGACATGTCTCTGCGCGCTGCATGGGAACTTAATCGCAAAGAAAACTCTATTGCCACTATGAGCGAGTTACTCGACTTCTTAAACCAACGCAGAACCGCTTTTGAGTTGTTGTGTGATGAGAAACAACATAACGGTAAGGTACAAAACTCAAAGGCCTCCCACCTTACAACCACTCGAGGTGATACTATAAGTTGCAAATTGTGTCAAAACAATCACACTCTCTTCAGGTGCCCAAACTATCTCGAACTATCTATATCTAGTCGCAGAGAACTTGTGAAGTCTAAATCATTATGTTTTAACTGCTTACAGCCATTCAAATTCGGGCACAAATGCTCAAAATATACCTGTCAAATATGCCGTGGTAAACACCACACCAGTATTCATATGAACAAAACTGAACAACAATCGGTAAGCTCTACCAATGTCACTACTTACAGCCAACAGGCACACAACCCAGCGTCTGCACCTGCAGCCATACCTATACCAGCACTACCCCCTAATCCTGTACATCTACAGTCAACTGGAACACCAGCCAATACCATTACTAACCAATATCAATCCCCGGACCTACAAACCCCTACTCTAAACGCACCCTCCACTGTCCTAGTGTCCAATACTAACAAGTATCAAATGCTGCTTTCCACAGCCATCATAAGAATACAAAATGCAGAAGGAAAGTGGATACAAGCCCGAGCGCTGCTGGATACAGGGAGTGAGGTGAACATTGTTACCCGCAGACTTGCCTCTATTCTACAAGTGAAGACCAACAAGGATGCTTGCCTTGTCATGGGTTGTTATAGATTAAGTCGCAGGGTTCGTCCGTTTTCAGATAAAAACACTAAGTAGGTATTTTAAGTTAGCGGTTTATTCACTCACACACAGAATCTAACTCAATCTACCGCAACCGCGTGGCTTCGCACGGCCACCTGACCCGAGACGTCCGACCGACGGAACCGTTCCTCCGTTCGCAAACAACTAACTCCACTACTCGCCGCCTCGTCCGTGCGTGGCGCGCGGCTCTCGCATAGCTACCCCCTGCCCCCGCGCACCCGGGTTTACTGGCGCCTGATTGGTCGCTCGCATCAGGCGACGTCGAAGGCACGCGGCTGTACACGTGACTGATAGATATCAATATACATAACACACAATCAAGAGTATTTTCTACATTTCCACCCCCTTGTTGGAGGGTAAAGTTACCCGATAACATTAAAACACGTGGAAAATACACACTATTACGTAAATGAGTACACACAAAAATTTGCAATAAAAACACAGGGTATGAAAGTACAATAAAACAATAATCACACAGAATCATCAAAAGTAGTCAAAATAAACACATCAGTCACTTATCATCAAGTAAGTATAATACTAGTACATTATAATGTCTATTCGAAAACCATTCCCAAGGGCAACCACCCACGTACATACTTATTAGATGGATTGGTCATAAATCGTTAAAAAATTTAACTCATTTTTCAAAGCTACTTCCATCCGTAGGTAACACAACCACTTTAACTGTAGGACGTTTCAACATATTTCCGTTTGGTAAAGTAATTTCAACCACTCTAACCTCACCGTCCTGCCCGGGGAAGACTTGACTAACCCGACCACGGGGCCAAGTATTTCGTGGCTGGTTTTTATCAAATATCAGAACTACATCACCCACTTTAACCGGTTGTGACGCCTTTAACCATTTTTGACGTTTTTGCAATGTGGGTACATATTCTTTCAACCAACGTCGCCAAAACTTATCCTTCAGTGCATGTGCTTTACGCCGTGACTTCCTAATAGCTATGTCTAAAGGTAATTCCAATCTATCCGCCTTCCAGAGCAACCCAACTTCCCATTGTCCCAAACCTGATTACTGGTTATATCTAAAATCTTTAGGGCTTGCTCGGTTTCCGACTTCTTTCTAGATATTTCCGTTATACTTATGGACTTTAATTCACATCGATTCCCTACTTGTTTATCTGTTTCAATCATAAAGTTAACTTTTTCACTGCCGTTATTCCCAGACCCTATAGGACCATGCACCACCCAACCCATTTCTGTATGAGAAGCTACCGGTTGTTCGTTCCTACCCCTTCTCATAGTATCATTTACTATTAAATGCCAATTATCTTGCCCTAACAGTACCATAGGTTTTGCATCCCTGTATGGTTCGATGTCTAAGTGGCGCAAGTATGTAAGGTTCATAACACTGGCGGGTATGCTTTGAGTTGGAAGGTCGAGGTTCTTAATCGTTCTTAGCTTTATCAAATGCATTTTTCCATTAGGGCTGCGTACATGTGTGGTTACCCTACGCGATCGGTCGTCCGTTACACATTTCCCTTGTGCGGTCACAATTCTAAGGGCAGACGTTAAACCAGTTAAATTCGCGGCTAAAGATTCATCTATGAGTGAAACAGTTGCACCGTCGTCTAACAAGGCGTAGGTATTTATCTCATTTTTGTCATCATCATAAATCACAATAGGAATAACTTTAAGTAATGTCTTTGTAATTCGCTCACCAATGTTCGTCACTGACTCAGTGTCCATTACCCTTGCCGTGGATCGCTCCTCGATCTCTGGCGCCGCCTCTGCACCAGCCTCAGCAACCGCAGTCACTGCCGCGACAGTTGCAGCAGTGTTCGACTTATAATGAAGCGATGTGTGATGTGGCAAACGGCACTTGTCACATCGTTTAGCGCGGCACTGGAAACGATTGTGATTTTGCGACAAACACTTGAAACACAACTTATTTATTCGCACTAATTCCCACCTATCTGCAACACGCATTTTTAGGTATTTTTCACATACATGTAAATTATGACTTTCCGCACATAAGACACATTTCACTTCATTGTCCGTAGATGACACGTCGACATTTGTTAAAACTCGATCTCGATGTTGCGTGGTCGTCTGTGGCCATGGTCGTCTCGCGGCCACCGAAGGGTTAACTCGACGACCATCGCCGCTCGACAGGTTAATTCGGGAAACATTTGTCGGAGCTTCCAGTGGTGCAGCAGGTAGAATTGGCGTGTAGTAAGACGATACTTTCGATAAGTATGTGAGGAATTCTACCACGAGGTCTAGGTTTGGTGATACTCTGAGGTCCACACGATATTCAAGGGATAAATCTTTTTTCATAGCATATTCACCATATTGAGCTTGTTGCATGGGTGTTAGCTTACTTATCACGTCACTCACAAGCTGGGGGTTATTAATGTATCCATCCGCCTTTATGTTTCTCAGAATCGAGACACAATTTCTCACAACTGAGGTAAACTTCCGTAACTCAGTCCCGCTTTCAGACACTTTCGTTAGACTGTTTATTCTTTGTATCGCACATTGAAGGAGAAGGTTAGGATGACCAAACTCCTGTTCTAAGGCGATCATAATTTCTCCAGGGTCGGAGCTAGTTCCCAGTAGGTCCTCGACGGCGGTCTTCGCTTCCCCGGTCAGTGCTTTTTGTAAGCGGGTTACGTTCTCGAAGTCACTAAAGTTGTACGTAGCTGAGGACGTTTCATACGACCTTTTGAACATCAACCAGTCGGCGGGGCCCCCTCCAAATGATGGTAATTCATAACTTAAAATTTTCATAGGATAAGCAACTTGGGGGGGTTTGTACCCCCGGCCTGTCGGCATAATCACAGGGGGTGATGACGCTTCCAAGGCGGGGGGGTACCCCCGGTTTCCAGGCATAGCAAAAGAGGCTGACATTGCTTCCACGGCAGGGGGAGCGGTAGGATGATGGGGTCCTTTTAATTGCCAAGACACGTGGGGGCCTATCTCTCTGTTACCATTAAGATTCAAGGGCCCACTAGGTCCAGTCTCAGCCGTGTTCAGAGGTGGTTGAGGTAAAGCCTCTGCTATATCCGAAAGCCACTCGTCAACACTGTGTTGTCTGTCTACTCGCGAGGTACGACTTCTGTTATCGTCATCGTTCACCTGGTTTTCAATCTCAGCGATGTCCAAGGCTAACTTTTTAGCAATCACTTCCTTTTTTATTTCCGCTAACTGGATTTCTGCTTCATATTCCGCTCGTCTTCTCAATGTTTCTTTACTCGTGCGGCTCGTACGCAAGCTCCTACTCCTCGTTTCCTGGCTGATGGTTTCTCTATCCGAAACAGCCGGTTTGCAGGCATTCGTTGGAGTCGTGCATAGCGGAGGTTCTTCATGTAGGCGTTCAGCGGCGGCGGCGGTTATACTGCGTGTTTCCATCTTTCGCGACGTCGTCGTCATGATGCGGCTCGAAGAACCAATGTTATAGATTAAGTCGCAGGGTTCGTCTGTTTTCAGATAAAAACACTAAGTAGGTATTTTAAGTTAGCGGTTTATTCACTCACACACAGAATCTAACTCAATCTACCGCAACCGCGTGGCTTCGCACGGCCACCTGACCCGAGACATCCGACCGACCGAACCGTTCCTCCGTTCGCAAACAACTAACTCCACTACTCGCCGCCTCGTCCGTGCGTGGCGCGCGGCTCTCGCATAGCTACCCCCTGCCCCCGCGCACCCGGGTTTACTGGCGCCTGATTGGTCGCTCGCATCAGGCGACGTCGAAGGCACGCGGCTGTACACGTGACTGATAGATATCAATATACATAACACACAATCAAGAGTATTTTCTACATGGGTATTGGTAATAGTCAAGGTCAATCTCAAGTAAGTATCAACACGAATATTGCATCTCGCTACAACACATATAAGGCTAACCATACATTCTTGGTTATGGACACTATCTCAGTTCAACTACCACATTCCTACATTCCTACACATACATGGCACATTCCGGACCAACATGCACGAACACTTGCAGATCCAACATTCTTCATACCGGGTCCAATAGATCTACTACTAAACGCAGAAGTATTCTACTCAACTCTACATTCAGGTCGCTCAAGACTTGGTACAAATCTACCATTCCTAATAGAAACAAAGTTTGGATGGGTCGTTTCTGGTTCATTCATAGCTGACACTCACACACCTACACCTAAATGCTCCATGCATGCCAGTATAAGTACAACAACAACAGATAACATACTACAATCCTTTTGGGAACAGGAAGAAGTAGCATCAACAAAGAAGCTACAGTCACCAGAGGATGAATATTGTGAAGGCCTATATCACAACACAACCACACAAGACCTGACAGGCAGGTATACAGTCAATCTACCTCTCCAAGAGGACAGACTACAAGAACTTGGTAAATCCTTCAATACAGCTTACAGATGCTTGCTACAGCTCGAAGCTAGGATGCAAAAGGATACTTCCTTGTACACACAGTATACATCTTTCATTCATGAGTTCTTACAGCTAGGACATGCCCACTACATAGAAAACTTTTCGGCCTCAGACACTCATACTTACTACATGCCTCATTTGGCTGTCATAAAGCCTGACAGCATTACAACAAAACTAAGAGCAGTTTTCAACGCTAGCACCAAGACTTCCTCAGGCCTCTCACTCAATGACATTATGTATGAAGGTCCTAACATTTATAATGACTTATTTGAAGTCATACTTAGAAGATTCAGGCTCTATAGATATGCCTTTTCATGCGACATTGTAAAAATGTTCCGAGCTATTAAAATAAACCCAAGTCAAACACCTCTTCAGAGAATATTATGGAGAGACACAAAAGCTGATCCACTTAGGTGTATAGAAATTAATAGGGTTTGCTATGGTACTAAATGCGCACCATACTTGGCTTGCCGTACAATGTTACACCTAGCAGAAACAAATGCACACACACACAAGTTAGCCGCTGATTGCATCAAAAGTTCAGGTTATATGGATGACTATCTATGTGGTGCTAATACACTAGATCAGTGCTTACAGCTATGCTCAGAGCTTGTCGACTTGTTGGGTAAGGCAGGATTCCAATTACATAAATGGTCAGCAAACCATATAAATATACTCACACATGTAGAAGGATTGAATAAAACACTACAAAATAACAAACAACACACACAAAAAACTTACAATTTTACACTACCTGACTCGGTTAAAACCTTAGGCTTACAGTGGTTGCCTACCAAGGACACTCTGCAGGTGAACATACCTGATCTAAATAAACAGCTTCCTCCCACTAAAAGAAACATTCTATCCCAGATAGCACAAATATTTGATCCCGTAGGAATATTAGCCCCTACAATAATTCTAGCTAAGATTATAATGCAGGACATTTGGAAACTCAACATTGATTGGGACTCTTTATTACCTGAAGATGCTCAAATCGTTTGGCACAGTTTTCAAGAGCAGTTACACTGCCTAAAATCAATTCAAATCACAAGGTATTATTTTTCAGATATCCCAAGTCAAATAATATTATTGGGCTTTTGTGATGCTTCTCAAAAGGCCTATGGTGCCTGCTTATATCTTAGAGCAACATACCCCAACAAACCAATAACTAATTCCCTGGTTACTGCTAAATCAAAGGTAGCACCCATTAAAAGACTCCAGTCCATGCCTCGTTTAGAGCTGTCCAGTGCACTTTTACTATCCCAACTCACTAATAAATTTTTACAGATTGATCCGACTAAGAATAAATTGAGAATTGATAAGGCTTATCTGTTCACAGATTCCTCAATAGTATTACATTGGATAAAATCCCCATATAAGTACAAACATGACACCTATGTCACTCACCGACTCATGCAAATCATAGATTCAACCAAAGGAGAAGACTGGTACTACATCAACACTAAACAAAACCCAGCTGACCTTATAACTCGGGGTGTCAAGCCTGTAGACTTACATCAATGCACATTATGGTGGCAGGGACCCTCTTGGTTGATAGAAGACCACAAACAGTGGCCAATAGCAAAATCACATTTACCTGTGACTAGTACTCACACAGAAAAGATAACAGGAAAAGTAGTTGGCATCAGTACCAACGTACCTACTATGTATATATTTTTATCAGAACACTTGAAGAAATATTCTAATTTCACTAAGCTTACTAGGATAGTTGCCTACATTAGTAGATTCCTACATAATTTGAAAAACAAACATAACAAACTTTCATCACATCTGTCAGTCTCAGAGCTGAAGCAAGCTCACAATCTAATAATTCAGGCCACACAGTTTATTTCCTTTACAAAAGAATTTCATGAATTACAGGCTATTAAAAATATTACCGATGTATCACCACCACACAATCACAATCAGAAGTCATATATATACACCTCTAGCCCACTTCGGAAACTTAACCCATTCTTAGACGAGAACAACATCATACGAGTAGGAGGTCGCATACAACAATCAGACATTCCATACAACCAAGCACATCCTATAATACTTCCTTCCAAAGAACATATCACTCAACTAATAATTCAACATTATCATCTAAAGTTACTTCACTCAGGCATACAAAACACGCTCTGCACCATAAGACTGAAATACTGGCCAATAAATGGCAGAAGTGAGGTAAAGAGATGCATATATTCCTGCGTCAGATGCACTAGGTAAAGAGGACAGGTCTGCGGGCAGCAGATGTCCATGCTCCCAGCAGCTAGAGTTACCTTGACACGAGCATACCTTCATGTAGGTATAGATTTTAGCGGTGCAGTAGCTATACGCAGTTCCATGACTAGAAACTGCAAGTATTCAAAAGGTTACATATGTTTATTTGTGTGTTTAGCTACGCGTGCAATTCACTTAGAATTAGTGACCGATTTATCATCACAAGCTTTCATTTGTGCCTTGAAAAGGTTTATTTCTAGGAGAGGCATGCCTACTTGCCTATATTCAGACAATGCAACTAACTTTAAAGGTTCTAAAACAGAACTACATGACCTGCACAAAATGTTTAAGAATGAAACTAACTACAGTGAGATTATAAATTTATGTTCCTCAAATTCAATAGATTTTAAGTTTACATGTCCCTTGGCAAGTCACATGGGAGGCATTTATGAAGCAGGAATAAAGTCTGTAAAAACTTTACTAAAAAAGCATTTGTTTACTACTAAGCTAACTTATGAACTTCTGAATACAATATTAATTCAAATAGAAGGCATTCTCAACTCCAGACCTTTGTATCCGATAACGGATCTGCCTAATGACATAACTTGTTTAACACCAGCTCACTTTATTATAGGCACCTCTATGACTGATATACCTGAACCCAATGTACTAGATGTAAAAGAATCTAGGTTGAAAATTTATCAGAAAATAATACAAATCAAACAAAGATTCTGGAAACAATTTTATTTCAATTATTTGTCAGAATTGCAAAATAGAAATAAATGGCAGAAAGTTCAAGATAACCTTAAGGTAGGAGACTTAGTTATAATAAAAGATGAGTCTTGTCCCCCTACTTCCTGTTTCAGTTCAGTAATAAGCTAAATTTATCAATGTATTCCTTTACTCTTAAAAGAGGCCCAGAATGTTTAGGATTCACCTAAATGTAGCTATCTATCTCTGTCTGGCACGTACCTCGCTCCTCTTCCAACCGGCCGTCAACACGCGAATATTAGCTCTCAATTAATCAACTCATAAATAGGGAATTTAGACAGTAACTAGATATAAACAGTGCTAAAAGTGTAACCTAGACAGTGTGTGTATCAATACAAAACGTAAAACTACCAAACAGACTTTCAGTGAACCCTAAATCCCAAACAGTTTGTATGAAGAATTCGACACTCCGGAGGCCCCTTAAATATTTATTTTATCCTGTTTTTTCGTATTTTGACATAAGAACGGCAACAGAAATACATTGACATTTTTATAGATAATGGTACGGAACCCTTCGCGCGCGAGTCCGACTCACACTTGGCTCGGTTTTTTTTTATTATAATTTCAAATAATACAAAATAAATAAACTGAAACCCGACGATCATTTGTTCCAATTGGACAAGTCTTATCAGCACTACGGTGTAGCTATACCAGAAGACCATCGTATAAGATTTCGTCGGCCAAATCGTCACTTTCCGGTGGGTTCCGGTGAGTTTGTGGTCAAACGAAGGTCTAACGAGATTTAAAAAAAAACACCTTAAATTACTTACTTACATTATGGCTGAGACAGGACCTATTGGTTCGCTTTGTGGAGTCACTTGTTGCTTTTTTACAGATAGGTAATTTTGTTTCGCTAAGATCGTTTTATATACTATAGTATACTAATAATATTTTAAAGAGGAAAGGTATTTTTGTTGGTTTGTTTGTTTGCTTGTATAATAGGCTCCGAAACTACTCGACCGATTTGAAAAATTATTTCACAAAGCTACACTATCCGCGGTGAACATAGGCTATATTATATATTTTAAAAAATTAGGGATCCTTACTAAAACTCCAATAATGTAACCCAAGGTGTTCAAAAAATTACCTTAAATATTCCAATACCCGTGCGAAGCCAGGACGGTCCGCTAGTATTTTAATAATAGTAACAAGTTGTAACTACTTCATAGTGAATCAATAAATGAATTTTCTTTCTTCATTACTTACATGCATTGCACCATAGTTAAAAAAACAGCAGTAGTGGAAATCATAATGAAGACTAAAATCATGACCAGACGTACGAATCCATTTCTGTCAGAGGAGTATTGCAATGGTTCGCCTGTAGGCCCGACTTCTGTGTTAGATACGAAAACATTCATTAGGGTCGGTACATATCTGACGGAAAATGCGTCGAGCGTATCATCCGTCGCGGATGTTCGGTCAATAAATTTAAACGTACATTACGCGTCTAGTCAGTTCGAACGGCCTGTAAACAAAGGATCTCCGCTGATGTTACACCTAGTCTGGATGCATCATACAAAATATACGTATTGACACGTTACGTCGATCGACTATGCGTTGTCGCAAACAGACGCTGTACGAAGAAAAGAAGAAGGTTGAATGTCTGTAGTAATATATATAATATATTAATATTTGCCTGTTCTGGCGTAACGCGACCGATAATACGCGACGCATTTTCCGTCAAATACCTACCGTTAAGAATCTAAACGGTAACTACGAACCTTAAAACTTTAGAAACTATCGTAGTTATTAAAACAAAAAAATATATTGTGTTAGTGTACGTGACGTACCTACATTACAAACATTTGAATACACTTACATAGACATAAGATAAAGCTATCAATTTTTTCACAAGGATAAATAATGCTGATGCAACATTATTTATCCTTATGACCAACATTATATGTCTCAACGAGAGACTTCTTCAAGGTAACCTGTTTTCTACTGAGACTAATAATAATGAAGAGAGATCCATCCATCAGAATAGCTTGGTTTTATTTCTTTCATTTTTTTTGCAATAGTCTCTACACCTGGCGGATACCATCTTTGGGTGTATCATATTGTGCACTCGAGGATGATACCCGCTATGTGTAGCCATCGCCTTTAGATTAACTTTCTCAAAGGGCCTCTGTGCTGTTGGCTTCGGCCCCACGCAAGCCTTCCAAAGGACCGGGTCACCTTATGGCCCGAGATCATGGTAAATTAAGAGAAAATACGATTTTAGAACGAGCATAAATAATGCTGGACAATCCACACAGCAAGGGTGTGTAAGATTAGTTGGAGGGAATACTACATTGTTCCTATACTGTTGATAATATTATATTCATCTAGCTGCGCCTCGCAGCTTTGCCCGCGTTGAAATGAATGAATGAATGAACTCTTTATTGTAGTTAAAACTATAAAATAACATCTAAATATTACACAATAAAAGTACAATAGGCGGCTTTATTGCTGACTCCGATATTTCCCAGGCAACCTAGGGATGGAGAAAAAGATATAAGCAAACTAAGAGTTGGTACATCACAAACAAACAGATGGAGAAGTATCAAAAACAAGAAATTAAATAATTCAAAAAAGGATACAAACTATATACATTGCATGCAATAACAAAGCTACTTAAATTAGAAACTAACCTAAAAGATAAACGATAAATAAGAATAACTGAATACAATAGGAAGGTACCACAGAGATAAATTTCAATAAAAACTGATCACAGCTGGAGCTACACGTCACATCTGAAGAGACAGTAACTGAATGAGAAAGACAGAATAATGAAATCTATGTATCAAATGGTTTATAAACCTTCCTTTTGAATGAAATGTATTTTGTTCTTTATCAAGTGCGGGCTACACCCCGTGGTCCCGTGGTTTATATTTGGGAAGAATTCTTAAAAAAAATCTGACGTGTCCAAGAGGTCTAAAGGAAGTAAAGCACTTTTATGTTTGATATCTTTCGCATGACGAATAGTTATTCGCCTTCTACAATGTCGCCCGAATTATGAAACACGAAGTAACATTACCTAATAATTAATTAAATTCATTTATTCAGAAAATAATAATCCATTGTGTTAGTTTGCTTATAACTAGATGTTAGTACTTATAATTAACTACAGTACAGGACAGTTACATTTTTCAGCAATCTCGGTTAGGATGCTGTTGCTACTCCCGCGGGTTCTGCTTAGTAGTAAAGCTGACTTTTTCCGCCAGATTGTATCAAAGGTGTCGTTGCGTGCCTGGGCGAACTTGGCCGAGGCACTGCAGAATCGCGGTAGTCGCAACAGCAACCTAAACGCGTTATTATATTGGACCCGCAAAGCATGCTAAGCCTTTTGGGTATAGTTGACCCACAGACTCGCTGAGTAAAATGAAGTTTAATATGTGATGCAATTGCTACATTGTGTAATGCTGGATGCATCAATCTGAAGACAGCGCTATGGTGCTTATTCGGGGAGACCAATGTCCAGCACTGGACTAACATAGGCTGAAGATGATGAGTGTAATTGCTGATGAGGAGAAAAAAAATACTCACCCATCTGTTCATTTTCTAAATACACCAATGTAGTGGGCACTTTTTTTTTCGGCTCCGGCAAGCTCTGACATTCGTACAACAGGAAATTTTTATTACTGAACCCCGTTGTCGTATGTTCTTGTGACTCGTCCATGTTTATTCTCACTTCCGGGCTTTGAGGCTTTTCATTTTCACTCTCTTTTCCATTATCCTTCTTAGTATCCTCCCTGAGTTCTGCACTCGTGTCATTCTGAAGCTCGATACTTTCTTCATTTGCTTTCCGTTGTGGGGTTTTTATCGAAGCTGAGCTCATCCGTGTTCAAATAAATAACACTTCACCAATTTGATAATTTTGATAAATTAATCTAAAAAAGTTATTATCTACAAAATAATAATCTATAAAAATATAAAATCTAATATCAAAGAGAATACAATAACAGCATAAGAAAATATACGAGTTAGAAAATATTGTTAAATATAAATACAATAGAATTATTCAAAGTGACATATAAATAGTAAAAAGTATTGTCTATCAATATTTTATGCGTGTCCTGTAAGATGACAAAAAAGATGAAATTGTTTACGTTAAGTTATCATTAATATTTCATTCTGTTTTTGCTCTACTTAAGTTTATCTATGACTCTTCACACGGACACTGGCAGAGTTGTAGCAACACAGACTCAGCGAGCCATAAAAAAAGAAGTTGATGACAAGAACGAAGTTTTCCTGTACGTATTATGTTAATCCATTTGCCTCGATGCGATTTTCCTCAAACGCTTTAACTCTGTTGTAAATAGTAGATCGCCAAGATGGACGCAAGACGCCAGATACGTAAACAGAGACCTAAGCCCTCCTACACGTATACATATATAACTCATCGGGCCAACTCTACTGCCATGCGTGCCGTAGGATATTCAAGACCAAGTTCGGTCTAGCGAGCCATATTAGAGCTCATGATAGAAAAAATCCGTGATTACCTAGGGTCGCCGTCATTGAAATCGATGAGGAGGCCTATATATATATATATGTTAATCCATCGAATAAAAGTCTATGGTATCGTTTATGGCAGAGAGAGGGAATAGACGAAAAAAGGACTTTTTCAAAAAGATGTTCCTCATCGCTCTGGGTAAGCCTTATCCGGAAGGCGATCTAGAGAAGATACCTCTACCCTACCTACATATCCTACTAATATTATAAACGCGAAAGTTTGTAAGTATGGATGGATGGATGATTGTTACTCTTTCACGTAAAAACTACTGAATGGATTTTAATGAAACTTCACAATAATATAGCGTACATATCAGAATATCACATAGGCTACAATTCATAAAGATATAGGTATAGTATATTATCCAAAATATTTATCACCACGCGGGTGAAACCGCGGGGCGTAGCTAGTATTTAATAAATTGTACTTTGTACTAAAACTCTATGGATTTAAATTGTCCGATATAAACTAATTATATTTTATCTATTTACTAGAGAGTGCCCCTGTGTTTGCGCACACACTCGGGCACTATAATATATCCTACGCACCTGGCTTGTTTCTGTTGAGACTCAACTTAATACTGCCGACCGACGAGGCCGAAGATTCGACTAGGAGACATCATATTTTATTATCTAACCAGTTTCTGCCCTCTGCTTCGCACGTGATAGATTTTGATGGTTTTACTAATTAAAAGAAGCTCTAAGATACCATAATGAAAACTAATTTGAACTACCTTGGTATCTATTTTCATTAAAACGTTACTAAAGTCCTAAAAGGGTTGCTATTGTGGGTATTAAAAAGAAGCATAACTTACAACATGAATACTGTTTTATTCAATAATACAATCTGGTTGGAACATAAATTATGACGAGAAACCAATATAGTTACTAGATGTCCTAATAGGGTTCTATTGTGGTTATTAAAGAAAAGAAGCATTACTGAGAACATTAATACTCTTATATTCAATAATACAATCTGGTTGGACATAAATTATTACAGACAATTAATAATATTTTAAGGTTATGTTACACAAATTGCTAGTCACAAAATATGAACAATACTTAGCTTCTGTCTGGTTAGGCTGCCGATCCAAAAGTGGGTATTCTCCCCCTTTTGGGTCGTATATATAGGCTCTGACATCGTAAAAAATGCAGCCTGAGCGATGGCTCACACTGTCTTTGGCGCGAACAGTCGATACAACAATTTATTATGTTTCTTAATACTGAATAATACTTTCAGACCAAATCAATTATATCAAAAATTGTACAATTAATATTCCACTTATTTTAAATATACTACATTTTAATAGTTAATAAATTAAGAAATTATCGGCGCGGCGCCATTTATGAAAGTTATATACTAATGATTTTATTACATTAAAATACCAATGAAATAGGTAATCTAAAACCTGAAAACTATTTTAGACATACTTTTCATATTTCTTTATCACAATTTTCTATATTAATCTAATACGGCCAATCTTGACTAATACTTCGTCCCGAAGTAACTCTAATACCTCTACCTATAGATACTTAGCTTAGGTAGATAGTCTATTTTACATTTCCACTTACTAGATAGTACAATTCAAATAATATAAACATTGGTACTTATATAAGTAACTTAGTTGGTATCTTATAAGTACTTCTAACAACTTTTTAATAAATTATACTATTTAGGTACTAAAAGTACATTGTTAGGTACTTTACTTTATAAGATGGATGTTTAACATGTACCAAAGGTATATTTTTTTTTTTATTTCACTTTATTAAATGACACATCAACAAGATCATACACAAAAACTTTAACTGTGTCTAAATAAGTTACATAGGTATAATAAGTATGTATGTATTTATGTAGCATTTTGAAACCGGTTTAAATGTTTCTTATTATGTATTATATGATGTCTAATTATCTCATTTTATTTCTCGCTGGTTTATTTTAATTATCTGGCCAATTACTCTGTATAGTACTGACGTTTACTCTCCACCTGCTGCCAATGGAGCGTCAGCACCCGGAATTGGAGGCTAGAGCAGCACGGGCAACGACTATTCCCACTTGACCACAACCACCCGCTGCCGATGGCATAATCAAGCCGAGCCACGAAGCCCACAGCGTTAGCCAACTACCAAATGTGCTTTCTCACCTCACATCCGCTGTCGATGGGCTGATCAGCACCCAGCAAGAGGCCACACAGCGATATATAAATATAAATAAAATTTATGTAGGTACTTTGTTTTTGCCATACACTGGCCCCGGGTCTTCTGCCCATTGAGATTTTAGAATCATTTATTACATTTACCAACTGTAGGAAAGTATACATTTTACATACATTACATACCTATTTACCTTTGCTTTAGTACTTATAACATTCAATAGGTTCTTATTGATCTAAATGTAAACGTAAACAAGTACAATAATCACAAAATCGTGGCATTTTCAACAACAACATTCTCTTCCTCCCATTCTCCCGGTTATTTTTATCAAATTATTAAACAGTTTTAGAGCATAGCGGTATTGGGAATAAATCAAAAACGCCTATGGTATAACTAACGATACTAGATCACCTACCCAACTAACTTGTTATTTCCTTTGCTGAATAAAACTTTCTACATCTGTATTGCAAGCTGTTT
Source organism: Eupithecia abbreviata (assembly GCA_943735965.1). Classification (NCBI taxonomy): domain Eukaryota; kingdom Metazoa; phylum Arthropoda; class Insecta; order Lepidoptera; family Geometridae; genus Eupithecia; species Eupithecia abbreviata. Next base: position 3,840,635 of record OX030996.1, read on the forward strand.
TCGTCTAAAACCTCAGACGGATTCACACATTTTTACAATAATATTATTTCCATTCGTTTGGCCAATCTGACGAAACATTACAACATTATGTACTTTAAGGTACAAGATTATCAATATAGTTAATTACTGTTGCATAAGAAAACATCAATTAGTAAATCAAAAACATCAAGTATGTATGTAAATCGCTACGCTATTTCTCCGGCTGCCGGAGCAAAACTCGTTTTGTGGCTAACTTCTCCCTAATAGCTTGGCTCTGTGGTTATGAATTGTCACTTTATTACCTGCTCTGTTGGTAGAATGACAAAAAGCAAGGTGCCAATACAAAAGTTTCAGAGACGAATTTTAAAAAAATAAAAATAATTACTGCTGATGCTGACACTGTTGTTCGGTTTTTATTACGAGCAGTGGATCTTTAAGTGTATTATTATTAGTGTCGTATATCAAATTAATCCTCATGAATAATGCTTTCTAACTATATCTAAATATCGTAGAACATTAATTTTCGATGAGACGACTAATTGACCTCAAAGTTGAATGTAATTTTCCCGACAAGATGTTATATCAAGTAACTTTGTCAAGGTTGCTTGAAAAAATAAACAACGAAGTGCTAGGTACCTAATTATTTTGATGATCTTAGTTCCAGAAGTAAAGGGCACAAAGTTGAGACAAGAACTGGAAAACCCTAAAAATCTTGGGTGGATAGGTAGGTACCACCAACGGAGTGAAATAAAGCTATAAAAGCAGAATCATTTTGGCCTCACACATACTCTCACATCGATGACTCGTAATATACTTAATACAATACACAATTATAGATATTTTTCTGTATTATACTAATACATAGAAAATACTCAGAACACTAGGAAGAAATATTTGCAAACCGTACAAACATGTGTCCCAAGGCGGGAATTGGCGGGTCGTCAAAATTACCTAATTAATAAAACTTTGTTTTTTAAGATTAAGCAAGTTCAAAGAAAATTTGTTTTCAAAATAGTCAAAATCTTTTCCAATACCTAGCTGTATAAATTGGTGGTGAATTGTACGAGTCAGCTAAACAAGTTACCTATCTATCTACTAACTAATACAAAAATAACTTATCTAAATTTTATGGTTTGATGAGCTAGGACTTTCAGTTATACGTTATACCTCTTTATATGTCTAATCAACATAATAGCAACATTATGAAACACATTTATTTTATGTAGTATCAAATCGCCTCGACCTTAATACCTTGGTCCGTACAGTAATAGTCGATGTAATAGTCAAAAATCCGTTTTCCTCTGACCAATGTAGGTAGGTACCTACCTCCTCATTGTGTACCTACTCGCTATTAATGCTGAAAATATCCAAAGTAAGCACAAAGTCTACCGTCGCTAGCGAAAGGGTTTTTTTTTTTTTACAGACACATTTTATTCGTAATGTGTCAAATTATAGGTCGCAATTTATAAATCATTACCATTATTTCTAATATAAAAATAAAATATCTAATAATAATGGAATTTAAAAAATAAAATTATTCTTGATAAAATGTGGTGATTTTCGTTGCATAGAAAACAATCAAGAGAAAAAAAACAAGGTAGATAGATAAATTAAGACTCACGAGATTAATCTTCTGAGAGAGAGATAGCAGCTAACTACTAATATTATAAACGCGAAAGTTTTTAAGTATGGATGGATGTTTGTTACTCTTAGCGTAAAAACTACGGAATGGATTTTAATGAAACTTTACAATATTATAGCTCATACATCAGAATAACACATAGGCTACAATTTAGAAAGATATATTGTATATTATCCAAAATATCTGTCACCACGCGGGTGAAACCGCGGGGCGCAGCTAGTTATATATATATTTAAGGCCCTATTATCGCATCGTTTTTGTCACGTACAAAGCAATAAATAATGAGAGATAATTCCTACATACAACAATATAATGTAACTCCCTACTTGCTTGAAGTTAGAAAGTACCTACAAACTACCTTCATATTTTTTTTCAGACAACGACCTCTGGTCGTCATGTTTGGATGAACTGTATGTGGGTAGGTTCTAAAACCTCGACGATAAAAAAAACTTATTTCACTGATTAAAATATGTATCGATACCCTACCACATGATTCGATTCAACCACTTACAATGTCAAGATACATAAACGAGACTATCGCTTCGATAAATCCGTTTATTTATAACTTCTAATCAAATGTGTGTCTCAGCGCTGTGACCACTGACACCAGACAACCTTTTCTGGTTTCATAGTGTCTTTTAAATAAGAATAGTACCAGTTTTTGGTAAATACAGAAATACAACACAGAAATAGTGCGGAGTAAAGTTGCAACAGAGGCGTTTTGTTATAGACTACATACTTAGTAATTGTTTATACTATAATTTGGCCTCTGTGCCTATAAGTAAAGCAAAATGTCAGTCGTTAATTTACACAGTAAGTTTGAAGTGATTGTAGTTCAGTGTTATTTTCTAATGTTTGTCTGTGAAAAAAGTGTTTTTTTTAGCACTTCTGCATTATAAAAGCACTTAAAATCCCTACCGCTTTGCTCCAAAAGACTGTTATTTAATATTTACCTATGTAAAACATAAAAAGCCAAACATGCCAAGTGGTTTTACACTGCTATTGAAGGATGTCATTTCAATATAACATTAGGTACGTTATACTGCCACATACTAATTCGACTTAGTACCGCTACTCAAAACAACTTTTGTTTTACCTACGTAAAAGAAAACGAATACTGCTTTCTTATTTAGAATGTTAATCTGCAAAAATGGAGGTTACGAAGCTATGATGTCTTGAGATACACTGTGCAGAATCCCATGTCTTGAAAAAAAAGTGATCAGACCCTTTTCAGAGCCTTACCTGCCAGAGGATGCGTAAAATCTTGAGGTTATCGTTGAACCATATCCCTCGGCATCCAGGCCACACGTAGTCTAGTTGTAAATGCAGGTCGATGTCATCATCTCCGGCAGCTGGTGGTGCAGATGGCTCGTAAGTTTTTGGCGCACACACATCAGATGGATGGCGATGGCCACACGTAGTCGAGTTGTAGATCGGCAGGTCGATATAATCATCTTTTCGACGGCTGGTTGAAAAGATGGCTCGAAGGTTTTTGGTGCAGACACATCCATCTGAAAATAAATTCGTATTAGTAAGGCACATGCTGTTCTATATCCCACTTCTGATGATAGATTTTGATGGTTTTACTAATTAAAAGAAGCTCTAAGATACCATAATGAAAACTAATTTGAACTACCTTGGTATCTATTTTCATTAAAACGTTACTAAAGTCCTAAAAGGGTTGCTATTGTGGGTATTAAAGAAAAGAAGCATAACTTACAACATGAATACTGTTTTATTCAATAATACAATCTGGTTGGAACATAAATTATGACGAGAAACCAATATAGTTACTAGATGTCCTAATAGGGTTCTATTGTGGTTATTAAAGAAAAGAAGCATTACTTAGAACATTAATACTCTTATATTCAATAATACAATCTGGTTGGACATAAATTATTACAGACAATTAATAATATTTTAAGGTTATGTTACACAAATTGCTAGTCACAAAATATGAACAATACTTAGCTTCTGTCTGGTTAGGCTGCCGATCCAAAAGTGAGTATTCTCCCCCTTTTGGGTCGTATATATAGGCTCTGACATCGTAAAAAATGCAGCCTGAGCGATGGCTCACACTGTCTTTGGCGCGAACAGTCGATACAACAATTTATTATGTTTCTTAATACTGAATAATACTTTCAGACCAAATCAATTATATCAAAAATTGTACAATTAATATTCCACTTATTTTAAATATAATACATTTTAATAGTTAATAAATTAAGAAATTATCGGCGCCGCGCCATTTATGAAAGTTATATACTAATGATTTTATTACATTAAAATACCAATGAAATAGATAATCTAAAATCTGAAAACTATTTTAGACATACTTTTCATATATCTTTATCACAATTTTCTATATTAATCTAATAACTGCGTCTAGCTTCCAATATACCCACAGCCCTAAGCATCTCTTCCCGCGTTAAATGACGACGTGACATAACGCTTAGAGTTTCAAAAATATCGAAAAAGTTAGCAGTAATGGTTTTTCACAAGAAAAAAATCGATACATGACAAAAATCACAACAACTTTATGCTAGCAGACCCCTTACTCTGCGACCAAGTTCGGTTTTTCCTTCTTATTTTGAAAAGCTTTCGCACTTTTGTTTTAATTTTTTTTTGAATTTTGAACAAATGATTTATTCCTCTTCCAGCCTTAATTTATAAATTTTAGTGACCAGTACTTTTTTACGAGTTTTCACAAAAAAGTTGAAGTATTATTGCTTGTTCCCTAGACTTTGTTGAGTAGTGTATTATGTATGAATAGGTTTGGTATCATAGAGCTTTTATTTTTGTCTATATCTTCTCTTTACTAGATAAGATGTCTAAGACTTGAAATAAATAATTGACGTATGATTACCTTAAAATAAAAACCATACAGTACTGTTCATATTTTATTTATTAATAATGCTATTTAATACTATAGGTACATGAAAACACTCTATACTAATATGACAAAAATATTTATAGTAATACCAATTACAATCCAATGATTTCATATCATCATCATTCTGCTTAATATAATAGGTATTATAATGTATGTTGCTTTATAATAATAGCATTTATTATTATTATAATATTTTGATGCACTAGATAATACTATAGTGACCCCATGGCAATGTTTCAATCTGATTTGCGAGGATATGTCTTTTATCATCATTTCTATTTAGAACTAGCTTATTTAACTGTTGTAAATACAATTTGTGTTTAATTGATTTAATCAAATTCATCTTACATGTTACGTTTTCATCATTGTACAATGTTCTTGTATATTGAGACAATTTTAATCTTGATGTAACAGATTTAGATACTCCTTTTGCTTTTACTAGTTTCGTTTTAATGGATTTAATACAGTATAGCTTGGCTCGTAGACCAATGAACTCAGTAATTACATCACCACCAAGTTCGTCTTTAAATAAACCAGGTATTTTAGCATTTACATAAGGCATCGCATAAGGATTATCTTTCATAAAATTACTTGTATCATACATGGCAATATCATTTTTCATATCTGAATAAAAATCATCAGTGTGCACTAAATAGAGCAAACTATCAGTATCCGTGTAACAAAGTTTTATTTTATCACCGTACTTTTTTTGTATAAAGTAATAATGAAATTGATACAAATGTTGTTTAGCATGTTCCAATACAGTAAAACCGATGTATATCGGTCTATCAAGAACAAGTTTTTCATGACTAAGCTGTATGGCAACAAAATTTTCATTAAAAATGGATATACTTTTCAAATTTGGTTTTGTTATAAATTTTTCACCACCAACATGTTTGTTGGTTCTGTTTCTAGAGTCATTCCAACTATTAATCAATTTAACATCTACTTGCTTTCGTCTGTTTTCAATAGTCTTTCCAAATATCGCATTATTTAAGAGTTTGAAAAAATCTTTTTGGAATTCTGATGTAGACTTTTGACGTAAATAAGTATTCAAGTCGATATAACTTTTAAAAAAAATCTTGTCTGAAAATCAGTACTCGATGTATTTTCAACAAAACGAGACCATTTTTCAAGCATTCTTTCAAATGAACATAATGTATGACATAATTATATTTGTTATACAAATTTGCAATCAATTTTGGGTTTTTTCCTTCAGGAGGAATCATTTTTTGAGGAGCAAATGGTAGATCACTATGTGAATCATGCAAGTGATTAGGGTATTCTAAGTCAACTTCTAAAATATAGCCATAATAAGCATCATCTGATATGCATAATACATCAAAAAAAATCATTTCTTTCTGAGTCATAAATCTAAAGTCAGAAATTGTCATTTTTCTTGTCATTGCATAACCATACAGATTATTGCAATCAAGATAAATCAAATAATTTAACGGTTTTAAGTCGTCAAAGGATGGTACGTATTTATTATTGGCTTTAGCATGTCGCATTGAACACTGTGCTAAGCCTCCTCGTATGCCCATTTCCAGTAATTGATATATCTCTAAATCATGAATCAATTCAAGTTCTACACCAGTGTACAGCAACATTGCATCCCAACTTAAACTTGGTGATGTAATATAGTACGCGGGATCAAGATGATAATATTTCAAGCATAGTAATCGAAAATTTTCAAAAATATCACATAATAACAATACATCGCACTTTACATACAAGTCAGTATATTCTCCAAGTGATTGTATATCAAAATATTGCCAAACAGTTTTTGCATGATCGTATTTTTCATTGGAAATATGCCTCAATTTCAAACTACTGTAAAAATTTTCTTTAAGTGGAATCTGTGATTCATCATACTTTGACCACGAATCCATGTATTCATATGGATAGATACCTTTTTGCCGTAATAAGTTGCATTTAAGTTCATCATCAAACTCTGATTTCAAATGTACGAAATCTTTATCGGATAAGTTTTTACTCAGAGCATCTAAATTTGTACTTAAAAATTGGTATGAGTCAATAAATTTTATTTGAGTTGTTTGTGGACACTCATTTGCTTTGATAAATTTTGTGAAAGATAAATATTTCTCTTTAGTTTTTGGTATAACCTTAATTTCCCCTTCATGTTTTGCCAATTCAGTTATGAAAATATGTGCATCATAGCCCGATAGATTATGAAACACGACAGGTACGAAAGGACATACTCTATGCATCAAATTGCAGTGAGAGTGAGCCGGTCCTCTATACTCGCCGGTAACATGATCATGGTCTCGAACTTTGTCATTGAATAACATCTGGTTACATATGTAACATGTTTTAGCGAAACAATATTCTATTTCTTGTTCTTCAGTTAATAAACTCATACATTTTTTATTACTCAAAATTGTATTGATGTTATTAACTTCTGTGATTAAACTTTCAATAAATACTTGAACACAATCTCTTCCTCGGTAAGATACAAGTTTGTTCAAACTCGTGTCATGAGAACAACATATGTAATACGCGAAACATGATGGTTCATGGATTTTATTTGTTTCGGTATTTTTGGTTTTAAATTTATCATTGCACTCAAAATCGGCATAAATAACAAAGTTAATTTTTTGCTGTCTCTCATAATTCTTAAATTTAAGGTAACTGTCTTTTTCTGGTAGTACGGTTAAAACATTAGAACAATAATGTTTATCGCGCTTACATTCACTTATGAAAAATTGTAAACAGGTATCACATAAGAACATTTTAGTTTTGTGCAATGACACCTGTCTACGAACTAATCGTACCAAGTCTTTGATTAAACAATAATGACCATTTCCGTTTCTTTGGAAATATAGCAAATTAAAATGATTTGGCTTTTTATTGAGTGTTCTATAAAGAGGCCCAGTCACAATTTGTCTATCATCCAAACTATAAACATTTACACTAATATTACTATTCATCTTTTCAAACTTCACTATGTCCTTGTTAGAAGGCGGTATAGATAACTCCTTGGTTCTCAAAACTGTTGAGTAGTGTGGATATGAGGTAGTCCTGCATACATTATTTTTAGCGGGAAACATACCTGCCACAATACTCCATAAAAAACAATTATTATCAGAATTTTTTACATTTATGCAACTTTTAGTATTCTTTATCCTAGGTGGTAATTCAATATAGGTACCACCCCTCATAGGAGAATATTTGTTAATATTGATTTCCAAATGGCTTATTGCAACAAAAGACCATCCAGACTCACTCTGCGAGAACTCTGTTAATTTATCTCTGAATTTTTCTATGATATTTGTATATATTTCATTAAAGTCTGTACTATGGTAAATAATTTCATATTTTGTATTAAATGATTTTAATTGTTTCTCATTTGATTTACATAATACAAAATAAGCAAACAATTCACAATTCATTTTAATACACTGATTTTTCTCTATGGATACATCGATCAGTTTTTTTATGACTCGTTTATTATCCTCCAAGAACGCCTCAGCTGTGAGGTACTCGACTTCTTGTGAGGCATTCAAACGATATGTCATAATTCTATTTTTAAAAGCCGTGGCAACTATATCAACATTCTCATACTCGGACTTTAATAGACAATTCGATTTGTGAATATTAGTTCTGACATGAAATCTGTATCTATAACTTGGTAATTCAATATTACACTGTTTACAGTGTGTGACTTCATTTAAGTTCGGGACTGAAAAAGAAACAAAAATCATATTAAAATATAAATATAGTCATTTATTTAACAATACTTACACTAATGATTACAAGAATTAAGTCTATGATTATAATAGGGGCATCAATAAAATAATAAAATATGAGGTGAGTCATAAGAGCCAGCGTATAATGTATGTAGGTAAAGCTAGTAGTACTGGTTGAGGAACACTGATGGGACCCCTTTAAAATCCTGTTTTGCGGTCCCTACCAATTCTTGTAGCTTCCGCCACGTATTACTTCCTTCATCTATCTGATTTTTTATAGTAATAATTGAATGTCTCCACCTGTTAACTGGTAGAACATTCAATTTCAGAGGTTTTAAATATTTTAACCTCTACATAATGAGATCCCTTCCTTGTTTCTGTCAGTTGCCGGCTAAAACCATTCGCCAACCGTCTCGTATAATAAGAGAAAATAGGCTGCGGTTTTTTACCTTGTTTACTCTCCGGCACTACCACCTCCTCCTCTGAATCGGATCCGAACAAGTCGCCTGCCGTCGCTTTGACGACATTCACCGGATTAATCCGGACTTTCGTCGGTTTCGATCTCTTCGCCAACGGTTCCGATGGTGTTGCAACTGGGGAGGGTGCAAAATTTGATGCCCGACGCTTCGTAGTTTTTTCTGTGAGTTTCTTCGGCTTCTCCACCCGCTCGTCGGAACTGGAATCGGACATGCTTCCGAATAGTTCCTCAGCAGTAGCAGTAGTCTTCGACCTACGAAACAAACAAAATAAAAAATATTAATATTACGTAAAAAATATCGAAACCTAAAAATTAATGAAAAAATATAATAATTATTGAATGAATGGATAGATTGAGGAATGATTGAATAAACAATCTATCTGCTGATAAATAAGACATTAAGTACATTATATAGGTAGGTACTTACATTTTGAAATTTAAAAATCTTGTATTTGTAGCTCGTCTTGCTTGTATCCCTCAGGAAAGTGGTTTGAATTTTGATCCAGATATGCGGCTTTTATATCATGCTACTCTATACAGCCCTTGCCCATTTTTGGAGCGGTAATGATACACACATAAACAAAATGCTTACCCGAAATTTCACACTAACTTAATTCTATGATATCAGGTTGCTAAATCTTATAAGGAATGTACCTATCTTAATAGTTTACAACGTATTTTAAAAACCGCTATTATAACTATGTATGTTGTAAAACTAACTAACTTACCTTTCACAGTTAAATGCACATTTTTTATTTGAGAAAAACGTGTGCAAAGGCGTCCATAAACTCCTATCTTAAGACCTTTGTGATGCATAGCAAAACGTTGCGGGTTCAATTCCTATCGCAGATCTAATTGTATAATCTACTTATTTGCGAAATAAGTTACATCTACTATAAAATTGGTAGTATCATAACATTCAAGTAATTTACCATTGGTATTATGTAAAATAATAATAATGATGAAGTTTAGCTGCCTCAGACTCTAGACTGTTTCCAACAGTCTGCTCAACTGTTTCAATTGTAAACACTAGTTCTATTTTCCAATAATTTGGTACAATAAAACTGTAGGGTTAACGTTAACTCGCCTGCGACGTTGGAGGTTGCTGGTTCGATTCCCGCCTTGGTAAAAAAAAATTGTACGATCTATAAATAATTGTTCCGGGTATTCTAGGTATTTTTTATAAAAATCTAGTAATGTATTCCTATTAAGTATATCAGCCATCCACACCCACCCATAACACAAGCTCGCTTAACTTGGGGCTAGATGACGCTGTATGCATTGTCCAGCTTTTCATTATTTTTGTAGGTCTAGCAAAAATAGAAATGCAATGTTGGAATCTTAGGAATGTAATTGAGCACCGCACGGCTCCTAAAATGGTAACACGTGTTGTATTCCAATATTATAGTTATATAATTATGATTCTAATATATCGAAGACCGTTTTGGCATGTTGGTTGGCGGTCTATAATTCAAGTTAAGGGGTTTGATTAGGTATTAAGGTTATCAGATTTTTCACTAAATTGATCCTATATAGCTAACGCTTACGGATTTTGTTAATTAAGGTTAGGTACGTACATTGGAAATGCTTGATACCTATCGATAAGTGTCGAACGTATGAAGTTGTATAATAATAAATATAAGTATGTACATTATGGATTTGATTTGAGATTTTTCCTTTGCAATTTCAACCTAATATACTTAACAAACGTCTATAAAAGCGTTGGAAAGTGTTTATTAAATGCTCATAACGATTCGTCACTCGTCGATACCAGCAGGCTCATCTGAAAAGCTCAGACATTAATCAACAATTATGTCGGTAAGTACCTATACTTACCCTACATACCTTAGCATAATTATTAGCACTTCATTATCTCATTCAATGTTGAGTAATCTTATCTAAACCTTATTCATGTTTCAGGATTCACACGACCACTTATTCAACTTCATTCCTTCGGGAGAAGATGTATGTGGACCATACAAGAGCCGAACTGATGACCGTCGTAGTAGACCTGCTTTGAACGATGGTGTCCCTACTACCAATAATTATTCATTCATAAAAAAACCAGCTCAAGGGTATAAACTTGTACGCATTGAGATATATGATGCCAAAAATTTTGACTCGGCTGAAGACACATTGTGTAAATGTAAAGCTGAATTATGTGCACAACATGTAGTTAAAACCGTGCTTTTTGATGATATTTACATATCCACTCAGGATATTATAACTAAAATTCAAGCATTATTAGAAAAGTAAAATTGAGAAAACTTACCGAATAAAATATCATATTCTTATTTTTTGTTTTCTTTATAAATACCTACCATTCCTTATATAAATTAAAAAAATAGTTATGTAGGTAAATTACCTAATACCTCAGAGAAATTACTAATATTTTCTATGTATATACAAGCAATCAAATGAATATTCACGTATATTCAACACATTTTGTTTACTTATTCAATACTCATTCAATATAAATCGACTAATAGGTACTATGTAGTGGTTGATGATAGTTCACTCAATCTGAATGATGAATAGATGATCAATTTTTATTTAAGGTGAATAAGGATAATGATTATATTTTTCTGACTCATTTCTTATATGTTTTCAATATGAATCAATGAAAATAATGACGAATAGAGCTAGAAAATGATAATTCAATCAATATATTATAAATTCAGGTTGGTTATTGGGACTTCTGGATCATTCATGAATGATCCTGATCCAGAAGCCCCAATAACCAACTACTAACATTTTGTTGAATATTCACCATTAATCTGACACATAAAATATAGAATTGCACCCAATACTTAAGGAAGGATTTTGGTTAAGTAATTAAAATGCCAATTTGGTCAAAACAGTGAAAAAATATATAATTTAGTAGGTAAATATAATATTTTTTGTTTTACACGTAATTCACCTTGTTTTCACAGTATGAAAGAAAAAATACAAGCACTTTAAATGTTTTGTAGTATATTTATTTTCCTTTTCATTGCTCTTCGATGCTTTGTCCGTAAATTGTCTATTTTTAACAATTATGTAGTACCGTTTAATGCATAATGCATATTGTCGACACAATTATATGCAATTTATTTTTTTCAAAATGCTGGGCGCATCCTTGCAACCACTCAAAATCTACTTCATTATCTAATTTTTCTTTTAATGTTTTTTTAATAATGCGTCAAACATGTAAAGTGAAGTTAGTTCTTTTTTAGATCTACCGCCCGACACGGTTGTCATTCTCATTTTTGACAGTGTTCCAGGGACATTTGAGTGTCATGCCGAGACTTTGAGCATACATGTTGTTGCTCTGTCTTACATATAGCGTCCTCTCATACATTTTATTTGTCCCATGGTACTTGTGCTGTTGGCATTTCATGCTTAGCTAGTTGATACCCACTGCGGCAACCGTTGCTCCTGCTCCAGACAGGGAGATTTTGTTCGTCCAGTTTCCTCCGGCTGAGTCATCGTGATGACCTGACGATTTTCGATGTTTTGCACTTTCCTTTCCAGGCTTTGCAGCTGCTCCATAGAGACACGGCTGGCTTTGATCTCGTCAATGTCCTGGCGCATTAACACCATTTTCTTCAAGAAATCTGTAACATCTACATGGTCGAAAGTGACCGGCGGCAATTTGCTTAGGTCACGCGCCACAAAAACTGGTATGATCTCCGGGTTCGTTACCGATTTGAACAGTAGGACGATATCTCTTTTCCTTTATTCTTGCGCACTTTCTTCTTGTGGTCAGTTGGTAAGGACTCAAATAGCAGCGATTTTGATGTCTTGATGACCGTCGAATCAAATGCCGAGACACAGATTCTACACAGACTATCTTCGTCCATCACATCCACTTTGTTCTGTATGAAAGCCAAAAGCTCATCTACAATAATATTACAGTTACTGCACTTCAATATGTTCGTCATAATTGTTTACGACTCGCGGAGCGCGCTATACGGTAAACACGCCCACTTCCGAACGCACGCGCCGGACGACTAAATAAAAAAACTATCTATAAAACTTATTGTATTATGTATATCAGTTATCTAGTACCCGGAATAAATAAATAATGCTGGACAATTAATTGCATTATGCTGTGTGAATTTTCCTGCATTATTTATTTTGATAATTTATATCACTTACTATGCCTAACCTTTAATTATTCAAATAAAAGACAAAAATAATTAAAAATATGTACTTCAATCAGATTCAGAATCAGGATCAGAATCAGAACGCCGAAGAGCCCAACTAATCGAACTTTTGATGCAAACGCCGATGATCGAGATATATACCATGAAAGCACCTGCGGCGTAATCGTCTTCACTGAGCTCTGCTGCCTTTCTACGTAATATCAACTGAAGCTCGAAAGTTACGACCTGAAACACATTCAACGTTTTTCAGTTGTGATGAGGTTTTAAATCTTCTTTAGGGTACCTGTTGTCCGTCCGTCCGTCTGTCACCAGGCGGTATCTCATGAACCGTGATTGTTGAGTTGTGCACAGATGATGTGTTTCTGTTGCCGCTATAACAAAAAATACTAAAAAAACAGAATAAAATTAATATATAAGGGGCCAATACAACATCGTGATTTTTTGCTAGTTTTTGCTCGATATTGATAACGGCAAGAGGACGCTTGAAATATTCACAGAATATTTATTTATATAATCCACTTTAAAAATAAATAGTTAAATAAAACAAATATTTATTATATAGATTCCTTGACATAGTCACATTTGATGTGCTTGTCCATAGACAAAATAAACTAGAGATGGAGGGACCCATCTGTACTTAGGTTAATATTTCTATGGAGGAGTACCAAAACGTGTCTATGGTTGCGATTGTAACGACGACGATGTAATTTATAATTCGATTGTTTTTAACAGACTACAAAAACTTTAATTTTAACACCGTTTTCAAGTTTTGCGTGACACATTTTTTCTGTTGTCGACTGTAATGATTAAATTCAGTTTTTTTTCGTGGGAAGCTTATTAAGTCATTAGCCGTTTAAACACACTGTTTCGTTTTTAAATACTAGTTCTAAATATTTTTTCTTCTTTTACTGCTATATTCCTTTTTAGTAAACAACTAAACAATAAATACTACTATGTTTTCAAATTAATTTTAAGGCTATTTCTAATAATTAAATTGTTTATTTTTATCGCACAAAAATCTTGCATCCTTTGACCCATGTAAAAGCAAAGCCCCTTTCCTTTGCGAGAGCCTTTGTTTTGCTAAGAAGAATCTTGTTTTCGAGGCTAAGATGGTCGTTGACGTAGATACGGCTGTCACCCAGCAGTCCCAGGTCGCCTGCAAGCGTAGTGCATTTTTTGGCCGCGGCTACAAAATCATCCTTGATGTACCTACTATGGATAGCTAGGACTATGCTCTTATTATTTTTATCAGTGCGCATAGGTACTCTAGCAATATAGTTGATCTGCTCCTTAGGGATCTTGCAGTTTATATGCGATCCTATCTTATTAACGACGTCAAACAGGTTCTCGGAGCTGGTGATAGGTACTCCCTTAATTTCCACATTGTTGAGTCGTGATCTCTGGTCATTCTCCTTCACCTGTGCCTCAAGGTTATAAACTCTCAGCTGCAGATGATCAATATCCTGCTTGGCTTTCTTAAGAGACTGGATCTCTTTGTCCATTTCCACGATTTTATCGGATAGACCGACCAATCTACGATCAACAAAGTCTATGGAGCTCTTAATTTCCGCCAGTTCAGGCTTCATGAGTACGAGTTCAGATAGTTCAGCCTTCATGCTTTTGATACTCTCATCCAGCGTGGGTAGAATTGCCACCGTCAGTGATAAACTCTTCAGCTCAGCCAAGACAGATTCCATATCAACCGGCGTCGGAGATTTAGGTGCTTTCAGGCCTTTGCAAGAAGTACACTTCCAGGCATTCTTCCTTTCTCCCAGTCGACGATATCCTTGCTCGGTGATGCCCGCGCACGGGAAGTCAAATTGACCTCGGCAGCTGGAACACTCCGCTCCGTCGCGAAACTCAGCGTCACAGCGAGTGCAATGAAACATAGCAAGGTTTGTAGGTACCTTCTTAAGACGCGAATGTAGTATGGCGTAAGGTTAGAACCAAAGGTTTGGTAGCACTGGTGTTAGTGTGTACGCGCGGTAGGGGCGCTTGTAAGCGTACGCACGGTTCGTCGTCCACGAACTGACTGAATTCCAAATGTCATCCTAAATTTAAGACCTAAGTCTTGCACAATAACAAAACGTAATAATTGTAAGGAGAAGCACTCACTACCAAACCACAAGTTATTCTCAGAATAACATAAATTGGTAATGAGAGCCATAAAAAAGTGTTTTTTTTTTTAACTTACCAAAGAACTATACACTGTAGATACCGCCACGAATAAAAAATGCAGCCAATGCATATGATGACCGGTTACCAATGCATAAATCACAAATATAGCGAAGACGTTGAAAAACGCAGCAGATATCACAACAATGTACAACATTTTCTTTGTAAAGTCAAACTGTAAACAAAATAAATAATCATAAATAATTTATTTAAGGCAGCATTAGTCTAGTTACAGGATTTAAAATACTTAAAACTACAACATAGCGGCATATACAACACGGCTTGTATAGTTTGAACGAAACCGCTGTACCGCGCCTGAGGTATGCGAGCGGCGAGACGGGGGGAAGTATCGGCCGCTCCAATCCATCAGTTTGCCGTCAACGCTCACGGCGGTAGGTAGCTTTTCTACTGGACGGTCTATGTCAGACGCACACGAGGTAAATATCCAAAGATGGATCGAGCGCTATCTCGTTTTTTTTTTAAAGTTTGTATGGATGGGTGTTTGTTACTCTTTCACGTAATAACTACTGAACGTATCTTGATGAAACTTGGAACATACATAGTATGTGTACTTAAGAAAGTGCGGCGAGGTGGGGGCCGAGGAAAAAAGAGCAAGAGTACACATGAGATCGATATTGTCGGATATATCTTACGATATCGTACACGATAAATGTTTATTTTATAAAACGATATGTTTATAATTTTTTACTAGCTTTTGCCCGCGGCTTCGCTCGCGTGGTACCACGATAAAAAGTAGCTTATATGTTATTTAAGGAGTGGTATAGCGTTTGCGGTCAAACTATAGCGGCATAATGCTGAGACAGGGACCTTTTTGGCTCCTTACGTAACACGTATTTGTACCTATCTGTATGTTTTATCTATTTCCTTATAATTTTTTCTTGTCTGTATACTTTCTTATTATGTAATATGTCGTGTTATGTATGGTGTCAAATAAATGTATTTTCTTTCTTTGACATATTTCTTCTTTATACATAGTATTAAATGTCGCTTGCGCTGTCTGTTCGCTTAGATCTTTTAAACTACTCAACGGATTTTAATAAAGTTTTTAACAATAAATAGAATGAATGAATGTATAAACACTTTATTGTACCCAAAATAACAAAATAACACCTTATATCTAAATCTTACATAATAACAGTACAATGAAAATGAAAATGAAAATGAAAAGTTGTTTTTCTTTAAGCTTACAAAGAAGCACTTAGACAGGTCATATTTTATAGGCGGATATAAAATATGAGAAATAGGCGGCCTTATCGCTTAAAGCGATAAGGCCGCCTATTAATTTCATCCAGGCAACCAGGGATGGAAAAAAGATTAGAACACGCGGCAGCGTGTTCAAGCCAAGTTCAAGCAAAGGAACGCGCCGAGTGTATCACTACACGAACCACTTGGTGCCACTTTTGACCCTTCTATAACTCAAAACCTCTTTAACGTAAACACATAAAACTACGTCTGTTTAATTATATCCATAAGGACATGTAGAAGCCCAAATTTCATGAAGCTAGCTCAAACGGTTACAAAGAAATGAAGGTCAGAAAGTCGTAAAAATTCACACTGACTGACTGACATACATATAGTACCTAAATCTAACCTACTTCCAGATGACCTAGAAGGATGACATTTGGAATCCAGCTCGGTAATTGTGTGTAAGCGTAGGAAAAAATCAAAAAATAAAAAAAAGTCAAAAAATAAGTGATGTTAGCGACGACGACCTTATGTTAATGAAATAAGGTTTAAATTCGAATAGAATCCGCATTGCATAGAATAAGCAATAGTGCTAAGGTCTCCGATTGCGCCAGAGAATACAGTGTAGTTGTTAGGGACCGGCCCGTATACTACCTAGCTACCTAGCTATGTACCTGTTGTCGAACGAATAGAAAGAATATGGAAAGGATAGAAAGGGAAATCAGAAATGTTCTGGAATATATAAAGAGGTATAGCCCGGAAATCATAGAATTTTCTAGTTTAGCTCAGCGGAGGTATACAAGCCGAGTTTTTGCAAGTTTAGTTAGTTCTTATTTTACAAGTGAGCAAGTGTTAAGGAAAGTAAAGGAAAGTAAACAGTGAACAGTGCAGTGCAGTGACTTTGTAATAAGTGCGTAGTTGTGTGTATTCGGTACAATAAACCGATACTAAGTGTTCTGAGATGTTTTACTTGATCATCACTCCCGACCAGCCCTAGTTGAAGTCTTACACCTTCGACGAGCCCCTACAAGTGGTGTCCCCATACAAAAAAAAACATTTTTTTTTTGCAAGAAAACATTAAATCTCAATACCTGCCTAGTTTTCTTTACAAAAAGTAATGATATCCCACCAAAACATAAATGTAAAAAAGGAGAGCCAAGTTCAATACAAAAATTATGAATGGCTGTGGGCTTCGCGGCAAAAAGAATGGAGATATAAATGAGTGCCAAGTCAAATCTATGTAGGTTAGATTTGACTTGGCCAGTTTTTATCAGAATTAAAACGTTGAATAACTTTATAAAATGACTGATGTAATGAAAACTGGCAAAGTCAAATCTAACCTACATAGATTTGACTTGGCACTCATTTATATCTCCATTCTTTTTGCCGCGAAGCCCACAGCCATTCATAATTTTTGTATTGAACTTGTCTCTCCTTTTTTACATTTATGTTTTGGTGGGATTAGACCTACACACGCGCGCTTATCTACTTTCTGTGAGGGCTACTTAGGTAGTACCAAATGCTACTTGTACTTACATGTTGTACCTTTTCACTTTTTTTATATTTTGTCTGTGTTACGTGTTTTCTAGTAAGTATTATGTAGGTACCTACTATGTAGTCTTATATTATAATATGTGTAACTAACCTTGTTTGTGTGTTGTGTTAGTGTTTAATAAATAATTTTCTTTCCTTCTTCTTTCTTTCTAAAATTGTCTTCTACTAATGAAACTATGAAATATAATTAGAATCATACTTACTCTGGTCAATGATAACAGGCAAAAAACGAGGACGACTCCAGCGATCGCAGCCACCGCTAACAAAACGAGCTCATAAAATATCACCGTTAAAAACGCGCAAATGAATGTCAGTCCGGTAACCTGAAAATAAGACTGGGTTGTAATAGAATATACTACCTAATTTTATTTTTGATTCCTTCTGCGACGCAGGAGGTTGCGGGTTCGATTCCCGCCTCAAGACAATTGTGTGTACGATCTACAGATAATTGTTCCGGGTGTTCTGGTCGTTATTTATTTATTTAAGAAGATAAGAGTTTACAGTTTAAACCAAAGCATTCACTATACAGGGTGTTTGGTGGAGAATTAGACAAACTCGGTGGGTGTGTAGGTGGACTTATTTGTACTAAAGTCATTTAAAACGGGATATTTACCATGATTTGATTTTTGAAAACCGAAGAAGTGATGTACCAACCGCGCCGCGTTCTGATACCGTCAGTGTTGTGTGTCGTAATCGAGCAGCGGTCAATAATAATGAAACCGGTGGTAGTGGTAACGTTCGTAGCAAAAGACAGAAAATGAGGGTAGATCGGTATATCTGCTCATAAAAACTAACTCGCAGTGTCTTCAGTTATTCCGTGATCATGGCGCATGAAACTGTGCCGAAATATTGGAAAACTCAAAAATCAAATCATGGTAAATATCCCGTTATAAATGACTTTAGTGTTAATAACCATGATAGTTTCAGAAGACCTATTTGTAAAATACAAATTGAAGTAGAAGACCCTAACTCTTACCAAATTTTTTTAATCCTGTTTCTTGTATTTTTAAATAATTTTCCGAAAATTTAACTCTTTTCCCCTACAATTTTTTTTGGAACATGTTTTCGATTGTTCTTTTTATTTGGTTTTGGTCCCAGATGTATCCTTCATCTATTGAAATCATTATTCATTTAAAAAATCAGTAAATAATTAGTTATACGCTCTCAAAGTTAAAAAAAACTGAGTGAAGAATGTCATCTTTACATCGTTTAAAAAAAACTAAAAGCGATCGAGGAGTTCAAATGCTTTTAAAAAATTATTTTATAAGCGCGTATTACAACGGTATACCACATGTAGCCGAAAAGTCTATAAACTTGTCAAAAATTAACACTGAAAGGGAAAACGAAGTAAAAATAGAAAAGAAAAAATAAACATTTTTTTCTACTTACTTAACAAACCTTTTTACTTCTTTAATCTTAGACTGATATGTCTATTAGAGGATTCAAATTAGGTTATTTTGGGTATTTCGTTGCCTTTCGAGTACTGGTAGTGGGATCTCCGTTAAACGCTTGGAGTATGGCTTCGTCTACAGCAACATGCTGCTGCGTAGCACTGACTCGTGGTTCTCGAAGGGTTAAGTTTCCCGTTTCTATCGTTAAATAAAATAAAAATAAAATAAAAAAAACTAATTATTTACTGATTTTTTTAAATTTATTATGCCTTCAATAGATGAAGGATACATCTGGGACCAAAACCAAATAAAAAGAACAATCGAAAACATTTTCCAAAAAAATTGTAGGGGAAAAGAGTTAAATTTTCGGAAAATTATTTAATAATACTAAAACAGGATTTAAAAAAATTGTAAAGAGTTAGGGTCTTCTACTTCAATTTGTATTTTACAAGTAGGTTCACCTACACGGTCACCGAGTTTGTCTAACCCTCCACCAAACACTCTGTATATTATTATTTATTCATTTTATTTTTAAAGATAAATTATGAATAAGGGCTGTAATTGCCTGGGAGTTTGTAGCTGCCTTGTAGGATGTTGTTTAATGATAATCTTCGTTGAATTCAGGAGTTTATTCAGTTTTACGTTACAATCGTGGATAGACGTACGAGTTGGGCGTCGGTCAAGAAGAACGGAAAGAATTACAAGCCGTCTCAAAAAGGGTCAAATGTGATCACTAATCAATTTGACATTGACAATTATAAATTTCTAGACTTCTTGGAAGGCTGGAACATGCCCCGGGCCTTGGAAACTCTCCGGGTTCCAACGGTGAAGTTCATGCTTCTTCTAGCAAAGGGCAGATCTATCCCTTTGCTAGAAGAAGCATCGATCCGACAGCTCGCCTGATGATGCCTGATGTCGTCCGAATGTCTGCAACACGAGTGATGCCATCTTTGCCTGGCAAGATCTTGACAACGCGTCGAAGGAGCCACTTCAGGGGAGGTAGGTTGTCGTCCTTGATGACCACCATCATGTCTGGCTTCAAGGCATCGCAGTTGTCTCTCCACTTGGTCCGAGTTTGGAGTTCAGAGACATACTCCTTCACCCATCGCCACCAGAAGTGATGGCGAAGCTGTTCCACCCTCTGGTAACGGTTTGTCAGCCTCGTCCTGGCGCCGCCGTCGTTGTCCCGAAAGTCTTGGTACACAGGTGCCGTCAGCGGTCGGCCAACCAGGAAATGGCCTGGACTGGGGGGTAGCAGGTCGTCTGGATTGGATGAGAGAGGAGAGAGGGGTCGGGAGTTGAGTATGGCTTCCACCTGTGATAACATCGTGGCAAATTCTTCAAAAGTGAGATGTGAGTTACCGACAGTGCGTAGCAAGTGATGCTTGCTTGACTTTACTCCTGCCTCCCATAAACCACCAAAATATGCTGTATGCTGGTATAAAATGAAACTTAATAGATTGACTAGCTGCATACTCAGCTATCTCTGCTGAGCACCTACTAAGATATCTTGAGAACTCGTTCATAGCTCCTACAAAGTTCCTACCATTGTCGGAGAAAATATCGATTGGTTTTCCCCTTCGTGAAATAAAACGCTTAAGGGCTAAAATGTAAGCTTCCGATGAGAGATCACTGACAGAAATTCTTAATAAAATAAATAAACAAATAATGATTGTCGGGGATATGAACTTGAATTTATTAGTTAAAACTAAATATACTAAACAGCTAACTGATTTCTTAAAATCTGCAGGACTAAAATCTATTGTAAAATTTCCAACTAGAATATCATCTATACAATGGTGCTTAGATCACGCCTACACTAATCTACACATAAATTCGAGCATCACTTCAAAGTTAATCGATCTGGATATTTCCGATCACCACGGAGTAGTACTAACAGTAACTTTACCTAACAAATCCGAATCGAATCCTGTGGGTTTCAAGCGATTGTATAGTGATATAAAAATACATAACTTCACACATAGTATCTCCTTGCATGATTGGGAAAATATTTTGAACAAAACTCAATGCCCCAGCGTCATTTTTGACAATGTATGTAGAATTATAAAGCACTTATTTGACATTCACTTCCTGTTGAAGAAATATCCAATTCGCAATAATGTAAAAGTGTGGATCAGTGACCGCGCTCTCGTATTAAGTAAACAAATTACTACCACTAAACATCTCTTGATAGACACAAAAAATGACAAATTGAGCTTAGAATTGAAACTCGCTGACTTAGAAACGGAATACTCCTTAGAAATTATATCAGCTCGTAGACAGTTCATAAATAAGACTATTGCTCAATGTGAAAATATCTGCCGCGGCGTGTGGCAGATAATAGCATCAGAAACTGGTCATAATAATAAATGTAGTGCTCTAGACGCACTGGTCAGTCGAGCGCCAGGCAACTGCGACTGCGAACGTTTCGCTTCTACCGCAGGTCAATTAAATCTGTTTTATGTAAATGCAAATAAAAGCTCCAATACATCGCCGTGCATAGTTAAGGCTATGCTCTACCTAAGCGCGTTTGTACACAAACGCACAACAGAGTTTTCCTGCGAACCTTTCAGCCTAACAGAGGTCATAAAAACTATAAAAAATATAAAACGCAAAAACTCTAAGGACATTAATGACATGAGTACACGTACATTTGACTACCTACCACCTTTTATGTTTGACATTTTTTGTAAACTTTTTAACAAGTGCCTTCAAACTGGTGCATTCCCAAATACCTTGAAGTTAGTAAAAGTGCAACCGATCTACAAAGGAAAGGGTGAAATGACAGATTGCAAAAACTTCAGACCCATATCTCTCATTCCAATAATGGCTAAAATACTCGAAAAACTTATGAGCAACAGACTAATGTCCTTTTTCAATGAGCTTAACATCCTTAATCCGCAACAGTACGCTTATCAACCGGGAAGATCTACGGTAGACGCGACTCGTGACGTAGTGCACAAAGTGATGAGTAAGTTAGAGCTAGGACAACACACAGCGGCGATCTTTTGTGACCTATCACGTGCATTTGAACTGGTAGATCACAAACTCCTCGTCGCTAAACTTGAGCACTACGGAGTCAACGGCCCCTTTCTAGAGATGATCACCAACTTTCTGTCGAACCGCGAACAGATAACATCTGTACATGACATAAAATCAGACATTCTTCCCCTAGATAGCATAGCCGTTCCCCAGGGTTCAACTATGGGAAACAACCTATTTTTGATCCTAATTAATGACCTAACGGTAGCCTCCACACAAGCGGAATACGTCATGTACGCGGATGATGGATGCTTAATAATATCTGCTGAATCCCATAGCCTCCTCAACGCAAAGGTTAATCATGTGGTTGAAAAAGTAGCTGGATGGTTCTCCGCGAATGGAATGGCACTAAACCTAGAGAAAACAAATATTGTCCACTTTTACTTAGGTACCAACAAAAACAAAGGCCAACTCGATGTAGTCTGTAATGGACTTAAGGTCCCCATCGTAGACTCTGTTAAGTACCTAGGTTTCACTCTAGACCATAGACTAACGTGGGAACCCCATGTAGATATAACATGTAAAAAACTTTCTTCTGCGTGCTTTGCACTGTCCCGCCTAAATGGAAGCCTTGACCTGAGCAATAAGCAAATGGCGTATCACGGGTACTTTCATTCTGTACTGACGTACGGCATAGAATTTTTCGGACAAGCGGCTGAACGTCTAAGACTATTCCGAATACAGAAACGTGCGATCAGAATCCTGTGCGGCGTGGAGTGGGACCATCCCGCTAGGGAGCTCTTTAAGGAAACTAAAATACTGACGTTGCCAAGCGAGTTTATTCTGCAAGCGGCCAAATTCGTCAGAAGTCATCTTAAGGAGTTCCCGACGTGGGCTGATACCCACAACTACCCTACTAGACATCGGCATCGACTAAAACTTCCCCAAATTAAATTAGCCAAACTAAAAAATAAAAACTCTGTACTTAAATCTCGAACTATTTTGTATTTTTCTTGTTTTTGTAATGTATTTTCTTTGGTTGCTATGTATTATTTATGTTTGACATAAGAATATTTCTTATTAATAAAGAACTGAACTGAACTGAACTGAACTGACAAGTTCTAAGTGCACAGCGCGCGTTACGAAACATATGAATAAAGCAACGTATACCTTAACAGTTCTAGCGCCCCTACCTTTACGATTTAACATGAGCATTGGTCCGAAATAGTCGCATCCACAACGTAAAAACGGATAGGTTATATGATCTAACCTTTGTGAAGGCAAGGCAAGTTTCCCATTAAAGGGTTTAGTGTTTGAACCTTTTGCACGTGATGCATTCGTGCACGATCTTGCGGGCAAGTTTTCTTCCTCCAGTCGGCCACATTGCTGTCGGACGTCGTAGAGGAGTGCTTGCAGTGCTGCGTGGAACAGGCGTCGATGCTCGTGCCGAAGAAGCAGGACCGTGAACTGGTGACGTGCGCACAGAAGTATCGGATGCTTAACATCGTAATTGAAGTGAGGAGAATTCTGAATTCTACCACCTATGCGTATTAATTTATCTTTGTCGATAAATAGATTAAGTTTCGATAAACTACCTTTTGATTTTAGCGACTGATTTTTTAGAATTAAGTAATATTCATCAGAGAAGGATTCTGCCTGCGCTAACCTAGCTAGACCTAGCTCTGACACTCTTAACTCATCCGCCGTGAGCTCGCCTTGTCGACGATTTGTTCTATCATTGCGTGTATTGTGTATAAATCGTTGTACATAAGCGAATGCGCGTCTCATGCGGTTGAACTGAGAGAACCTTGCGAAATTGAATAAATTATAAGTGTGTGCATGAAATGTGTGAACACTGGTCGATTTAAGTTCAGGAAGATCACATGAAGTTAAAGCTTTCGTATCTGAAGTTAACTCTGTGCAGCTACCTTTGAATTCGCGAAGAAATGATAGTCCGGTCCACCAAAGGTCGTCCGTGGCAAGATCATGCAAAGGTACTCCGCGTGATACCATGTCGGCTGGATTTTCCTTTCCCTTTACATGACGCCACGGACAGTCTCTAGTGATCTCGTGAATTTCAGCTACTCTATTCTGGACAAAAGTCTTTAAAAGATTGGGCGCCATGCGTAACCACCCTAAGACTATCGTTGAGTCGGTCCAAAACATCACGTTGTCAAACCTAAGATGACTCGACTCGCAAATCCTTGCATATAATCGCGCAGCGAGTAACCCTCCACATAATTCAAGTTTAGGTATACTTATAGGCTTCAGTGGGGCTGTCTTACCCTTAGCTGAAAAAAGCCTAATTGTCACATCTTCCATTCTGTTAATGTATGCGCAAGTGCCGTAAGCGGTTTGAGAGGCGTCGCAAAATATATGCAACTCGGTTAGCATGGGATCGATTCCTATGACGTGCCGTGGCACACAAAAACGTTCGAGTGCTGATAGGCTATCGGTAAACCGGTTCCAGGCAGTGGCATTTTTTCGATGTCGGCGCATGCTATGTACCTATAGAGCCGCATCCGAAGTAAAATACCTAACAAATCGCCCTGTATAGCGGAGCCCACACGTTGTAGGTCGTTTAGTGATTTACCAGAACTTGATGATGCGCTTGCGTCGAACACAACACGCAGCTTAGTCGTAATGACGTTCGCGAAAGACCCCATGGTGCGGCATGAAATAATTTGGAGTTCTGTACGTATCAATACGCGTCATGTGACCTAAACTTTCATACTCGTGAATGAACTCACTATACATTTTTTTATATTCCGGCACACGGTTCAGCCGTTTTTCTAAAGAATAGAATCTTGTTTTGGCATGGTAAAGTGTCTCGCCCAAGTCGTCTGGTGAGGATTTGAATGGAATGTTGACAATGAATCTTCCATCCCCATTGCGTCTAGTTGTGGTGATGAAATGATCATCGCATGCCTTCTCCTCCTCAGTTCGCGTATCAGACGGCTTGGGTAGTTCCTCAAGTTCCCAAAACTTTCGCAATTGATTGTCAATCGCTTGTTTAAAATTACACTGGATATGGCCAGTACTGCGCGCATTGATATGTACGGGACCCGAAATTATCCAGCCTAATTGTGTATTTTGTAAGAACGGTCCATTAGGTAATCGTATTTTACCATCACTCAATAAATCCCAAAATGCGTCAGCACCGATTAAAATGTCGATGGTCTGAGATTCGTTAAAGCCTGGATCCGCTAGATGTATGTGTGCAGGCATCCTAAACTGTGCGTGTTGTCTAAGTACTGCCAGCTGAGTAGAAGTAATACTTGGTAATACAAAACATTGTATTTGTATAGAGGAATGAGTTGGTTCTTGATTTTACTTCAATTTCACATATTTGTGATGAAATTCAATAACACAATCAACATATTTCACAATCAACTCTAATCAATTTCTCGAGTGGACTGTATTTTATCGCATTGTAATAGATCGCATAAAGATTGTGTAATTATGCACCGCTCACTACCTGAGTCTAAGAGACAGCACACTAAGTGACTAACATTATTTTTATCTGTGACTTCAACCACCGCTGTTGATAATAATACAGGTTGCATACAAGGATACTGCGCGCATAGTATATCTGTGTGTGTGTGTGCAGTGGTAGCAGGGGGTACCTGTGGAGTAAGGGATGCCTGCATGGCTATAGCTGGTTTGCTGTCTTTACTACATGACTGACCTGACTGCCCGGTAACCTGCAATGTACTGTCTGTGTGTATCAGTGAATTATGTTTTTTATCACACCTTCGGCATGGACCTAATCTACACTTTGAAACAACATGACCTGACCGAAGACAGTTCTCACATACTTTACTATCTTTCACACATTTCAACCGAGCCTCTAGATTGTAATCTAAAAATATTTGGCAAGTGTACAGTGGGTGATTATCTTTGCACAAAAAGCATAACCTTTTGTTGCTAGGCTGAGCTTTGTTTGTAGAAATATTGCAGAGAACCTTCCCAACTTTACCTGTATGTGTGACTGTACCTTAATTATTATTGGTGTGGGAGCTTTGCAATGATTCTACCATGTCTGCACGGTCCTTTAGGAAAGGCAACATTGATTTTATATTTATTTCACTCTTTGATTGTTGTGAGTTTAATTTGTATTGTTCCCAGGCACGTTCTGTTGTTTTGTCTAATTTAAAAACAATTATGTAGATTATTAGAGTATCCCAGTGCTCTACTGGTTCACCTAGAAGCTTTAGTGCTCTTGGATTTAGCAGAATGGTGTCGATTCCTAAGCAACTCTGGTGATTCTTTGGTTAGATTCTGTATGCTAAAAAGAGACCTTACATGATTTTGTATCAATAACCTAGTATTGTTGAATCTATTTAGAAGGAGCTCCCATGCCACTTGATAATTATTGGCAGAAAACTCTAGAGAATCAATTACTAGGGCTGCGCTACCTTTCAGAGAGGACTTCAAGTAATGATATTTCTGAATGCTACTTATTTTACTTGAGTTGTGCACTAGTGATAGAAAGGTGTCCCTATATTCTAACCAATACTCACTTGAACCGTCAAATGTAGGAACGGTGATTGTAGGAAGTTTGACTGCGTCACTGTGACATGTTTTTGAATCAGTAGAACTCTCATCTTTGCTTATTAGACACTCTATAATGGCCAGTGTGCTGTAATAACAGTGTTCAAACATCTCTCGTTGCTCTAATTGACCTTCGAGGTCCACATTAATAACTAATTCTTCCAGATTAGATTGAACACTGCAAAATTCAGCAAAAAGGCTACCTGCTCCTTGCATTCTTAGCTTGAGATCGGCTTTAGCTTGAGGTGAAAGAGCTCGCTACTCACAGAATTGACATGTTTTGTAAGCCTAGTAAGTCGACCTTTGATAACTGATCGCTTCTTTATGATATCACGTATAACCTGATTTGTGCTCTCATCACTTGTTTTTTTTTTTTTTTTTTTTCATCCATTTTTGTCTACAATCGGCTGTTCAGCCATAATTAGACGCGGTCTCGGGTGGGATACTCAGGTGCCATTTCCAATGAAAGGCACCATCTCTACACTTGAATACTTTAGTTCCTTCGGTCAAGCTCAAGAATATTCCATCTCTTAAGGCGTTTTATATTGTCTTGGTTCTGTAGCAGGTGTCTTGCTAGTGTGTTGCTATGATTGTGCAGTCTTTCCTTGTATTTTTTGCTGTATTTGTTGACTTCTTCTTTTATGGTTGGCATTTCCAAGTATTCGTGTATCTCTGTGTTTCTCACAAACCAATGTGCGCTGGAGATGGTTCTTAATGTGATGTTTTGAAACCGCTGTAGTATCTCCAGATTAGAGTTGCTGGCGGATCCCCAGAGTTCTATTCCATAGGTCCAGATGGGTTTAATTATTGCCTTGTATACAAGTAATTTGTTACTGAGAGATAGTTGTGATGTACGGCCCAACAACCATGAAAAGTTCTTGAATTGCATGTTTGCTTCTGTTCTTTTGGCTTTAATGTGGTTTGCCCATGTCAGCCGTCTATCTAGGTGCAGGCCTAAGTATTTTACTGTATTGCTGGTTGGCAGGGTTCCTCGATCCATATGAACGGGGGCACAACTGCCTTTTCTCAATGTGAAAGTGACCTGCGTGGACTTTGTTACGCTAGGCCTGATTCTCCATTTTTGAAGCCATTCGCCGATCTTATTCAACTGTACCTGCAGTTTAGCGGAAGCCAGTTCGGGGTCGGTATCGCTTGCAAGACATGCAGTATCGTCTGCATAGGTCGCTGTCACTACATCTGGTGTCTCAGGCAGGTCAGCCGTATAAATGGAGTAGAGAACAGGACCTAGCACTGATCCTTGTGGTACCGACGCTTTAATTGGATAAAGCCTTGAAAATTCTTCTTCATATTTCACTTGGAACTTTCGTTGTTCCAGGTATGATTTCAGAGTCATATAAAATGAGTTTGGTAGCAGGGTTTTTAGCTTATATAGAAGTCCTTTATGCCAGACTTTGTCAAATGCTTGTTGGATGTCAATGAATACAGCAGAGCAATACTCTTTTCTCTCCAGGGATTTTAATCAATTTTAATCTAATTTTGTGAACAACTCTATGCACTTGCTCTACTGTAGCATGTTTCTCCCGGAACCCAAATTGGTGATCTGGGATGATCTTGTTCTCATCCAAAAATGGCTTTAGCCGGGTCAGTAGAACTTTCTCGAACAGTTTAGACAGGACTGGGAGCAAACTTATGGGTCTGTATGAGCCGGGTTCAGTTGGTGGTTTTCCGGGTTTGGGCATCATGCATATTGTCGAGATCTTCCATAACATTGGATAGTGATGTATTCGCAATATCGCGTTGAACAACATTGTTAGAAATACAATAGGTTTTTTGGGTAGTTGTTTCAGAATTTCTCCCGTTATCAGGTCGAAGCCTGGTGCCTTTTTGTTTTCCAGATTGTATATCATTTTCTTTAATTCTCTGGGAGTAACTAGTGTCAAAGGTAACGATAGTTGCTGATCACTCAATAATGTGTGATCAATTTGGTCTTCAAATTCTGTCATGTTTGATACATTTGGAGTGAATACTTCACTTAGGTGCTCGGCAAACAACTCTGCTTTCTCTTTTTCGCTTTTGGCCCACGGTTTATCAGCGTCTTTTCTTATTGGTGGAATGTGGTTTTGAGGTCGTTTAAAGTCTTTGGTTATTTTCCATAGGGAATAGTTATCTTTCTTATGAGCAGATAGTGTTTGCAGCTTTTGTTGGAAGGTTTCGTTCTGGTTTTCTTTAATAAGTTCTTTTAGCTCTCTGGAGGCTTTATTGTACTTAAACCTATCTGCCTGTGCTCTACTTGTTTGCCATTGCCGTCGTAGCTTCCGCTTTTCCGCCAACTTGTGCCGTATTTTTAGCGGGATGTTATTTCTTCGGTCAGTGTTTCTGAGAGTCGGTGTAGTACGCCACGCAGCGTTCTGTATTAAGTTCGTTATGTAAAACGTTGCTTCGTCTATTTCCTGTTCTGTTTTGAGTTTTACTTTTAGGTCTACCTCGCTTTCCATATACCTTACGAATGATTCCCAGTCAGTTTTGTAATTGTATAGGGTTGATAGTGGTGCTTTATATATTGGTGTGGCGCTAAAAGTTGCTATGATTGGTGTATGGTCTGAGACAGAATCAAGCGAGGATTCTACGTCAAAGTAGGTGTGCGACAGGCCTTTTACAACAAAGAAGTCTACGAGGTCAGGTGTTTTGTTTACGTCAGTTGGCCAGTATGTTGGCTTGTTTGTTCCCAGTGCTATGAGATGTTTGTTGTCAATACTTTTTTTCAGTTCTCGTCCTTTTGTAGTTATTAGTCTTGAACCCCAATAGGTGTGTTTGCAGTTCCAGTCTCCGCCACTTATGAATCGGTTTCCTAGACTCTGGAAGTAGCGGTCGAACATGTTCTGTTTTGGGTTGTGCTTGGGTGGGCAGTAAATGGCACTAACATGAATAGGACCCATTATGTCATTTATTGTCAAAGTTGTGGCTTGCATCCAGTCTTCCTGAAATTGACTGTGTAAGTAGTGCTTAATGTTACTTTTTATAATCACAGCGGAGCCACCATGAGAGGTGTTGTCAGGGTGGTTTGTACAGTATACATTGTGAGTTTCAGATATCAGAGCTATGTCAATTTTGTTGTCTATCAATAATACTTTAAGTTCTTGTTTATTTGGCGCTAAGCCATTTATATTCCAGGTAGCAATTCGTATGGAAGTCATTACGAAAGTTTACTAATGAGGGTGACGATAAGGTTCATGTGCTCAGCTGTGTGATCAGCTGGTCAATTCTTTGTGTTTGTGTTATTATTAGCGCTTCCAGACTTTGTCTATGTTCTCGTGAGGGTTTTTCAGTCTCTGTTTCAGTCTTTTCTTTTCTCTGTGGTTTGTTACCATCGTTATATGTGTAATTGTTTCTTTGGGACTGTGTATGGTCTCCGTTGTTTCTTGCGAATGTTCTCTGTGTATGTGTGTTGTCTCTGTCGTTTCTTGCGAGTATTCTCTGTGTCTGAGTGTTGTCAGAGTTATTTCTCTTTTGTGTTCTGTGTGGCTTTATGGCTTGTGAGTGGTTTTCTGGGCTTTGAAGTTCAGTGAGTTTTATCACATTTTTTTAGATTATTTGCTTCCGATTTGGCTTTCCTCTTTTAAGTGTTTCGCTGTAGAGTTCAAGGCATTCAGCGGCAGTCAGGTCACGGGCTTTGCTTTGGGAAGTTAAATATTTTATGGTATCATTACAGTCAGAAGTATCTTTAACTGGCGTGTTGTTCTTCGTTTTCAGCGCTGGGCTCTCTTCCGCAACGATTTGATTTTCTTTGCTTGGGCGCCTTTTCAGGATGTTTGTAGGGCGTTTTCTGGCTAGGACTTCCCTGTATACCTGGCATCCTTTGTAGCTAACTGTGTGGCTTCCTGAGCACAACGTGCAAATTGCCGGAGTATTTCTGTCAACAGTACACATGGAGGTTTCGTGTGCACCAGCACATTTTACACACCTGTATGGTCTCATGCAATTGTTTTTGCTATGCCCATATTGCTGGTATCTTTTGCACTGCACTACTGAGGTTTTTCTTTTAGGGTCTTCTATGAGAACTCTTTGGTTGTAGATTACTCTTATGTTCTTAACTTGTTTGTTATTTTCGTGCTGAGCTATGTTCACAAAGAATGTATTTAAGGGTTCCTTAGTGCCTGGTTTTCGGGCTGTTACTATTTCCCCTTGTACAGTATTCCCAGTTTTCTCAATTGCTTCTATTATCTCATCTTTGGGTGTACTAAAATGGAGATGCTTGATAACGATTCTCATACATTTTTGATCTTTTCGAGTAAAGGTGTACCCAATCAGTCCTTTGTTTCGGATATGTTCAATCATTATCTTGTATTTTTCTACAGTATGTGTTGAAATAATTAATTGATTTTTTGAAACTATTTTATAAGTGAAGTCATCTTTGTCCATAACTTCCTCAATAGTTTGTGTCAGCTTAATCAGGTCATCAACACCATAGAGTATGATTGGTGGTGGTTTTGGTGTTCGTTTGGCTGGGATATCTCTCTCCTCCACATCAAGCAGAGCAAAGCTATTACTGGTCTCGATATCCAATTTAGGATTAGGTTCTTGGTTAACTATACCTCTGTGTGTATTAATAATTTCGTTTCGCTTATGGCTTCTTTTCGCATGGTGTATTTGGCTGTCTTTTTCTTCAGGAGAGCGATGTCGTTTCGGAGTGGGCGGTCGTTCATTTGCTCGGTTGATCCCTGCCTCACTGAGAGATGTAGACCTTTGTCGGGTAAATAGTCCCGAGTGGAACAGTTGTTGTGTCAGTATCTTCTTAGGTTTGTCTTGTTGAGTTTGTGTAAATGTAATTTCCTTGGGTAGCAATCCTTTGCCCCCCCCAGAATACGTGGGGCTGCCCGAGCATTGCTCAGAGAGGGATTCTCCGACGGATTCACCGACGGTACCCTCCTGGGTTAGATTATTTTTAAGTTTTGCTTCTTCCATGGTTGGTGTGTTTTTTTTTCATTAGGGTTGTCATCCCTTTCTTAGTTGTAATTTTTTGTCTTCAGGGTTTTCTTCCCTTTGCTACTGTGATTTTTTCTTCAGGGTTTTCTTCCCTTTAGTTAGCCAGGTGATTCGGTTAGGGCGCCGAAGATTCGCCTTTCGCCTTCGTATTCGGCTGCTACGGTCCCGAGGTAGGATGGAAGCGTGCGAGAACTCGTTGCCAGTGGCAGACCGCAGCATTGTCCAGGAGGGACGACCAACACAGATAGACGTGTGGGCCCATCAATAGACCGAGGCGTCAGTCTAGAGATGGCGTGGACGTATACGAAGACTAGTTGGTCCGCGCCTGATAGCCTCGGCTCGCACTCCCAAGACGTGCGCTTATGGATTCTAAGCATTTTTTAGGTGCGTGTCCCCTGGCAGAGAGCACGCCCCGCCAAGTCCTACACCAACCCCCTCCCTCATCACTTGTAACTGTGATTTTAGGTATTGGAGATTTAGACCTATCCCTATCTTTGTCGCTCATCTTGGTGGTTCAGTAGAAGGTGGAGTACTTACGGTTTTTAGTGGAAATAACCTTGAATGCTTGTACCGGCACGGTTTCACTAACACCTTGTAGGTAACTCACTGCGTCTCGACTACTGAAAATAGGAAAATTACCACAAGTTAGCACGTGTGTATGGAGACAGGGAGGGAGGAATGGCTGGCCGTACCACATTGCGTGTTTGTTCGGAGGATGATCGACGGTTTTCTCGATGTGGATTTCGGCTAGCCGCGTCCTTTTCTTCCTTGATTGTAACGATGGATTTCTTGAAAAGAATGGATGGATGGAAGCCTCCTTTTCTCCCGGCAGCGTCCGCGTGGCAACGTGGTCGTGTTGGTTAGGTTCGTGGTATTTGTTATGCGTCCGGCGAAGATGGACCAAATGTAATTGCCTGGGAGTTTGTAGCTGCCTTGTAGGATGTTTTTTAATGATAATCTTCGTTGTATTCAGGAGTATATTCAGTTTTACGTTACAATCGTGGATAGACGTACGAGTTGGGCGTCGGTCAAGAAGAAAGGAAAGAATTACAAGCCGTCTCAAAAAGGGTCAAGTGTGATCACTAATCAATTTGACATTGACAATTATAAAATTCTAGACTTCTTGGAAGGCTGGAACAAGGGCCTTATCTTACTAGCGGATTGCGAGCGTCCGCAAAGCGGAGCGGGCGCGCAACGAGATCGCCGCGAGTAGCAGCGTGGACGCCATTTTGTACTGTCTGGTACAAACGCCAGCCCGTCTTCCCCGCCTCACTTCAGTCCGTAACGAGACACGAATGTGAGAGGACATATCATGGCATCGTTGGGAGATTCGGATATTGATACCGAGTTATTTATAAGTGAAATCCAAAATCTTTACGTAATATGGGATCAAAAAAGCAGAGAATTTAGTAAACGTAATTAAAAAAAAGGCATGTTTGCAATTTATTTATTCAAGGCTTTACGGTACAGGTCTCCGGCGTCTTCGAAGTAACAAATTCAACAGCAGTGTCTTCTCGTCGGAATCCATTTTATTACTGAGTGTACAAAGACGCGACGAAAACGTTGCCAATTTGCCACGCGTCCGCGACGTCTTCTATGTGCAACCGCGGCGTGTTCGCGACGCATTCGCTGCGCGCCCGCCCGCCCCGCAGCCGCTCGCAAACCGCCAGTATGATAAAGGCCTAAGAGATGAAATAAAGGACTTTATAACTTGTATGTCATGTTAAAGTCATGAAGTCCTTTATTTCATCTTAAAACTTTTTTTTTCTATCTAAGTTTTGCAGAATGACAAAATAACAAACGCTCGCATGACCAAAATCAGTTAATATAATTTTATTTGATATAACGTTCAAATAAATAATGCTGGACAATTCACACAGCATTATGTCGCCCCAAGCTAGATAATAAATAGTAATAATAAATAAGGCTGAACAATCCACACAGCATCATCCAGCCCCAAGTTAAGCAGAGCTTGTGTTATGGGTACTAGATGACAGATATACATAATACAATATACTACATAGATAAATATTTTTTATTATACATAGAAAACGACCAGAACTCCTGGAATAAATATCAGCAGATCATACACACATTTTTCCCGAGGCGGGAATCGAACCCTCCTGCGTCGCAAGCGGACCTTCGCCCACCGCGCCACATCGGTCGTCAGTCGATAATGCTGTGCATCTTCTTAGTGTTAAGTTAGAGTTAATCTTAGCTTCTAAGATGCCAATTTAATGTGTTTATATATTTTTTTGTCTTATCTGTGGTCTGCCACCCGTGTTGACACGCGCGCGCCAATGGTTCTGTCAGAAAACCAGCGTTGCTCTACTTCTTGTGGAGAAGTAGAGCAACATTATGCTGAGACAGGACCTATTGGTTCGCTTTGTAGAGTCACTTGTTGCTTTTATTTATATATGTAGATTTTTTTATTTCTTTATGTTCTTATTTACCTGTATTATAATATGTAGTAACAAGCTGCTCCTACTTGTGAATCAATAAAAGTATTTTCTTTCTTTCTTTCTTTCTTTACGCAGTGAAAAACTCACCGATACAAACAAACAGATGAAATTATACGGGAATAATCTAGTACACGGCGAACAATTTATTGCAAATGTCATGAATATTACCATCGCCCTGAAACCAAAATCAATTTAAGGAAAATAAAAATTACTTGAGTACTTCTACTAGAGTGGAAGAAGATATCAATCGTTGATATCTATCAACGATTGATATCTTCTTCCACTCTACTCAAATAGAAGAAGAAGAAGATATCAACAATTGAAATCTAAGTACGCAAGTAGTCAAGTAGTGAGTACCTACTTAGATATCAGTCTAATCTAAGTAATTTTTTTTATAAGTAGGCTTTAAACCGAATATTTCAATGGTCAGTCCTGAAATTTATTTATTAGAACATTAGATATTTTATAACAACTTATTATATCTTTTCTTCTTAAGGATTATACTGAAGCCTAAGGTCTGACTTGGCTAGTTCTAATATACAAATTATTATATACACATGTACGTTTAGTACAGTAAAACGGTCATGTAGGAGTTCTGTGTTTGTTGGTAAGTCTCTACCAACAATTAAAATTTTTGGATGAATAAAATAAGAACTTGCAGCTTTAGAACTTGCGAAAACTATTTTATTTTATTTTGCTTTATTTGGATGACAAACAGTTTTACACACATAACAGATAAACTTATATAATAACTTATAACCATTTATGTGTCCTCGCCATAATATAATTTGTATTTGAAAACTAGCCGAGTCAGACCTTAGGCTTCAATATATTATCCTAAGTTATAAGAAGGAATAGATAGATAGAAATCACTTTATTATACCACACAAAACAAAAAACAATACAAAAATAATTACTTAGAATAAAGGAAGTATAAAGGGCAGCCATCGCTGAGAGCGATCTCTTCCAGGCAACCTTAGGATGGACTAGACGTTAAGGAATTGTTCCTTAACGTCGACGGTGGCACTTTAATAAGTAAATTGGTAAAAAAAAGAAAACAAATACTTACACTACATACCTACATTATAAACATTATAAATTATAATAAACTTACAAACACATAAGATAAGGCTATCAATCATTTTATATGGATAAATAATGCTGATGCAGTAGTTTTTTGAAGATTGGGAGTGATTGATGAAATGATATTCTAACTTGTTATAAAATATTTTATATTGTTTATCCATACTAATATTATAAAGATTATTGATTTTTTGTTTGTATGTTTGTTTGTTTGTTTGTACTGAATAGGCTCCGAAACTACTGGAACGATTTAAAAAATTCTTTCACCGTTGGGAAGCTACTCTATCCATGTGAACATAGGCTGTATCATATTTTAGAAAAGTCAGGGATCCTTACTAAAACTTCAAGAATGTAACCCAACGTGTGAAAAAATTCAAAAAAAATTTAATACCCATACGAAGCCGGGAAGGTCCGCTAGTTAGAAATCAACTTCAGGACTGACCATTGAACTTGACACACATTTAGTTCTCACTTTTTTGTCGTTGAACTCAACAACCAAGTATAGACCATCATAGGACCTGGCTCTCATTTCACATTTATGTTTTTGATAGGATACAACTTACAAGCCAATAACTAACAATCCCATTCCAAGATCTGAACAGAATTCGTTCAAGCTTTCTCTGAAAAATGACAAAAGAACCAAATTTATCGACATAGTTCTAAGAATTAGCAAACTGAAGTGGTAGTGGGCCGGCCATATCTCGCGAAGAACCGACAACCATTGGGGTAGACGTGTTCTTGAGTGGAGACCGCGACTTGGCAAACATAATGTAGGACGCTCTCAGGTCAGGTGGGATGGCGACCTGTGAAAGGACTGCAGGCAGAAGCTGGATACGGCAAGCTGAAGACAGGGCGGTATGGCGCTCATACGGGGAGGCTTATGTCCAGCAGTGGACTACTATAGGTTGATTGGAATGATGATGATGAATTTAAAATATAAATAAATAATGTAATAAATATATTACTAAGACTCCGCTGTCCGTCCGTCTGTCTATCTGTCCTTCTGTCACCAGGCTGTATCTCATGAACCGTCATAGTTAGACTGTTGATATTTACACAGACGATGTGTTTCTGTTGCCGTTATAATAACAAATACTAAAAAACAGGATAAACATTTTTATAGATAATGGTACGGAACCCTTCGCGCGCGAGTCTGACTCACACTTGGCTGGTTTTTTTATTTTACTATAATTTCAAATAATACAAAATAAATAAACTGAATCCCGACGATCATTTGTTCCAGTAGGACAAATCGTATCAGCACTACGGTGTAGCCACACCAGAAGACCATCGTATAAGATGTCGTCGGCCAAATCGTCACTTTCCGGTGGGTTCCGGTGAGTTTGTGGACAAACGAAGGTCTACCGAGATTTAAAAAAAAACACCTTAAATTACTTAATTACAAATAATATTTTAAAGAGGAAAGGTTTGAATTTTTGTTGGTTTGTTTGTTTGCTTGTATTGAATAGTCTCCGAAACTACTCGACCGATTTGAAAAATTATTTCACAAAGCTACACTATCCGCGGTGAACATAGGCTAATTATTATATATTCAAAAAAATTAGGGAGCCTTACTAAAACTCCGATAATGTAACCCAAGGTGTTAAAAAAATTACCTTAAATATTCCAATATTTCCAATACCCGTGCGAAGCCAGGACGGTCCGCTAGTATTTTATAATAGGAACAAGTTGTAACTACTTCATAGTGAATCAATAAATGAATTTTCTTTCTTCATTACTTACATGCATAGCACCATAGTTAAACAAACAGTAGTAGTGGCAAACATAATGAAGACTAAAATCATGACCAGACGTACGAATCCATTTTTGCCAGAGGAGTATTGCAATGGTTCGCCTGTAGTCTCGACTTCTGTGTTAGATACGAAAACATTGATTAGGGTCGGTACATATCTGACGGAAAATGCGTCGAGCGTATCATCCGTCGCGGATGTTCGGTCAATAAATTTAAACGTACATTACGCGTCTAGTCAGTTCGAACGGCCTGTTCACAAAGGATCTCCGCTGATGTTACACCTAGTCTGGATGCATCATACAAAATACACGTATTGACACGTTACGTCGATCGACTATGCGTTGTCGCAAACAGACGCTGTACGAAGAAAAGAAGAAGGTTGAATTTTCGTATTAATATATAATATATTAATATTTGCCTGTTCTGGCGTAACGCGACCGATAATACGCGACGCATTTTCCGTCAAATACCTACCGTTAAGAATCTAAAAGGTAACTACGAACCTTAAAACTCTAGAAACTATCGTAGTTATTAAAACAAAAAAAAAATGTGTTAGTGTACGTGACGTACCTACATTACAAACATTTGAATATACTTACATAGACATAAGATAAAGCTATCAATTTTTTCACAAGGATAAATAATGCTGATGCAACATTATTTATCCTTATGACCAACATTATATGTCTCAACGAGAGACTTCTTCAAGGTAACCTGTTTACTACTGAGACTAATAATAATGAAGAGAGATCCATCCATCAGAATAGCTTGGTTTTATTTCTTTCATTTTTTTTGCAATAGTCTCTACACCTGGCGGATACCATCTTTGGGTGTATCATATTGTGCACCCGAGGATGATACCCGCTATGTGTAGCCATCGCCTTTAGATTAACTTTCTCAAAGGGCCTCTGTGCTGTTGGCTTCGGCCCCACGCAAGCCTTCCAAAGGACCGGGTCACCTTATGGCCCGAGATGATGGTTAATTAAGAGAAAATACGAGTTCAGAACGAGCATAAATAATGCTGGACAATCCACACAGCAAGGGTGTGAAAGATTAGTTGGAGGGAATACTACATTGTTCCTATACTGTTGATAATATTATATTCATCTAGCTGCGCCCCGCGTTGAAATGAATGAATGAATGAACTCTTTATTGTAGTTAAAACTATAAAATAACACCTTATATTTAAACATTACACAATAGAAGTACAATAGGCGGCCTTATCGCTGACTCCGATATCTCCCAGGCAACCTAGGGATGGAGAAAAAGATATAAGCAAACTAAGAGTTGGTACATCACAAACAAACAGATGGAGAAGTATCAAAAACAAGAAATTAAAAAATTAAAAAAAGGATACATACTATATACATTGCATGCAATACATTTTGGGAAACTACGTCAAATCTTCACGTCATCCATACCGCAATGCTTGAAAACGAAAGTTTTCAATCAGTGCGTCCTACCCGTTATGACCTACGGAGCTGAGACGTGGACACTCACGATAGGGCTGGTCAACCAGTTCAAAGTCGCTCAGCGAGCTATAGAAAGATCTATGCTCGGAGTTTCTCTGAAGGATAGGATTCGTAACGAATACATCCGACAGAGAACCAAGGTTATCGACATAGCTCAAAGAATTAGCAAGCTGAAGTGGCAGTGGGCCGGCCATATCTCGCGAAGAACCGACGGCCGATGGGGCAAACGTGTTCTTGAGTGGAGACCACGACTCGGTAAACGTAGTGTAGGACGCCCTCCGACCAGGTGGGATGACGACCTGCGAAAGACTGCAGGTAGATGCTGGATGCGTCAAGCTGAAGACAGGGCGCTATGGCGCTCATTGGGGGAGGCCTATGTCCAGCAGTGGACTAATATAGGCTGATGATGATGATGATGATGATGATGCAATACAAAGCTACTTAAATTAGAAACTAACCTAAAAGATAAACTATAAATAAGAATAACTGAATACCACGGAAGGTACCACAGAGATA
Source organism: Eupithecia abbreviata (assembly GCA_943735965.1). NCBI lineage: Eukaryota > Metazoa > Arthropoda > Insecta > Lepidoptera > Geometridae > Eupithecia > Eupithecia abbreviata. Next base: position 3,879,577 of record OX030996.1, read on the forward strand.
AATTTCAATAAAAACTGATCACAGCTGGAGCTACAAGTCACGTCTGAAGAGACAGTAACTGAATGAGAAAGACAGAAGAATGAAATCTATGTATCAAATGGTTTATAAACCTTCCTTTTGAATCACTCTATCTAAAAAAAACACATCAAAATCCGTTATGTAGTTTTAAAAATCTAACATACATAGGGACAGACAGACAGCGGAAAGCGACTTTGTTTTATACTAGTTATGTAGTGATATTAGTGTCTTGCTTAGTATTAAAAAAGTTACAAATAAGAGGTTTGCATAATATTAATAAATGGTTATGTATTTTGTTCTTTATCTAGTGCGGGCTACAGTTATCCCGTGGTTTATATTTGGGAAGAATTCTTAAAAAATTTCTGACTTGTCCAAGAGGTCTAAAGGAAGTAAAGCACTTTTATGTTTGATATCTTTCGCATGGCGAATAGTTATTCGCCTTCTACAATGTCGCACGAATTATGAAACACGAAGTAACATTACCTAATAATTAATTAATTAATTAAATTCATTTATTCATAATAATAAACCATTGTGTTAGTTTGCTTATAACTAGATGTTAGTACTTATAATTAACTACAGATTTTGTCCTTTGTACCAATTGGTGCACTACAGGACAGTAAAATTTTTCAGCAATCGCGGTTAGGATGCTGTTTCTACTCCCAAGGGTTCTGCTGAGTAGTGAAGCTGACTTTTTCCGCTAGATGGCATCGAAGGTGTCGGTGCGTGCCTGTGCGAACATGGCCCAGGCACTGCAGAATCGCGGTAGTCGCAACAACAACCTAAACGCGTTATTATATTGGACGCGCAAAGCATTCTCAGCCTTTTGGGTATAGTTGACCCACAGACTCGCTGATTAAAATGAAGACTAATATGTGATGCAATTTGCTATATTGCGTAATGCTGGATGCGTCAATCTGAAGACAGCGCTATGTCGGTTATTGGGGGAGGCCTATGTCCAGTGGCCTAATATAGGCTGATGAGTGTAATTGCCTAGAAAAGACTCACGATTCTCTATCCGTCTTATCACATACACCAATGTAGTGGGCACTTTTTTTCTCGGCTCCGGCAAGCTCTGACATTCGTACAACAGGAAATTTTTATTACTGAACCCCGTTTTCGTATGTTCTTGTGACTCGTCCATGTTTATTCTCACTTCCGGGCTTTGAGGCTTTTCATTTTCACTCTCTTTTCCATTATCCTTCTTAGCATCCTCCCTGAGTTCTGCACTCGTGTCATTCTGAAGCTCGATACTTTCTTCATTTGCTTTCCGTTGTGGGGTTTTTATCGAAGCTGAGCTCATCCGTCTTTAAATAAATAACACTTCACCAATTTGATAAATTAATCTAAAAAAAAGTTATTATCTACAAAATAATAATCTATAAAAATATAATAATACAATAACAGCGTAAGAATATATACGAGTTAGAAAATATTGTTAAATATAAATACAATAGAATTATTCAAAGTGACATATAAATAGTAATAAGCATTGTCTATCAATATTTTATGCGTGACACGTTGACAGTATCAAAATCCTGTAAGATGACAAAAAAGATGAAATTGTTTACGTTAAGTTATCATTAATATTTCATACTGTTTTTTCTCTACTTAAGTTTACCTATGACTCTTCACACGGACAATGGCAGAGTTGTAGCAACACAGACTCAGCGAGCCATAAAAAAAGAAGTTGATGACAAGAACGAAGTTTTCCTGTACGTATTATGTTAATCCATTGCCTCGATGCGATTTTCCTCAAACGCTTTAACTCTGTTGTAAATAGTAGATCGCCAAGATGGACGCAAGACGCCAGATACGTAAACAGAGACCTAAGCCCTCCTACACGTATACATATATAACTCATCGGGCCAACTCTACTGCCATGCGTGCCAAGACCAACCGTTCAAGACCAAGTTCGGTCTAGCGAGCCATATTAGAGCTCATGATAGAAAAAATCCGTGATTACCTAGGGTCGCCGTCATTGAAATCGATGAGGAGGCCTATATATATATATAACTCAACTTGATACTAACCGACGTGGCCGAAGATTCGACTAGGAGACATCATATTTTATTATCTAACCAGTTTCTGCCCTCTGCTTCGCACGCGATGTTTCTATGGAAATGTTTGAAGATTAATTATATCCCAAAGGAACTGATTTATGGATATTAACCTATAACCTACTACGACGTAGTAAGCTGCGGGTTCGATTTCCGCCTTGGGACAAATGTTTGCAAATATATGTTCCGGGTGTTCTGAGCGCTTTTATGTATAATAAAACATATATTTCTACGTAATGTATTGTATTCAGTATATCAGTCATCTAGTACCCATAACACAAGCTCTGCTTAGCTTGGGACCAAGTAAAAGTAAAGTAAAGTAAAAAATCATTTATTTCTTTAGGCTTACAAAATAAGCACTTAGACAAGTCATATTTTATACATTAAATTATTATCAAAAAAAAATATTTTACTGTTCATTTAAATTTTTTGTCCACTAGTGGAAGAAGTGAAAAAGAAACCACTAGCATGTTCATCTCTTATATGTCTAATACATGGTTATTTGCCTATTTAAGTCTAAATATAGTATGATTCGATACATGTCAATATTTAAGTAAAGCTATGCACAATAACAAATTACTTACATACTATTGTCGGTGCGAAACTGAGCGACATCTGGCCAAGCATTAACATCATTGAGATAATCATTTATGTAGTAGAAAGCCTTCTTGATGAGATTTATTTTTATGTAATTTTTAAATTTACGAATAGTGAGCTCAGTTGCTTCAGATGAAAGCTTATTATAGAAGCGCACGCTATTGCCCATAAATAATTTCCCTATCTTGTGTAATCTAAATGATGGGATGTGTAACTTGTTCTTGTTTCTTGTATTTCTATTGTGAACATCACACTTTTTCATAAGGCTATCCTTATTTTTGTGGGTATACATTAGATTCTCATAGATGTATTGCGATATTACAGTCAGAATATTAATGTTTTTAAATAATTCCCTCAAAGAATCTCGTGGCTTTAATTTATAAATAGCGCGTACCGCCCTTTTTTGAAGAACAAATATGGTCTGGATGTCAGCTGCCTGTCCCCAAAGCAAAATACCATAAGACATAATACTATGGAAGTAACTGAAATAAACTAACTTAGCTGTGTCTTCATTGGTTATATATCTAATTGTTCGAACTGCATAAACTGCTGAACTAAGTCTACCTGCCAAAGCCTCTATTTGCGACCTCCATTGAAGAGAAGAATCAATATGTAACCCTAGGAATACAGTAGAGTCTACAAGGTGAACAATCTCATCCTTCAGCATTATTTTTGTTGGGAGTTCTCTTACATTCGGTAGCATGAATTTTATACATTTAGTCTTTTTAGCATTGAGTAGTAGGTTATTGACGGTGAACCAATCTAGTATTTGTGAAAGCGAATTATTTACATCGTCATAGTTATATTTATTTCTATCAACTTTAAAAATCAATGAAGTATCATCAGCAAATAAGACAATATTACAAAGATCTTTTGCTAAAAACGGAAGATCATTTACATATACTAAAAATAAAAAAGGACCTAATATTGATCCTTGCGGGACGCCTAGTTCAAGTTTTGATCCTCTAGATCTTTCTTTACCAATATCTACTTTTTGAACTCTATCAGCTAAATATGATTGCATAAGGTCCAGTGCCTTGTTACTAATTCCATAGTGTTCCAACTTCCTAATTAGTGTACCATGATCCCCGCAATCAAAAGCCTTAGAAAGGTCACAGAATACACCAATAGCGTTTTTTGCTTTATCCCAGGCATCTAATATATGCTTTAATAGAACTGTGCTAGCATCGGTTGTCGAACTACCCTTGATGAAGCCAAACTGATTTTTATGAAACAGCCTGTTAAGGTTGAAGTGTGAAGTCAACTGAGAGAGGATAATTTTTTCGAAAATTTTACTTATTGCAGGAAGTATTGAAATTGGCCTGTAATTGGCCGGATCAGTATGAGGAACCAGTTTACTACATTTCATAAGATCAGGAAAAACTCCTGCGTCTACACAATTATTGAAAATATGGGCCAAGCAGGGAGCCACTTCCTTAATAATTGTACTTTAGTTGAAATGCCCCAGAGATCCTCAGTATTTTTGATGTTTATAGATTTAAAAGTTTTTACAATGTAATTACCATTTACGTGACTAAAGATAAAGACTTCCTTACATTTCTCAACGGATGATTCTAATAATTCAACTGCCTTTAAAGCAGAGGAATTGAGAGACCGGGTTACAATTTTAGGGATATCAGCAAAGAATCCATCAAAAGCATCTGCAATATCTTTTTCATTTATAAGAATTGAATTATTAACTTTTAACTTTATTTCTCTATTACGTGGCTTTGATTTACCAGTTTCATTATTTATTAGTCTCCATGTCGCTTTTATTTTATTAGATGAGTTTGTTATTTTATTCTTCAAAAATAGGCATTTTGCTGTATTGCAGACTTTCTTAAATGTTTTCGAGTAGTTATTTACATACAAAAGAAACGCAGGGTCATGTAACATAGCTTCTCTAGCACCATATAGATCGTATAGCCTATTCCTACTTCTGTAAATGCCGGGAGTGGCCCAATCAGTAAACCCGACCCTATCTCTAACTGTGCATGTTTTAAGTTTGAATACTTCATTGTGTTCTTTGTTTATAACATTAAAAAGTCTGTTAAATAAACCATTAGGGTCATCAGAACAAGGTATATTAGCTACTGCTAGATCTACTTTACATTTAAATTTACTAATACGGCTCTCTGTGATAGGCCTGTAGGTATTTTCCTCAACTGTTTTTTTATCATTCAAATTATTAATAAAATTAACACTCTGACCATAATGGTCTGATTTGAAATGCTTGATTACTGCTTTATTGGTTGGAGATTGACTGCAGTAAATATTATCTAAACAAGTGGCAGAAGTTAGGGTTACCCTAGTCGGATCATTGAAAAGGTGTTGTAAGTTAAAGCATTTGAATAAATTAATCAATCTATCAGCGAGAGGATTCGCTAAATTATCTATATTAAAATTGCCACAAACAATGAGATCCTTCCTACAAGTAAATACTTTTAGCATAGCTTCTTCCATAGTACTTTCAAAGTCTACCTGATTTGCGTCCGGAGGGCGGTACACACACACTATGATATTGTGTGTGTACCGCCGCTCCAGTTCCACACAAGAAAGTTCAATAGTTCTCTCAATACCAAGTTTAACAATATTTTTCCGTTCTTTACATTTAAGACTCTTTAACTATAATCAGAGAGCCAGCACGTATTGCAGCTTTTCTTTTATAGGAACTTGCAAGACAATAGTTATGATAAAAGGGAAGTAACTGATTTTTCACAATCCAGTGTTCTGTTATGCACATAACATCTACATTTAAATAATTTAAAAATAGTTCTAATTCTAGAACTTTGCTGGGTAAGCCTTGTATATTCTGATGGACTATATGAAATGTATTTGGCTTTCCCATTGTCGATGTGATCAGTTTAAATTTGTATTTAATGACACAGTCGCTTTGATGCCCTCATTAGTACTATTACTAACTACACACACAGGCTCGTCAGGTAACTGCGTTATACTACTTATAACGGGATCAAAAATATTATATGCTAACAATTTAGCAATTATCAATTTACTTTGTTTGGTAAAGTACATTGTATCTCTAGTCAAAAAAGTTTTACTAATAAATTTGTTAGTATCAAAGAATAATATGTCACTATGACGACATGTCATATTGTACAACATCATGTTATTTTGACATCGAGTTTCATTTTGTTTTGATATCAATGACTTTGAATATGGGAAGGAGCAAATAATCAGTTTCCCTAGTCCATTTTCTATCTTTTCTAGAATTACCTCAACTAGCCTTATCAACTGTGACCGCTTGACACAACATTCACCTAGCTGAACAATTAAAGTTGTGTTTTTATTCAAAGAGTCATCTTGCTGAATACGATCAGTAATTATATTTATATTACAATTTGGATAGCAATGATTGACTACATTTTGTACAAGTAAGTCACTCAGCATAATATCCACAGCACCCAACTTCTCTGAGTATATCACAGTTTTCCGGGTATATTGACTACAGTCTAGATTTAATTTCTTAACCGGAGATGGTGCAGCTCGCACTGATAGACCCTCAGTGAGTGCAATCGGTACTGCATTGTTACTAGAGCTATCACAGAGGTCTTCAGAACAGAGAATACATAGAAATAGTAAGTAGGCGGGGCCCGCGTAACACCTAGTAGGCGCAGTAGTGCGCTCCGCTTGGTATGGTATGGTATGGTATGGTAGTTGTACTCCTGTTTCCGCACTAAGACTCAGATTGGTCCTTTGTGCGTGGTGTGTTTGCTAGTTTAACCAGCCTAACTCCGTCCAGAAGCGCAGAATACTCCTGGGATCTTCACAGGCTTCGCGGAGTGACCTCGGATGGTTGAGGATATCTAGTCGCTGCGCTGCGCTGTTACTCCCCCGCATTCCAAGACTACGTGGGCAGCTGATTCTTCGTCGCTCAGGCATGGTGAAGAGGTGTTTGTTTAGTGGGTAGTATCCTGTAAGTGTTCCCACTAGGACGCATAGGTCTGATCTCGTCAGGCACAATAAGTGTTTGGTTAGTCTTGATGAAGCAGTTGGGAGTGCCGCTCTGGATTGGCGGCACTCCTGTAGGCTTGACCGTCTATATCCCTTTTTTCCACAGTTGTGGCTGCCTCGGTGACAGCTACACATTCACATTGAAATATGGAGCTGTGTTTGCCTAAGTACATTGATACATTAATGGACCACATTGTTACTACCGAAGCAGCACTAAGCACAATATCAGACATAAAAATTAATTATGATGTGACGTGGTCCGATCATTTCCCGGTTGAAATTATTTGTAATTTTAATACTTTACAGCCCAAAATTGATAGCCATCGGCCATCTTATAATAATACAATCTGGGGGGAAAGAGACAGCTCTCAAATTAAGCAATATACGCAGCTGTGCTCAAGTATGCTTAGAGATGTAGATTTCCCTCCTATTTTTAGAAAGTGTGCTGATTACGTTTGTAATGACATCGATCATCGAAGAGTAATTGATACAATGTACAATAAAATAGTTAAAATATTAGGATCTGCGGCGGCTAGTAGCTGCTTAAATAAAAGTAATAGTGGGAAAAATAGAAAAAAGAGGCCGCATGTATTAGGATGGAATCTTCATGTAAAAAAGGCTCATGGTGAGGCTCGGCTCTGGTTTAGGGAATGGGTTGCTTATGGTAAGCCATCCTATGGATCTTTGTATGACAGAATGCGTGACTCACGGAGAGAATTCAAAGCAAAGCTTAAATGGTGTCAGGACCATCAGATTCAAATAAAAATGGACATTCTTGCTTCTCATCACTCTGCTAAAAATTTTAGTAAGTTCTGGAAAGAAACAAATAAACTAAATCCAAAGCCGTGCGTCCCCGTGAGTGTCGAGGGTAATAGCGATCCTGTTCAAATTGCCAACCTATTTAGAGATAATTTCAGAGTAAAGTCTCCACTGGGTTCTAGTAGTTCGGAGTCCGACATTAGGCTTGTACAGGCTGGTGATGAAATTATATTAATTTCAGCTAAGGACGTGGCAAGGGTGGTTAAAGGGATGAAACGGGGTAAATCTCCTGGTCACGATTCTCTGAGTATTGAGCACTTAAAACATGCAGGACCTCATTTACCTAGAGTGCTCGCCATGCTATTCACCTTCTGTATAGGACATTCTTACCTTCCTGAGGAAATGATGCGCACTCTTGTTGTACCGATTATTAAAAATAAAACCGGAGACGGCTCTAGTTTGGGCAACTACAGGCCTATATCGCTAGCGACGATAATAGCTAAGGTGCTGGATGGTGTGATTGATAATCATCTCAGTCATAAATTGACCTTACACGATGCGCAGTTCGGCTTTAGGGCCGGACTCTCTACTGAATCGGCAATACTGAGTCTCAAACACACCGTCCGGTACTATACCAGCAGAAATACGCCTGTCTACGCCTGTTTCTTAGATTTATCGAAAGCTTTTGATCTGGTGGCGTATGACAGGCTGTGGCCAAAGCTGTCCGGTGATACAGAGCTGCCGCCTGAGCTAATAATGCTCTTAAAGTATTGGTATGGCAATCAACGTAATGTCGTCAAGTGGGCAGGATCGTTATCGACCGAGTACAGGCTGGAATGTGGTGTGAGACAGGGTGGCATATCTTCTCCACGAATTTTCAACCTGTACATGGATCGTCTGATCCATGAGCTCAGCGGCACCGGTATAGGCTGTTCAATTGATGGCAAGACAGTAAACAACATAAGCTACGCCGATGACATGGTGCTGCTGAGCCCATCGATCAGTGCCCTTCGCAAACTGTTAAAAATCTGCGAAAGTTATGCCGAGGCTCATGGGCTCAGATACAACGCCAGCAAAAGCGAGCTGATGGTTTTTAAAGCTGGAGCAAAGACGTATTCCGCAGTCCCATCAGTTTCGCTGGCAGGCACTGAACTGAAGAAGGTAGCCGAGTTCAAGTATCTGGGCCACTGGGTCTCCGAGACTCTCTCAGATGACCTAGATTTAGAAAGGGAGCGCAGGGCATTATCGGTAAGAGCAAATATGTTGGCCCGCAGATTCGCGCGATGCAGTAGAGCAGTTAAATTAAGTTTGTTTAGAGCGTACTGCCAATCTTTTTATACGTGCAGTCTGTGGGTTAACTACACGCAGAAATGCTGGAATGCCCTGCGCGTCCAGTATAATAATGCGTTCAGAGTGCTACTGGGACTGCCCCGCTTCTGTAGCGCGTCCGGGATGTTTGCAGAGTCCCGCGTTGATGACTTTTACGCAATCATCCGCAACAGAACAGCATCCCTGATGCGCCGGGTGAGGGGCGGCACCAGTAGCTATCTGAACCTTATAGCTGGAAGGCTGGACACGGACTGCGCTTTTATGAAGCACTGGACGCATATACATAATGCTATGCGTCTGTAAACGCAGGATGTGTCCCTTCCAATAAAAATGTTTTATTTTTAGTTCTTAATTTACATATACTCTAACTCTTAACTCTCTATGGCTGTACCATGTATTTTGTGAAGCTGAATTAAATAAAATTGAATTGAATTAATATTGAGGTCCATAGAGTGAATCCCTGCTCCCGTGCCCATATCGGTCTTGGAGCCGTCAGTGTATATTCTCACTCCGTGGCTACCTGATTCATCCCTATGGTCTTCATGCAGTTGTATTCGGTAGTGTTTGTTGTGTATTGGTTTGCTGGGCATTCTGTCACAAGATGCCGCTAGGAGAGGTTCATAGGCAAGGGCTCTGTGCAGGATTTGAGCATGTGGGCAGTCGATGTTTCTCCTCAGTCCCATGTTTTGTAGTCTCAGGGCCGACATGGTAGCCTCTTGTTGTATATATAGGTCTAACGGCGCAAGGCCTAGTATCACGTCTAGGGCAGCGCCTGGTGTGGTTCTCATGCAGCCCGTTATGGCTGAGCACACCATTCTTTGGAAGCGTTACAGCTTGATTATCACGGTGTTTAGCTCAGTTCTGGTTCACCATACGATGGCTCCATATGTGAGTATTGGTCTGATGATAGCGATGTAGAGCCACCTGGATATCTTTGGTGATAGGCCCCATGTTTTACCAAGCATTCTGCTGCATTGGTAGAAGGCGGTAGTAACCCGTTGCAGTTTGTAGTCAAGGTGTTTGTTCATAGGAGTTTATTATCCAGTATGACTCCTAGATACTTGACTTCGGTTTTCGTGGTCATTACACCACGTTTCAATGATTTTGAAGGCAAGTTTCATGAGGTCGCATAGAGTGTTTTCGAAGCAACCGGTTGCCAGGATCGCGAGGTCGTCTGCATATCCTACTGTCACCAGTCCGTGGCCATTGAGCTTACGGATGAGTTCGTCAACAACTATGTTCCATAGTAGGGGCGATAGGACGCCGCCTTGAGGCCAGCCCCTAGCAACTGAGAACCACAAGAGGAGTCTCTTGTAGTTTCGTTAATGGTAACTTGTATTGCTCTATATCTCAACATGTTGTTTATCCACTGTGCTAGAGTTGGCGCAATACCGTAATTGGCAAGTGCTCTATAGATACTGGTGAATTTGGTCTTGTCAAAGGCTCCTTCAATGTCAATGAAGGCTGCCAGAGTTGGTTGTTTTGTAGTTAGTCCGGTTTCTATTCGCGATACCACGCCGTGAAGAGCGGACTCAGTTGATTTGCCTTTGCTGTAGGCATGTTGTTATGGATGTAGTGGATTTTGTGAGAGTATGTTTTCTCTGATCTCTCTATCACATAGTCTTTCAAGTGTTTTCAGAAGAAATAAAGGTTAGGCTTATTGGCCTGAAAGATTTTGGTAGTGTATAGTCACTTCTTCCTGGTTTTGGTATAAAAACCACCTTCACTTCCCTCCATTGTTGCGGTATGTACTTGTGCGCAATGCACGCCCTGAAGATGCCAACCAGGTGGTCTGCTAGTATGTTTCCACACCATCTCAGCATCCCCGGGAAAATCCCATCCAGGCCAGGCGATTTGAAGGGAAGCAAGCTGTTAATTGCCCAGAGTACCTTATCGTGGTTAATCATATTGTGGGCTGTTATCCAATCTTGGTCGGTAGGCGTTGACCAGAATTTGAGGACGACCTCGCCGTAGTGTGCTTTGCCTTGGAAGTGGGCCTGCGCAGCCAGGGACGCGGTTTGAAGAGATCACTCTCAAACCGCGCCTCTAGTCGCTCTCGCACTTCCAAAGCTTGCTCCTCCGTCATGTCTTCGTAGGGTTCGAGCATTACAGCTACGCAAAGGTCATGCGACCTAAAGGCCGCCGCGTAACTGACAGGTTCTAATCTGTGGGTATGTTCCGACCTTTGACGTTTACTATCGCCCGTGGGCGTAGTGCTGTCTTCGGGTCGACTTCGTTTGGAGCTTTCGGGACGAGCTGGTGGGGTAAGCCGGGCCTGTACTCGCCTACCCGCGCGATTCCCTCTAGGTTTTAACGATCGGCGAGGGGTCTGACTGCTTTCGCTAGACGTCAGCGCGACCGTGGTCGCAGCTGGTGCCAGGGCTTTTTCAGTGGGACGAGTCCCTCCTACTGCAGCCGTGGGCAGCGCTTTGGGTACAAGCTGCTGCCCACCGTCAGTGGTCGTCACCCTCGTCGGTGTCTCCGCCTTTTGGGTCCTGCTGGGAGGCTGATTTGGCTGGTGGCTTTTTAGGTGGGGTTTCCAACCCTTCCTTGCCTTATTTTAAGAAGGAACCAGGTTCCAGTAAGTTCCGGGTGTTGGTATGGCAGCTGATAAAGCTGACAGGTCTATCACCGTCTCTTTCGAAGAAGCCCCGAGGGGCGCTCCGACCTTCGAGACATCGCGGGAGTGGTGTGGTCTCGCCGCATCCGATGACGCGGTTGAAGACGTTGAGGGCGCATCTATTGACGCAGCAGCTGTGGATAAAAATAGCGCATGTTGTGACGCAGCCTTACCCTGTGTATGGGGTTTTTTCTGTTGTTTCTTGGGTTTGATTTTCAGCAATTCATTGCCCCCCCCAGAGTACGAGGGGCGGCCCGAGCCGGATGGCTCGGGGAAGGATTCTGCTGAGGTTTTTCCTCCGGTACCTTCCTGGGGTAGTATCCTATTTTGATTTGCTTCCATCTTTTGGATTTGTCGGGTTACCTTACCTTATTGTCAAATTATTAGCCGCCACTAACAATATCCCCCCGTGAAAGGATATTCTTAGCGACGGGAACCAGGGTGCACCAGGCCCGCCACCTACTACCGTTTCCTAGGGACGAATCCCTGGGGACAAGTAGTAGTACGGGCTCACGAGGAGGTTATCTGACCCAGCACCCCTTAAATCAGTCGTGTTTTAATTTAGCAGAGTAAACATACTTCAAAAAAATATATAAAAATACCGTATTGTGCCGTTTTAGAGTGGAAAAACGAAAGCTGAACCAAATATTTAACGAAAGGGGGCATATCATATCAACGGTCAGCATTATTTTATTGTTTTTTGTTAGTTTTGTTCAAAATGCAAAACCGTCAAACAAAAATAGAAAACAGAATCATAGACTATGAGTCATAACACTTAAGGTCGGTTTTTCTTAAACCGCAACTTTCGCTACTGAATTAGGGATGTGCCGTAATAAACACAAATGTGCTATCGATAACTTTAATGGTTATGATTTCGTAAAAATTACCCATTTAAGTTTGTTTTAGGGCGTTTATTTTTGTTTTGTTTTTGTGATGATTTAATCTGGATGTATTTTATACTATGGAAGGGTAATAAAAAAAGAATTTATAATAATGAAAATATTACGTAAATTTCTTGGAGAAAAACTGTTCGAAAATATAAACTTTCATCAAGTCAGACAGATTACCGCATCAAACCATATCAGTGATTTGATAAAAGCCATAAATGTGCGTATCCATCATTTATTAAAATTAAACGTAAAACTTACGAAAAAACAGCTATTTAACAAGTACGTCCTATTTCAAGGACAATAAATTTTCATTCATTGTCATTAAAGAATAAAAGAAAAGGCAAGCTTTTTATTTCGACCACCACAAATATAACCTGATGTACCTATTTCGTTATTCATCAGTAGGTAATAATCGATATCGATAGATTCGTCTCGTATTCTCATTGGTACATCACTAAGGCAGTAGCTATGTTTTCTGGGTAATCGATAAACAGCCATTGTATTATCGATCTTATGGCCCGATATTAGAGACTATAATAAAAGTCGATAGCAATAGCGCCATCTCTTGTTAAGTAGCTTTGTGTTGTGGATAATCAAGTAATCAAGAAAGGCAGCCATTGTATTAGTAATCTTATTTGCTGGGAATAGAGACTATAAAAAATATTTGGCAAAAGCGCCATCTTTTGCTAAGTAGACAAAGTAGATATTAATTTTTTATCACTGTTTATTTTATTGAGTTTTGAACCATGTGTCTACCGAAATAAGGTTTAATATCAATAAAATTTGTTTTATGGTTTTATGCCCTTTTAACGTACTCTTTCAACCAATAAGAATTTTTATTTCTATGTGTGTTAGTCACATGTGTGAGTTTAGCGACACTAGTTCTCTTAGTAAAAAGGATGAAAAATCATGCTAATTCTATGTATTCTCTGTTCTGTGGGTACACTCATTAGGGGAGGCATATGTCCAGTAGAGGACTAACATAGGCTGATGATGATGATGACAGCTAGTCTGAAGTATAGACCGATCGCCCAAACATAGAACCCCAGATATGTACGAGTACATCTGATTCTCGGACCAGAATGCATGATTCAAGCGTACATTTCGCTCGTCTATTTGCAGTTTCCCTACGTCTGTAATGAATCCATGCTTTCTGCATTCGAGTCGACGTTTCGAGTACTGTTGGTGAATCAGGGAATTTCATTAGCCTCGTAGTTTAGTACATATTAGCTTTTGAACAAATTCCTTCCGGAAAGGACTTTACGAAATTGGAGTTCGGTTTTGAAAGGACTACACAATTGGAGGAGTTTTCTATTGGGCAATAGTCGTTCTTATAGTGCAATTTTTGTTTTGTTGCAATAAATTGAACAAATTTTAACAGTATATATAATTAGTACCTACTTAAAGTTAAAAGTAATAGTGTAGTATGGTATATCCACCTTTATAATTTATAATATCGATATATCATACTACACTATTTTGATGGAATTTTTAAACTTACCCTGTTGTTTAGGCTAGAAATAGACAATAATAACTTCGCATCGTCATACATTGCTTGCATTAATGAAGTTGAAGGAAATAATTTCTAATAATTAAATTCGATGACAAAGTGGCGTATTTTTTCTTTATACTATCCTAGACAAAAATCCCCGTGCTTGCCCTAGACACAACCACATTTTTTTTTTACTTTTGCAATTTATTATGTAGGAAGTTATAATTAGGCTTCATTGCATTACTTCTTGTACCATGTATACTTATTTGCTCTGAGAAAGTAAAACTCTTCAAGTTAGCCGACGATCACCAGTCGGTAAGGAGTAAGCTCGGGCTATAAATAATTATTCTATTCTATTCAAGTAGGTCAAAAATAACTGCTATATTGAGAAAACCACGTAATCAGAATATTCCGTTTCGTGCGTGACAAACGAATATCCTATTATCAAGCCAAAAAGCCGTGCGTTTTTTCGGTTTCGTGCCGGATCGGATTTCCTTATAATTTTCCCAATAACTTCCTTCTAATCCGCTGCAGACTTAAATTGGCATCGTTCATTTATCCGACCAGGATGCCGACGCTGGATGCGGCAAGCTGAAGACAGGGCGCTATGGCGCTCATTGGGGGAGGCCTATGTCCAGCAGTGGACTGCTATAGGCTGATGATGATGATGATAATGATGATGATGATGATGATGATGACTTATCCGACACGCCTAGCTCGCGTATATCGAAATATATTAATTCTTTATATTATTTTTACGCAAATATGCAGGTCTCGACAGAGCCTATGCATTTGCTCCCCTTGTAGCCGATACCCTAAGTAGGTGGGGTGCCGATGCTCTCCGTTTTTTCAAAAACATCTGAGGGTCTGGTCATAGCGACGCGTGACTCGAGTGCTGTTGAGTATTTGACACAACGCATCAGTATTACCATACAGCAGGGCAATGCAGCCAGCGTCTTCGGGACACCTTCCGACTGGCTTTGATAACGATCAGTTACCTGTAGATTGTTTGCAACAGTTTGCAGTTAGCTCAATTGTTTCAATTGTAAATAATAGTTCTAATTTGTTTTTGTATGTACAAATAAACTTTAACAAAGTCCGTCTGACAGTTTGATAATGAAATAAAGAAGATGAAATTCAGCTAGCCTAATTTTAGGCATCCACAGCGTCATATATATATAAATAAATAACTCTCATTCATAATGATTTCGATCAAATCTATCGAGTTACCGAACTCAGGGCCTGGTTTAGTGAACGATGAACTTTATTTATATTAGCTCTTTTCATTTATCTATCACACAGTCTCTTTCGCGACATTTTAAGCATGGAGTCTCTTCGTCGTATTCTTTGCATTATTTATTTTATCATATCAGGTGTAAAATGTTGTTTACTTTTACGATACGTACCTTTTAATATAGGTACGTTACCTACCTACTTGCTATGTGAAACCGTGCAGATATTTCTTTCTTTTAAGCTTTTTCTACCGGCCTTGAAAATAGAAAGTGCACCTGTGGTTGCGCGCACACCTGTGCACCTTCGGTGAAACTGGACGATGTGGGTGGAAACTCGGCTAGGACGGCATCATGCTTTACATCACTTATATCGAAGCCCAACATGTAACAAATATCTGCAGATTGTACAATGCAAAACTTGGTCCCGTGGCGGGAATCGAACCCACAACCTCCTACGTCACTTGCGGACGTACTCCTACTACGCCACTGAGTACGTCAATATGCTTCCAAGAACTCTCCTGTTTTATGAAAGTTATACTTAAGTAGATAAAACACGATCTATATCACTTAAAAATAATTTAAGTAAAAATATTTTCTTAACACAATTAACCGATAAGACATTAATCCGTCCTATCCATTCAAGGTTGTGTGGGAGAGATCGCTCGAGCGATAAAACCGCTGATTTTTCGATATGACGGATTAAATATTAGGTTCCTTGTAGGTTGGATTAAAAGTATGTTATAATTATTAGCATTTAGTAAAGAAAATGAAAGTATAAGTAATATAAATTGATACGAGGTTCTTTTGTAAACAGTACCGATAGCATTCAAGTCACGCGTAATGCGAACTGCTATGCCAGAGCTTGTTATTTTACTAATGAGCGTGCTAGAGTTGGCCTCGGTTCCAGGAATTCGGCTTCGGCATCATCATCAGCCTATGTTGGTCCACTGCTGGAAATAAGCCTCCCCAATGAGCGCCATAGCGCCCTGTCTTCAGCTTGATGGATCCAGCATCTACCTGCAGTCTTTCGCAGGTCGTCATCCCTCATGGTCGGAGGGCGTCATACGGCCCCCTGCTAGATAGCGAACCAGACTCTGGTGAAAATATCACACAATATTCATTATTTGATAAGTCAGATAATTGACAATAATTTTCCATTACTTGACATTAGCAGAAAAGTGTCCAACCAGACACAATTGCCATTAACAAAGAATAGTAATAATAATAATATATACCCGCAGGGCAGCTTGTGGCGAGCTGTTGGTAAGTAGCGACACCACGGGTACCGAGTGCTCCCGGGGAAGTTCCTGGTTCTCGTCTCCGCTTGCGGAGTGGCATCCCAAGAGAACCAGAGACCCGCAGATGCCTTCATTGGCCGGTCTGAGTAGAGTCGCGAGAGATGCATCTTAGGATGTAGACTCGGGGGTGGAAGTGTCTAATGGCGTAATAGCGAGGAAACCCGCTCACGAGCAGTCTTCGTGATGGTGAAATCGGGGCCGCACCTCTCGACACCCCTCAGTCGTTTGCGCCGATGTTGTTCCTCTCCGGTAATTTACTCCGGCTTTTTAAGGAACCCATCCAGCATTCGGCAAGCCACCGTTTGCCACTCTTCTTAACATTACGATTGACTTGTTTATGGCAGACGTCCGCAATCTCCCCTATAGCCCGATTACCCAGTCCATCACAATAGCCTGGTTTTATTTCTTTCATTTTTCTTTGCAGTAGTCTTCACACCTGGCGGATACCATCTTTGGGTGTATCATATTGTGCACCCGAGGATGATACCCGCTATGTGTAGCCATCGCCTTTAGATTAACTTCTCAAAGGGCCTCTGTACTGTTCGCTTCGGCCCCACGCAAGCCTTCCAAAGGACCGGGTCACTTTATGGCCCGAAATCATGGTAAATGTGAGACATAATAATATTATATATATAATTAATAATATTATAAAGAATAGTAGGTGGTAGGTATCTTGTCAAAAATTTAAGTACGACCACAATCAACAATAACGCGTTAGAAACACAGTGGGGCTACCACGCTATTTAGCACATACATATTGTCGCGTGTTAGATGGCGTGGTAGCCCCACAGAAAAGACTTGCGGTTAAGTTACTGTGAATGAAGATTGACAGACACGTTTGAACGTAAGCATTCAATGTTAGTTTGTAAACAACTTGATTGTTGCCGTAACGTAACCTCGTGTTACTGAAGTAATTATATCAATTCTCGTACGTGATCTCAAACTTACTTCCTGGTTTCTAATTGGAGAGGCTTACAAGTTGTACGAATCTGATATCTACCTGCACCTATATAATATACTAGCTTTTCCCTCGTAGAAATATATGTTTCAAATAGTTTATAAAGCTTCCTCTTGAATCACTCTATCTATTTAAAAAAAACGCATTAATATCCGTTAAGAGATCTATAAGCATACATAGGGACATACAGACAACGGGGCGACTTTATTTTATACTATGTAGTGATGCTGGACGATAGTCCAGCATTATCTAGTCTAGCATTTTTAATGTTTTTATCCTGCTGCGGTGGAAATAGAACCCTATCGGCGGTTCTTCGCCAACTGTGCAACCTCTATAGAGGTAGTCAAATTTAATATTTTCAGCGTTCAGTAGAGTAAAGTGAAGTAAAGTATAAAAATCATTTATTTCTTTAGGCTTACAAAATAAGCACTTAGACAAGTCATATTTTATACATTAAATTATAATCAAATAAAATTATTTTCGGTCATATTTCGGCCTACAGCTAGCATTAGGGCAACACTAGAGACGAGACGTAACAGAATGTTATGATGATGGTGGTATGAATGCCGGATGTGTGCGATTTTTGGACGATAATGCGAATATTACCCGGATAAATAAATAATATGGATGTTTGTCCAAAATAATATGGGAATATTAAAAACTCAGAGAACCTAACTATTGTACCAGAGCAAAGTAGGTAATGCATAAATATTTTAATATACTTGAATGGTAAGCTTTGGACACTGCTAAGGCATTTTCCAATAATTATTTATTTTGTTATTAGTTTAAGCTCGCGGGTTCTTCACGGCTAAAATAAACAAAGCCAATCAAAAAGCCAGCGAAAAACAACAAAAACTCCGCAACTTCGTAAACGGCAAGCGCCATTACAAAGAGATCACGACATTTGCATTGAAAAACTCTTTAATCTATTCCCCATAAATCCGCGCCGGCATTCAGTAAAAATACATTGGTTCGAATCGGAACCTACCAACAGATGGCGTGGCGCGCGGCGACAAACGAAGATTTACGTCGATGTAGCCTCCTGCCTCCTTTGGGGACAGTAGAAACTATGGAGTCGTGGGACGAAAACAAACAAGAATTAAGTATTCATGCTAGTAGCATAGGAGTGTGAGTATTATCAGAGTAGATGTCAGTGAACAGAATTTGATCACCTTTGGTTTAAATTTTTTCTTCTTCTATCATTTGTCGAACACAAACAACAACACAATAGGCGGCTTCGTTGGTCCTCTTTGTAAAGACGACTCAGCGCCTTTACAAAAAGGACCACCGAAATCGGCTATTTTTTATTCTAAACAAATAGATCAGCGTCAGATATAAGAAACGCAGATGTTATATATGTAGTATAACTAGATACTAGTATTATAAATGCGAAAGTGTGTTTGTTTGTTTGGATCGCACAAGTTTAATTAAGATACTAGTAGGTATGGGGCAGTTTGGAGTAATTAATAAATCATATTAACCTTCCTCCTAAAATCCGTTGAGTATTTTAAAAGATCTAAGCGAACAAACAACGGAAGCGACTTCATTTTATACTAGATGTTACTAAATAAAATGTTTAGTGAATTAAAAATTTTAGTACCTAACTAATCTTTTAAGCATCAACAGCGTCTCCACTCATAACCAGTTCGTGACAGGGATGCTCCCACCTCCGCGTCACTGACTCGCCAGAACCGGATAAGCCCCAAACCCGTGCCACGAGGAAATTGTCGAACACCCGGATCTGCAGCGTCGTTCGCAAAAAATAATAGCCGACTTCGTTGGTCCTCTTTGTAAAGACGAGTCAGTTTTTTTTATTCTCAAACAAATAGATAATTTGTTTCTTTGTACACTTCCTCTTTTGCTGGTCGTCATCCCACCTGGTCGGAGGGCGTCCTACGTTTACCGAATCGTGGTCTCTACTCAAGAACACGTTTGCCAGCGGCCGTCGGTTCTTCACGAGTTATGGCCGGCCCACTGCCACTTCAGCTTGCTAACTCTTAGAGCAAATTCTTTGAGACTGCAGGTAGATGCTGGATGCGTCAAACTGAAGACAGGGCTCCATGACGCTCATTGGGGAGGCCTATGTCCAGCTGTGGACTATCATAGGCTGATGATGCGAGCGTGATTTTTCAAAACTACTAAGTTGTCAGTATTTTCATTTCTTTATTTTTACATAATTATGTGTGGATGAAAACTGGGTTCGGTGTGTAGGGGTCCGTATGGTTTACTAGTGCAACTGAGACTAATTTTCGATACTTTTCTAGAATAATCGCCATGAGTAAGCAGTTTAAAACATTTGGTGTATCACGAACAAATTAAGAAGTGCTCGCTCTTTCAAACTCCCATTAATCATTGAAACAAATATGTTATTTGAAAGTATTTCATAAGTGTTGACTTTATTGCCCCGTAGTACCTATTTAAGCCAACTTTTTCAGTAAGTTGAGCAGTCATCAATGTGATAGAGGTGTTCTTAAAAATTCTTCGATTTTTTTGAAAAAAATACGAAGAACTGAATTCAATTTCCTTAGTATTTACACAGATTTTTAAGTTTTTTGTGTCAAATACCTATCCCAGGGGAATAAAATTACTATGGAACCACGTCAGTATCATTCTCCATATAATAGGAAAATGATTTCGGTCCATAATTGACGGAGAAATCGACGAACATACATAAAAAAATACATGCAGTCAAACATAGAACCTTTTATGTTTCTTTTCGTCGTTTTAAAATCAATAAAATCGAATAAGTCATCGCCACACAAAAAACCCAGCATTTTCCGAACATATTTCGTCAAATTTCCGCAACGTTTGAATCCGTCACTCATACTAGTAGCATTACCCACAACCCATTAGAAAAACATCGCATTTTCCCCTACGAAGGTGGAAACGAAGCAGGAAGGTAGGTACGCCCAAACAAACACTCCCTTAGTACCTTCATAATAGGGAGTGCGTTAAGTGAACCGACAGAACAAGCTGAGCAATAAGCCAAACGATTGCCATTTTCCTTCCTCCATTTACGGATGTCGGCTATAAGGCATAATCACCATAGGGTGTGGTCAGGGTGAGGCAAGAGTTTCGTGTTTGAAAAGTTTTATTGAAGTGATTTTAGAAGCAATATCGGAAACCCTGAAATTAGCAGCAATAACAGAAAGCGCTAAAGCGCTGAGTGGTTGAACTTTTTGGAGCGGGAACCAGGAGAAAGGAACGAGGGGAGGGAGGTCTTAACCCTGCTGTGTTTCTTTCTTTCTTTTTTTCTTTCTTTTACTATTGACTGTTAAAATAAGAATTTTACTTAAATGTGTCGACCTCTGTGTGGTGAGTGGTGGGCGAAGGTCCGCCTCCGACGCAGGAGTTTGCGGTTTCGATTCCCGCCTCGGGACAATTGTGTATACGATCTGCAGATATTTGTTCCGGGTGTTCTGATCATTATATGAATAAAAAAATAATCTATGCAATGTATATATATATATGTAGGTATTGTGTTATGTATATCAGTAATCTAAACCATAACACAAGTTCTGCTTAGCTTGGAGCTAGATGATGCTGTGTGGATTGTCATGGTAAGCAGAGCTTGTGTTATGGGTACTAGATAACTGATATACATAATACAATACATTACATAGATAGATATTTTTTATTATATATAGAAAACGACCAGAACACCCAGAACAAATATCTGC
This sequence comes from Eupithecia abbreviata, assembly GCA_943735965.1. Lineage (NCBI taxonomy): Eukaryota > Metazoa > Arthropoda > Insecta > Lepidoptera > Geometridae > Eupithecia > Eupithecia abbreviata. The sequence continues at coordinate 3,900,482 of OX030996.1, forward strand.
AGGTCGTACACACAATTGTTCCGAGGCGGGAATCGAATCCGCAACCTCCTGCGCCGCAGGTGGACCATACCCACCACGCCACATCGGTCGTCAAGTTGTAGTGTTAACTATTATAATTTTACTCTAATTAACTCTTCTAATAAATCAATGTGGTTACGTAGACCCAGGCCCTCATTGATGGTCAGTGTTAATCAAAGGGTTGAATCGAGACATTAACGGCATTCTGTTTTCTAATCATAGTAGGTACAAGGTGTGCCTTGTACTAAGATAAGTGTTATTGATCGTTATGAAATCTTCTATGCTTCTTTTAATGAATGAACCTACTTACCTCACTCTTTCATGTTTTTAGATGGGATATAATTGTACTGTATAACTCAGAACCACGCGCAGGTACTAAGAGCTTTGTATAATGATTAATGAATAATGACCGAGTGCCTTACTCTTACCTTTCGGTCATATTATGATCTAAAGGTAAGAGTATGGCACTCAATATGTATGTATGTATGATATATATGCATGATTGTGCCACTAGATTCAGTTAGTATTAAAATCCTTTATTTTTATTATTTTCTTTGTATTTGATGGTGCAATAAAGCTTGTATTGTATTGTATTGTATTGTATGTAAACTATTTCACTTGTACCTACGTACAAAGTTACAAAATGTACACTTTATTTTCAGATTGAAACCCGAGGAATGTAACATTCGGGTCAAACCCCCTACGGGATTAAAGATTGTTTATATAAGAAATTATGTATATCTATTCTTTAAAAATAAATACAATACAATAATAAACTCTAGAGTAAAATAATTAAAACCATAATCGCTTCGCTCCCTCACATAGCATCCTAACGAGCCGCCTGCTATGTCAAACCTGTTAACGCGTTCCTTTAGGATTGTGTTTTAAGGAAAAGTGCCCCCAATGCTTGAGACATGTCGAACATTCCTTTAAGTGCCTGCGGATTGAGCTGGAGTATATTATACTATATTCTTGAGTCGTTAGATCGCTGTCAGCGATAAGGCCGCCTTTTGTACTTTTTTATGTGTTATATTTAGATATATAGTTTTAAGTGCAATAAAGTGTTAATTCATTGATTCATTCATTAGATCTGTACTTCTTTCGATATACCTATAATGTTAAGGCATCGCTTGAACTCACTACTATTATTCTTATGTCGGGTAAAGGTTCTATAAGAGCTATTCTATGAGAGAAAGATATTTACGCATAAGCAATGGAAACCCTGGCAAACTGGCTGGGGCAAACGTGTTCTTGAGTGGAGACCACGACTCGGTAAACGTAGTGTAGGACGCCCTCCGACCAGGTGGGATGACGACCTGCGAAAGAATGCAGGTAGATGCTGGATGCGTCAAGCTGAAGACAGGGTGCTATGGCGCTCATTGGGGGAGGCCTATGTCCAGCAGTGAACTAATATAGGCTCATGATGATGATGAATGGAAACCCTTAGTTTGCGTTTTCGCAAACTAAGGGTTTCTTTTGCTTATGCGTGGAAATAATCCTGAAACTTGTCAATATCTTTCAAAACCGGAAATTCAACACAGTCCCTAATGAATTTTATATGTAAATTGTGTTTGTTTATCATGATATTTTAAAGGTAGAGCTGAACAATGGCTTTACCATTATAATATCAAAATTTACGGACTATCACTAAAACTGCGTAAAACTTGTGGAAAAACAGGGACCGAATTCTGCTAACCATTCCCTTTTCTATAAGAATGTTATCGTCGCAGAATCTTCCAGAGATGAAAGAAACTTTAGAAAGTTCGGGCGGTGGCTGGCTTTCAACCTTGACATATATGACACACGTCCAACCATCGTATTTTTATTCATGCATGAAAGGTAAACTGTCAAAATGTGTCATTTTGAGACGATACCAATTCTTATGCTGAAGCAATTAGTCTAGTCATTAGAGGTTAGGGACATGGTTCCACTAGACTCTAGTGGAACCATGTCCCTAACCAACTGCACAAAATCATAAATCTTGCTTGTTTGCTAGCGCAAAACAAGCAAATAAATAAATAAATAATGCTGGACAATTCACACAACATTATCTAGCCCCATGGTAAGCAGAGCTTGTGTTATGGGTACTAGATAACTGATATACATAATACAATACATTACATAGATAAATATTTTTTTATTATACATAGAAAACGACCAGAACACCCGGAACAAATATCTGCAGATCGTACACACAATTGTTCCGAGGCGGGAATCGAACCCGCAACCTCCAGCGGCGCAGGCGGACCTTCGCACACCGCGCCACATCGGTCGTCAATGACCGCAAGATTTATGATTTTGTGCAGGTAAGGAACACGAGTTATCTTAACAATACTAAGGTTAAAATTTAAATTAATGCTAATTAATTTTAACCTTGGTATTGTTAAGATAACTCTAGTGTAGATAAACCTATGTTAGGATTTAAGGTGCTATCAACAAACTGTAACAAATTTGTATCAATAAATAAATATATCTATCTATCTCACACACCATTTTGTAGAATTTGACCCTCTTACGCTATTCTAGCGTTCGGATTTGGATGCATGCATATTTTATGGAAACTAAATAACGTAGACTTCTGCTAGATCATATTTCATTTTAGAATCGGTATTCTGTTTCTGGCATAAGATTGTAATTGGAAACAGAAACAATTTCTACGATTGATATTGTACCTAACGTTAAAAGGTAAACGATGTAAAATATTATATTCATCGAAAACGACAAAAATAGCTTTAAACATTGCGGCCACGAGAATTAAGTATGCTATTTTCTTATCCGTTTAATAATACTATAATATCTCAGTAAGTAATTAAGTGCACTTATAATCTTGATAGAGCCGAGAGATAAACAAGTGAAAACTTAGTTAGAGCAAGGTGTCAACCTTTTCGACCCCTAAGGTGTAAGTATATACTATGTAAGTATGTAAAGAACATAGTGAATAACACTACCTCCTACTTAACTTAGAATTTAATGTACTTTGTAAGCCTATTTTTTGAGAAATAAAACTTTTATTATTATGTCTCTCATTTCACAGGATCTCGGGCCATAAAGTGACCCGGTCCTTTAGAAGGCTTGCGTGGGGCCGAAGCCAACAGCACAGAGGCCCTTTGAGAAGTTAATCTAAAGGCGATGGCTACACATAGCGGGTATCATCCTCGGGTGCACAATATGATACACCCAAAGATGGTATCCACTAGGTGTAGAGACTATTGCAAAGAAAAATTAAAGAAATAAAACTAGGCTATTGTGATGGATGGATGTACTGGGTAATCGGGCTATACAGGAGATTGCGGACGTCTGCCATAAGCAAGTCAATTATAATGTTAAGAGTGGCAGACGGTGGCTTGCCGAATGCTGGATGGGTTCCTTAAAAAGCCGGAGCAAATTACCGGAGAGGAACAACATCGGCGCAAACGACAGAGGGGTGTCGAGAGGTGCGGCCCCGATTTCACCATCACGAAGACTGCTCGTGAGCGGGTTTCCTCGCTATTACGCCATTAGACACTTCCACCCCCGAGTCTACATCCTAAGATGCATCTCTCGCGACTCTACTCAGACCGGCCAATGAAGGCATCTGCGGGTCTCTGGTTCTCTTGGGATGCCACTCCGCAAGCGGAGACGAGAACCAGGAACTTCCCCGGGAGCACTCGGTACCCGTGGTGTCACTACTCACCAACAGCTCGCCACAAGCTGCCCTGCGGGCTATTATTATTATTATTTGCGTACAAAATTTAAAATGCGGGATCTCAAACACAACAAAGCATAAATACCCAAGCTTCATTTTGTAAGAAAACTGTCTGAATGCCCGAAACATGTCGAACATTCTTCTAAGTGACTGGGAGATTTACTTGAAGCTGGATATTATACTTTATCGGTCGTTTCGCAGCGTAAAACGGGAGTAAAGTTTTTATGGAGTGCTTGCACACGATGCTGGGATGTTGCAAAGGGCTGTTGCAGTGCACTAATGCTTAGACCAACGGTCAGCAACAGGCGGACCGCGGTCCGTTTGCGGACCGCAAAAGGTCGAACCTCGGACCGCCAAATATTGTAATGTGTTGTGTGCACTTCTTGCAATTCACGAGCGCGCTTGGCCTTTGTTTGTGTTTAGTCGGTGTTCTATGCGGGGTGTAACAATGTACGTGCCTAATAGAACGACTACGAGCTAACTTCATGAAATTTGGGCTTCTACATGTCCATATGGATATAATTAAACACACGTAGTTTTATGTGTTTACGTTAAAGAGGTTTTGAGTTAAGTCAGTCTAAGGCTTAGACTGACCGCGCATTAGCTTCGGTCGGGTTAAACCCGCGCGTGATCAAAATGAGACGAGTGTCGTTTCATTTTGATCTCTGATTCTCATACGATCCGCGCGTTGTCAAAATGGGATGGAACGTTGTCATCACATCTGTTAATATCAGATGCTTTTGTTTTAGTTCGAAAGTATACAGTACCTGCCTTATAAAGTTACTAGCTGCGCTCCGTGGTTTCACCCGCGTGGTGATAGATATTTTGGATAATATACAATATATCTTTATAAATTGTAGCCTATGTGTTATTCTGATGTATAAGCTATATTATTGTAAAGTTTCCTTAAATCTAGTCAGTAGTTTTTACGTGATAGAATAACAAACATCCATCCATGCATACAAACATTTCGTTCGATTATCAAACAAATCACACATAAATAGCTAAAACTTACTTGCTTGGCGTCAAGCTTTAGGTACTGATATTGATAATTGTGAGCAATATTTATTAGAGGAAGGACGCGGCAACAAAGCGAATTTTAGGTCAATAATAATGAAGAAATAATGTAGGTGGTTTGTTTACAAACGTTCTACATGGAGTATGGCTAGTGTATAGCTAGAAAGCTGCAATCTACGTCGTTTGTAAGAACTCAAGCGGTAAATTCTCTTTTATACCACAATTTATAATGATTTTGATGTGATTCACCCGAATTAAGTTTATGGGGTGTTTTATAAATTGTTACGCTACAGAGTATACCTACTGGGCGAAATGAAATTATGGGGGTGCATAATTTCAGGGGTAATTCGTAAAAGTTAGGAATGCGGAAACTTTGTATAAAAATTTAATAGTCTGCACAAGGTTCAAAGGGACTTTGAAGATCTCGCTGTTTTAACCGACTTCAGGAGGTATATTCCCGAAGGATTAGCATTGGTCCCTTATTTACATGATTTTTATTTTTAAGGTTTTTAAAACCCTAGGAGCAATGGCAACACATCTCGTCATACGAACTAAATGTAAGTCTTTGAGCGATTGGATAAAGTTCAAATTTCCCCTGTAGGTGGAGCTAACGGCGCTAGAGTCCGTAGTAAGTCCCAAAGATTTTCGATTCGTCAGTTACTTTATTTCGTGGCTTAGTTGGTTAAAGAGTTTCCGTACTGAGGGCGTTAGAGTCCGTAGGATAGGAAGTCCCAAAGATTTTCGATTTGTCAGTTACTTTATTTCGTGGCTTAGTTTGTTAAAGCGTTTCCGTGCTAAGGGCGTTAGAGTCCGTAGGATAGGAAGTCCCAAAGATTTTCGATTCGTCAGTTACTTTATTTCGTGGCTTAGTTGGTTAAAGCGTTTCCGTACTGAGGGCGTTAGAGTCCGTAGGATAGGAAGTCCCAAAGATTTTCGATTCGTCAGTTACTTTATTTCGTGACTTAGTTGGTTAAAGCGTTTCCGTACTGAGGGCGCTAGACTCCGTAGGATAGGAAGTCCCAAAGATTTTCGATTCGTCAGTTACTTTATTTCGTGGCTTAGTTGGTATTGAGGGAAAGTTACGGGTTCAAGGCCCGCCGAAATCGAAGTTCAGAATTAATTAATCTTTTAAATTTATTTCCATCTTTTTATTTTTTATTTCTTTGATCTACAAAATAAAATAGTTCAACTCGGCAGAAGCCTGTTGTAAAGCTTGTAAATATCAAGATGTCTTGACTACTAGCGACAGCAAACTACTTTCTTCCATTGAAATAAAAAATCCAACTGCGGTTTTAAAGTAAAAACATTAAGTACAATAAATGTCCGGTAAAAGTCCAAAGACAATGTGATGTGCTTGCAACGGAACGTTCTACTGCTCCGACAGGGTGGCCACGATTTACGAGAGATTCCGCGGGATAAATTGACTTGATAGGAGATTGTGAGATAAGCGCTTGATTGTGGGTTTAAGATAAGAAGCTTTATTAGAGGGCTTTAAGAATAAGGAGGGAATAAGGAAACTCTTATAATTTAAATATTAACGGGTATTTCTGGCGTTTATTAAGATAGGACCTTTACAAATGATCATCTCGACATACTTTCAGCAAGCTAAGGTATACTATACCGTAGTCGCGATAACAGCATTAAACCGTTGAATTTTTTTATTGTTAAGATTTTTATTCCCAATTGCCTTAATAAAAACCAAGTTGTCCCCCCTGAACCGTGAAACATTGAAAGCACTTGAAAAGATGGCGGCTGTGTCATCCTCAGACAAATTTCCACGTAAAAGGATTACTTAATTTGTTATGATGAAAAACGAGTTCTCTGAAGTGACACCATGTGAAACAAATAACTAATATTAAATTACTTAGCTGTAGGTACGCACCCAGACATTATTCCTAGTAAAATATTAAATATAATATTATAAAGAGGAAAGGTTTGATTTTTTGTTTGTTTGTAAGGAATAGGCTCCGAAAGTACTGAACCGATTAGAAAAATTATTTCACCGTTGGGAAGCTACACTATCCGTAGTGAACATATAAGCTATATTATATTTTCAAAAAAGTTAGGGGTCCGTACTAAAACCGTGCGAAGCCGAGAAGGTCTGCTAGTATTAAATAAATTTGGGATGAATAAGTTGAAATGATCATACTTAATATGCACGTATTTGCTAGAGGGAAGAAAAGCGAAATGGACTCAATTAGTACCGGAATGATACCGGAGAGATGGCAAAAAAATCGAGGTAGAGACAATTTAGGAGATGGGAAGACGATATTAGAAAAGTACCGTCAACTTTTCTAATATCGTCTTCCCATCTATGGATTTGTGCAGCAAAAGACAAATTTTATGGAAATCATTGAAGCAAAACAAGTTGTAACGAAAGTAAGTTTGCTGACTTGACTACTAGAAATATATAATATAATGTAATGGTTAGTAAAAGCATAGTATATAAAGCCTACACTAAAATATGTAAGCAACAATAACAGCTTATTATATTTTACTAGTTTCTACCCGCGGCTTCGCGCGCGTTGTTTATATAGAAACGCTCTATGGTAATTTCTATCCCATGAGAACTGATTTTTGCGATAAAAAGTAGCCTATGTTTTATTCCGGGCCTGGAAATACCTGTATGCAACATGAAAGCTATTCGAAGCCACAATTTATAATATTAGTAGGATTAGTTACTACTAGTTGCGCCCCGCGGCTTCGCCCGCGTGGAAATCTAATACATGTGTCAAATTGAATCCGACTAACTATTTTAAAAAAACACATCAAAATCCGTTGCGTAATTTTAAAGATCTAAGCATACATACGGATAGACAGACAGCGGGATGCGAGTTTGTTTTATAATATGTAGTGATAGTAATTACTAATACTACTAATAATAGTAATTACTAATACTTATGATTTTAAGCGTTAGTTCGGAATGATGGTCACCGCAAGCCAAGCCCAAGGGACCTTTGTCTGGTAGACAGTAGGTAGCACGGAAGCGCCCTCTCGCCTCAGGTGCCGTTTCCGCTCGCTGATATATTAGCTGTTCCATAATTTACTTTTATTTTCAGAGATAAATGAGATATGTGACTGAAATGTAGGCTCTTGGGAAAACAAGAGTTAGACTCGAGAATTAAATGAAAGTAGGTAGTTTTAATAAGAAAATAAATGAAAATCTTTTAACGTTTCACGATTCTCAGTGATGCCAAGGCACAAAGATATTTGTTTATTCTGTTTTATCAAAACGTTCAGTGAAGTGAGTAACTAGCATGTTTATCTCTTTATAATAACATCAAAGCTTGCAACTTCCAGGATACCATTTCGAATACTATTTGTTAAAGAAATATTATTATTTGTGAAATAAATTATTGCATGTTAGTTTACTCTGTTTTGTAAATTTAGCACATACTGTATCTGCACATCCTCTGAAATCCTTCTGTCAAACGCACTCACGGACCTCAAGATACAAGTAGTTTGAGTTCCACTGCCGTGAATTTTAAATGATTTCGCATGTGTTTTTGGTTAATAAATATTTTATTAACTCTTGCAAGCAACGTAACTAAAATATAATTAATATAATTACCATGGGGCTAGATGATGTTGTGTGAATTGTCCAGCATTATTTATTATTAATTATAATGATAAGGATAAATTGATTCAGCTCCACAAGAACACGACAGCAACTGCTGGGGGAAACGTGTTCTTGAGTGGAGACCACGACTTTGTAACCGCAGTGTATGACGCCCTCCAGCGAGATGGGATGACGACGAACCGATTAATTCAATCCAATAATATACTTACCTACTCTTATATAGACTGTGATCATGAAAGAATGATTAAGACAGGTAAAGTTACTTTTGAATACAAGGCATGGTAATGAAAATTAATGTCTTAACCTACACAGATCCCCTGGTACTGTCCACGATCCTATCCATCCATGGTTTTCTGGTAGATATCGCTCTTGAGCGATAAGACCGCCAATTGTAATTCATTTTTAAGTTTTTACTGTACAAAGTTTATATTTAAAGTGCAATAAAGAATTTTCTATCTACATATCTACGACAACCAATTCTATTGACGACCGATGTGGCGCGGTGGGCGAAGGTCCGCCTGCGACGCAGGAGGTTCGATTCCCGCCTCGGAACAATTTTGTGTACGATCTGCAGATATTTGTTCCGGGTGTTCTGGTCGTTTTCTATGTATAATAAAAAATATCTATCTATGTAATGTATTGTATTATGTATATAAGTTATCTATTACCCATAACACAAGCTCTGCTTACCATGGGGCTAGATAATGCTGTGTGTGTTGTCCAGCATTATTTATTTATTTATTTATCTAATGTTTTGTCTGTATTCATAAAACCTCAATAACTTTCAAATTAAATAGGCATTTGCTCAAAGAATTTAGGCATCTCATTCTAGTTCAGTGAATACAAAAAATCCCTGGACAAATGTGTAAATTAGGTCTAAGGTTTAAACTATCTAGCTAGAGGGAATGCGATTTTTACAGTCGATTTAACCGGCGCAACGGCCTAAGAATACATTTACTAGAAATGGAATAAACTTTGGGAAAAGGTTGTTGCTTGACCTTGGTGTGGTTGGTCACGGGTGAAACAAACGGGTTTCTACTGTTTTTCTAGGTTTTGTAAGTTATTTTGAAAGCACATTAAGGGGTCGTTCATGAATCACGGGATCTTAGAAACTTCTAAATTCCCCCTGGTTAGGTTTTAGGGTTTTAGACTATCTACTATATTAGTTATATACAATGTGTATTGCCGAACCTTGATCAAACGAGATTTGCGGATACACGACATATATTTATCAATAAAAATAAAAAAATAAAAAATTATATGTTACCTATCTCAAAAATAAAGCCGATTTAATTATTTTTTTAATGAAAACTACTTCATCTGGTATTTTCTCCGTTTCTTTTTGAGTAAACGGTGTATTTTATTCAAAGCAGTCTCATTTGAAATCTAAGTAGTCTACCTAGCTAAGAAAAAAATACAATTTCGGTACATAAGCATAGTAAAATCAATTTTTTTTTTAATTTTTAAAAAAAATACGATTTTTATTTTATTTTTGATCTGTAACTTTAAAACTGGGTTATTATGCTGTACTTTTTTGCATGTTGTATTAAACTCCACAATTTAGTCTACAAATTCTCTAAAAATTATGGGTCCTATCTCTTTTTGTTGTCATGTTATTCACCATTTAAAATATGTTCTTTATGTTTTGTCAAGAGTAAAAAAAAACAAAAACTTTATCTTAAACAGCCGTTACTATCCCACTGCTGGGCAAAGACCTCATTCCATTTCTTCCTATCTTGCCTCGTTTAATTTTATAATTTATGTAGATTAAATCAGTTGATATTCCTGTTGATCTTTGTACAAGACAGAAAGTACCTATTTTAAATGGTGAATAACATGACAATGAACAGAGATAGACCCATAATTTTTGGAGGATTTGTAGATTAAATTATGAAGTTTAATACAACATGCAAAAAAGTACACCTCAATAACCCAGTTTTAAAGTTAAAAATAAAATAAAAATCGTTTTTTTTTGCAAATTTCTAAAAAAATATTGATTTTACTAGGCTTATGTACCGAAATTGTATTTTTTTCTTATTTTTTTAGCTAGGTAAACTATCTAGCTTTCAAATGAGACTAACTTTGAATAAAATACACCGTTTACTCAAAAAGAAACGAAGAAAAAACCAGATGAATTAGTTTTCATAATTTTTTTTATAAAATCGGCTTTATTTTTGAGATAAGTAACATATAATTTTTTATTTTTTGTTTTTTATCGATAAATATATGTCGTGTATTCGCACATCTCGTTTGATCAAGGTTCGACAATACACATTGTATACTGTAAAGTCCTATCTTCTTGGTGTACTCCTGTTTCCGCACTTAGACTCCGATTGGTCCTTTGTGCGTGGTGTCCTATATTTTAATACATAAATAAATGTGTTTGTTATGTTAATAACGCGGGTAAAACCACGGGGCGCAGCTATTGGCGTATAAAACTTGGAAGATTGTTCGTCTTAGACTAACTTTCCTCAGTAAAAAGTTCCTATAGCATTTATTAAATGAGATAGGTTTACATTCATTATTGCTTCGGGAAAATTTACAACATAAACCTGAATAGAGAACCTCCTCTTATATTTTGAAGGCAGTCAAGATGTTTTTTTTATAATAGGTCTAAAAAGAAAAAAATCGCATGGGGTTCACCCATGCGATTTTTTTCTAAAAAGGTCTTATTGAAATTCGGCTTTCGACTAGCGGAACTTTTTTATTTTTTTTATTTATTTACCATCTTAAAGATTACATAAAAAAAGCTTAAAAATAACACGAAGGAAACCACAAAGGTTTGTATGGATGTGTTATTTCTATTATATTATGTTATTCAGCTGAGAGTCAGCTGAATAAAATCTCGTAGGTTTAACAATAAAGTTATTCAATTTCAGGCAGTAAGATTATAAATTGGAATTAGGTAAGCAAATTGATCAGTAACTGAATCAAACCCCTTGATAATGAAGTAGGATCAATAAGAAGTGCGATCTAAGTTTATATTTTATGTTATTAGGTGTTATATTGTCGAGTAGTTCCATTGGAAATATCGCAGTAATTTCATAGAAATTATCTCTATAAAGGTCGTCAGGAGATTTCGAAGAAACTTAGTAAAACTTTGACCAAACTTAGCAAAGGACGGTCTTTGAAAGGCCGTAGAATGTAAGGACTTTTTGGTTAGCATAAAATTAGATAAAACCATGTTGAGAGAAACTTCCGCTCAAGTTCTCCCAAGTTTATCTTTGTACATAATCTATTGGTCAGGATCTTACTCAGTTTATTATTAGTAACAAGGCTGTGTATATGTTATTATTAGTTTTTGCTGTATATAATAAACTACCTGCGCCCCGCGGCATCGCCCGTGTGGAAATCTATGTGGCAATTAGTTTATAAAAATTCCTCTTGAATCACTCTATCTATTAAAAATGCCATATCTCGCGAAGAACCGACGGCCGCTGGGGCAATCGTGTTCTTGAGTGGAGACCACGACTCGGTAAACGTAGTGTAGGACGCCCTCCGACCAGGTGGGATGACTCACCTGCGAAAGACTGCAGGTAGATGCTGGATGCGTCAAGCCGAAGACAGGGCGCTATGGCGCTCATTGGGGGAGGCCTATGTCCAGCAGTGGACTAATATAGGCTGATGATGATGATGATGATGATTAAAAATGCCGCATCAAAATCCGTTGCGCAGTTTTAAAGATCTAAGCATACAATAAGAAGCGAGAAGCGCCATTGTTTTATATTATGTTAACTTTTATTTTTCTAGATATTAATCGTTATACGATATTGTAATCCTGTATAGACGACCAGTGTGGTAGACTATTGCAAACAATCTACAGTTAGCTAAACTGATCCATTATCAATATCAGTCGGAAGCGACCCCAAGACGCTGGCTGCATTAATATATGAGTACGAATAGAACTGATATTTATCGCGTTTATTTAGCTATTTTTCCCGACGTTTCAACTGGTGTACACACTGTCATGGTCACGGGATGACTGGCAGTCAGTCAAATATGTACGTTGTATTAGTACTTAAAATTATGTGTTCAGATCGCGTAAGTAAGTAAATTTTTTAAACCCATAGTGCTTTGATTCGGTTCCCCACGGACCTATGGTCTCAACTCTAAGGGGAGCAAATTCATAGGTTCTGTCGAGACCTGAAATATTTACAATACAATATAACTTTATTGCACCATCAATACAAAAATAATACTAAAGGATCTTAATACTAACTATATCTAGTGGTACAATCGGCGGCCTTATCGCTAAAAGCGATCTCTTCCAGGCAACCTTTGGATGGATAGGATCGGTACGTATTAAAGCTGACGGTGGCGTAATATTTGCGCCTTATGACTTTGGCCCAATCTGCCGCTGCCAATAAAGTTGCGAACAAATGCGAAATAATAATCCAATGAGTGTGGTACATTCGTTCCATCCAATGAAGTACCCGTACCTTAGCCCATTTTCTCCGTAAAACAAATTATTAAGATCTTGTTTTTCATGAAACTAGTTGATCCTGGCAATAAAACCTTGCCAGAGTAATAAATTAGAAGCAGACAGCGTGACCGAGGCTGTGGTTGATTTATGTCTTGCTTTGAAAGGTCTGCGAAGGCCAAGCAAATTATCTAAAATTCTTAGGTTAAGTTTTACGTTTTAGGCTGAGGCTAAATGTGTGCAATATTTTGAGTTTTGAATTAAAATGCGTGTTAAATGAGTTCTCTCATACAAAAAACCATGAGCTAGAGCTGAGTAGCTGTTTCCGTTGAAAAAAAGAATTTTGCACTTTCACACTTCTCACTCGAAATTCATAAATAGCTTTTGCGGGTTAGTACCTACCTACCGCAATTTTTTTTTTGTCTGAATATATTCATTCTTTGGAACGGGTCTGTCAAGCAGAATGACCTGAGAAACAACAGGCATATTTTTGGTCGTTTTGACAGACGGAACAAATGACTCAATTCGAGACGGACATGGTTCCGCGAAGGATTTTTCATCTGACATTCTCGGTGTCCTATGAACGAAGGCACCGTTATTCTGTTTCCTCGTGTACTTATCCTAACTAATATCTATGTTTACGTGCAAAACACGTATAATTAACATTCCCACAGTGCTTACCGATACCTATGTATGTGTTCGTGTTCAAATTCATATGATACGAGTAAAACTGTGTTTTGGAGTGTAGGCATTCCCTACCTACCGGTACTCCAAAAACTCTCTTTTCTTAAAGTGTAATCGTTTTAGTTAAGTTCTAATTTTTATGTCTGCTGTGGTTATATTCTTATTTTTATGTAACTGATGTGAAAAAAATGGTTGACTCCTTAAAATAGTTAATTACAGTTCCTGGTATGTAAGTTAGCTACCAAGAACAATTATAGTAATCTCCAGACAAGCGAAATTCCTTCCTGATCCACCCTAAAGGTCAATCCAGGATTATTATCCCTCCGACATAATAGGAAGGTAATGTTGATCCGAGATTTTCAAGTCAATCATTCCTTCTAAGCCTACTTGTACATATTCTGAAATGTTGGAATCTCTCCTTTCAAAACCCACACCTGTGACTAATCCTATGTCGATCAAACCGAAAGGTAAACAAACCAAATAAAACCGTCAAATTATCAAGTTGGCCCACGCACGGTGAAGGCTTTCGAAGTAATTTTAATATAATGAATATTGGTACTTACTATTTATTAATATATTTAAGTAGTGTTTTATTTAGTTTGGTATTTGTTATATTTATTATTTGGTTTTTAGTATTCTTGTTATGTTCTTATTTAGATTACCTGTGGTACACCCCCTGCCTTTTCTTAAATTCATATAATTCTTTCCATTCAAAGGTTGCCTGGAAGCCGCCCATTGTACTTGTCGCATTATAATGTATTTTTGTAATGATTATGATGTACAATAAAGAATTTTTGTATTGTATTGTAATTTTATTTATGATGTTTTTTTTAATAATAATGCTTAACAATCCACACGACATCATCTAGCGCCAAGTAAGCAAACTTTGTATTGTGTACTTTTTATGTGTTATATTTAGATATAAGGTGTTATTTTATAGTTTTTAGTGCAATAAAGTGTTAATTCATTCATTAATTTTTGTATTATGGTTACTAGGTGACTGATATACCTAATACATCCGACAGAGAACCAAGGTTATCGACATAGCTCAAAGAATAAGCAAGCTGAAGTGTAGTATAGGACGCCCTCCGACCAGGTGAGATGACGACCTGCGAAAGACTACAGGTAGATGCTGGATGCGGCAAGCTGAAGACAGGGCGCTATGGCGCTCATTGGGGGAGGCCTATGTCCAGCAGTGGACTGCTATAGGCTGATGATGATGATGATGATACCTAATACAATACATTACATAGATATTTTATTATACAAAGAAAAAAATACCAGAATACCTTGAACAAATATCTGCAGATCGTACAGACATTTGTTCCGGTAGGCAGGAATCAAACCCACAACTTTATGCGTCGCAGGCGGACCTTCGCGGCCGTGCAACATCGGTCGTCGACGACGTCGACAATACAGAATTAATGATGTATTATGTATATCAGTTATCTAGTACCCATAACACAAGCTCTGGGCTTAGCTTGGGGCTAGATAACGCTGTTTGAATTGACATAGCATGTTTATTTATTTTAACTATATTCTGTCTATCAACATGAAATCCACTATACTCCGTCTCATTCTCCAATGCATCGCTTGGTATGAATAAAGGTTATATTACCATCTATCCCACCTGTCATTTGTGCGAGTGGAATTAGGACGGGCAGCCGACCGGACGGACGGACAAACGGAATATCCATGCGCTCTGTTTACAAATGAATCCATTATCCGTGGATTTAGAAGCTACTGGAACAAACCCTTATTTCAGGACGAAATTAGCTGCCCCCCGCGGCTATGCCCTCGTGGAAATCTGTTTTATTTATTTATTTAAACTTTATTGCACTATTAAAGGTACAAAGGGTGGGCTTAATGCCGAGGCATTTTCTACCTGCCAACCTGGAAACACATGTTTTAAATAAAGGGTTGGCGTGCTAACATTACATACAAATATAAGTAATAGTAACTATGTTTATGACATTTTATAATTTATATATATATATATATATATACCTAAAATACATATTATATAATACATATCTATATACCTACGAAAAATAGCTAAAACAATAAATATACAGTTCCAAATATAGCATAAGTATTAAATCAAATCAAAAGAAGAAAAAAATAAATAGAAACGTTTTATGAAGAGCTATGCTTGTATAACCTCTCATGAAAAAGCCTTCGCACCGATTTCTTGAAAGTATCACGTGTATCTGCTTTTCTAATGTCCAGTGGTAAGTCATTCCACAGCCGTACTGCTTCTACCGAAAAAGAATTTCCAAAGAAGGAGGTGTTATGCATAGGTATAGACAGAAGATTATCGGAGGAGCGGAGATTTCTACTGTGATCGTCTGCCAGGAAATTAAAATCTATGTGTCAAATGGGTTATAAACAAAAGGTTTATAAACCTTCCTCTTGAAGCACTTAATATATCATAAAAAACCGCATCAAAATCCGTTGCGTAGTTTTAAAGATCTAAGCATACATATGGAGAGACAGACAGCGGGAAGAGACTTTGTTTGATACTATTTAGTGATAGTGATGATAATGACGACCTCTGTGGCGCGGTGGGCGAAGGTCCACCTGCTATGCAGAAGATTGTAGGTTTGATTCTCACCTCGGGGCTAATGTTTGTATGATTTGCGGATATTTGTTCCTTTGATGAAAGAAACTAGAGATTGATGCGTATGTAATGTATCAAGGTTGAAACCATTATAATAATCAGAATAATCAATTGATTGGTATAAAAACGAATATTACAAGTCACATAATAATTATAAATTAGAGTTAATTAAATAATTAGACAATAATAAAAAAACTGATAATTAAATTATAATAAATGTATTATAACATTTATAACTATGTAATAATACTCAAGATATTATTTAATTTTTCGCACATAATCGTCAATACTGTAGAACGCCTTCTCGACGAGCCACGATTTAAGCCATTATAATCAATCTCTTCGTGCAAATAGCACCGCACACAATATCTAGAGTTTGTTTCATCTATGGACAATTCTGCGACGATACTACTGTCATAGTAGAAGCGATTGGTTAGCAGAAATTCAGGCCCTGCAAGATTACCACGCTATTTAGCAAAAGCATAACGTACGTTATCAGCGTTATAACGTTATTTTTTGTTAAAAGACGTTATTCACGCTAAGATTAGCGTAGTAACGCTGATAACGTGCGTTACGTATGTGCTAAATAGTTAGTAATAGTAATATTAGCGTGAATAACGCCTTTTCGGGCATAAATAAGCATAATAACGCTGATAACGTGCGTGACGTTACTTGCTAAATAACGTGGTAGCCTTGACGTTCCATAAACACGAGCATCCATGTTTGTAGCGGCCTACACCTCAGCATTCAGTTATTATATATATGTCATGTCACAGATATAATAATACTAAACATGTGTTCTCCGATTTAATTTCGAAATTCCACTGTCTTTTTGTATTTTTCTTTGACTTATTCCGCGTTTGTTTTGTTATACGACGTCTTTAAAACGCAAATGGCTTCAGATGTTTTTCCGAGGGCGAATTAAATGCGAGGTAAGTAGCAGAACAAAAAACCTTTTTAGGGTTCCTTACTTGAAAGGTTTTCGCGCTGTCTCTTTGGTCGGGGTTGGTTTGTGAACAAAGATTTAGCCGATATTAATAAAAAAATAAATGTTACGGTTTTAGACAACATTATAAAGCTCCAAAGTAAGCAAACCTTGTATTATGGACAACGTACACCGTCAGATTTTCTAACAAGCTTTTTTCCATTCGTTTGAGGTAGTGTTTAGAAAACTACGCTAATCTTCTTGTCCTCCATACCAATGCAATGCTTGAAAACGAAAGTTTTCTAGTCGGGTTTATATGTAATAATTTGATTGTTTTTAAAAAATCTAATCTGACGTCGTATAAATACCTTAATTTTACACTATTTTTAGGTTTTGCGGTATTAATACTAATCCCTCAATATACATTTTTATGGGGATTACATTTTAACACATTCCTGGGAATTTTCAAATAGGTCTATTCATCATCATCATCATCAGCCTATAGCAGTCCACTGCTGGACATAGGCCTCCCCCAATGAGCGCCATAGCGCCCTGTCTTCAGCTTGCCGAATCCAACATCTACCTGCAGTCTTTCGCAGGTCGTCATCCCACCTGGTCGGAGGGCTTCCTACACTACGTTTACCGAGTCGTGGTTTCCACTCAAGGACACGTTTGCCCCAGCGGCCATCGGTTCTTCGCGAGATATGGCCGGCCCACTGCCACTGCAGCTTGCTAATTCTTTGAGCTATGTCGATAACCTTGGTTCTCTGTCGGATGTATTCGTTACAAATCCTTCAGAGAAACTCCGAGCATAGCTCTTATAGGCTCTTCTTTGGCTCATAGGTCCATTATTGCAGAGAAATCATCGTATAATGTAATGTGACATTATAAATTTCATAATGTAACAAACATTATACGATGATTTCTCTGGCAATAATGGATCTTTTTGAAAATTCAGTTAAAAAGTAGTCTTAATTATTCCAGATACTGCTTAATCCTGTGAGATACACACAACTGAAATAACAATATTTTGCCTCTACAATAATATTGTGATCAAATTATACAAATAAAGCTTGTAGCAAAAGCACATTAGCAAAAAATTTACATAAACTACGACAAACACATTAGTCTCTTGGAAAAATAAAAACGACATTATTGTTTCAACAAAGTAGGGAAAAGTAATTAGAAGTAGACAAATATTGTGCCTGCCGCGCCCCTAATGAAAGAATAACGTAGGGGAATATTATTTGGGAAGATATTCCTAATCTGGAATAAAATGCTAAAGTCTTTTATAATTACTGGGAATTGGGTAGAACTAACTTGACTGCTGGGGGAAACGTGTTCGTCAGGAGACCACGTCTCGACGAACGTATTGCAGGACGCCCTCCGGCCAGGTGGTGTGGCGACCTGCGAAAGACTGCAGGCAGATGCTGGATGCGGCAAGCTGAAGACAGGGCGCTATGGCGCTCAGTAGCAGAGGCCTATGTCTAGCAGTAGAGGAATAGAGGCTGATGATGATGGCATGTACCTACACTTCCTCTTTTGTTGCGGTACTATTTGGTTAAAATACTTACAGTTTATTTAGTTACGTTAAGTACAGTGACGTTCTTCGATAAGTTACCCCATGTTAGGTAATTCCATCTACAGCATATACTTGTCCACTGCTGGACGCAGCCCTCCCCGTGATTAGCGCTTTATTGGTTTTTATTATAATGCCCATAATCACGCTGGGCAAGTGTAACAGGTTTGAATTGGCTCTCATATATTTACAATCGTTTTGGTTTTATAATAAGAAATTTGTTCTTTTTATATCGAAAATATTGCTTGCTAGCTTCATTTTGTAGAAAGATTTTGATTTTTAAATTTACTTACAACATACCATCACGAAATGTTTGAAGGTAATTCTTAGGTACCTTAATCTATGAATGTTCATACTTTCAAAAATCGTTAAAATCTCAATTTCAATTTTAATCTCACAAGCGCATGATCCTAATAGGTGGTTCCTTTGAATGAAAACGAGATCAAAGTTAAATTATTTATTCTGTGTCGAAAAATCACTTCGGGGCTAAAAAAATCCGATAAAATATGTCCAGCTTTGTTAATACGAAAGAATTACTCAGGGTTACTTTAAAAATTCTTAACTCTCTCCTATCCTTAAAACTACGAAGAAAATCCTATGAAACATTTCACAACAGAAATCCTTCTTTCAAAACATTAAAGTCTGTAAAATCCCGATTCAGTATTTATGAAAGTTGCCTCATGAAAATAATATGGACTTTACGTTTGTAGGAGTTCATACAACTGTGAGTATTCGAAATGCGAGGATTTCCCCTTGAATTAATTCGACCTTTGTAAGACTTCGCGGATTTAGTAATTCGAAATTTCATGCCTCGTACAGTTGCTGACTTAAATGTTAAGAACTTTTTGATGTTAAATGTGGACTGGTGTTAAAATAGGTACCTACGAGTACAGAGGTAGTTTTCCTATTGCACTTCTAGACGCTCTTTAGGAAAATGGACTCTTTGTAGCGGACGTTTTGAAACTATCTTGGTTATTAACACTTAAGGTTTTAAAATGGACTGAGCTTTTTGAAACGATCTTGGACTTAGCTTTCATAGTAAGATTCCTATTAAAAGAAAGAAGCTAGTATTTTTTATGCATCAAAGACGATGCAAGCCATGTCTTGTTCATATTTTTTTTAAACTATCGAGTTATCACCAAATCAATAGAGAGAGAAAGAGTCTATACACCAAAACGTATGTATGTGTAAGTTTTGGTTATGTAATTATTTTTGACTTTTTGTTCATCATCAGGAAGTCAATGACAATAAAATCAACTATGTCCAGCAGCGGACTACTATAAGCTGATGATGATGATTATAGACACCATCTGTCTATGACCTTACATAATTATGCCAAATTTCAGCTCAATCGATTGAGGACAACTGGCACAGTAGCAAGATTTGTATCAAACATATCAAAAACCTGTCGCCATCATTAGACCAGCTCGATGGTATCATGTCATTGCATTGTCACGGAAATTACTTAATTATGCCAAATTTTAACTTAATCGGTTGAGAATATCTGGTCCTAAATTGATTTGCAAGATTTGTCCCACAGGGAAAGTAGAATAAAAACTTATTATAATATTTGTTTTCAGTTAAATAAATTATATTATCTCCTCCTTGTTGTGAGCAGGCTAAAAACAAAACTCTTTGTTCCGACTGTCTTTGACCCAGGTTATTATACTCGGGTAAGCTCTTGTAGAGACCCTAAAACCTTTTACGAAGGTCTTAAATCTAACTATTTTAAACCTCCGAAATTAAATCAACTCATAGCTTAAAGTCCTGGTATGAAAAGGTCAGGCTAAAGTATGAAATCTCAACTTAGAGCGAGGGAAATAGGTACTTTACTTTCGTAAATACCTAGTTCTCTGGGCTCTGAAGCTTGAAGTTGTAAAAGACGTAGAAATGGGTATAAAAATATATACATTTTTCTTGGAAAAACAGGGGTGAGGAAGCCGACGGAGATTGGTGTTCTTTTGTTTCATTTTATTTGCATCACATTATCGTTCTGAATCATTTATTTCACGCAACATAAGTCTAGTAGAGCATGTAAAATACTTAAAAACTACGGCTTGTATATATGTATATAGCTTAGTCTAACATACATATAATAAACCTATTTACTGTGGCAGTATTGGTGACGATTTTTCAAGTCAAACTCTGCGAATTTGTTTACAAATATTAGTTAACTACACAAAAAAACACACATCAGTAGTTCAGTCAAAATATTGAAAAAAACAGTCACTTTGGGATTTTATTCTATCGAGTGAAGTTCATTAGATCGGTTGTTACTAAATGCGAATTTGACTAGACTGGATAGTCGATTAAGTAATAAATATATATCTTTTTTTCAGAATTATAAACGCTATTTTCTTTGCCTCAGATCTCAGATCAGATCTAGTCACTCACATAGCTGACTTTAAAAACGTAACCTCTGTTGGAATTGGCAAATGACCTTGGCCTTGGCAAAGGCCTCTTGTTAGGAGGCAGACGTACATACATATGTGGTACTTATGTGGTAAGGTTACATTATTTTACAAAAGCTACACCGTAATTACAAATTCATTGTACTTAGCCGAATTCAAACACGTAGAAAGCAATTTCAATGTACGAGTACCCATAATGAGTCTAAATACTTGTGCCAGTTAAAAATACGACGTTTCAAATGTTTATACGACAAACATTCCACTCATTATTGTGGTGTTTCTATACGTAGGGTTGCCAGGGTAAACGATTTAATTTTTTATGGTTATTGCAGGTTTTTAATTTCAGTGGGTGAGTCATAATTTTTCGGTAATTTTTCTGAACCATAATCAAAAACATTATCTTTTTATTCATTATTGTGCATCTGTTTCTTTGTTTTTTTCTTTGTATTGATGTGCATTGTATTGTATTATCGTCGAAGTAGAACATATTATAAAAATATATGTTTTTATTCATTATTGTGCATCTGTTTCTACGACCGATGTGGCGCGGTGGGCGAAGGTCCGCCTGCGACGCAGGAGGTTGCGGGTTCGATTCCCGCCTCGGAACAATTGTGTGTACGATCTGCAGATATTTGTTCCGGGTGTTCTGGTCGTTTTCTATGTATAATAAAAAATATCTATCTATGTAATGTATTGTATTATGTATGCTTACCATGGGGCTAGATAATGCTGTGTGAATTGTCCAGCATTATTTATTTATTTATATTTATTTATTTATTTGTTTCTTTGTTTTTTTCTTTGTATTGATGTGCATTGTATTGTATTATCGTCGAAGTAGAACATATTATAAAATAAACATAAAATAAAATAAGCATTTTTTACTACCACAGTTATTAACATTTTATCTATTCACTGAATTTGAACTATAGCTATGTGGCAGTACCTACCACTTAGACTGGTGAACGCCTCCTTCAGGTTCCGGTCCTTCCATGCTTCTCTATCCAAAGCCAGTCTGCTCCAACTAACTCCAGCTACTTTGACTATATCGTCACTCCAACGTTTTGTTGGTCTGCCTGGTCTGCGAGCTTTATCGAGTGGGTACCAATTTGTTACCGTTTTTTCCATCTATGTATTATCTGTAGCACGTTGAAGGAAGGAGAACATGTTAGTAATTATTAAATGGGAGATAAATAGTGGTAAAAACAGTCAAACGTCAATGATACCTTAAATAACGAATTAACAAGCCAAACAAAAAATAACCACCAAACTCCCGCTCCACGCCTTTGGAGTTCTCCCACTGTCAAGGACGGTATTAAAGAGGTTCCGTACCGACGGCCGCTGGGGCAAACGTGTTCTTGAGTGGAGACCACGACTCGGTAAACGTAGTGTAGGACGCCCTCCGACCAGGTGGGATGACAACCTGCGAAAGAATGCAGGTAGATGCTGGATGCGGCAAGCTGAAGACAGGGGCTGGCGCCGCTCATTGGGGGAGGCCTATGTCCAGCAGTGGACTGCTATAGGCTGATGATGATGATGATGACAAAAATAAAGACCTAAGACCGTCATCTGGCATACGCTACGCATTTATTTATATTTTTTTCATATATTTAAAATTTTGTGGCATCCCTATAAGGTTTCCTACTCGTTCGCTTTCATAAAATTAAAATGTAGCATGTCGTGTCATTACATTAGACTTTGTTAGAGTGTCTAGTTAGTAAACTTATAAAAAGTTATTTTTGACATGTTTGTTTGTGTGTTTTTTTGTGTTTTATTGTTTAAACTTTGAAATTAAAATTAAAATGTATTATGTTTTTTTCCTAGGTATCCAGTAAACAAAACAATGTTTTCTTATTTAATGCGATATTTAATTTTAAATAAGTTTGGTGCGATGTGGTGCGGCGGGCAACGGTCCGCCTGCGACGCTGGAGATTGCGGATTTGATTCCCGACTTGGGACAAATATTGTTACGAACTATAAATATTTGTTCCGAGTGTTTACAAAATACAAATACAAAAATACAAAAAATTTATTTACCAAAAGTTTACAATTATAATAACACCTTAACTTAGTTTATGTACATACATTTAAGAGTTTATTGGTTGAGGTGTTGCACTTAACAGTGACCCCCGCACTAGGCTAGGCCTGTTTCGCGGGGTATCAAAACATTTTCTGTTTGCTCGTCGGGTAAGGAAGTGCACTAACAAAAACTATAGTAACAATATAAAACTAAATCTAAACAAAACAATTAAGGCAAGTGCCAAAGGCCATACATGTGACCAAAAATAATTAGTAAATGAGCTATGAACTACTAAAGAACAAGAAAAAACGAGTAATGAAGTAAAGTAAAAGTCACGGACATTGTTATACAATTCCTTCTGCCTGCAGGATGCTACCAAAGAACAGTGAGTACCTCTGATAATATCGAGAAAAAGGAAATGTGTCGCGAAAGAAGGTTAGCAATGGCGTTGTCGTGTTGTCGTGTGTTCTGGGTATATTTCATGTGTAATAAAAAATATTTTTCTAATTTCTATGTATTGTAACGTATTAAGTATATCAGTTATCTAGTACCCATAACACAAGCTCTGCTTAGCTGGAAGCTACATAGATGAGAACAGAGAACCTGGTTCTAGGCTTTACATCATGCATTATGATTTGCTTCTATTGTACCTAATACAAACTGCGTGCTTTGCCAAATTATTATTCAGTGTTGCCACACATTAATTAATGCATGGGTTTTGCCAACGTTTATAATAGTTTGTCATCGGGCAGCTAGAATATACATAGCTAGCTGCTGTCGTATATTATTCCAGTTCCAGAACGTAAATTCGTGCTAGACCCTCACTCTTCGTTTTCAAGCGTAAAGTCAAAGAGCATTATCTATCTTCATAATTCTGTTATATTTTATGTAAGTATAGAATATTTTTTTTTTAATTTAGGTATTTTATATTTTTTATTGTTATATAGTATATATTAGTATAATGAATAAGTAAGTTAAAATTTAATATTTTGTCTATTATTTATTTCATTTCATTTATGCACATGTACCCATTTCTCTCTTCACTTTGAATCTCTCTCCCAATAAGGTTTGCTGGAAGAGAACTCTTTTTAGGGTTAAGTTCGCCTTTGTTTAAATTTTCTAGAATAAGTTTTGTGTTATGTTTTTCGTGCAAAAAGTATAAATAAATAAATTGCTGTAAATGCTCGAAGTTTCTCTGAAGGATAGGATTCGTAACGAATACATCCGACAGAGAACCAAAGTTATCGACATAGCTCTTTGAATTAGCAAGCTGAAGTGGCAGTGGACCAGTCGTTATATCTTGCGAAGAACCGACAACCGCTGGGGTAAACGTGTTCTTGAGGGGAAACCACGACTCGGGAAACGTAGTGTAGGACGCCCTCCGGCCAGGTGGGATGACGTCTTGCGAAAGACTGCAGGCAGATGCTGGATACGGCAAGCTGACGACAGAGCGCTAATGGCACTCATTACCTGAGGAGGCATATGACAGTGGACTATTATAGAGGTAGGTTCCTGATGATAATGTTTAAAAAATAAGGTACCTATCGTAAAATTGCTGTACAATCTACGGCAAATTACTTTCCCGCTTCTTTTATTTCTTGTAACGCAATAAATGATCCATAAACATTCAACTTAACTTTTTTGCGCAATCTAAATCGAACGCCCTTAATCGGATTTCCTATTTAGTATAGGTATTTAGTTGCGAAATAATTAGCCTCTAATAAAGCTATGGAAATAAATGTTGTTAATCGAACCCGCAACCTCCTGCGTCGCAGGCGGATCTTCGTCGACCGCGCCACAGAGGTCGTCAAATTGGCTCAGCTAGGCTATGAAAGCAGAATGCAAACACGCCAGAAGCAAAGCCTCCATTTGCACAAACATGGCAGTAATACCGCGGCCGAAATCATGCAACCTTCTGGGATCGCCTGGTCCCCTTTTAATTTGAAGGAGAAATCGAAATCTGTATGTCTGTGACATTGTAAACAGAAATCAGATATTAATAACTATGTATATTTCCTAAGGGCGCTATGGAGCTCATTGGAGGCCTATGTCTAGCAGTGGAAAGCTATAGGCTGATGATGATGATGATTTCCTTAGGCTTATAAAATAAGCTCTTAGACAAGACCTCACATACTACTTATTCTATCTATTTATTTATATTTATTATTTTATCGCCTATTGTGATGCCGATGTGTGAACCGATGCTTGAGGCGCAGCGAGGTTGGGGGTTCGATTCCCACCTTAGGACCAATGTTTGTATGATATCTAATCTGCAGAGATATCAATAATGTTATTTAAGTTTGACTGTTTAGTCAAAGTTAGCTTCATCAAAGGCTTCATAAAAGACTACTGTAGCCAATCATTATTAATATAATATTTATTTTATTTTATTTTTCTTTCTTAGGGATAACAAACAGTATCACTTAAAAATTAACTATAAACTATTAAACTTAAATAAACATAAAATAATAAATATAAAATAAGAATAAGAATACTAAAATATTATTATTTATTTTCTTATTAATATGCAGTAGAATAAGTAGGTAGTACATATATAATAGTCTGTATGCCAATAATCTTGGTAAACAGACTATATATTCGAAACTCCACGAAATAGGCCTAGCCTAGTTCGGGGGTTATTGTAAATTGTTATATTCACCCAAAATATTAACCACACAAATATAAGACTTAAGTAATCCTGTGTAATAAAAGTGTTCTTTATAAGTTATTTTGGAAATAAACTGTTTGTTTGTATTTGTATTTTTAACATTTTCGGTGAACCTATGAAAACCAAGTGAACATCAGTAGTGAATGTCCACTACTGATGAGTCTTCAAGAGCTGTTCGCCATTTTGTTACAGTGTTGTCTTAGTCCTGTTAAAATCATGAAATCATGAATCATTCTCCATTTCCTTTATAATATATTATGTAGAATTTACTTTTACTTTACAGTATAAATTTGTGTACTTTTAAGTTTGTTGTGTATGGTAGTTTTAAGGGAAATAAAAATATTTTCTTCTTCTTCTTCTTCTTATAGAACTTAAAAAAATGTATACGCTGATAATATAGTATTTTCACTTCGAACATGCGAGAGTGCACTACTGTAAATAAAACTTATACTATGCCGTTGTGCCCGAGGTCTTTCTAACATGAACATAATAACTAAGTTGTGTAGTCGTTATTTCCAAGCAATACGGCTCAAATTAGATTATTTTCGGAATGTGACCGTTTACATTTTGTACGTGGGTTCGCACTTCATTTTATTATGATTTTGCGTTTGTTTTTCGATGTTTCTTTTAATGGTATCTGAGGAGACGTTACGGAAAATTGTAATGGAGAAAATGTCGAAGAAAAATTCCGTTTCGTAGAAGAATAATAGATATAAAACGACGGTCACAGTAAGGTCGTGACGTAATTCGTTACCTCGATACCTTCTTTTTTGTTGACCTCTTTAGTGGTGTGAGAAGTTGACCAAAGATGCTTGGACTAATTATAATTAATGTGTGAGACTAATGTTTAGTGATCTAGGGTTAAAATAATTATTTTAACCCTAGATCACTAAACATTAGTCTCACAGGCGACACGGTTCCCGCGCATTCGCTGTTTAGGTATGTTCCCGACACTACCCCACCCCCCCACGCTCAGTACCTTCCTAATTTAGTGTTTTAGCACCCTGCGCATTACGTACGTCAAGTAAAATATTGGCGTTTTATTTTTGTTAGTCAGAACGACTAATGTTTAGTGACTGAGTAACTCGAAAATATGTTTAGTGAGCTAGGGTTAAAGGTTTTGATTTAGGTAGGGGTGAAAGTAAAATCCTACTAATCTAACAGGAAAGTTTGTATGTGTATGTATGTTTGTTACGCTTTTGTGCCCCCATAAGGGGGATCCCTAACTTTTTTGAAAATATAATATAGCCTATGTAAACCGGATATAGAGTAGCTTCCCAACAGTGAAAGAATTTTTCAAATCGGTCCAGTAGTTTCGGAGCCTATTCAATACAAACAAACAAACAAAAATTCAAACCTTTCCTATTTATAATATTAGTATAGATATAGATATTTAGCAAGGAGATAGAACCGAACTATAGAACCGAACATAATGCAACTTTTGTACAAGCTTTTATTCGTCTAAACTCTCAATAAATATAAATAAATAATGCTGGACAATTCACACAGCATTATCTAGCCCCATGGTAAGCAGAGCTTGTGTTATGGGTACTATATAACTGATATACATAATACAATACATTACATAGATAGATATTTTTTATTATACATAGAAAATGACCGGAACACCCGCAACAATTATCTGCAGATCCACACAATTGTTCCGAGGCGGGAATCGAACCCGCGACCTCCTGCGTCGCAGGCGGACCTTCGCCCACCGCGCCACAGAGGTCGTCAAAAGATCAATAGATTTGCAGAGATGAGAACTGCATGCTTCAAGCCAACAGTGAAGGAAACAAATACCCGTTATCCTTCATCAAATCTGGTAGGTATACGCAGAAGCAGCATTTTACTCCAGCTCTGTTCAGACGCTCATTTCAGATAGTGTCGCTCAACGTCCGTTGCCTTTACCAGGATGATGGCCTACTAGTCGTAGAAATATGTTTGTAGCTACATTTACGAACTAACGGGCATATTTTTCTAGTACTTTTGTTCCCAAATTGAGCCAGTTTACCCGAACTTTAAAATCAGTTAAATTAGATTAAGTTTCCTGATCCTAAGCTTATAATGATGTGTAATTGTACGTGGGTGCATGAACACATATGTAAGTTTACTTAAATTTAGATTTAGGTACCTATCCGGTTTATTGTTATTTTTTTTCTCTCTATTTCAAGCTTTTCTATCATACGTTTTGCTCTACACGTTTTGTTCTTATGATTCTCAGTATGCACATAATTTGTGAAATGATCAAGTTCTAAACCCTTTATTATTCAAATTCTGTATATTTTGTGATTATTTTATGTTTTGTGCGTTTAAATAAATAAAAAAAAAAAAAAAACGTACTTATATCTTTGTGCTGCGACTCGGCAAAGGTAGTGTAGGATGCCCTCCGGCCAGGTGGGATGACGACATGAATAATATGAATAATAATATTCAGAATAATCAATTTATTGGTAAAAAATAAATATTACAAGTACATGAAGGACTGCTGGCAGATGCTGGATGCGTCAAGCTTAAGACAGGGCGCTATGACGGTCATTGGGGGAGGCCTATGACTAACATAGGTTATTGATGATGATGATATTTGCAATTAATTAGGAATAAGGTTTATTACGAAGTAATTTATAAAATATTTTATACTTAAATATATCTTTTTATCAAGTTAGTAAGTAAATCACTATTATACTTATTTGTGAACTTATAAGAAGCCAGAGGATTGAGCCCTCTTGTCTAAACAAGTTAGCAAACTTAGTTAGAACGAGGTGTCTTGTCTAAAAGGTATCAAGGAGCAAACTAGACTTACTACACCGTATATGAAATAGAATGTATTTCATATACGGTGTAGTAAGTCTAGTTTGCTCCTTGATACCTTTTAGACAAGACACCTCGTTCTAACCTGTGTTCCTACTTTGTAAACCCAACTCTGTGAATATTTATTTTATTATATGAGTTGCAGTTAAGTAAAAACTATTTCAAAAAGAGGCCAAGAGAAAGCTCCAGTAGGCTGACTAGCGTTTGGGAAACTACGCCGAGTCTTCTCGTCTTCCATAATACCGCTTGAAAACGAAAGTTTTCAATCGTTATGACCTACGGAGCTGAGACCTGGACACTCACGATAGGGCTGGTCCACCAGTTCAAACTCGTCGGGAAAGCTATGGAATGAGCTTTGCTGGAAGACTCTCTGAAGGATAGGATTCGTAAAGAGTACATCCGACAGAGAACCAAAGTTATCGACATAGCTCTTAGAATTAGCAAGCTGAAGTGGCAGTGGGCCGGCCATATCTCGCGAAGAAGTCACCACTTAGGCACATACCTGAAATACAAATAAACTTTCTATTAGATACGAGTATAATCATATCAGTTCTTTAGTTATAATTTACTAGCTGCGTCCCGTGGTTTCACCCGCGTTGTGATAGGTATTTTGGATAATATACAATATATCTTTATGAATTTGTAGCCTATGTGTTATTCTGATATGTAAGCTATATGTATTATTGTGAAGTTTCATCAAAACCCATTCATTTGCATTTTCCACCCACCCATTGTTTTGCATAAAAGAGCAACAAACATACTTACTGACAAACTCACAAACTTTCGCGTTTATAATATTAATTAGTAGGATTTACAGAAAGTTTACTTACTTACATAGATTTTTGTTAAATCCTAAATTACGATTACTTAATTAATAAAAGATGTATGTAACCTTTTGTCCAACTATCCACCGGAACGTAAGCTACTAGAATATTCGGTACCCAGTACCCACAGACCAATCGCAGCATTGCTTTGATGGCTTACGAATGCATTACACGAGTACTAGCCGGAGTCAATGTAGCCACCACTCAGTCACGTGGCTTTAAACGTCACATCAGAACCTTTGATGGTGAAGTGAACGCATTAGTGGCTGCCACACATTCAGCGTGTGGTTGGCTGGTCCTTAATCGTAGTAGTGTTGGTATGGGGCCGGCTTAATTATTTCTCAAGAGCTCAAGTTACAGGTAAGAAGTTAGAGGATTTTAAAAAAAGATTTCGTCGTTATTTGATTTTTAGGAAATTATTTTTATAAAGATTTCTTTTTCGTATTCTAATAGATGGTTTGATAACGTAGTTTTTTAACCAGACCCTAAAAATATTATTAAAAGAAACCTATAATATAGGCTAAGAACCTGCGACCGCCAGAGCTTCGTTATTTTATAAAAGCTGAGTTTGTTAGCGTATGCCCCAACACAGGTTCCTCCATGTACACGTTCACCGATTACGACGTTTGGTCATGTTTTTGTTCCTGTGCAAAATATGTTTTTTATGCTATTAGTATTAACTAATTATAAATTTAGGTATTCATTATTAATACCTAAAAAGGTATACTTCTTGATGAGGCTGGTTTTATCACGTCTATATTTTCTTGATTTTCAAGAAAATATAGACGTGATAAAACCAAAAGAAGACAGGAATTAAACCGGTTTTTATGCGTTAATTGTATTTTTTTTTATTTGGATGATAGACAGTACATAGACATTATAAAGAGTTACAATAAGGATTTACACAGACCAATGAAGTCTCCACTATTAACACTTTGACTGCGGTTTTTTTTCGACGACTGCGGTCTTTTTTTTTACCTAAAAAATTCGTGCTGCCGCTCTACACAGCGGTTGTGTTGCGCCGCACATGCGTTTCGTTCGAAAAATATTACAGCTCTGCTGAGTCACAAAGATCTGTATTTTCTCAGCCGCTGCGCTAGTGTGGATTTACGCATATTAGTCACTTGTAGAAAACTCATACCGTGCGTTTTCAGCACTCAAAGTGTTAACAAATTTAAACATAAAACAAGTGAACAGATATACAGTTAATAATAGAGTTTTAACATAATTTAAACTAAACTAAGTCAGTTATTGGCGGCAGCATTGGCTGCAATGCTTCTACGAAATGAGACAAGGGTTGAGTTGAAAATATCAATTTCATTGAAATATTTTTATAATTATTGCAAGCTCTGTTCAGAAATATGTCCTGCCTATAATTAAGTAAGTTTTTAAGTTTGTAAGTTTTTTCTATGCTCTCTTTGTTTTTGGAGAGGCATTGAAATGAATGAAGAGATTAACACAAGTTTCATAGCTTCGCCTTTAGTCATTACGGTAGCGGAATAGAAAAATAATAAAACATTTTTTCTCCTGACATTAACGAACAAAGATAAAGAAGGGGCCTATACTCAGCAGTGAGTCTAACCGGCTGACTAGATAAATAAATAAATAATAAATAAATAATGCTGGACAATTCACACAGCATTATCTAGCCCCAAGGTAAGCAGAGCTTGTGTTATGGGTACTAGATAACTGATATACATAATACAATATATTACATAGATAGATTTTTTTTATTATACATAGAAAACGACCAGAACACCCGGAACAAATATCTGCAGATCGTACACACAATTGTTCCGAGGCGGGAATCGAACCCGCAACCTCCTGCGTCGCAGGCGGACCTTCGCCCACCGCGCCACATCGGTTGTCAAATAAAAGATAGATAAAAAGAAAAAAAGATAGATAGATACACAAACAAACCGCTTCCTCCTCTACCTTATATAGTTCATTAAGACCCAGTTTAAAATCGAATCCAGGCGGCACAAGGCAATCTAACTGAGATAACTTAATTCCGTACTAATGTCGACTCAGTTTTGCGGCGAATCCAATCCAAATGCCGACGTGTGACTGAAATTGCAAGCTTTAGATTCCGAGAGGAACAGTTTCTTTGCGTAAATCTATCGAATCGCTTGCGTAATCGCTTTTCGATCATTCTCTCCGAGGACCTGCTTTTCTTGTCTACTTCGCTCCATCTAACACAAGGTTTTTAGAAACATCCCAGTCTATTAGATCGTTTTCTATCACATCTGTCTACTTTATTGGTTCCTCTTCGAATAGACCTAGAATTGTTTTTGACTGTCGAGTTTCGTAGTGCAGAGTCTGTTATCGCGTCCGTATAATTAAATATCAAATGCTTACTTTCCTTTAGACCATACAGGATTCTTGAATACGTCACAATATTCAAATTGCAAAGTAAAACTAGGAAAAAATTTATCACTTAGATTTTTTGTTCACTTCAATTTTTTAAGGGTAAAGTAAGCGAACAAAAACCTTTACCTTGTTAATTTTTCGATTTGGAGCAATATATCGCGTAAAGGTTCTATGGACGATATCTTAAGCGATTATTACAAATATTTGGACGACCTGTTCCGGTAGAGTGGTTTCCTCACACAAGGTTATATCTTTAAAAAAAAATCGCATCAGAATCCGTTGCGTAGTTTTAAAGATCCAATCATACATAGGGACAGATAGACAGCGGGAAGCGACTTTGTTTTATACTATATAGTTAAATAAATCTTCCATCATGGCCTGTTGCAGCGTTGGATCGCGAGGAGTGGAAGGAGAAAAGGGAGGCCTTTGCCCAGCAGTGGGACAATAATGGCTTAATATAAATAATAATAATAAATAATAAAATGTAGTTAAATGTGTTGTTTGTTATGACTTTCACAAGTTCTTCGATTATCAAGATGCATTCTTTCTACAAGTGACTAATCTGCGAAAATCCACACTAGCGCAACGGCTAAGAAAATACAGATCTTTGTGACTCAGCAGAGCTGTAATATTTTTCGAACGAACCGCTGTGTTGCGCCGCACATGCGTTTCGTTCGAAAAATATTACAGCTCTGCTGAGTCACAAAGATCTGTATTTTCTTAGCCGCAGCGCTAGTGTGGATTTTCGCAGATTAGTCACTTGTAGAAAACTCATACCGTGCGTTTTCAGCACTCTAAGTGTTAAATATAGAATGGAGTTACACGACCGCTGAGTTTCATTTTCATTTATTTACCATAAAGTTACATTTCATAACAACCAAATCAATTGTTACAGATACGTACAATGTTCACGAATTCTTCGATAAGAACTCAGGATCTCGACTATCAATTGGAGCGTCAGTCAAACTGTCGCCTAATGAGCGTGCCTCATTTGTTAACGTCTTATTGATCAATGGCCGGCTTGACCTGATTGCTCAGTATGATGTCAGCCCTGTTACTGATTCAGGGATAATGACTCGAGTTATGAAGATAAGGGGCTTGCTCTACAGGCGGGTGACTTGCAGCGAGACTGACCCTTATAAAATAAATAATAAAATAAAAATAAAAATAAAAAATAAAAAAGCCTTTATTTGATCCTGCTACATTGATTAAGGTACTGTTAGTGCGTTATTTTAACACTACGTTTGGTTGATAGCAGGGTCCCCAGGTTGGGTAAAGGCCTCCTCCAACGATGTCCACTTCTCTCTATCTTGAGCTGTTTGCCACCACTTTGGACCAGCGACTTTTTTTATTTCGTCCTCCCAGCGTGTTGACCCATATATCCTACAAATATTATAAACGCAAAAGTTTGTAAGTATGGATGGATGGATGTTTGTTACTGTTTCACGTAAAAACTACTTAACGGATTTTAATGAAACTTTACAATAATATAGCTTATACATCAGAATAACACATAGGTTACAATTTATAAAGATATATTGTATATTATCCAAAATATCTATCACCACGCGGCGAGTGAAACCGCGGGGCGCAGCTAGTATTTAGATAATTCTTCAACTAATCCTTCACTCAAACTCGTCTTAAGAGCCTCGAGCATTCCTTCGAAATATACTCGAGTGACACTTTGTGACTATAATCGTGAGTCGCTGTCCTGTTCTGTCCGAGGTTGTTCCCGTATAAAAATAACAACTAACTTTAGGTTATAGGTTTCATCATAGCTTCTTAACTTTAGTGTACAGTTATGAGTATAATTACGAAAATAAATAATTTTTGTTTCAGTATTTTTTATTTTATCGGTTTAAAGAATCTTTATTTTTTCTCAAAGAACATAGTATATATAACGTTCACTAAATGAGAAGTATTTACAATGTTTCTACTTAGGACCTACATATAAAATACGTACTTAAGTATGTGCTTAAGATTATATTAGCCGAGTGTGCTTACACCTATATTAGTATAATCCTGGTATAATGTACTTACAAACAAAAACAAAAGAAAGATCTATAGTAGAAAAAAAAAATAAAAAAAAAAATCAACCTAACTCCGCTTTATTTCGTTTTAAAATAAGTAGCCTTTTGGTAAATATATACATACATATATGATGTATATGTATGTGTACATGTATGAATTAGCAAGCTGAAGTGGCAGTGGGCCGGCCATATCTCGCGAAGAACCGACGGCCGATGGGGCAAACGTGTTCTTGAGTGGAGACCACGACTCGGTAAACGTAGTGTAGGACGCCCTCCGACCAGGTGGGATGACGACCTGCGAAAGACTGCAGGTAGATGCTGGATGCGGCAAGCTGAAGACAGGGCGCTATGGCGCTCATTGGGGGAGGCCTATGTCCAGCAGTGGACTGCTATAGGCTGATGATGATGATGATGATGATATATGATGTGATATGATTGATCAGTTACTTTGCATGGACATAAAGTTCTTTATCATTGAATTATATTATTCTTTATCAGTTTGACTTTAGGAAGCAATTATTAATAGGTAGCATCCATTCTCCTGCGACCGCGACTCGGTAAAAGTAGTGTAGGACGCTCTCCGGTCAGGTGGGATGACGATTTGCGAAAGACTGCAGGCAGTTAGGTGAGGCCTATGTCCAACTGTGAACACATAAGATGATCCATTCTCACTTGTACCTTTTTATTATTAGGTATGTACTTAGTGTAAATTAAAATACTTATAGTAAGCGATTGACGTGCTCAACTTAGTTTCTAATACTATAGGCTTGTGCAAAAGCAACGTTCATAACACAAGTACGAATTATAAAAGTTATCAAGTAAAAAACATAATAATTTTATTAAAAAACTAATTGAACAAAATATACATAAAAACCAATCTAAAACCGAAACGTGTCAACATTTTCGCGACTTTAATCTCATGAACATCCTTATATATACTTCACACAGCTTACTGGGGGTTTCATTGAATAAATCTTACTTAATCTTTCCCCGCAGCGCGTCCTGAATCCCCCCCTGATCCCCTTTCCCCCCTAGGGTGGGTAATTAGGGGCTGAACAAACATTTTTTCCCTGCTAATGTCCGAGCGAAGTCTAACGACTGATGGTGATGTGTTTCCTTAACTTTGTTTTTTAATTACATTATGTCTGTGTGATTTTTGCTCATTCCATGTTTATAGTAACTCTTGTATCAACTTTGACGACCGATGTGGCGCGGTGGGCGAAGGTCCGCTTGCGACGCAGGAGGTTGCGGGTTCGATTCCCGCCTCGGAACAATTGTGT
Organism: Eupithecia abbreviata; assembly: GCA_943735965.1. Taxonomy (NCBI): domain Eukaryota; kingdom Metazoa; phylum Arthropoda; class Insecta; order Lepidoptera; family Geometridae; genus Eupithecia; species Eupithecia abbreviata. The sequence goes on from OX030996.1 coordinate 3,935,421, forward strand.
GTACGATCTGCAGATATTTGTTCCGGGTGTTCTGGTCGTTTTCTATATATAATAAAAAAAATATCTATCTTTGTAATGTATTGTATTATGTATATCAGTTATCTAATACCCATAACACAAGCTCTGCTTACCACGGGGCTAGGTAATGCTGTGTGAATTGTCCAGCATTATTTATTTATTTTATTTTTTATTATACTGTCTCTGTATAATCAAGACATTTCTCGATCTGTAAATTGTAATATCGTTGCAACATTTTATAGATAGAATCTATGAATATTTTTTTGTTGAATCTATATTACATACACAACAAGAGCTTGTGTTACGGGGAGTAGATCGCTGATATATATAATACAATACATTACATAGATGGATATTTTTATTATACATATGTAGATAACATTGAGAACGCCCGGAAAAAAAATTGTAGATCGTACTAACATTTGAACCAATGCCGCAAGGTGGGAATGGAACCCGCAACCTGCTGTGTCGTAGGTGGATCATCGCCCACCGCACCACAGCGGTCGTCATTCAGTCAATTATAATACGTTAAAAAATAAATAAAATAAAAAATAAAAACAGCTTTATTCCATATCCCAATAGTTATTAGTATGTACAATTTTAAAACAATAATAATAGTAAAATAAAAAATTAATAGTCGTGTAGGTACATTATAATTTAAGAATTGAATTGAATTTAGAATTAATTATGTCAGGTTTTTGTTGTGCCATGTCCTGATATGGACCGCCTTCAGCGGTGTATGCCTCCTCCAAGGATCTCCAGAGGTTTCTGTCTCTGGCTTTTGTGGCCACATTTTTCCAGCTACTTGTGTGATGTCATCATTCCATCGTTTGAATGGTCTCCCTTTTTTCCTTTTTTGGTCAAGTGGTATCCAGTTTGTGACTATATATGGCCATCTGTTTGGTTTTAATCTTTGAATGTGCCCTGCCCATTTCCATTATTATACGTTATTGTTTAATAATTGTAGAATAGTCATTTTTAATTTCCTGGAAGGTTTTACGGATATAAACTACATTGTGAATTGGCCTCCGAATTAAAATTCTACAATACCAATGTAAAAATGATATAAAAACTTCAGCAAAAATCAGCAGCGAAAATCAAAACTGAAAATTACACTTTCGATCCTGTAGTACAAATAATTCTGCTCCATGTTCCAATTTGCCGGCATTTTAATGAAATGTACACAAGAATATCCTGTTTTTATTTAATTTTGTGTTTTTGCTAACAAGAACGAGCAAAAAGTTGCGTGGGAGTGAAACTCGAATGTTGCGAAAATTAGGTAGTCTGAGGCTTTAGCGAGTTCTTACTCTATGTAGGTAATATAATGAATTAGATCTAACCGCAGGGACTAAAGAACAGACTGTTAAACTCTACAATTTTATTAGATTAGTAAAAAGACTAATTTAGTTGGACAGCACTTTTCGCTTTTTATTCCGTCCATAGACTAATTCTAGCGACATATTTTACTAAAAAAAAAAAATATTTATAGAAATTGTGACAGCTTACGCACTTTAATAACAAAAACTTTAATTTCATTTCTTTCTTCTACCAAGCGAATCGACACTAATGTCAGATTTCAAGCGGCGACCCCTATCTTTATAATATAGACCGGTGCCAGATTTCAACACCTGGTGACACCCACCAGGGGATTTGGTCCTGTACCGGGCTAGATTTAAAAAAAAATCTGATGGCTTACTATCGGACGCTTAACACTTTGACTGCGACTTTTTTTCGACAACTGCGTTCTTTTTTTTAACCTAAAAAATTCGTGCTGCCGCTCTACACAGCGGTTGTGTTGCGCCGCACATGCGTTTCGTTCGAAAAATATTACGGCTGTGCTGAGTCACAAAGATCTGTATTTTCTCAGCCGCTGCGCTAGTGTGGATTTACGCATATTAGTCACTTGTAAAAAACACATACCGTGTGATTTCAGCACTCAAAGTGTTAAAATCTTGTTTCAAAAATATCTTTAAATTTACCCGAGCGCGTAAATTTAATTTAACACATAATTACTTTATTAATTCCTACGTAAGTTTTGATTAGCTTTAATTTTAATTCTTATAATATTTTTTTTGTTTTTAAGTTTGTGCATTCAAAGATTAAATTTACACTGGTTTAGTACCAGACTAATGTTTTTTAAGGTATTAATAAAGTATTTTTGAAATCGAACAAAAATTTAATCCTGTTTCATTTCTATGCAGCACTTATTTTATTCCGTTTACCTGCTTTGCTACGGATCGCTACGCCGTAGAGCCTCTACGGCGTAGAGCCCCTACGCCGTAGGCTGTCTACGATGAATATTAATTTCAACAGGAGACAGAGCGACCCATGTTTTGTGAAAATGTGGCGCTTATTCGCTGTATTATTTCTGACGCGAGCTTCTTAAGCTGCAAAGCGGATTTAGAACTAAGTCTATAGGATAATTATAATTGACAGTGTAACCAACAACATAACCTACAAAACATTTAAACGGGAATTCTATTATTTTGTACTCTTCTGAATTACACGCAAATGTGCCTGTAGTGGCCCTCCGACCAGGTGGGATGACGACCTGCAGGTAAAAAGAAAGACTGCAGGTAGATGTTGGAAGCGGCAAGCTGAAGACAGGGCGCTATGGCGCTCATTGGGGGAGGCCTATGTCCAGCAGTGGACTGCTATAGGCTGATGATGATGATGATGTGCCTGCAACCGTAAACCATATTCCTATATAATGTTTCGGGCGCAAAATATTGGTTCTAATCTACGAGATATTTTTTTGTGTAACGGGCTATCGTTATTCTATCAGCAAGACATACACATAAACAAAGTATATTTTTTATTTGATTGTTTTAAAAATCCTTTAAACTGACTTCGAATTCCTTAATTTTACAAAGTATTATACTAAAGCTACGTGTCCACCCAAAGGTTGCCTGGAAGTAATCGCTCTTTGCAATAAAGCCGCCCATTGTGCATCTTTGTTTGTTTGTTCTTTACTGTTTTTTTTTCAGTACTTGAAGTGCAATAAAGCGTTTTTGTAGTAAAAAATTGTAGGTTTGACAGTGATTGATAAAATTATCACGACTGTAGATACGTACCTCGAGGCTTAAACTGTTATGGGACTTCTTAAAAATAACCCTTTATACAACGATGAAAAAATCATCATAGTCCGTTGTGTAAGAATTGGCGAAGATATCGGCAATAGCATATTTACAGACCAACTTGAGATGATTTTCGATACAAAAATGATTTTTTTCTTTTTAAATCAGTCTATAATTGACGGAATAATCGACGAGCCCAGTACCTCCGTTTTCCAATGTCGGTCAAAAATACCTTCGTTATCATACGAACAAAGTCCCAGGCGTCCACAAGTATACAGAACGTTAGTGAATATGAGCCCACAGCGTTCCATATTTAGAGAGTCAGCTTCGAGGTGACCTCATTTTGAGGACATAAAATGCGCATCGAAGAACTCATAAATAAATTATGAGACCGAAGAATGACATTGTCTCCTGGTATTTTTACATTTTCAACAGAGGCTTGACATAATATCGTGATTTTACGGCTTTTTACCTGAGGAAATCTGAGGTTCGTGATACAGCATTAATTTTAGTTGTTTTAGTAGGAAAACAAAGGTTCTTAATACTTATATTATTTTGACGACCGATGTGGCGCGGTGGGCGAAGGTCCGCCTGCGACACAGGAGGTTGCGGGTTCGATTCCCGCCTCGGAACAATTGTGTGTACAATCTGCTGATATTTGTTCCGGGTGTTCTGGTCGTATAATAAAAAAAAAACTATCTATGTAATGTATTGTATTATCTATATCAGTTATCTAGTACCCATAACACAAGCTCGGCTTACCTTGGTGCTAGACAATGCTGTGTGGATTGTCCAGCATTATTTATTTATATTTATAATTGTTTTTTTCTTATGTTCTGTATAAATTCTTAAGGTACCATGTTGCTGAAATAAATGTTTTTTTTTAAATAATAGATATGCTGCGAAAGACAGCAGGCAAGATATGCGCTCATTCGGAGAAGCCTATTTCTTACAGTAGACAATTTAAAGGTTGATGATGATGACATATACTGAAATAACGCACACGATACGATACGATACGATACGATACGATACGATACGATACGATACGATACAATACAATACAATATAATACAATAATACTTTATTGTACACCAGATACAGATCATTATAAAACCATTACATGCGAATGGGCGGCCTTATCGCTTAGAAGCGATCTCTTCCAGGCAACCTTAGGATGGAAAGAATTATGTGAAATTAAGAAAGGCAGGGGGTGTACCAAGGATAAAGCTAGAATAAATATGAACATAATATGAATATTTAAAGATTAATAAATGTTAAATATATACATATATAATATAGTAATACACATTACAACAAGAAGCAACAATAACAAGCGCCTGGTTATTGAATCAGAACAAAACAGCTAAGCTAACATAATCACCCCGCGCGGGATTGAATGCCGGCTTATTCTCTAACTAATTCTGCGATAGTATCGTGATGGGATCGTGATAGGATCGCGATCTAGCGATACCGCTTCTAAATCGCACACGTGAGCTAAGTGGGGTACAGCACGCCACGCAAATGCAATAATGTTATAATCGAGAAAGTTTGCAGAAACCGGAGTGAAATAATGTTTGTTTCCGTGTTTGCAAGCTAAAAATATGATCCAGGAACTCATGGATAGAGGTGGGAAGGTATTTTGTTATTACAGTGTACCCCTGCCCGTAAAATCTAAGAAAAAAAGTTACCTATCTCAAAAAAGTCAGTGCAAATATTGGGGAATTTGAAATTGGGTTTTAGTTTTTTTCAAAACAATCAAATTATGTACCTTTAGCTTTGGCTTGTCCAACCCTTTTCTGGCTAACAAAACTAAATAGAATCTTTATCAAGGTCTCTTTATCTAGAGTTTTGAGTAATTTGTTTGTTTTGACAATTAATTTTTTCGTAATACAACTTTTGAAACTATCATGGTTATCCATGATTAGATTTTTGAGTGTTCCAATATTTCGGCGCAAATATTTGCGCCTAGTGTTATTTTTTCGTGTGTAAAACTAGTTGTTTTCTATAATATTATTTCATGAAAAATATTCAAAAACAAAAAGTTACCTATCTCAAAAAAATCTCGACTTCGACGGGACTTTAATCCGCAACCTTTCCTCGGTAGGCAGTTCCATTGGTCATAATTTGGCCTAATCGAAAACTATAGGTAGAGGAGCTACAGTCGAAAACTAGAGGTTATATTATAACCTCGTTGCGCAATTCCCGTTCCATACGGGAATGCGCTACCTATAGGTAAATAACAAGGGGGCGGGTTCACGTCCTGTCGAAGTAGATTTTTATGGGATATTATTTGGTTTCTTTAGTAAAGGTAAGTACGTAAACAATACAAAACATTTATTACACGACTCGCAAACGGAAAAGGCCGATTATTTTTGGTGTTAATGAAAGGTGAATCGTGAGTTATTATCGAGAATTCTTGGTTATGCTTTTCAGCAACGTTTGAACAAACTCGGTGTAGCCGTGTTCTAATTATGACAAATAATTTTCTTCCCTAATAATTAATTTTCTAAAAAGAATAGACCATGTTGTAACGGCATACTTTATGAAACCGACGAAGGTAAATTTCTTTACCAAAATACCTAAACCTAGAGAGAGAATCAAACCAAGCAAATCAAGCCAGATCGTAAATAAAGGCTTGTAAAACTACACATGAAATTCAGAGTAGAGTTGATCGTGAGAGGAACTCATCCATTTAAGTGACACCACGTTTATATGGCACTGACAGTTTTTATTAGCTATTCCGAATTTACGAGTAAAGCTGAACGCGCGCCTGTCCGCGCCGCAAGAGCCGCACTCGCCGCAGTCATCGCATTTACTAAATCTTTATATGAAATAGTATGCAACATTGCGCACCTATCCGCGTCGAACGTGCCGTATTTCAATAAAATCCTTTGCGTATACGGATTCCATCAAAAAATTCGAGTGCGGCGAGTACGGTGCGGACAGGTGCGCGTTAAATTATTTAATTACAATGCAACTAGCTGCGTCCCGCGGCTTCGCCTGCGTGGAAATATATATGTCAAATGGTTTATAAAACTTTATCTTCAATCACTCTATCTATTTAAAAAGACGCATCAAAATCCGTTGCGTAGTTTTAAAGATCTAAGCATACATATGGATAGACAGACAGCGGGAAGCGACTTTGCTTTATTTATACTATGTCGGTATAGTGAAAATAGATATTTTTCGATATGAGTTGATATAAAATGACGCGAAACTTTTAATGAAATGGCCCGCTATAAAAAAAAAGATCGTGTAAAGAAAGAATTATATCTGTAAAAGAAAAAACAAATCCAATTCACGAATTTTCATCACGATATGAATAGGATAATTTCAATCAAAATTTACATTTGTATAGACTTCACCAGAATATCGATGGAAATACTTTGATAACATTTGAAAAACAAATACATTGCTTATTTGTATTGGAACGATGCTTGAAATTTCTGCGCATTTGAAATTACTTTTTTATTCTGGTCTGGGCCTTTGGAGAAACTTGTAGGTACTTGAAAGTGGTGTTAACGAGTTTTTTAACCTACAAAAATAGACGGAGGTTCCATGTTCGACTGTATGTATGTTTTTTGTTAATTACTCTGATTCTTTTGCTATTGGATAAAGAATAATCCCGAAATGGTTCCATACAATTTTTATTCTCGATAAAAATTGTTAACCATTTCGGGATTACTCTTTATCCAATAGCAAAAGTCCGAAGGAGAGTCCCGCAATACTTAAAAAACAGTGTAACTATTGGGGAATTTGAAGTTGGTTTCTAGTTTTTTCAAAACAATCAAATTAAGTATAATTATGTATGGCTAGTGGCTATGTAGCTTTGGCTAGTCCAACTTTTTTTGAGCTGACAAAACTAAAAATAATCTTTATCGTCTCTTTATGTATAGTTTTGAGTAATTTGTTTGTTTTGACAATTTATTGTTTCGTAATAAATCTTTTGAAACTATTATGATTATTAACACTTAAGTAATTTAAAACGGGATATTTGAGTTGATTATATGATTAAATTTTTTTTTGTGATTTAATTTTTGAGTTTTCCAATATTTCGGCGCAAATATTTGCGCCTAGTGCTATTTTTTCGTGTGTAAAACTAGTTATTTTCTATAATATTATTTCATGAAAAATATTCAAAAACAAAAATGTATGCTATTGTATATACTAACTCAAACTTCGGGTCTTAAAAGCCTTCAAAAAGGCTCACTCGTCTGTCAATCAACCACCCCAAAAGTTTAATGATAATTACACAGAATACCTCGTAACTTCTAACGTTATCAACAACTAATTAACAAGACCCTGCAAATCGATAGTAGCCGATCCTATTAATCAACATCAATTTATATTAATTACTTCATTCAATCAAGGAATATCCTGCAAGCTATAATATCCTGTATATTTCGCGGTGTAAGGGTGGGTTTAGTGTGAGGGAGATTATCGAGGCATGTAAGCTAGATTAGTCTGTAGAGAGGAAAGATAGGCCTCATAAAATGTCACCATCTTTGTAAGTACATCCCATCAGGCAGGCGGTGGAGCCAGGAAGCAAGCAAGGTAATACGTACACAAGTTACAGATATACATAGCTACTTGAATAATTTTAACAAACTGAGCTTCGGTTAGGAACTTCGTTTAGAGAAAAGCAGTTTCAAGGTATAATGTTTGTAAAAAACACAACTCCAATATTCAAAAATTTATTTTGGGCATCGAATTTGAAGAATAATTACCATCGTTTTAGTAAAAAACTAAAATAGAAATGTAGCCTACATGACAGAAAAAGCTGTCTATAGCTGATTCTGTCTATGAGCTCTATTAGCTGATTCTGTCTATGAGCTCTATTAGCTGATTCTGTCTATAAGCTCTATTAGCTGATTCTGTCTGTGAGCTCTATTAGCTAATTCTGTCTATGAGATCTATTAGCTGATTCTATCTATGAGCTCTATTAGCTGATTCTGTCTATAAGCTCTATTAGCTGATTCTGTCTGTGAGCTCTATTAGCTGATTCTGTCTATGAGCTCTATTAGCTGATTTTGTCTATGAGCTCTATTAGCTGATTCTGTCTATGAGCTCTATTAGCTAATTCTGTCAAAAAGACAACGGATTATGGGGGGACACTTACCAGATATTTTAGGGTTTAATTGAATTTATTCATTGAGTTGTCATATTTTGCTGTCTTGTATTTTGTAATATGTGTTATTGTTATTAATTATGTACGAAGAGGTCTGAAAAAAAGATTAATTCATATTAATAAATTCAGTTTGGCCGGAGTTCTAGCCAGTTTCATAGCCACAGGGGTACATCCGTATCGCTAAGGGCAGCTATAAACCGAAAACCACAGTATTTGCCCATAAAATTGAGCCTCGAATCAGAAGTAACATACTCCGTGAAACACGTTCCCCTAAGCCTTATCTACAACAACATAAGGGTGAAGATAAGCCGTGCCCAACCAGATGGAAACTGCCTGGTAAATCAATAGTTATTGGGAATATTTACGATGTTTTTATGAAGTTAGCAATTTTTGGTAATGCGTTGGATTTGTTCGGATAAAGATGTTATCGCAGTACGAATTAGCTGGATAGGAATAGAGGTACGAGTACAGCTTAGTAAAAATGATTAGTTCTATTGTGCTATATGGCAAGCAGTATTTTAATTATAAATATCGATACAACGGGTATTTATCGCGTTTATTTAACTTTTTTCTCGACGTTTCAACAGGTTTACACTCTGTCGTGGTCACGGGATGACTAGAGTAGCAGCACTCTTTTAGCTTTTATATGCTAGAACACATAAATGGTTATGAGTTATTATTTAAGTTTTATATAAAGTGTGTAAAACTGTTTTTCGTCCGAATACAATAAAATAAAATGGCAAGCTAATTTTTTTCTTAATATAATATTTTACTTGTACTACTATTTGTAGTACAAGTTAGGCAAAAATCTATCTAGAAAAAAAATTGGGTTGCCATTTTATTTCATTGTATTATACTATTGTGCTATATGGCAAGAAGTCTTTTAGCTTCTATTATGAGGACATAAAAATGGTAATGAGTAATTATTTAAGTTTATATATAAAGTGTGTAAAACTGTTTATTCTTCGAATACAATAAATTAAATAAATGGCTACCCAATATTTTATTTTAAATATTATATAAGCTTGTGCTACATTAAGTATTTGTTTTCAATAAAATGATATTTTAAGAATTCTGCAGGTACAGTCGCGTCTAACATAAATAAAGATTATTCTAATTCTGTAATCACCACCAGCAATTCTTATTAATTCTTCTCAGATATATCATCACCTCTCGTCGTTTCCATCAGAAGAGAACTGCTCTGTATTCCGTCGGCTCCGCTAGAACACATGAACTAACTAATCTAGAAATTCTAGATACGTACGGACTGGCGAGGCCAAAATACTGGAGCTGCCAGAAAACACTAGTTGTGGTTTAGAAAAATACAAACTACTTTTGGTGGAAAATATGAACTGCTAAACGAGACAAGAGATTTTTTTGTAGTTTTTGGCGCGATCTTTAAATATTATTATAATAAAATATATATTAACAATAATAATATAATAATAAAGCCGGACAATCCACACATCATCATCTAGCCCCAATCTGAGCAGAGCTTGTGTTATGGGTACTTGATAACTGATATAACTAATACAATACATTACATGTATAGAGATTTTGTATTATACATAGAAAACGACCAGAACACCCTGAACAAATACCTGCAGATCGTACAAACATTTGACTCGAGGCGGGAATCGAACCCGCAACCTCCTGCAACAACGTCAACAGCATCGCATAATCTGCAGCATATTTTTTTAATTACGAATGACAGATTAATTAAATGATGAATGAAAGCTTTTGAAACAAAAAATTGTTTCGAGCATAATTTGCTTCGATGATACCAATGTATGTATGTTTTCCACCAATATTCCTTGTATTTTGTAACTTTGTATACAAAAAACATCCAAGTTTTTAAATCATAGTATAGAATGTTTTACCAAGATATGTAATATAATCTAAACTTCTCCCACGTTATTAACGCTCATAATGAAACTTTCAAAAACTTCCCCATATAATAACGGCTAAGCAAATAAAACTATCGTGCGCGCCTGTACCTCACAGGAAGAGTCGAAAGCGAAGCGAACTTAATGAAACTGCAAGATGCAGACATAATGAACGCGAATTTATATTCATTAGTATTCTCTGGAACTCAAATAATTCTCTATAGGCGCTTTACAGTTAACAGGTGGTAATTTGATTATGCTCCTTTGAGCTCCCACGGGGCATTTTGGAATCTCAATCTTCGTTGCTATTGTTGCAAATAGCTATTGCTCTTGAAGCATTATTATATAGAACCAGCGAATTACACGTTTTTGTTTTTTTGCATTAGTTTTAATAAAGTACTATTTTATTATAGACTAGCTGTAGTAATTTTACCCCATGGCCATGGTATGATAGATAAGATAGAGCTTGCTATCCTACTAATATTATAAACGCGAAAGTTTGTGAAGATGTTTGTTGCTCTTTCACGCAATAACTACTGAATGGATTTTAATGAAACTTTACATTATATAGCTTATACATCAGAATAATACATATGCTAAAATTTATAAAGATATATTGTATATTATCCAAGATATCTATCACCACGCGGGTGAAACCGCGGGGCGCAGCTAGTAAAGCATAAGTTTCTCTAAAAACTTATAGTATTATCGAAAACATAAATAATAACTTCGCAAGCATTCCTCGTGCATTTTATTTCAAATTTAACTCCTTTCTTTCTCCATTTCTATAAATCACAGCAGGAGCGAGAACCTCCCAGTTTTCGTTCTGAAACTTTTTGTGCTGCTAATATTTCTTTACTAAAGTAGACTTTATTGCGATATTACTCATGTTTTTCGTAATCTCTCTGTTTTTCATGTTGCACACATCGGGATAATAAGCGAACATGTAATTAGCTAGAAATTATAAGCTTGTGGTACCTACTAGCTTTTGCATGTGACTTCACTTATAATGAACCGAGAGATCGCTCTTGAGCGATAAGACCGCCAAATTGTCACATATCTTGTATTATTATTGTTTACCTTGTTTGTTTTATTTTTAAGTGTGCAATAAAAGTATTGTCTATCTATCTATCTATCTATGAACCAATGCAACATAGCAAGAAGCACAACGAGACCGAAGTCTGCTAACCAAACAGTTTACTATGACAATGGTATCGTCGCAGAATCATTCATTAGATATTAGATGAAAGAAAATATAATAGTGCGTGAAGAGCTATTGGAGAGATTGATAGAATGATTTCAACCTCGAGACTTTCGACGCGCGTTCCTCCATCTGTATAGTTTTTTCATAGATGATAAAATTCCAGTATTATGTACATAATTCTGAGACGATACTATCGTTATGGTTAAGCGATTAATTTAGTTAAATAAGGGCCCCGGTCTGATCTCCTTATGCTCTGCGCACATTAATCCAACGACACTACCTTACTTACTTGTTACATGTTTCTGGACTGGTTTCCGCAACTTGGCCGCCGGTGGGCCCTTTTTGCGTGTCGGGTGCTAGTCTAACCACCCAATGTCCTCCAGGAAGGCCAGCAGCTCGCTGATGCCGGTGCATGTCTCCCTAGGCGTCCTCGGTGTCCCAAGGTGATGCAGTCTTTGAGAAGCCACGCTGTCGCAATCTACAAGCACATGCGCTGCCGTCTCCTCTGCATTCATGCACCCTCTGCAAAGGGGGCTGTCCGTGATACCCAAATTAAAAAGGTGTTTGTTTAGCATGCAGTGTCCCGTGACAATACCGACGACTTTCTGGAGTTTGTCACGTTTGAGATTGAGGATTTTACGGGAGTACCGTGGGTTTAAAACCGGGAATGCCTTCTTCGACTGCCTGCAATCTGGAATACTTGCCCAGTGCTCTTCGTGTCGTTTGGAACGACACTACCATGCAGCACAGAAATATACATAAACGAGTGAGAGACAGTCATCTTTATCAGATATGCCTTTCAGGATACTGTTGTTTTTCTCTCACTCTGCTCATCAGAGATGCCACTCGCTTTCGCATAATTACTGATAATTATTTTTCTTTTTTTTTCGGTTTAATGTAATTTATTTAAAAAAAGACACAATGTTGCTTACAAACAATATATGTAGAGTAAATGTATGTTCTACCTGCTCAGTTAACGTCTTCCGATCTCATGAATAAAAGAGCTAGGTTACCTATAGAGCTGAAGCCGGATGTTGCGCGGCTTCAGGCATTGAATAATTAGCCAGCCAGTTAAGAACTTCTCAAATATTAACAGGTAGCAACTTAGCAACAGATTAAAACTTCCGAATCCCCAAAATTTTTGGGGAGTTTTATCTTTAAATTTTCCCCAGTTCAAAAACTTGCAACAGTCCGCTTGATTTGAAATAATTTCAATTTTTAATAGGACCCTGAAAGTTTTGTCTCATCAAGAAATCTCTGTGAAAGGGTTATTATTGTGATAATTAGGGAGGAATATTTTAAAACTTTTCGGGTACAATAATGATGTCTATTCAGGTGCGCGAAAGTTTCAGGTTGAGTTATAATTTATTTTGTATCTACTTGTTAACAAAGGTAATAACAAGTCGTTGGCATTGTATGGGTTAAATGGACTCCTAGAAAATGTTTATGCACGGGGTTATTGCACTACTGCTTACTCACTACTATAATAATTATTAAAAGTCCTTCTACTCGAGTAGCCTCTGGCTTTATTGCACAGGACGGGCAGCTAGCGCTCTATGAGTCCAGTACAACCATATTTTCAGGATGCTGATGCGGCTGTCTCGCTATCGCAGCGCATCTACTAGTATGTTTGTGGAGGTGCGCACGGACGGCTTTCATGCTATCAGCAAACGCCGCATTTATCGAATTTCCTCATGGCCATTTTTTACGAATCCGATTAAATAGTCACAATCGAAATAGTACAAAGCTTACGAAAATTAACAGCAAGAACATAAATAGGCTACTGGCTCAGCATTAAATGCTCGATTGACACGGGTGCCAGTGCAGCGATTCTTTTCAGCGGCGCCAGAGTAAAATGCTTCAATGCTGCACAAAGTAAAATGTGCAGCAGTGAAGACTGCGGCAAGTGCGGTTCACCGATTCGACGTGGACTCGACCACGGCTTAGAGTAAATATAACTCATTTTTTGGTCCAGTTTATTTTATGTTCGGGTTGGTATATGATTTTCTTTGATTCCCTTTCTTTATTCACACTTTTCTGTGTGTAATTTAATTTTTTATACGTGTTAATTATGTTTTTTACTGTTAGTAGGTAACTAACTAAGTTTTTTTCTGTCTTTTATGTGATTTTTTGTTTTGTGCATAATGTAACGACTTACTGCTGTATGTTACTGCAATGTTACATGTACGAGAATGATTATTTTCAAAAAACAATAAGTATGCTTGTGATTGGCTCCACCATAGAGCATAGAGTTATTATAATAACTCTATGCTCTATATATAATTATAATAGAGCCACACATAGAGTTATTATAATAACTCTATGCTCTATAGGAGGTAGGTAATCTTAGATTGGCTCCACCATAGAGCATAGAGTTATTATAATAACTCTATGGTGTGGCTCTATTATAATTCCTTATGCTCTATGGTAGAGCCAATCTAAGATTACCTACGTCCTTTCTAGAGCCAACCACATATTAAAAAAACACGTTAAAAAAAGACAAAGTAGTACTTTAAAGTCTTAAAAAGAACGAAAGATAAGACTACAATATAATATGTTCAGATAATTTAAAAGTAGCGTCTCAATTTTATTTTCGATAAAATTGTGTTTATCAATTTGCATGAGCTTTCACGAAAACATTTTTAAAACCCTTATTTTAAGACGGCTCTTTTCAAATACAAACAGAAATTATTCACAACTTTTTAAGAATGTTAGAAGTTTTAGCAAGAAAATTCTTATTAGGTATTTTATCGCAACTTTAGGACTCAGATAAAAGATAAAAAGATGCTATTCCAAACACGTAACAAGTCGGGTCTTATTATGGTTCTTTACGAATTAAGAATTTCTAATTTCTTTCTATTAGATTAGCCTGTTTATTTATTCAAGAGTACTTCAGATACTTGTTCTGTTTAGAGGCATCCTTTTTTTTGTATCCATTTACGAAAGCATTCTTTACTTTTTAATTAGATCTATAGCAGAGTAAATTTACTTTATTTATTTAACGTACAAAACACATCACAATCACATTATGACGACCTCTGTGGCGCGGTGTGCGAAGGTTCGCCTGCCACGCAGGAGGTTGCGGGGTCGATTCCCGCCTCGGGACAATTGTTTGTACGATCTGCAGACATTTGTTCCGGGTGTTCTGGTCGTTTTCTATGTATAATAAAAATATATATCTATGTTATGTATTGTATTATGTATATCAGTCATCTAGTACCCATAACACAAGCTTTGGCTTAGCTTGGGGGCTAATTGATGCTGTGTGAATTGTCCAGCATTATTTATTTATTAATTATGAGGTTACATAAAGCTTGATCAGAACTTGATTGCAAAAAATTAACACATGCACGTGCTGCTATAATATAAATATGATCGAGTAGGTAGAGTTATTACTATCTAATTACAGGTTATTAAGTAAAACAAGACAGAAAAAAGGTAACAAACAATTAGAACTACGGTTGCTGAAATTGGATTATATGCTATATAATTGTAATATTGAGAAAGTATTAAGAAGTATTTTATCGGCTAAGTTTATCCTTAAATAGACGAGATATTAATTTAGATATTCTTTTAACGTAGTCATCATCATCATCATATTTAGCATTAACCTTGCATATATATACTTATATAAGTTCTAAAAACAAAAATAAAGTTTAACGCATATACTTCAATACTGTTCGAATCATCATCATCATCATCAGCCTATATTAGTCCACTGCTGGACATAGGCCTCTCCCAATGAGCGCCATAGCGCCCTGTCTTCAGCTTGACGCATCCAGCATCTACCTGCAGTCTTTCGCAGGTCGTCATCCCACCTAGTCGAAGGGCGTCCTACACTACGTTTACCGAGTCGTGATCTCCACTCAAGAACACGCTTGCCCCAGCGGCCGTCGGTTCTTCGCGAGATAATGGCCGGCCCACTGCCACTTCAGCTTGCTAATTATCAGAGCTATGTCGATAACTTTGGTTCTCTGTCGGATGTATTCGTTGTGAATCCTATCCTTCAGAGAAACTCCGAGCATAGCTCTTTCCATAGCTCGCTGAGCGACTTTGAACTGGTGGACCAGCCCTATCGTGAGTGTTCACGGCTCAGCTTTGACGTAGTTGTAAGCTGATTTTTCGATTTAGTACGTAAGATTGATGCACAACAAAGGTCCATTGAATTAAAAAAAACTTCTTGTTGACCAGACCTTTGTTCCTGGACCGTTATATAAACAATTACATTCCATGCAAATAATGTTTGACATTTCCCACAGCATCGTCTAGCCACAATGTAAGCAGGGTTAAAATTCAGCTAACCAATCGTTTTACTATGACAATGGTGTCAATTCGACAACAGATGTAGCGCAGCGGCGGCGGGCGAAGGTCCACCTGCAACGCATGAGGTTGCGGGTTCGATTCGCGCCTCGGGACAAATATTTGTACGATCTGCAACTATTTGTCAATGTCTTGTCTTGTAATTTTAATAATAATAATATGTTACGTACCTATTTCAATAAACTTTTGAAAGGTGATGTGTTTTGTGTTTTTTACATCTCAAAAGTTTATTAGAATAGAAAAGAATAGAAAAAACATTTATTTAGACACAGGTACAAAATACAGGCATATAATAAACAAACAAAGAAGTTTGTCATGGGGGTAAACGACACAAATAGGTTATATTAAGTCTAAAATAAGACTACCTCCATGACCCTGCGCCGAAATAGCGGTTGGCTCAGCGTGTGCTGAACATTATTTTATTCAGCGCTGTTTTTCAGCCAAAGACCTTAATAACTAGTTCAAGTCACGGACGACAATTCAGTGACAACAAAGAGAAAAATTTTTGATACAAATAAACAAATGTAGAATAATAGGAGAGTATAATATGTATATGTCTAGTAAACAGATCATATAAAATAATAATAATAATAAACGAGAGAATTAGAATGTAATATAACAATAACAGGTGCGTGTAATATAATAATAAAGAATGACGTTTCACAACAATTACAGAAGGTTTGTACGTAAGGTAAAAACAAAAATTAAAAGATAAAATATTTACAGACTTAGAGCCCAGAGAAGGTAGGAGTATTGATATCTATATAGATAACTATATAGATATAGACGACGTAAACATCAATATCTCGATTATATAATCGAGATATTGATGTTTACGCTGCCAAATTTTCTCTGTTCTTCTATTAAAAAGGCTTTTAGTTTTTTCCTAAAATTAAATTTATTAAAATAGTACACATAAAACACATAGGTACTAAGTAAACGATCCTTCATACGTTTCTATCATGTCGCGGTCAGTGTCGCACTTTCTGGTAAGGGCGTAAATATGACCGATTTAGTAAATAAGATGCCTTCGTACACTAGAATTCATCAAAATTCTAAAATACTCTACTACAGGTTACCTAGTTCATCATACACAAGTTATCCAAGTAAATAGTACACAATCGCTCATACTTACGTTTCCATAGGCGAGATAAATCACAGGCTTTCTTGTGAGTCGAAAGCGCCCGCGGGTCAGATAGACCCACGGCTCACCGTTGGGTATTCTGTACCCTGTACCCTGTCAGCGTGGTATACGATCCCGGAAAATACTTTTGTATTTGGATAGAATGCGCATTCACACAGACAGCGGTCAGTTTTACATGACCGGCATTTTCAAGAGGGAAAACTATATTTAGCCGGTTTATAGTAAACGTACCTATTTTAATTTTTCAATCACTTAAGTGATGGGTTTTGTGGGAATATCTTTTTTTTTCCCTACTTCTCAATGTTTTTGGCAGCATTCGGTTTATAATCTCTTTTTTTTATAACTGATCCGTTGCTACTGTAGTATATCTAAATAGTAATAAAAAAAACACAATACAAATGCCTTATCGCTGAGAGCGATTTCTCACAGAGGAGGTTATGTTATGTTAGGTATATATACTAGCGTGAATATAACATGACCTAAATTATTATTTTATTCGTTATCAAAATAATGCCAATGACTGGTGATACAATCACGAATAAGTATATCTGAATTGACCTACAAGTTTGGTATTATCAGTTATCTAGTACCCATAACACAAGCTCTGCTTACCTTGGGGCTAGATAATGCTGTATGAATTGTCCAGTATTATTATTTATAATGTACGTTTTCTATGGTGGTTTGTTTGCAGAGATAGTAGTGTGACTGATAAGGCATTAGATTTATGGAAACTGAAATGCCCGGATTTCTGTCAAGAATCTCCTGGTAATATAAAAAAGTGCTGGTCAATACACACAGTATCATCTAGCCCCAAGCTAAGCTGTTATGTGTACTAGCTGACTGATATACATAATACAATACATTACATGATCAGATTGTCATTTTATTGGTAAAAGAAAATATATGCAAGTCGAATAGTAAAAATCAATGTAGGTACATACAAAATACAATTTTAAATATTAAAATGATAACAATTAAAATAACCATAACAAATGTCATAAACATAGTTACTAATACTTATATTTGTATGTAATGTTAGCACGCCAACCCTTTATTTAAAACATGTGTTTCCTGGTTGGCAGGTAGAAAATGCCTCGGCATTAAGCCCACCCCTTGTAGCTTTAATAGTGCAATAAAGTTTAAATAAATAAATGTTAACATAAGATAATTGACTCATGTTATTAATTTAGTCCTAAGTTGTTTTGAAAAAAATATTATTTATTTATTTAATTTGTCAGAGTATGAAACATAGATTCAATTAAATTTGCAGAAAACAGATATAACGCAATACAATAAGTAATAAAATAATTACATTAGACTATTACCTATTTCATCATTGATACCTATTCATTAACATGATAGATATTTTTTATTATACATACAAAACGACCAGAAAACCCGGAACAAATATCTACAAATCATACAAACATTTTTCCCGAGGCGGGAATCGAACCCGCGACCTCACCGGTCGTAATTAACTTCTTAATCCTGTATGGTATGGCACATCAAATCGCTAATAATCGTGCCAAATCGTACCAAAAACACAAAAACAGATTCTATGTAGGTACGTACGTATTCCTTACGCATCCTTTTTCCAACCCAAGAGGTCATTAGGTCTCCAAAAACACATTAGCAAGCGAATTTAAGTGTTTTTCAACACCACTAATTGTCGGACAAAACCGCCCCTTGCCGGATTTAGTAGGCACATTATTATAGAACAAAATCCCCTTCTGTACGTCTGTCTGAACGCGAGAAACACGAAACTACTAAAAGGACTTTTCATACGGTTTTCAGCAATAGAGTGATTTGTGAGGATCATCATCATCATCAGCCTATAGCAGTCCAATACTGGACATAGGCCTCTCCCAATGAGCGCCATAGCACCGTCTTCAGCTTGCCGCATCCAGCATCTACCTGAAGTCTTTCGCAGGTCGTCATCCCACCTGGTCGGAGGGCGTCCTACACTACGTTTACCGAGTCGTGGTCTCCACTCAAGAACACGTTTGCCCCAGCGGCTTTCGGTTCTTCGCGACAGAATATGGCCGGCCCACTGCCACTTCTGCTTGCTAATTCTTGGATGGTTTAGGGTAGTTATTTTTGAAGTGAAAACTTCTTAAGGCGCCTTGACCACTTTTTGAGTGAACAAAAAGCGTGAAACTCCTTCATCTTCACAGCACGCTTACGTACAAATCTATACTAATAATATAAAGAGGAAAGATTAGATTTTTTGTTTGTTTGTTTGTATTAAATAGGCTCCGAAACTACTGGACCGATTTAAAAAATTCTTTCACACCGTTGGAAAGCTACGCTATCCCCGGTGAACATAGGCTATATCATATTTTCAAAAAAGTTAGGGATCCGTACTAAAACCGTGCGAAGCCGGGAAGGTCCGCGAGTAAAATATAAAATTGCTCAGTTTTGAAATTGTTAGACTGCCCTATTTTTTTACTCGGGTAGTGTTTTTTTAACACGGCTTTGTGTAAATTGGGTGAAATATGACGATAATTGTTGTTATCGGAAAAATATGCCGACTGAGAGCTTTACTTAGGTGGCAAGGAATATTGGTAGGGTGTGGAGCACTATATTACTTACTACACTATATAATACTGAGACCTATGTCGGTTACTTTCTTTCTTCTACGGATTTCCGTATTCGAATTACATCGCGTAGAAAAACTCTGAGCAAATATACATAGCTCGCTCAACTTTCATCTTTTCAGCGGCGATATTTCTTATTTATAAAAAATCTTATTATATATTATAAAAATTTGTCCCAAGGCCGAAATTGAACCCGCAACCTCCTACATCGCAGACGGAGATTCGCCCGCCGCGCCATATAACTCATCATGATATAAATAAAATATTTCAACTAGTCTGTTTACCGAGCAAAGCAGGGGCGGGTCACTAGTAGGTACATAAGTAAGTATATCGCTAAGGATGTTCTTTTCGGAATTTACGTTTTACGGTCACTGAATTAGGGATATTGTTGGGAGAGTTCGCAATTTCTGAAGGGCTTGTTGATGGGATGTTTCTGGTTGAAAGAGCTTTTTCGGTTAACTTTGCTTTACCTTTGTCATTCCTATATCCTCTTCGGTCAATAATGTAAAAAATAAATAAATAAATAATGCTGGACAATTCACACAGCGTTATCTAGCCCCATGGTAAGCAGAGCTTGTGTAGTAAAGCACCCAAGGTGCTCAAAATATCTTACTACTCATTGTTTCATATTTATGTGAGCAATCAGGGTGTTCAAAATTATCTTAGCAATTTTATTATGAGTTTGCAAACCACATTTAAGAGCTTGGTTTGTTTAGATTATTTTGAACCAGGTCTTCCAGTCCAACCAACTAAACCGACCAACTGGTTGTACACCTTGACTTGCATATTAATATGAGACAATGAATAGTAAGATATTTTGAATACCTTGGGTACAACAATATGACGATTCAAACTATTTATATTAAAATGCTTTGATGTATGTTTTTCAGATCATTTTGAGTACTCAAGACGCTCATATCGATTTAACGCTGACTGTACCTAAACGAACGCGATAAATACCCGTTGAATCAATACTTCATTCAATCCACTATAAAATAACATACCTACATACGTCGTCGCCTCAACATGTTTAAAGCTTGGCGGTAATGAATGACGCAACATAACGTTCATATTTTTAATGGGGATGGTTTAATAAGGAATTCCTTTGAAGGCACCTGTGACCAGGATTCAGCAATTCAAAACATTCCAATTTAGATGAAAAACTCCGGGTCTGCGATGAAAAGAAACAGATTAGGGGTGAAGTAGTCAGAACGGGGAAGGGTTCTGTAGGTCAGCCTTGATTTACGGTTGGTTCTACGCATCAACCTAGAGCTGGATAATGTTTTACTTATTAGGGTTTTTGTGCTAGGAAAAGTGGGAACGAGTTTCTAGTTTATTTTTATTTCATATATAGTATTTTATTGTTTTATAATTTTATTTTAAGTAAATAATGTTTTTAATTTAAATGAAAAATAACTGTTTGTTTGATAAGTACTTATCTCTATTAGTTTCGCGTGGCTTTAGGTATGTATAGTACTTTATTTGAACTCTTTTAACTGTATAGTTCTAACTATTTTATTATTTCACTGCTATATTAATAAATGAAATTAAACTAGTTTAGAGCTGACCAATCCGTAGCCATAACTCCAAGAATCGTAAAACTAGGTATTGGGGTCGACACATTCGACTTGAATTAACGACAGTGGTTCTGAACGAAATACAATTTTAATAGGTTTCTATTCTACCTACAAGATAGAAACGATACCTAAGCTAAGTTATATAATAACTGTAATGTAACATTATGTGATCTTGTACTTATGTGTTTTTAAGTGTATCCTCGGTTGGTAGTGCTCAATAAATATAATTATATATTGAATACATAGGTATCAGGCAGGATGGAGTCGATGGATGGAGGCGCCTTATGACCGCTATTCGTGGCGTCGTCTGGGGAGGTCTATGTTCAGCTGTGGACGTGTACAGTTTTTTCTGATGATTATGAATAAAGAAGAAAATAATATAGAAGTCGATCAAGCATTGAGTAATAGGAATATATATCATAACATAGATTTGAACGAAGCACAAAAAAATTGTTGCGGGCGCGAGGCGCGATTCGCTCGCTACCTGTCATGTCATGGCGACACGTCAACAAATAAATGGTTCCCCTTTCTCTACTTCGTTATGGAACCCTAAACCAGCATAAATCCCGCCTCGCTGCTGCTAGTTAGTATTCCGTGCTGCTTTTATTTAAGCTGGATTTTATCGCAATAATTAAGATCGGTTTTGTGGCACGTTTTAGTCTGCAGGTGTTTGTGCCAGCCTTAGTTTATGAGCTGGCGAAATTAAGATAGATAGTGAGTGGGGACTGGGTATTAACCATAGAGAATATAGGAGTAACTGGCTTGTTGACATAGGTAACTTGCTGTAGGAATCGTATGCTTAGCAATTTGTGAATACTTAGGTAAGTCAGTTTAGGACTAGGTCTAGTAGTCTAGGTACCTACCTACTAACTACCAGTTATGCAGTAGGTGCCAATCTTTTTTAAAAACGACAATTTTCTCGTACCCGTAACCTAGGTAGCATTTTTTTCTTGTCTAGATAATCAGCTGGGCACTAGCCTATTGGCTTGAAGTAGGTAGGCACTTACAAAGCTATGTAAGTTCACTACTACTTGCGAAAACTAACATAACTCCCAAAATCCAACTATACTAACACAACCTTCAAGTCAAGGTCAACCTTCAGTCCCAAGTTTCTGAAGTGGGTAAGCAGTAAGCACTTAAATTACTACCTATGGTAATGACCTAGTCACCAAAACCCAACTGGCTGAAATTCCCAAATAGGTAACTTAATTCAATAGGTTAACTCATAACTTAATTTAATTCATTGCATAGGTACGTAACCTACTAATAACTAACCTGAGTAGTCAAGAGTTATCAAGTAATTTGTATAAACTTGGTAACTTTAGGCCAATTTAGTTTTCGTTGGCGGCTTTAGACGGGTTAAATTTGTAGGTAGGTATGTTCGTTCCTCTCCTATCTCAACGGAAATTGTAGGCACCCTACCCCTATGATAAAGTTACGCCAGTTATAACATTGAGCATGGCGTTCATTGAATAGAAAAGTGGAAGGCGAAATGAGATAACCTGTAGGTTCAGAGACTTTTCAGACACACATTAAATTAATTTTTTTTAGAAAAGTAACGTCACTTAATGTAGGTACTAAAACGCAAATGAGAACCGACCTTCGGTTCTCATTTGCGTTCTAGTACCTACATATACATACATATTCGGGGGGCAAATCACTTGGATCCTAAATAAAATAATGCTAGACTAGATGTTGCTGTGTGTTATCATCAAGGTCAAGCCCCAAGCTAAGCAAAGCTTGTGCTATGGGCACTAGATGACTGATATATTTAATGCATTACCATATATTTTTTATTATAAATAGAGATACCCATACCACCCGAAACAAATATTTGCAGATCGTACAAGGATTTGTCCCGAGGCGGAAATCGAACCCGCAATCTCCTGCCTCTAACTAAAAGAAAAGGTTATTTAAAATGAGATCATGAAAATATTTTTACCACAAGAATATCTAGAATCAAATAAATCAACAAATTAGTAACGACCAACACCTTTGCAGAGGCCTCGGAAGTAGGCCTGGGCCACAACTCTGTAAACGGCTCTTGCACTTAAATTGGACAAGTTCAAACTATCGGGCGGGCGGCGGCGCGGGGGCCGGCGGAGGTCAAAAGTGCCCTACCTTGTTACGTAGGTAACTGTTTGTTCACGAATTTAGGGTTAACTTTGCCAATTCGCCGCTGACTTGCAAAGTTGCAACGGCTCAAAGTAACAAGAGTTTAGTTGGTGGCAGAGTCCTTTGTTGATTCGATAATCACAACAAGGTTTTATCGTTAGATCAGTTAAGCTAACTCTAAATTGTTTTAAACAGTCTGCAACCAGGTCAACTGTTTCAATAGTAAATAGGTACTTCTATTCTGTAACCTAACCTACATACCTACCATTGCAATTCTTTAATTGTAGCTATTTTCGTGTTTAATAGAGATAGGGTAGGTACTTCTTTACGATTCACGATGAAACTACTTATCGAAACGGTCTTAAATGTAGCTTACTTATAAAAAAATATATAATTAATAAAAAAGGGAATAAGTAATTAATTACCTAGATGTTTTGAGAGCTTGGAATCGAGCAAAACATGGAAATAAACGTTTCCTTTTAAACGTGTGCGAAGCCGCGCGCAGGGAGAAACTACTCGGTCCATAATTGACGAAGAATTCGACGACGAACATAAAAAAAACATACCTACATACTGCCGAACATACACTTGAGAGCAATAAAATCGCACATCCGCACATTTTTACTTAAAAGTTCAATTTTTTTTTTATTTGGAGCTTACAGCAAATTAAAATAAAATTAAATTAAAGTGCATAATCTAGGCATTCGCAGAACTGATAAAGGGTTGACATTTACCTTTAAAAACAACTCATTAGCAACAAAACAATAGACCCCCTTATGTCGCTCGATCCAGGTAAGGCCGGCGGCGGGATTTATCGCAGGTATAAAAGAGTGCATATTGAGGGAATGGTCATCATTTGCATACCAACGTACAGTGTGAAAGGTTCTCTATTGATATTGGCTTCAAACGGAACACGAAAATGGATACTACACCAGAAGTAGCCGCTCAAGTGGTTGCCCTTGTTGAATCGGGGCTTAAGCAAAGTCAAGTGGCTCGACAATTGAGTTTGAGCCGATTTACCGTTCGGCGTGTATACCAGAGGTATCAAGAGACTGGTGGCTACAAACGGCGACAAGGATCGGGCCGTCCCCGTGCTACAACAGAGCGTGATAACCGCTTTCTTATAACGACATCTTTAAGAAATCGTCGTTTGAACGCATTTCAACTGGGCCAACGACTTCAAGAAGTTCGTGAAGTAGAAGTTAGCCGGTGGACAGTCAGAAGACGATTGAGAGAAGGTGGCCTGACTGCACACAGGCCAGCAAACGGGCCGAAATTGACCCCAGCCCACCGAGAAGCCCGCCTTCAGTTCGCTCGAGACCATTTGAATTGGACCGAAGAGCAGTGGAGTGCAGTCCTGTTCTCTGATGAGTGCAGGATGTGCTTGCATGGCAACGACGGACGGGGGAAGGTGTATAGAAGATCGGGAGAACGATTTGCCCAATGCTGCATAACAGAACGTGTCGCCTATGGCGGTGGATCAATCATGTTTTGGGGAGGCATGTCTATGGAAGCAAAAACCGAGCTTGCCTTCATCACCGGACCGAATACTGGTCGCCAATCAAGAGGATTGACATCCATACGATACATTGAGGAAGTACTCGAGAGCCACGTCGTACCTTTTGCTGGGTTTATCGGCGAAAACTTTCTGTTTATGCAAGATAATGCAAGACCGCATACTGCTGGCATAGTGATCGAGTACCTTCAAGAGGTGGATGTGACCGTTATGGAGTGGCCAGCTCGAAGCCCAGACCTCAATCCCATCGAACATCTATGGGACGAGCTGAAAAGAAGAGTTCGAGGCCGAGATGCTCCTCCATCGACTCTACAGGAGCTGCAACAGGCGATCGCAGAGGAATGGGAGGCTATTCCTCAAGACTTTATCAAAAGTCTAGTAACATCAATGAAAACACGGATGGAGTCAGTGATTCAGGCTAGGGGAGGGAACACTCGATATTAATAACAAACTTTAAATTAATTTTATCTTTTAATTTCATAACTTTGACACCAATACTTGAATAAAGAATTTTTTACTAAACATGCATTTTTGTTATTGATCCACAAAAGCATTTTTATGTAATGATTGAAAGACAAATCAGATACCACTGGATAGGTATTAAAATAGACTATGAATCTGCATTACAGAAACATAATATTTTTTTTTTTTTTTTTTAGTTATGTCAAAAAATCATGAATGTGCGATTTTTTTGCTCTCAAGTGTAGAACCTCTTGTTTTTCGTCGTTAAATTAATTAAACCAGCCAAGTGCGCGTCGACTCGCATGCCGAGGGTTCCATACCAATCGTACACAGAGGACAATCACGCTTCTGTCACAGCGGGAGTTTGTTTCATCTATTTTCTTGATTTTGTAACCAAAAACTAATATATGTGTAAGTTGACTTGAAAGCTTGTGTCGGGTGGAATGCCCATAATCCCCAAGCTGGGCATGCAGTGGTAAATTCTTCTGCAGGAGGGCGCTGCTGACCACCCCCGGTAGATATCCTTTAGTCGCCTCTTACGAGAGAGGTGCAAATCATCACTTGTAGGAAATGGTTTCCATGGCAACGGGCGTAAACAAGAGGTATTTTCATTCGTTATTTTAAAATCCATGTGTCATCATCACATTAAACTAAATTAGACTCGAATCTTAACTAGATGTCGCCACTTGAAGTGTTCCTTGTAAACCATTTCCACTATTTAGGAATTTGAAGACGGTTGTTATGTAGTATTTAAAACACGCCAAAATATCTTCAAATATGAAGAAATACTAGATTACCTGTCTTAGTTCGTATTATCCTTATTAGCGTATTGGGGCGAGGATAGAACAGAATAATATACAAGGTAGAAACTCGCTTGGCATTGTAGTGGATTTTGTTGGTGGGATTATTTAACAATTTTATAGATTATTTATTAATCATAAAATCAATAGTAATCAATAATAAAAGGTTGACAACGTATGAAAGAGGTAACATTACGACTGTTGGCCATCAGCTTTACTTTCTCATAGACCAACTTCAACGGCCAAAATAAAGATGTATTTATTTCGTAAATTTTAATGTAATGTCACATAGCCCGTCTGAATAATTGAACTACAGAATCGACACGAACTTTTTTATATTAATTTTGCTAAAATGCGTGCTTATTTTACAAGAGGTATATAGATTGAATTTTCTAAAATTGTTTTGGATAACATGGTGATTTTATTTTTGTGAAATTTGAAAGGGGACCAAAGTTATAAAAAGACTTTAATTAATGCAATATGGAGTTCGCTTCTATAGCTTCAAAAGGCTTAATTGATTATTTTTTAGGCAGATAATGAATATTAAAGTGTATGGCAAGACTCAGTCTGTATTTTTTTTATTACAAAAGATAAATACTGATACGTAATCATAAAGGAAAAAATAATAGATATAGAAGTAGCTTTATTAAAATAAACTTCGTTGTTAATGTCATCGATCCGTATGTAAAATAGATATTAATTGTGATTTGATATCGTCACAATTAATATCTCGTCTATTCATGAAAGACAAAATAATATACCGACAGTTTATTATATTTTATTAGAGCAGAAAAAACCTAATTTAAATCCCAACCTACGAACGACAAGCGAGTTCCTATTCTATATTATGCTATTCTATAACTATTTTATAAACATTGACTGTTTCAGAGAAATATAAGGACATAATTATATCCCATTGAAATAAACATGAAAAACTTCAAACAAAACTAAACCTTACGCGGTTGTAATAAAACATAAAACAGTCAAGTTTTAGAATCTTAGACTAGAAGTAAAACAATATATTCATATAACTTTTGTATGTGTTTCATACAAAGAATTATAATAAAAATAATCACCTCTGTGATTTTTTTCTCTCGAATTGTCCGTCTCTCATACAATTTTCAAATTTCAAAATCACATTCATATTGCCATGAGCTGTCTTGGTTTTAAATATTCTAGAGATTTTAAAACTAGAGGAACAAAAGATGTTTACATTTGAATTTATCTAAGTCCAAAACTGAAAACTGCGTATAATAAATAAATTAGGCTCAGCTCCCACTGCGACGCGTCGCGACGCTGCACGCATGATTTAAAATATAACTTTATTTACTACGCAAAAGGGTAAAATTTTATTGACATAATACGAAATCTCAAAAGCGTCAAAATTTGTAACGATGTTGTAATTTTTTTTATAAATAATGTTTCTATTAGTGACATCTTGACTGGTGTACACAAAACTGTATAACTGTTAATTTTAAGAATTCAGTAAGCTAAACGAAAAATAAAATAATCTCCCCGCGGCGCCGCCCTTAAAGTGGGGTGTAAGGGGGATTCCAAAATCTCGTCTCCCAAACCATCCTAACCTGCACGTGGTACACCCTGCTAGATAACGAACTAGGCTCTGGTGTAAATATCAAACCATTTTCATAATTTAACAACTAATTAATTTTAAAATTATTTTCCATTACTTGACATTGGCAGAAAAGTGTCTATTCAGACACAGTTGCCATAAAATAAGAATCTTCATTGAATTAAAGTGCGCGCAGCGTCGCGTCACGTCGCGCCTCTGTGTGAGCTCAACTTATTGACTGCTGATGGACATTGGCCATAGGGCCCACGACGCCAGAATTTATAAGTGTTAAAAAGCTTGCATGGTCATAGATGACGTTATGCCATAGAAAAGCCTCAATAGATCGATGACTGAACAAGCATTTTAAACAAGGGCCTTAGAGTCGTTAATTATTATTTATTGAATGCATAACGCAACTATCGTTAGCAATACAATTACTTGAGGAAGTTATGTATAAGGCAGTTGTCTCACCGGGAACGATGAACGAGTAGCGAGCAGAGCTAGAATGTAGAAACGAGTCGGCGTGAAGCGAGGAGCGAGTACGTAGTTCCTATAGTTATGTAGCTCGGCTATCACTCGCTCGCGGCGGCCGGTACAAACGACAGTCCGCATTGTAGAGAAATGACCGCTCGGCGTCAGTTTTCTGATCGCTGAGCGAGTGTTATTTTCCAGGCTCTAGTCGCCCAGCGACAAACTAGTGAAGCGAGTTATCGCCGGCAGTGTGAACAGTCAGCGATCAACTATTTGTATATGCATCTCTTTTGTTTACACGCAATGTATATCTAACTGTACGTTTCTTGAGCGAGAAAATAGCTAGTAGTATAGTTAGTAGTTCTCTCGCCGGCGGTGAGACAACTGCCTAAAGCTAAAGCCAAATGAGCGTAACTTTTTGGTTTGCGAGTCGCGTAAAATGCGTACTTCGAACAGAAATGAAAAATCATCGAGTGGCTACCCCGACTTTTGTATGAAGTCTATTTTACGGGCCTCGTACTAAAGTGCGCTCAATTGGTCCATGTAACTGAATGTTGAATGAAAATACTGAGCACTAGAGAACTTTCCTATTTACGTAGAATATGGACATTTATGAACTATTTTGACTTTTTTAATAATTAAAGCTAGGATGGTCAGGTCAATAATGTATAAAATTACATCTTAAAAACTTAACAATGCGTCAATGATTAATAAAGAATGTACTCGAGACATAATCCGCATAAAAACGGCTCTTTTTTAGTTTATAGTGTTTTCTATTATTTACATTTCAATTTTGAGAATAAGGTGCATCTTTCTATACATAATGTTCTCGGTTCATTGAAGCTGTATTTTCCACGTTATATTTCTTGTAAAAATAGAAATAATTGTGTCTAAAAACAGTCACATCTTATTTTAATACAATCGAAGAACGCTTCAATAACCCAAACTTTTCTATATACAACATCAGGACTAAATATTACACTACACACTATCATCACCAGAATCTCTGTCTAGGTCCGTTCCATCTCGGCCTAGGTCCTAAGGGTTGATACCTACCCTGACCAGGAAACGGACCTTGCGGCCTAAAGTTCCTAGGCGTCCAGTTTCTAGGGAATCGATTCGGCATCGGCCTCTGACGATTATAATCGAAATCGTCATATTCTTCTTCTTCATCAAAGCCCCTGCTTCGTAGATCTTCGTTGTACGCATCGTTAGAGCCGTCATCGTTTATATCGATGACTTCTTCGTATGAATCGGTACGTCTGGTTGGGTTTGGAGGCATGACGTCAAAAGGGTTGACCATTTGGGATAAGGCGGGCGCTGTGTGCGGATCTTTCTTGTCATTGATTTGGATGAAGTTGGAGTGGTTCTTGTCGAGGTGGTTTTTGCCGTTGTCGCCTCCGACTAGGACTTTGTTGTTGAAGCGTCGGTTCTCTGAATGGTTGTACATGCCTTCTGAAAACAATGTTTTGAGGTTAGATTTTTGTTGCGGAATATACAAGTTTGTGGTTAATGTATAAAGTTGATACGAAAAGATTATTTCACAATAGATAGTAGCCTGGGTTGTTCATCATCATCAGTCTAATTAGTCCACTGCTGAACATACGCCTCCCCTAATGAGCGCCATAGCGCCCTGTCTTCAGCTTGCCGCATCCAGCATCTGCCTGCAGTCTTTCGCAGTCATCCCACCTGGCTGGAGGGCGTCACTACGTTTCCCGAGACGCGGTCTCCACTCAAGAACACGTTTATCTGTCTCTGTCGGATTTATTCGTTACGAATCCTATCTTTCAGAGAAACTCCGAACTATCTCCATAGCTCGCTGAGCGACTTTAAACTGGTGGACCAGCCATACCGTGAGTGTCCACGTCTCAACTCCGTAGATCATGATGGTTATGACGCACTGATTGAAAACTTTCGTGTTTAAGCATTGCGGTATGGATGACGAGTAGACTCTATAGATATATTTCCTTTGCTCAACGTAATAATATGATAAATAGGCACGTGTGTGCCTCGCCTTAATAACAATTAAAAGAAATGATATCGGGATGCAATGCAAATGTCCAGCAGTGGAGTAGATTAAGCCGTATATGATGATATTAAAGAACGCTTACGATGTTCCTCATCCTCTGATAAATCCATATCGACGCTCTCAATGATGTCGGGCGGCGCTAGCACAGGCGGAACCATGGGCGGCACTCTGTAGTCCTGGAATCACAACAAATAAACATCAAGAAATGCAATTTCATTGCCAGCGTATAATGGTGACAGCATATAATGGTACAGTATGGACTGATGAAACGTAACATGAAATGTATATTCAGTAAATTCAATTTATTCACCATAGTCCATAACATTATTACTAATATTGGCATGTCAATTAAGATTACAGTACAATGAATACTCTTAAATTAAATTAAATCCTAAATTACAATAATATAAGTATAAACAATAATAACTTATCACAAATTGACAAATGAGCACGTTAAAAACTCGTTAATGCTATAAAATGGATTACATACTAAAAAGTTCTTTATTTTTGCTTTAAATTCCTGAAAAGGAATTAGAGTTAGTTCTAGTTGTAACTTGTTATATAAATCAAGCTTTAGGGTTAAACCCTGTTTATGTGTTTTTACCAGTCTAGTAGTAGGTACGTGTAACTTTTCTTTATTTCTTGTATTGTAGCTATGTATGTTCATCTTTTTGGGTATTTCATCTTTAATCTTATGTATTTCTAGTAGGCTATTCAAGATAAATAATGCAATCACTGTCAGAATTTTAGATTTTTTGAAGTATGCCTTTACTGAGGTTAATCTATGTAGACCATGTATGATGCGCAATGATCTCTTCTGACAAATGAGAACTCTATCCACTTGTGAAGCGCTACCCCAAACGGATATAGCGTAACGGATTATAGAATTACAATAGGCATAATAAATAGATATTAGAGTTTGCTTATCTAAAATAGGTTTTAATTTGAATAGGGCATAATTTGCGCTAGCTAATCTTTTGCATATGTTACTAATATGACTTTCAAAAGATAAGGTTGAGTCTAATGTACAACCCAAAAATTTTACTTCGTTGCTTTGATAATTAATTAATTTAGTTGAATAAGTTAATATTGTACTCTTATTGGCCTTCAAAATTATGCCATTATCCTCAAACCACTGCTTTAAACTAGCAACAACCATATCAGTTCGAGTCTTAACTTTTTCGACTGTACTGTCTCTTATCCCGACATGGGTATCGTCAGCAAACAGAATTACAAGTGCCCATTCTGGTAGACAGTTTATTATATCATTGACATATATCAGGAATAGCAGAGGACCTATTACAGAACCTTGTGGTACACCTATGTCACTTAGTTTCTTGTGTATCACGTAATGACAGAATTCGCCGTACACATTGCTGCAATGTATCAGGAATGTTTGTAAACCATTTGACACATAGATTTCCACGCGGGTGAAGCTAGTGACTTGATAAATAATAAAGGCGATACTCCTGGACTCGCCACGCACCGTCAGGAAGTTCCTCTCTCAGCAGACCTACTCACCGGCCGCTTGACTCTAGCGAGCGGTCGGTGATCTACCGTTTTGATATGTTTTTTTACTGTAGAATAGTTTTATAATATTTTCTATAGTACAGAAAATATTTTATAAAGAGAATTAATGTATAAAAATAATAATACCTGGTCCAGGTTAATACTAGGTCTAGGCACGGGCGGCGGAGGGTGATTCTGGATCAAAGGCACTGGCGGTTGATGCGTTAGCGGTATTAGATTCCTGTGGTCCACATCTGTAATGTATAAATTGGCATGATGACTGATTTTGAGGAACTACAGTACAGTAATACCCCGCTTTAGAATAGTTTTTTTTTTTATTTGTAGCATTAACAAATTTACTAAACTAATTCCTTAATTACCCAAAACCATAAAGACTACTTAACTACTTATATAAAAAAACTTAAATGGCGATTTATTTACAGCGAATTAACTACAAAATGGCGTCCGACTCAGCATTATGTTGTGATAGCCAATATGAATAGCTATCACAACGCTGATCTTCCGTTGGAACCAAACTCACGCGCCATTTTACGCGAGGAGTACGTTCCGCAAAAAATCTATATATAATTTACAATTATACGTAGCCAAAGGTATATACAAAAAATACAAATAAATAAATAATGCTGGACAATTCACACGGCATCATCTAGGCCCAAGCTAAGCAGAGCTTATGTTATGGGTACTAGATGGATGGAAGTGACTTAACTATTGACACAAAAATGGTCTTACTCATTTAATGAATATATGACCGATAAATTGTAGATAATATGTTTTTTTTTTTAAATTGATTGTAGTTATTGTTATTTGCCTCTGATTTTTTAAGAATATATAGTAGTTAATTATAAAAGTAAGTTAAGTAATAATATATAGTAGTTAATTGTTGTATATTTTACAACATTGTGACCCATTACATATAAGAACTTTTTAACATGTACATATTTCATGCAATAAATGAATTTGAATGCCTTCCTCGGAGATTGGTGGGAGATCGCACGTGACCGCATTGAGTGGAAAGATTTGGGGGAGGCCTTTGCCCAGCAGTGGGACGAAACAGGCTAAATAAAAAAAAATATTTGAATGGCTGATATAATTAATACAATAGTTCCCGAAAGCCTTGCACTTTACCTTGCAGGACAGGATGATGACGTCATTCTCAATCCCATTATATAAGTACGCAGGTGATACATACCTTGATGTACAACCGGGTGTCTATTCTGAGCTGCGATAGGCGGCGCCACGGGCGGTAATAGTCTATGGTCTACATCTTCTATATCTGTGGAACAAACAGATGTTATTTAGTAGGTATAGTTAATAAGCAGCTGGTTATTTTATTAAAACTAACTCTAAATTCTAAAATATTTACACTGATAAAAAAAAACTTTTATGGGGAAACTTTTACACCTCAGCGTCTTTCTGTAGACAAGAACGAATCGTCAAAAACAGCCCACATTATAATCAATCGTAATCAATCGGTGAACATACATAAAAACTAGCCCAACAATCGAAAACCCAAGTTTTTAGCTTCCGTTTTGAAGACTGTCAATAGCAACAGCTATCTATCCTAGAATAAAGATAGATATGTAAGATCAATTCTTTAATAACAACTTCAGACACACACATACAAAATACAACAATTATACAGTACACAGGAAAATAAAAAACATAAAACACAGTTGATTAAAAAAAGAAAAACAAATAAATATAAAATATGGGTGTCTGTGTGTGCTGCAGTATATCAAAAAACCTGGGCTCAGCTTAATACTTAGGGCCTTATCATACTAGCGGATTGCGAGCGGATTGAAAGCGGAGCGGGCGCGCAACGTAGACGCGGCGCATGCGCAGCGAATTCGTTGCGGGCGCGCAACGAGATCGCCGCGAGTAGCAGCGTGGACGCCATTTTGTACTGTCTCGTACAAACGCCAGCCCGTCTTCCCCGCCTCACTTCAGTCCTTAACGAGTTATGACAATAAAGCCGCGTATCTATATATATAATAATAATAATGATAATGGATCTTCCCAAATTCGTCGATGCTTTCGTTTTCGTCTCCGGCGTCTTCGAAGTAACAAAGTCAACAGTAGTGTCTCCTCGTCGGAATCCATTTTATTACTGAGTGTACAAAGACGCGATGAAAACGTTGCCAATTTGCCACGCGTCCGCGACGTCTTCGTTGTGCAACCGCGGCATGTTCGCGACGCATTCGCTGCGCGCCCGCCCCGCCCCGCAGCCGCTCGCAAACCGCTAGTATGATAAGGCCCTTAGATAGCCTATAACTAAGATGACATGCAGTTAGTTAAGTCTGCGTATGGTTATGAAGTAGGTACAATATTTTTACCGTGCCATGGCTTTTCAATCTTCTCGAGAGGAATGGAAGGGCATTTGCCAAGCAGTGACATAAACTCGTCTTCCCCATGCAATACTATAACAAATATGATATTATGAGAGTGGATAGTTCAACTGTGTTTGCGCGCTTGTGCACCATAATATGTCTATGGCTATTCTCCGTTGAGACACTTGTGCACTGATATATAATATGTCTGTAGCTAGTATTTGTTGAGAATGGCCGCTGTTGTCGTAATTCAGCTAGGCGGAAAATTATTACTACTTACTGTAAAAATAATTGAATAATCATAAATCATTAGGTAAGCAAATAGTGGGAGAAGGGAATGTTTTGTTCAGTTTCGATAGTGCCCAAACTATCGTAGAGCAATAAACATTAGTCTTGAACATTTTACGCTTTCAATGCATTATACCAGTTAATTAGTTTCGCTAGGTAGCTACATTTATTATTAATATCATATTATAACTGAGAACTAGAGACTAATGAAGCTTATGGACAAACATAATAACTGTTTCAATTAGCTTCTATATGTTTAATGTGGAACATAAACGAAAAAAAAAAAATTGTACTAAAAGACAATCAAACATAGTGCGACCGCACCACCGCACTGACGGTGTGCTCTGTTTGACTCTGTCTGACTTCTACATTGACCCTACTTCCCCGCATAAGCGTCGCAAAAAAGGTTTGTATCGAGGAAAATTTCATCACTTGCCAGACTTCCAAATTTTTACAGCTTTTTGGACACTTCCCGGGAGAGGAAGTCCGGAGCGAATCAATGTCGCGGTGCGGAGCGCACCATTTTCGATCGTCTGTTAGTACTTTAATGGGTGCCATGCATATTGGATTTATTATTGAAAATTGATGCAATAATTTTTACATTAACACACATTACTAAACATGCCTTACCAACAAGAGGTTTAACCGTGTCTAAGTGCGTATAAAACAGTACACACACCATAAGCATTATGCACCGTTATTGACGACATTATCAGCTTATGCTAGTCCACAGCTGGACAACGGCCTCCCCTAATTCACGCCATCTGTAGTACCATGTCTCCAGCCGCATCCAGCATCTGGCAGCAGGCTATCGCAGATCGCCATTCCAACTGGCTACAGAGCGTCCTACACTAAGTTTTCCGAGTCGCCTCGAGTGTGAATGGGTACAATAACGATTATACTTACGTCCTAGCATAGGTAAGACGGGGGGCGGAGGCGGTGGTGGTAGTACTCCTCTGTGATCGACATCAAAGGTCGGCAAATCCTGAAAATTAAAAGAAAAATATTATTATCCTTCTTCATTATGAATGTAAGCGAGTCAATTATCTATCATCATTATCATCAACAACCTAAAATTGTACTGGACATAGGCCTCCCCTAATGAGCGCCATAGCTTGCCACATCCAGCAACTGCCAGCAGACTTTCGCAAGTCGTCATCCCACCTGGCCGAGGGCGTCCTACACTACGTTTGCTGAGTTGTGGTCTCCACTCAAGAACGCGATATATGGCCGGCCCACTGCCACTTCAGCTTGCTAATTCTTTAAGCTATGTCGGTAACTTATTACAGTTACTATACTTATATTATAAGGAGGAAAGATTTAATATTTTTTTCTTTGAATATCTTAAATTTGAATGAGTACCTGCGAAGGTGTATAGGTCCTGTTAGGCGGAGGCACGGGCGCAGGCACCGGCGGCGGCGACTCCGGTGTGTCGGTTACGTGCATTCCGAGAGATTCTGGCAGCGCGGGCGGGGCCTGAAACAATCGATAAATAAATAATGCTGGTCAATCTACTTCCTACACTAGCTAACCCTAACACTAGTGTAGTGTTGTATGTAAATATCGAGCAATGACCTCTACCTAATAGCCATAAACGCCATGAAAACTTGCTTTCAAGATTTGCTTAATTATTAATCTTATAAATCGATAGATACATTTTGATAATAATTTATTATATAAAATTGGACTTGTCTAAGTGCTTATTTTGTAAGCCTAAAGATATAAGGATTTTGAATTTTGAAATCATCTAACTAATCTAATCCATTCTCCACATTACAAGTTTTAATTAAAGTTATTATAGCTAATACACACGTACAAAATATACATACCGGTATACTCCAAGCGTTGTTGTTCCAATTATTCGTTCTCTCAGGAAGATAGGGCTCTGGATCATCTGAACAAAATATCTTTCATTAAACAATGTATCTTAGGGCTATACAATATGGTATAGATAAATCCAACATACATAATGAATAAACTTAAAATCCTATTTTCCTTCTGTCTTTCTTTTTTACTATAATAACTATAGTATTTTGATGAATTAATCCAAAATTCAAGCTGTTATTACGAACCTTATTTGTGTTATATTTTAATATTGCACTCCTCGACGAGGCAGACCATTATTATAATGAAAAAAATAACAAATAAATGTTTTTATTTGATAACAGATTTTTTTGATTAATACTTACCACTTGCTGGAGTGACGGCTCCTTGATAGCAAAAATTCAAATAAATTTATTATTATTATAATAATTTTAACAATGATAAACAGCTGCAAAATCACTCAAGAATATTAAGACCCCCGAGTAAAAGGGCTGATCGTGGAACGGAGCCCTAAGTTTGGTGAGGCGATAGGTCCCACGACGAGACGTTTCGTTTTAATATGGGGACCTCGTATCCGCACGCTAGAGTTCTCGGTAAAATAACAGGACAGTATTTGATACCAAAATTATCAAAATCACTTCTTCAGCGATTTTCACTGAGATCAGTTTAGCCGTTAAGGAGTTAAAAAAGTAACAGATATCTATCTGTTACTTATAATATAGAGGGATCGATAGTTACTTTCGAATTTATACATAACATTATACTCACCATTGATAAGGTCTATGCTGCCATAGAAGGAGGTGGGTGGCGCCGGGTTGCCAGTACTCTCAGGAGTCAAGAGGTCCAGCCCTGGTAATGCGTCCTGCGATTTTTGAGACAGCGTACCGCTAGCTACTGAAATATACATTTTATTTGATATATTTTACGAAAACCTGCCGAAAAGCCATGAAAAAGCCACAAAATGTTATTGAAACAAAATTATAAATTAATAAGTATTGTGTGCATATACAAAAATGTTATTTTTAGTATAATTAGTTATAACATCGCCTTAGGGTTTTAATAAAAAACCCTCTAATGATGTTACTATCTCAATAAATAAATAAAAAAAAAAAAATCTGTGACTTCAACAACGAAATATTGAAATAAATGAAAATACCTCTTATTTACGCCCGTTGCATTGGATAACATTTTCTACCAGTGATTGTGAAAGTTTCTTATTGTTCTATAAAAGTTAATTTTGGGCCAATAGGTAGAATATATTTATTAAAATCTATGTAATTTCAATTTTCTGACGTGTCCAAGAGTCAGGTGTTAGGTGTAAAGGCAATAAAAACACTTTGATATTTGATCAGAGACTTTCTGTGGGCTCTAACAACACGGAAAAAATATTTGGCGTGAGCAGTATTGTGAACTCACCTGAATTATTGTCTGACGTTGCAACCACATTACTTTCGTTGGGAACAAAGGTTTTCAGAAAGTCATTAATGTTGAAGTCCTGCTTTTCATTCGGCCTTGTGTTCAAAACTTCGATTTTATTCGCTGAAAAGAAAAGGCTTTAGTTTAGGTATTATATCAATAGATAACAGGGTATTACAACTATAATTATTTTCTCTATAGGCCATTTCTCTATCCTTGCCCTGCGTAAACATGGGATAAAAATGTTACTTACCACTGCTACTAACATCAGCTTCAGAGAACATCGCCATAGGGTTGTCAGTCGATAGGAACGACGATAGTCCGAGATTGTATAGTGAACCGTCCGCCGCTAGCGATGTGTTGAACGTTCGGTCAATGTTGTATGATACTGCAAAGAGGTGAATCAAGTTTAGTAGAAAGAAAGTAGGTACTAATATGGTGCTCGGTCGGTAAGACTTATGAGCGTCGATATGATACTTTTGAATGTGATGAGACAGATGAAACCTTTATTTGCGACTTCAGACAAACAGTCTCGAGGAAAGGGACGCTATCGTCCCGCTATTGAATTGGGCTTCTGCCTCAAGTTGAAGTTGAATTATTTATAAAATAATATTTTATTGAGTATTATCAGCCAAGCTCTTGAGCTAACTGCAGACTCTTGCAAACGATCTATAGGTAGGTCAACTAATCCATATCAATACCAGTCAGAAGCGTCCTCAACACGCTGGCTCCATTGCCCCGCTGTATGGCAATGCTGATTTTGTAGTTTCATAATGAAGCTTGGAAGCAGTTTTAATGAAGTTGGCAATGGACTCGAGAATGGAGATCTTTATTGCGCATGTTCGACGCGCAGCCCGTGGTTTTACAAAAATATTTATTTTAGACAACCTGGAGGTGGCGGATGTTGGCCTATCGGCTATCTTCTTGATTAAAGATACGGATATTGGGATTCAGGCGGAGTGTGGGCGGGGCGCATCTAGCGACAATTAAAGTGAGTGCGTAAACAAGTCATGATGTGTCGCTCTCGAGAAAGCGCGGCGAAATTAAACCGAAGATTTTTTTATTTTAATCGAGTGTTCGGCCGAAGTTCGTTATTCGGTTCAAACCACATTCGGCCCATCCCTATCCCATCCCATCTTAGTACTAAGATACTCACTGTCATCTTCTGCCTCAGTGGGCGGAGGCAGCTCTAAGTTCTCGTCGGATCTATTTACCGACTCTTAGGTTCTTTGAAGAGTGCACCACACTTTCCCATTAACCTTAGTATCTTGGCCCACTGGCCCAGTAAATTAAAGAATGTATTAGTACTAAGATACTCACTGTCGTCTTCCGTCTCAGTGGGCGGAGGCAGTTCCAGATCCTCGTCAGGTCCGGGGGAAGGCACGTCCTCGTCCCGCGGGGGGGGAGACGGCGCTGCGTTCGGCAGGGTAGGTATTAGCTCGTCTAGCTTCCTCTTTAACGTTCTTACTCGGGAACCGAAGTTTTTGTATGCCTGTAAATATTTTTTTCTTAGTGTGCTTAGTACTGGGATGGGTAAGACTTCTAGTGTTGTGTGACTGTTCGAACCGAGACACATTTTAGATACCTGAGCCAG
The DNA here is from genome assembly GCA_943735965.1 of Eupithecia abbreviata. Taxonomy (NCBI): domain Eukaryota; kingdom Metazoa; phylum Arthropoda; class Insecta; order Lepidoptera; family Geometridae; genus Eupithecia; species Eupithecia abbreviata. The sequence continues at coordinate 3,974,317 of OX030996.1, forward strand.
CTTATACATGTACAACCCTCTGTAAAAACATGTACTTTTGGTCGGCAGGTAGAAACTGCGACGAACGAGAGATCAAAAAAATTATGATGAAAGCTTTCAAAACCGAAAATTGTTTTGAGCGTCTGTGGTTTGCTTGATACTAAAGTCGTTAAATATTTTCCACCAATATTCCTTGAGTTTGAGGCTTAGTAAATGATTGAATTCGAATATTTTACGTATATGACGTATACTCCATACGTCATATACCTACGTAATATATTCGAATTCAATCATTTAAACTTTGTACGTAGTTATATCTACTCCTTAGACAGAAGCTTACTCACTAAAAATGCAATTTATTATCTGACCAGTGAAAATGTAATTAAAAAAAATCCAGGGTAGTCTTTGGGGACTGCCGATAGAAGTGAAAACTAAGTAAGTTAATATTTTATTTATACTGGGAAGCGTGCGGTAACGATGACGCGAGTTTAACGCTTTTTGTTCACAAAAAAGGACACATATACACCGTTCGGAAAGCGTTGCCGATGACGCGAGTTCCATGATTTTAGTTCACCAAAAAAGTACCTTCAAAACGGAATACTCACATAAGCAACCACTTTGACTTCCCCTCTCTGTGTTGAATAGTACTGATTGGCCGATGTCAATAAAGCAAGTAGAGCTTCCCTTGCGACTATTTCTCTTTGTAGAGCTTGCGTATATCTTTCCACTCGTAGAATACCATCATTGAGATCTTTGTGAGTGTCTTCTTTGTGGCTTTTATCTGTTGCAACAAAAAAATATTGTAATAAACGCGCTTCGAGCATTGCAGCAGTGAACCATTTTTGGGGGAATCGAACTCGCAACCTCCTGCGTCGCAGGCAAATCTTCCCCCGCCGCGCCACATCATCAGTCATCGAAATAATGATCTTTATTGACTTGATTTATAGATTGCCGATTTCTTCCGTTTAACGATTTATTCATAATGCAAGCACTAGCTAGAGGCTCATATTAGAAACTTTCATTTGAGTTTGACGTAACCATAAAGGTCCGGCGACCCTCGCTTGCAAAAATCGCTCCGAATATCGCTGTCCCTGTTTAACCCTTGCGCGCGCCCTATGCGTGCCCGATAGAAATATTAGCCGTTCAAATTTTGGTTTGTTCCGTAATACCAAAAATTATGACTGAAAACTTTTTGTATTCTTCACAAAGTATTGTTATTCTGTAACTAGACAATATAAGCTATGTTCCTTAATAAATAAAACGTAAGATATTGATGTTTTTAATACGAAACAAACAGCAAGAAAACTTGTCCATTTTCGCAGAAAAATGTGCAAAATTCGATTGGCTTTCATTAAATTCACAATTAGGTAAGTATTTTGAAAAAAGAACTATTTAGGAACCTAGATAAATACTATTGAAATACAAATAATACAATATTATAGTGGAAATATGCTTGAATTGGAAATAATTTTGGTATTACGGTTGTATGAAGAATTCGTCCCTCCGTAGGCCTCTTAAGTCATGTGTGAAAAAACATTATTTCTTTGAGTATAGTTTAGGTCTTAGGTCTCATGGCTTAACACTTTGACTGCGGTTTTTTTTCGACGACTGCGATCTTTTTTTTTACCTTATAAATTCGTGCTGCCGCTCTACACAGCGATTGTGTTGCGCCGCACATGCGTTTCGTTCGAAAAATATTACAGCTCTGCTGAGTCACAAACAACACAGAAAATCTGTATTATCTCAGCCGCTGCGCTAGTGTGGATTTTCGCAAATTAGTCACTTGTAGAAAACTCATACTGTGCGTTTTCAGCACTCAAAGTGTTAATGAAATACATACCTTTCAGATAAGTACATAATGCTTCAGTATCATTCAGCTTCAAAGTACATTCATGTATGTGCTTTAGTTTTATGTCTGTGTCCGTTTCCAAATCTTGGCATTGTTTTATTTTATTTACTAGTTGTTGAGGCTGTAACAATGATGAACAAATGATATCTCAATAGCTAAAGGGTATTTATTCAGATAGAAAACACTTTTTTGTTTTTTATTTAGCCTGATTCGTCCTACTCCTGGGCAAAGGCCTCCCGAAATCTTTCCACTCAGTGCAGTCAAACAGTTTATTATACCACAAAAATAGAAAACCATACAGGAATAAACAATAGCATAAAGAAAGTATAAAGGGCGGCCTTATGATGTACTGGAAATAAAGGAACAATGCATAACAATTATTTATGTAATAGCTAAAGGTTTAATAGTTATAAATAAACAATATGTGTATTCATCAAGGTTGCGGGTTCGATTCCCGCCTCGGAACGATTGTGTGTACGATCTGCAGATATTTGTTTCGGATGTTCTGGTCGATTTCTATATATAATAAAAAATATCTGTAATGTATTATATTATGTATATCAGTTATCTAGTACCCATAACACAAGCTTTTCTTACCATGGGGCTAGATAATGCTGTGTGAATTGTCCAGCATTATTTTTTTTTTATCATAATTAAGCCCACAGATTAACACACAGCTGAACATGTTTTTTTATAGTCAATATACCTTAGTTTGGCCTTAATCTTACCACATAGAGCTGCAAATAGCAGTTGTAATTCACTTCCATCTCCTACATCTATTGACTGTCGGTCACAATGTTTTTGGGTCATTGAGTTGAAAATACAGAGTGATTGTTAGCTAGGTGCAAAGCTTTAAGGTGAAGTTAGAATAGACCAAAAAACCATGATAAAAAAGCTAAAACATAGTCTCTTCATAGATTTCTTATGAATTATTTTGGTTTTAGAGGAATTATTTTAGAAAATTTTGACAGAACTCACTTGAAAATCCAAAGGATCATCATCAGTCTTCTTAATAGCTCCAGCGCTGAGCAATCCGGTCAGATCCGACAGGAACTCATCATCATAAACTGATCTTTGCTCCCAGATCTTGAATATTCTCAGAATTTTTGGTCGGACTTTTTCATCTCTGTAAAAAGTAAAATATCTTTTAATGACAAGCCAAAGCATTCTACTGAACTTTATTTGTTCATAAAATTAATGAACAAAAACTTTCACAAAACATAAACCTTTCTGTCCTGTAATTAATGTAATTAGTGTTACATTAACAAAAGTAAAATAAAAAAAATCAAAGTCTTTGAATTTTTTTATTTTACTTTTTAATTTTATTTACTAATTAATTTTAATTGAATTAATAATTTATAAAAGACATTTTGCTTTTATTACAATATATTTATTTATAATTAATATTTACAAAAGATTCTATAAGTTGTACAAATAATTAAAATATTATGATTTATTGATATTGTATAGATATTGATTTTTGATATTGTGTTAATTCCACAATATTAACAAACCAGACAACAGGAATAGAAACTAACCTGACTAAAGGGGTTGCCTTCTGCAAATTGAGCCCCCAACTCTCAACAAACTCATAGTTCTTCCGCTTGCTGTACTGAATAACATCATTAGCCAAATAAAACAGAATAAGTCTCTGTTCAATCTTTACACGTTTCAGCACATTTAGCCAGCTTGCCACAATCTTCTTATGATGAGATCTCTGTTGCAAACACCATGAAGACAATCCCTGGATACATTCTTGGGTATCTTTCAGATTTGCCAATCTTTTCTCAAATGTTAGGGGGTTGAAGTCTTCTGCGTCACCCATGTTTACAAATCACTTTATGCCTTTATTTAGCAACACTGTTTTCGTCCATGTTATTATTATAATGTACAGAAAATTACTTCACTAATGCACTCAAAAAATAAGGTTATTTGATCGTTCACGAAAATAAACGCGGCGGCGGCGTTGCAAACGATTTGCGGATGTCGATAACTCCATTATCAAGAGCCCAGTAAGGAAGAGGTTTAGGAAATTTATTCGTTTCAACTTTATTGTTTTACTTTTAAGCATTAATTTGGTTCAAAATTCGGCAATGCTCAATCTTACGCTATCTTGATTTCCTTATGTACGAAAAACAACAACTGAGTGAGCCGCCATTTTCTATTTGAGGTTTTTTTTTTATTTTAATCTGTTTTCTACATAGATAATAGAGTTATGGTTTCCTTTCGTTCATTTTGTCATACACTCTATAAAAATTTAAGAGTAGCGATTTGATACAATTTTGAAATTATGCCAGTTTTATATGCTGACCACGCGCCCCGTCTTGCTATTCAGTTTGTGGCGTGCAAATAATGACCGAACACGAGATGACGCTGTGTGCGATGGCTTCACCGTGCTTCTCGATGGCCTCCCTCCAAATGTGCTCCCGTAGACCGTTTTCGAAGGAAGCCGTATTGGCGAGATAAATCTAAGCAGGTAATGTATAATCCCACCAAAAACATAAATGTAAAATAGGAGAGCCAAGTTCAATGCAAAAATTATGATTGGCTGTGGGCTTCGCGGCAAAAAGAATTGATATCTGAATGAGTCCCAAGTCAAATCTATGTAGGTTAGATTTGACTTGGCCAGTTTTCATTACATAAGTCATTTTATAAAGTTATTCAACGTTTTAATTCTGATAAAAACTGGCCAAGTCAAATCTAACCTACATAGATTTGACTTGGCACTCATTCAGATATCAATTCTTTTTGCCGCGAAGCCCACAGCCAATCATAATTTTTGCATTGAACTTGGCTCTCCTATTTTACATTTATGTTTTTGGTGGGATATCATTACTTTTTGTAAAGAAAACTAGGCAGGTATTGACTCGGCGTTTCCAAATATAATTCTACTTGACAATAGATGGCGACACTTTGTATCATGGGAAATAAACCTACGTAGGGCTCAGTAATAATATATTTTAATAATCAAATGTACTGAAATTTGTTCAACTACACAACTGACCAATATAATTCTTTTTGGATTTTTCTGAATACCGTATCATATTTTAAAAGTTCTCCAACATTTCCATTGCGACTCGGCGTTTCCAAATATAATTCTACTTGACAATAGATGGCGATACTTTGTATCATGGGAAATAAACATTTATAGGTACGTAGGGCTCAGTGTTAATATATTTTAATAATCATATGTACTGAAATTACTTCAACTTAAGTTCCTAAAGACTTTTAAGTCGCCAAAATTTTAATTTTTTAGTTTTTATAGTCATTTTTAAACAAGCTGCCATCTATCGTCAACCATTAACTTATAAAGAAAAACAGGGCCAGGGCCGTATTTAGAATCCAATTATTTTACTGAATGTCCCACGGCTATGTTGAAACATAGCATGTATGGAATGTACCTATGGAATGTTTTATAATAAATATTCTATATTGAAAGTACTTTCCCTCCGTGAGACAACTACTATAATAGTAGTTATTTAGTAAATTTAATGAAATTGAAGCCCACCTATTATTGCAATTTTAAATTGTGTATGTTCTAGATTTCCATTTCAAGATAATGTAAGACAGCAATGGATCACAAAAATTTATAGACAAGACTGGACTCCGACGAAATATACGAATATTTGTTCTTGCTGATAATACTGATAATCATATTATTCTTCTGATTAAATTAATAGCTGAAAAATATATAGGTATTCGTTTTAAGCATTTTGCAACCATAGAAAATGATAGGGCAACCAACCGACAACAATTAACCAAAACAGTTATTTTTGCTGGAAAATTAATTTTGTGAATAAAATAATTCTTAGTACGTCCCCTACACTAGTGACATCTAGTGTGAGGTAGTAAAAATATGTAGTTACTTCGAAAACAGAATCTATTATTTGCCGGTCCCTAACAACTACACTGTATTCTATTGCGCAATCGGAGACGTTAGTACTATTGCTTATTCTATGCAATGCGGATTCTATTCGAATTTAAACCTTATTTCATTGACATAAGGTCGTCGTTGCTAACATCACTTATTTTTTGACTTTTTTTTATTTTTTTATTTTTTCCTACGCTTACACACAATTACCGAGCTGGATTCCAAATTTCATCCTTCTAGGTCATCTGGAAGTAGGTTAGAATTAGGTACTATATGTATGTCAGTCAGTCAATGTGAATTTTTACGACTTTTCGACCTTCATATCTTTGTAACCGTTTGAGCTAGCTTCATGAAATTTGGGCTTCTACATGTCCTTATGGATATAATTAAACAGACGTAGTTTTATGTGTTTACGTTAAAGAGGTTTTGAGTTATAGAAGGGTCAAAAGTGGCACCAAGTGGTTCGTGTAATGATACACTCGGCGCGTTCCTTTGCTTGAACTTGGCTTGGTCACGCTGCCGCGTGCCCTGATGTGTACTGGCTAGAGATGGGTTTATGCCGGGCATTTATCGGGCGTAAATGCCCAATAAATGTCCAATCACAGGGCAGATATTATAATTGTGTTATCCATGTTAATGCTTTCATAATTTACATAAAAATGTTTTTTTTTAACATAGCTAAAAATAATGTGTAGGCTGAGGAAAAGTAAGTAGGACGTACCTATTTCTTATACAACTTTACTAGATAAAGTAAATAAAAGTGAGTTTTTGTTTATCAGAGATTAGGCATTTAAAGGGAATAAAAAAAATTGGGCATTTACTCAATACGCCCGATAAATGCCCGGCTCTAGTACTGGCGTTCAGTTCGCATATTTCTTCTGTTCTAATTCAACTTAATGTTGCCAGAAGTTTTATTTGACCTTTCATTCACGATTTCGATCATTCCTTTCCTTCCTAGACTTTCCTCTTTCTTTTTAGAACGAATGGTTGACATTGACAATGACAGAGTTGTGTTGTTTTGAAAACAACAAAACAACAAATCACAAATATTTTTATTGTATCGCATTCTCATAAGTTGGTAAATAAAATACTAGCAAAAAGCGCAGCAATTGCAACGTAAACGTAACGAATAAAATAACGGTTTTTAAATTTATGTGATAACTTACTTTGGGCACGACGCCTACAAATTACGACGAAGGCGCGGCAGCGTATCGCATATCGCACGGACACGACGATCAGGGCGGGGCGGCTCTTACGTAGGTAGTTATTGTATTCATTCTCTTTGCGGGCGGGGCGGCGGCGGCGGCAAGGTGCTTCTTAATTGGCTGGCGGCTTCATTCAGCTAAAGATAACCTTGAAATTTAGAAGCAGGTAAGCAAATCCGTTAAATCACTAGGTATAAATCTATGGTCTCTACCTGTAATCTGGGCTCAATACAGCTTTCAGACTTTTAAAATAAGCTTATATATTATATAGCACAAATGTGCTTGGTGTGCAAATCCAACAAACTCATTGGGGTTAAGTCATTTTGTTTAGGTGTTCCTATGGCCACCGATGATATAAGAGATTGTACCATGATATTGTTTTGCCACTGAACTTACATAAGTACTGTTAACAAGGGCTATTAGAGATTTATTTAAACAATATGCACACTTGATTAATATAATGTACCTCTTACCAGTATTAATTTTTAGGTTGGCATCACTCTTACGCTAGTGATATTATGTTAATTTTCATTCAGTGTTCTACTAGAACATTATTAATAAACAGAGGATTCATTGAATCCTCAACCTGGGGAGCAGGTATAGGTACATTACGCATGTGTGTCCCAAATCTTAATTTGGGCACTCTATACATATAAATTTTTGACTGCTTATTTTGTGAAAGAAACACAATGTCTAAAAGAACAATAGATAACACACAATTTCCTTTAAAAAAATGATTTTAATCACCTCTGCCCTGCCCTGTACCTGTTCATCAATAGTTGGCATTTTCTAAACATAACATCCTACTAATATTATAAACGCAAAAGTTTGTGAGAATGTATGTATGTTTGTAAATTTTTTCAGATAACACAAAAACTCACCATGATATTACTATCTGGAAATACTTTGGGAGAGCGGCAGAAACAACTTAACAAAAAGGTAATTGAAGCATCTGTAGATGATTTTAATAATTACAAGGCAGAGGTTGCAGCTTATGATGTAGACAAGATGTTCTTGATTGACCTAGCGTCAAAGGGGAAAAACATTGATTTTATATTGGAGACATTTAAATCTGGTGATATAGTTCATATCACTCGAGCTCTTAACAAATCTAAATGGATAGGAGAAGATGAATACGCAAATCATATCAATGTGGATAATCTTCATCTCAATATATTTCCATGGATGTCAATAAAAATGAAAAAGAAGGTTTTATCAGTCCTTTCCTCTGCAGTGATGACTGAAAATAGGTCTATACTCTTTTATGAATACTGTATGAAGGAAAAGCTGAACAATATTGCTATTAAGTTTCTTTACAATGCACCGGAAAAATATAAACATGATGTAATTCTGCAAAAAAACGAAGCATTTAAGTTTTTGCTGTCAAATTTGGAGGAAGCAGGTGCAAATTTTATTGGCAACTCGTTTTTATTGGCTCAGACCTTCATGGAAACCATGGGCTATGAATGGAGTAGGGGATCATTGCTAATGTTGTTGCATAACATGTACTCTATATGCAGTGAGAAGTATTTAGATCTGCTGGAAAAATACAAAAAGATTGAAAACAGAAGAGAAACAACTGGCTTCGGACGTAGAATATCAAAGGATATCATCAAAAAACACAAAGAGAGGATCTTAAAGAATCCAGGTTTGTATTTGAACCTTCTTCACAAATCCAAAGTGAGCAGTAACAGTACTGTTAGCGATGTTAAAATATATGCTGCAGCTTTACTGCCACATGATGCTGAGACTTTTTGGGATATGAACTTTTACAAAAACTACCAGTTTATATTAGATATTATTCCAAGTAATGAAAAATTTACTTTTATTAAGAAAATTTTCTCAGAAAAGTATCCAGGTAACAGTTTTGAAATGAGCAAAGAGTTTTACTCTCACAATTTCTACAATATGATGACCAAGGAAGAAAAAGAAATCTGGGCTTTAAACCATATTCAGAGTAACTTGGAAATTCTTGGCAATGGAAAGGACTATATCTGGTATAAGTTTGTGCAGTTTGACAAAGCTTTTGAAGAAATCAAAAAGTGTGTATTAATTACTTTGGATGCTGATAAACGAGTGGATATTATAAAGGTACTTATTGATACAGCTGAATCTCAAAAAGAAATAAAGATTTTATTGAAATACTTTCATGATAGACACATGAATGAAGAAAGACGCCTAAAATTTAGATTTTTGGAAAAGCTAACTGAAAAGCATAAGGTATTTGATTTTAACGAGGAATGCTGGATACCGTTTGAGAAATTACTGTATAGCTTAGATGTGTTTGATATTAAACTCTCCAGATACGATGAATGTAACTTTAGGACGATGTCTTTGATGTATTACATTTTAACAGATAAAACTGTACCTGCAGTACTCAACAATTACCTGAGTGACTATCAAATCGTCGATAATGTTAAATACTGCAGCCGTGATTTGAAACCTGAACAGTTGGAAAAGGTTTTTCAATTTATGCTGAAGTTTTATCATACGTCGGTTGAAGCTGCAGCTAGCAAAGAAATTGGAAACAAAAATGATTCAAGCACGACAGTCGATGCTTGGATTCGAAGATACTTGGATATATTACTGTGTCAGTCTAAAACAAAAGAAGATATTCCTGATATAATTTACAAGTTTGTAAAAAAAGACTGGGATGCATTTAAATATCATCGCCTTCTGAAATCTGAGAATGATGAATACTCAGAAAAGAATATTGGGCGCCTGATGAAAAAAGATGCGACGCTCATAATAAATGAATTCCCGTTGATCAAACAATATATTGAAAATCGTTTTGGTAGAACCAACTGGCTGCTACAAAAGTTGAAACTTTATTTCCGTAATGATATCGCACAAAAATACTTACAGCTGCTGACCGATTGTTTATCTACCGAAGATATGCATTACCGCATGGCGCAAGTAGCAGTATATGGGATACTCATTTTGGCAGACGAATCATTCAAAATTGATTTCCTCCAGAAATATGCCCCGACAAATCCTAAGATAGATCACAAAAATACGCCTAGAGGTTTGTTACATATTCAGCAAGCTATATGCGCGTATGCTTCCGTATCGCGGCCTCCATTGCCACTGACCAGTGTCCATCAATATATCGTCGGAGATTATGTCCCCAGTTGCCTCCCTATTTTCAACTCCTATTTGATGAATTTACCCTTACCTGCGTGCGTATCGTTTGTAGAGTCATTAATCGACAAGCCAGTATCAATCCAGAAACACGGATTACGACTTGCTTTCAAATGTTTCAGTACAGATAATTTGAAGACTCTGTTAAGGGATATATGGAAGCGGACCAAGAATGTCTCGATAAGGAAAATCCTGTATAAATCGCTTTTAGAAAGAGTTGTGAAAGAAAGTGATGATGAGCAATCACAACAAGAATTGTTTGAAGAGTTAAAGAGATTGACACTAGATATTCATCAAGATGACGATGATGAGATATTTAAGTCATTTGTAAACGTAAACTTGCCTGTCTCGTTACGTGTCCAGCTTCTAGTAGCCGCCTGGGAAACTGTAAAGAAACTACCAGACCGATCTGTGAATTTCGAAAGAAGGAAGAGTATTGTAAATGCAATGAAATCATATGTACATTTCGTTCCTGAGGTTGAGATTGAGAACATTATAGATGAACACATTTCTTATATGCTTGACAATAGGCTATTATTAAGCACAGAGATACAAAATAATCCTTTTAATGACCTAAATAAAGCAAAATGGAATCTTACTCTCGCCCACCTTACAAACATTTATAAGGAAGAGCAACTAAGCAAGAGAACTGTTATTGTAAAACACATTATCGAGAAATGTGTAGAAATAATGCTTGAGACTCGACAGGAAGAATTTTCCAAGGGTTATGATCAAATGCGACGGGAAGAATATGTCAAAAGTTATCAGTTTTGTCGTGATTTCATTAAGGATTTGCAGAGTTACAGTTACGATTGTCATAAACCTGCAAGTTATTCCTTCGTTAATATCTTAAACAGCTGCATATATCATGAATTGCAGAATTCTCAACTGAAAAGCCATGAGATTTTCTCGCTATTGATTCAGTTACGCTTAAGTGAAATTAGCAGGAATATTATTATTTCCGGTTATGGTCACGAGAACGCAGAAGTAGGTGATACTCGTCATGATAGGTATGTTGCTTTCCAAGGATGCGTAGATAAATTCTCTGATAGTCTTCATACATTACTGATAGAATATATGGACAACGGAAAGTACTTTCCTTCATTCTATAGGCAGATCGACGACTATCTCCTAGACGAAATTCAAAGAGTCTATGATACAATATTCAACGATGGTCATTTGAACTGGAATAACGATGATGTGATTGTCGCAGCATGTGTTAGTTTGTTGAAATTTGATTTGCATGAAATGCATATGATTGTGTTAAGAGTATTACCTGTCGATTATAATTTCACTGGTCCGTGTATAAAGGACTATCAAGAAGCAATAGACCGATTAAAAATCGTATATAATGAGGAAGTACGATATTTCTTATATGAAAAATTCGTCTTGCGTAATCCTATTATGTAGAAAAGGATGATTATCTACACAGTGTTTTATGATTATTTTATATTGAGGCTATGCTACAAAGTCAAATACTCAAATAATTTTATATAGTGTTTTAAAACAAACCGTAACGAGAAATCATAGGCAATGACAGTGTAAATTAGATTAGAACGTGTACCCCAACAAAAAAGTATCTATAATGAATTGAGTTTCACAAAGATCAACACACGTTTCTGTTGGGGTAATGCACACGGTTAAAACCACACTGAATGTATTATAATAATTTTCGAGTATGTGATTAACTCTGTTCTAATTATGCTTAATATTCACGGGCACTAAAATAGCTAATTAATTTATATTTAAGAAATCGTATACACAAGTGCTTGAGAAAAGGTGTTCAGTAATTTTTGTTACTGTATGTACACACATTATATTTTTAAGAAAAATAACTTACAATGTTTTGAGAGCTTGTATATTCTACTACTAAGAAAAACATTTTATTACTTGTTAATCCATTGGTTAATAAAAAAACTAATTAAATTTGTTGTGTCTTATTTACTTTGTTATCCATTTAATTATGTTTTGCATCTGGGTCATTCAGGTCACATTATAAATAAGTTTATATATTTTTCAATAAAACACGAGGTAATTTCGCAAACTTAATTTATTATGTTCTACATAAATGCAACATTTAAAGTACAACCGTATAAAAATAAATTACAACAAATTTTGCTACAAGAAGCTTTTAAATAATCATCAAAAGTCCATCATCCAAATAAAAATAATCGAGATTCTTAATAGTAAGTAATTTAATTATCTAATATAATGCCTACTTATGGAAGCTCTAAATCAAAGAAAAATCTATAAAACATTGCTTAAAAAAGTAGGTGCACAATCTCCTTTGGACGTTTACATTCTTCAAAGATTGTTGGTTTAAACATAGTTAACAATGTAAGTCTAGTTTATTAACAGCATAAGTGCAAATTTCATGAAATGTTTAATAGTTTTGTGATCCTATCATTGGATGTTGCTTCACCAATCCGTTTTGACCAAAGCCTTAAAACGTCATTGGTTACCTAATACATACAGACTTATTTTCAGGCAAGCTTACAAGTGGATTAATAAAAACAAATGCTGGGAAAATCACAACACATAGAAATAAGTTAAAATGGACCAGCTTTACTCTTCATTCCTATCTGAGATTGTAATTAGTACACAACATTGTGACTTGACTTCTTTGTTATTGACAATGTGTTTGGTTTACCACTTTTCTGCCAGTTTTCATAAAAAATAGCTAATTTAATAATTGACTTCAAACCACTGGCTGTCAAAACTTCTTGATCAATAATACATTAGCAGTATACTAAATTAACATTGAACTAAGTATGAATAACCAAAAAGTTCTTAAAATTAGATACATGGTTATAGTATGCCACTTAAATTGTAGTTATATCAAAGCACCAACCAAATATCGACAAATTAATGGAAGACACTGTCTAAAAATGTTTATAAAATCGCAAATAACTATCAAATTCTATTTCTAAGTACTTACCAATTTATAATACTTAGAATTGTAAAGGAAGGATGTTTCTAGCGGCTTACAGGATAAGGGTTTGAATTTGGACCTTATTCTAAGTACAGTAAGTATACAATATGAATCAGTAACTTCGCAATTTAAGATTAAACTTTATATGGATAATCGTCTAAAGTATAATTAATACCATACCTAGCAAAACACAATTAAATCCATAATTTTGGAAAATAGGTATTGTCAATTATTGCTTTTAAATATTTCTAGAAAAACCATAACAATCAACACCAAAAAACTTAAGTATCAACTTTGAAAATCCTTCAAAATGTATCAAAAATTGCTCAAAATACCATCAACACTTCGGCTTAAGTATAACATCAAATTGTTTTAAAAGTGGGATCGTTTGAAAACTGATCCACCTGACGTTATTTTATTACTCAACCTAAGCCTTACATACTCATTCCGATATCACATACAAAACTGTGCTTTCCCTCTAACTTTACATTTTGCGATATGATTTTGGAATACTTACTAATGATCCTTATGTTCAAAACCAAAATTATTATTCCAAAAACGCTGGCAACAGAATATAACTCTTGCTCTTGCTTCCAGCTTGATTGAGTCATTTATATCTTTTCGTATAGCTCTTGGACGTTCTTATCACGATGTTCAGATGTTTAAGAATTAAATAATTGTTCAGTTATTTCTGACCACTCAGACTCCGCAAGTTCTGTTTGTTTGTTTACATTTTGACCTTACATTTTCATACCTATCTACTTTTTGTACTTTTTAACGGAAGCCTAAATCAATTTGTTTAGTAAAATATTTAACAGCATAAAAGGGAATACACTAAACATTATTGCAACAATCTAATACTAGGTGAGGACAGTTCCATTTACTACCAAAGCATTATTTCAAGAAAGTACTTTTGGGTAACTTTTGAAATCAGTGATAGATTTAAATTTGCATGTATTTCAAAGAGGTATATAGGTATTTAAATAAAAATAAATTAAAATTATATTAATAAAATTAAATAAAATAAAAATAAATAAATTTCTTTACAACTTTTTAAAACTTTCACGATTTCCTAACATAATTAAAGATTAATTATCGCATAACTTTTTCCCTACGTTTGTATCGCGTTACAGCCATAGATACCGATAATACCCGATAAATAATATTTCGTATTTCTTTGCTGTTTCGTTCTATTTCGAAAAAATTAGGGTGCCTTTTTCACCAGATATAAAATTACCTATAGGTACGATTGACACAAAACGACCCATCCCTTTTCAACATAAGACAGTTGGAAAGGCAATTACTAACTTATTTAATTAAAAAAAAATTACTTGAACAACTGATCGCTTGAGTAATTTATAATAACACAAACGCACGACCCTTGTGGCACTAAATGGAACTCTCCAACAATTTAAACCTACTTAATACTCACATTACAAACTATTTAGTCTATGGTCTATAACAGGCGCTATCTATGGTTCAGTGTTGCTAGCTAATAGTACTAGATAGGTATAAAAGCCTTACGAATTCCTTGGTCTCACGTCATCGACTTGGATAAGTTGCTCGATAGGAATTAGGGATAGTTCGCCACCCAACATCGGTGCAGGCAAAGACTGGAAAATTATAATTAGTGGTTTAGTAACGAAATAACAAATATACAGTGTTTAATGACACAAGCTGTAGGAGACCTAATACCCACTGCTGTGGGTAATAGAAAATGAAAAAAGTATTGAAATGATCCTGATTGACGACTTGTTAAATTTATTAATACAATATATAATATCTAGAATTGTACGAATCAATGCATGAAAACTGTCGTGAAGGTTGCCAGCCCTACAATTCTAGGAATTAAAAATTGGAATTTAAAATGTTGTCTTGACATCGTTCTTGGATTTTTCGCTTGTATATGCAGTAGGTAGGAAATAAGCTATAACTTACATTTTCAGGTGTATGTGGTGTGTGTACTTTCTCCTTTTCTTTAGCGGCTGCCTCGCGCGCCTTGCGAAGGCCCAAAGAGAACACTGCGACTGTTCGAACGCGTTTTACTAACGCAGCGCGCGCTCGGGACCTACCTGTGGACAAATTATAAATAAATAATGTTGGACAATACACACAACATCATCTAGCCTCAAGCTAAGCAGAGTTGTGTTTTGGGTATTAGATGATAGATATTATATATATTTTAAACACCTCCAGTGTCCAATCCCCTGCCAAGTGTGGTGATTATTGGTGTGTCCACCCTTGTTTCCTACCCTTGTTTGGGGGGGGGGAAAGATTAGCAGTGAAAATAGTAGTTCTGGTAAGATAATTATATACTTGCGAGAGTATCTAATCCAGCAACTATATCAGATTTAAGGATCATTGCTTTCATATTCTGGTTCCCAGTACCACTAAACTTACTGCTCTTATCCTTTGGTTTGTCGTCCTCACTAGATGTCGCACTGGCTTCAATAGATGGCGCGGACGAGGGCACCGCGTTAAGATCTGGTTCGGAACCGCCCGCACTTACACTGCCTGATAGCTCCTGTAAAATACATACAATATTTTACTAGCAAAAATAAACAAAATTAGGAGGGAGATCAGATTTGCTGGATGCGGCAAGCTAAAGACAGGGCGCTATGGCGCTTATTAGGGGAAGCCTATGTCCAGCAGCAGACTACTATAGGCCGATGATCATGATGAAGGGAGATCGAACTGAGTGGAAAGATTAGGGGGAGGCCTTTGCCCAGCGGGACAAATAAGGCTAATATAAAAAATATCTTGCAGTTGGGAGCCTTCAGTCATAGTTTTAATCTTGCAACTGGCTATCTATAAAATTTACAATAATGTCCTATTAGAAGAAGCTTCTTACCCTTACCTGTATAGTAAGGTAGGTTTGACGAGCGGCCTTTGCTGAGTGGGATGTGTAGGGCTCGTCTCAAACTGCGGATCTCCTAGCAGCGAGCGATAGAGGCGCCTCTGGCGTTACATGTTTCTTGGTTGAATTTAGATAATTTAACTCAGTTCAAAAATGTACCGTCACCTGTAAGGTAGGATTGACGAGCGGTCTATGCTGAGTGGGATGCGGTATGCAGTGCGCGGATCTGTGCAGCGGCTCGTCTCTCAGCCCTCGGACCCCTAGCAGCGACAATGGCGCCCCTGGCGTTGCTTCCTAGAAACAACATGAGAATTAGTTTAATTATTGATTTGATTTGTTACTTAGAATGTACTGCCTTCGCTCACGTGGTGTCTTGTATCAAACAGCTTGATTGAAACAAGCTATGTTTAAGCTCATTCAGAAAGTAGTTGTTTGTCAATAAAATATTTTTTCAAAACTCAACAAATAAAAAATGTAAGATACCACTTTTTGAATTGAATAATTTTGGTAGGTATTAAATAAGTTCAATTACGAGGTTTTCTCTTTAGTGTCTAATAATTTCTGCACGCGGCTTGTTTCTCCGGATTTTTTTAAAGTTATTTCTATCCCATGGGTTATTATGGGATTATATTATCATTTATGGGATAATTTATTTATTTAAGAAACAAAATAAAAAGACTATGTTCTATTCCAGGCAAAGAGCTACGTGCATGCAAAATTGCAGTCCGATCCGTTAAGCAGTTTTGGCGTGTTCAGTTACAAACATCCATCGATCCATCCACCTAAACATACAAAATTTCACATTTATCATATACTAGCTGCGCCCCGCAGCTTCGCCCGCGTGGAAATCTATGTGTCAAATGGTTTATAAACCTTCCTCTTGAATTTATTTATTAATCTATTAAAAAAACCGCATCATTATGGTTGCGTAGTTTTAAAGATCTAAGCATACATAGGGACAGACAGCCGGAAGCGACTTAGTTTTATACTATGTAGTGATGTGTGACTATACCTTTCGTCGTAAAGGCTTCGTAGGACTAACATCCTGCAACATTTGAAGTGAACCGGTCACAGTTGTGGTGACTATAGGCTCAGTTGTAGACGCCACTTTAGCTCTGAAATATTAAAATTATTCGTTTAAATAAATTAAGATACAGAAAAACATGGGTGCATACACATAGGTTATTTACTGGGCTTTCAAGATTTTATTATTTAAAATAAAAAATAATATTAGTCGTAATAAATCAAGACAGAAAAACATATGCAGATGTTAATTTAACTGATTTTACTATTTACAATAAAAAATATTATTAGTAGAAATAAATCAAGATACAAAAAAACATGGGTGTATACACATTTAATGGGCTTTCATGATTATATTATTTACAAAACATTATGATTAATAATCTGGACAAGTTTTAGTAGGTATGTAGGTAGGTAGATTTTAGGACAACGATGTGAAGAGTTACACTCCAATTTAGAAACCAAGACATTTTTTGTCAACAAGGACATTTTGCAAATGAATAACTTACAAAAACTGAGAACTATAACAAAAAACAACAAGGTAAAATTAAAACACAAACTTCACCAACGTATCACATGTGCAGCGAAAGTTTATTAAATTTGAATTCGAAAAGGAATAGAAGTAAATGATGAATCAAAGCTTTCAAAATCAAAAATTGTTTCGAACTTCGATAACAATGTCTTTAAATATTTTCCACCAATATTTGGGTTTTGTAACCTAAATCGAACTATACTATGTTACTGTTATGGATGTTTTTTTTAATTCTGGAATTATGAAAAATGGGGTAATTTTACAAGGTTGGTGCAGTAGGGCAATATTATTGTGATTAAAAGTTAGAAACGTGATTAAAAATCATTTACACACAAAGTAGTAACCAAAAAAATTACCTTCTTGCGACGTTATGATGATTTCTGTTTTACTCAGAATTTACTTCGTCATTTTGAAAATGTAAATAATACACAATGATAAAAATTATTAGAATTTTATTTTAATAGAACAAAAAATAACATTAATAAGCATTAATACTGAGTTAAAGAATAGAAAATTTTAAATAAACGCTTCAAACTACACACCGATCCAGCCATACTTTGACATATTAACTGAAAACAAAAAATAAAAGAAAAATTATAATCGAATCTAGAATAACTATCGAAATTATTTGATTGAATAAAAGCGCTTCTAGCGGACACTTTAGGCACTAAAACACTATAATTTTTTCGATCCTATCGAGACATTCTATTTTTGTAAGGGATTTGCTAGTTTCCTATCCGCACGGTAGAGGCGCTATACCATGGTCAAAATATAATTATTATGATCAGAATCTATACCATGCGCTGCATAATCTATTTTTAACCTATACCTCCCAAATACTGCATTAAATCCCATAGAAGAAACCAGTGAGAAATTATAACGACCTTTGTGGCGCGGTGTCATCCTTCGAAATTAAATCCAGGTCACCGAAATTTCGTTAACCACTAATATTTAAGTCCTAGACTAATTTTCAACAATTTGCTTAGCTACTAAAATAAATGAATCCACTTTGCTACTTAAACCATGCACTACCAATCAATACCCATATCACTCACCTAAAAGGCGGTATCTCGGGTATCATCCCGATAGATATCTTCTTCCGTTCCTTCTCGTTCGGCTTCTCGCTTTGTTTCGGCGTCGTCGGCGTGACGGTACGGGGAGTGTTGATTCGAGTTGTACGAATGTCGTCTTGGCTTGAATGTTCGGACTAGAATTATATAAATAGATATGATAGGTTTCCTCGTAGCCATAAGTTAGGTTATGTGTGTGTACCTGGCGCTAAAAGTTAAAATTTTTTGAAGTGAAAACTTCTTTAGGCGCATTGAGCACTTTTTGGGTGAAAACTTTCCTAACTGTGTATATACGCCGCAGTGTACTTTTTGGGTGAACGCTTTCCTAACTGTGTATATACGCCGCAGTGTACTTTTTGGGTGAACGCTTTCCTAACTGTGTATATAAGCCGCACTGTACTTTTTGGGTGAAATAAAAAAAGTGAAACTCGCGTCATCCTCATCGCACGCTTTCCATTATAAATAAAAAATTACATAGTTTTCATTCAATTTCTTCTATCGGCAGTCCCCAAAGACTGCGCCGCATGTTTTTTTATTAAATTAAAGAGGCCAGCTCTATCGGTCCTCTCATCAATTCAATAGTTTTTCGCTCACTCTGTGAGTCATATTTGATTATACAAAATAATAAGTAGGCGTACCTACATACGTGTACGTGTCATACGCTCATCATTGCAATCAAAGTCCACTGCTGGACATAGGCCTCCCCACTACGACGCAAATATCGGTCCTGAGCCACGGTATGATGGATAGATCGCAGGCAGAAACTAGTTTAATATAATATTAGCCTAAAAAATATACATACCAATAGTGGAGCATGTGCGTTTTTAATGGCCTCTCGCCTTTGGAACTCCACTTTAGCCATCTCAGTGGCGAGCCAAGCCGGGATCTCGGGAATAGCTAGCCGGAGCGCCAGCACTATTGCTAGGACCACGTGCTGGAAATTAAAGAAATATATTGTGGTTTAAAATTGAAGTTTTTCTTGATTTAGAAGTAGGTAGATATAATATATTGTATTGCAAGGAATAAGTAGAGTGAAAATGAAAATATGAACTCCGGCAGCAGTCTGTGCACGGGCCCGGATAGACCAATCAGAGCACAGTTCACCAGCACCGCTACTGCCACCATTGCTTGTCATTTGAATATGGACCTACCTCCAACGCAACAATGACGAGTATCGTCTGCGCCGGCGTGGCCTCCGGCAGCAGTCTGTGCACGGGCCCGGATAGACCAATCAGAGCACAGTTCACCAGCACCGCTACTGCCACCATTGCTTGTCATTTGAATATGGACCTACCTCCAACGCAACAATGACGAGTATCGTCTGCGCCGGCGTGGCCTCCGGCAGCAGTCTGTGCACGGGCCCGGATAGACCAATCAGAGCGCAGTTCACCAGCACCGCTACTGCCACCATTGCCTCCATTGCGTGCTGTGGAGAACATACAAGTAAGACTCATAAAATATTTAAGAAATTAGTATTTATTTGTTCAACATAAGACCAAAGTTGTTTGTGTGTATCTATACTAATATTATAAAGAGGAAAGATTAGATTTTTTGTTTGTTTGTTTTGAATAGGCTCCGAAACTAATGGACCGATAGATATAGATAGATATTTTTTTACTATACATAGATAACGACCAGAACACCCGGAACAAATATATGCAGATCGTACACACAATTGTTCCGAAGCGGGCATCGAACCCGCAACCTCCTGCATCGCAGGTGGACCTTCGCCCACCGTGCCACAGAGGTCTTCGAATTATATGTTATGTGGTGGTATGTGTCACGACTCGAAAAACGTAGTGTAGGACGCATCCTACCAGGTGGGATGACGCGATGCGAAGGACTGAAGCTGAAGACAGGGCGTTATGGCGCTCATTAGGGGGCATTACAATTCTATGTCCAGTAGTAGACTACGTAATTAATGGCTGATGATGAGGATGTGTGATTATATGTGACATTCATTAATTTGTATGTGCATTATTATGGATTATGCATCTGAAAAAAATGAGTTAATGATTAATTACCTGCCAGCTACCGATACTGTTGACCCGCTCGCCGAATGGCCGCTGCGCGACGTGGCACAGTTTGAACGCGTCGGCGCGCACTTCGAGCGCGTTGTTAAGTAGCGCACACACGCCGCACAGGGGGAAAGCAGACGAGAAGAGAACCACGTGGCCTAGCTGTGTCAGCATCTCGAGGTATTCCGCGAATGTTCCGTCGTACTGCGAAAATAAATATATACATAAAATCAATACAATACAATAATACTTTATTGTACACCAGATACAGAACATTATGAAAGATATTACATGTGACAAGTACAATGGGCGGCCTTATCGCTTAGGAGCGATCTCTTCCAGGCAACCTTTGAATGGAAAAAAATGTGTGAATTAAAGAAAGGCAGGGGGTAGAAAATCGTGTTAGTTACACTATTTATAACTCGAGAAAGGCTTAACCGATTTGGCCGAAAATTGGTGGGGAGGTAGCGTAGAAGCAGGAGACGGACATTGGATAATTTTTACCATTTAAACAATTTGACACATATTTCCACGGGGGCGAAGAATCTTCAACAATTCCTTTTCTCGACTGAATTTAAAAACGGGATGAGAAGTCCAGGTCAAGTTTGAATTACTTAAGCTAAGTTGACTAAACGTTAATCAGTCTTTAGTAAATACAATACAGTTGTATATACCTTGAACAGCTGAGACTCAAGCTCTGCCTGGTGCAGTAACTTCTGCCCGGTCGATGAGTCGGAGTTGCGTCTGTCGTCGCCGTTGACTTAACTATTCGGCGGAGATCCGGAAGAACTGGTGCTTTTCGAGATCTTATTCTAATGCTAATAGACTTGAGCTTACCTTGAACAGCTGAGACTCAAGCTCTGCCTGGTGCAGTAACTTCTGCCCGGTCGAAGAGTCGGAGTCGCGTCTGTCGTCGCCGTTGACTAGACTATTCGGCGGAGATCCAGAGGAACTGGTGCGTTTCTCGAATAGCTCGGTTATTTGAGTTGAGGTTGGAGCTGAAATAATGTTAGGTTTGTTAGTTTGCCATCAAATTTAAAAAAAGTTGTGTTTCTTTATTGATATTGGACGCAACTAGCTAAATTAAAAAAAAAATCTCAATGAAGAGCACGGCTTACTCGAGAGTTTTTGTCATTGAATTTTTGTTTCTGTCTGTACAAATACAAATCATTTATTGATAACGCCATGTTACAAGTCAAAAAAGGGCATTTTAAATATAAAAAATTATATATTGACTTAAATTCGTAGAGCTCTTCTATAGAATAAAATGTATTCTCTAGACGCCATTGCGTCAGTCGATTTTTGAAAATCGTAAGTACGACCCACGATGCATTTTTTATAATCCTACTGTCGCACTACTAAGCAAATTCCCCTCTTTTCTCTTTCAACTCAACAATTTAACACCGAAGCAAGTTTATTTAACTTGCAACAAAGGTCATTTAAAACGGGATATTTACCATGATTTGATTTTTGAGTTTTCTAATATCTCTGCACAGTTCAAATCATGGTAAATATCACGTTTCAAATGACTTTAGTGTTAATAACCATGATAGTTTCAAAGGTTGCCTGGAAGAGATCGCTCTCAGCGATAAGGCCGCCCTTTATACTTCCTTTATTCTATTGTTTATTCCTGTATTGTTTTCTGTTTTGTGTGGTATAATAAAGTGTTATCTATCTATCTATAGTATGTGTAGGTTACATACGTACTTTGCAATGGAATTTACGCGCCTGCGCACGAGTGCGAGGGAGACCTACGTGCCGTAGGCTCCGCGCCGCGTACTTGAGCGAGACCGCGAACTGCACTGGTAGGCCGCGGCACAAACGACAGGGATATTCAATAATTATGCATAGACCGCGTGCTGCCTGAGCTCTCTTATTGTTTTTCATTATTATTCGTGTTAATACAGTGTTGAACCAAACAAACTGACTATCCGTGATCGGCCCTACCCCTTCTATACATAGGACTACTATCCCTATATATCAAAAGTTTTAAACTTGCAACGATACGCATAAAGTGGAACTACGCTAAAACTTACTTTTAGTAGGGCTCATGGCACCGAACACATCCACACAAATCCTTGCCAACCTTAGGTTCTCTATGAGGTAAGGCAGCGCAGATTCCTTGACGTTTCCAATAACTTGTCTCGTAATAAGCAGCACGGCTAGTTGCTAGAAAAAAAAACATATTTTTCAAGGCGACGACGACACGTGCATGTTAGGGTCGGTACATATCTGACGGAAAATACGTCGCGTATTATCGGTCACGTTACACCAGAACAGACAAATATATAATAAAACATTCAACCTTTCACACTCAACCGATGATGCGTTAGTGCGTCTAGCACAGCGCTTGTTACATTCCCGTCAACGTATAGTCGGTCGACGTAAAGTGTCACGATACGTGTATTTTGTATGATGCATTCAGACTAGGCGTAACATCGCTGTTCTGGCTGGTAAGCTGTTCGAACTGACTAGACGCGTAATGTGGTCTAATTTGACCGAAAAGAAGCGACCGATGATTGCAAATTGTGTTTTCGGCGAATTGTTCTCGACGAATTGTGTTCGACTAATAGTTCTCGGCGAATTTTCCGCAAACCACCGATGATACGCAGGACGCATTTTCCGTCAGATGTGTACCGACCCTTTATCGATTTTTGCAACAAAGTACTTACCTCTTTCAACTTATCCATATCCTGAAGATAAAACGCGATGTAGAACAAACTTATGAAGGAGTTGATGAACTGAAACTGTAGAAAAAACAATTATTTTCACGTTAATACAATTACACTGATGACTGCTACATCTAAAGCGGCTTACAGATTTGAGGAGTAGTATGTCAATGAATTTGATGCTTTATTTATAGTGTTATAGAGCTGAATTTCCCGTTGACAGCGTATTGGTATAACTCGCGTAAATAAAGATTGGAATTAAAGTTATCTAAGCGGGATAGCATGAGAGATGCGATCCATTTCAACCCCGGTCTTTATGCACGCGACTTATACTCACTGTACTCAGGTTTTACCGGGTATATTGTAGCTGGGTTTTTATGATTGTATAGAAATTACGATAAAGAAATAACTATTGAATGAAATAGCTGAAAGTCATTGAAATACGAGTATTGATTGGATTCTTATAATTTATTGGGTTTTAATAGTTTACCTGCACTTTTGTAGTTTTTTAATGCATATTTTAGTAAGTTTAAATTAAGCGCGTATAGCTTATTTTAATTACGATACTGATTTAAAGAGAATTTCAAGGTTTAAGAGGATTAGAACAGGGTTTTGGTTTGCGAGCGAATGGACGTAGATAAAGATCATGCAAGGTTTAAAGTTGCTAGCATGCAAGCGGGCTAATTTTGTGCGTGCAATGGTAAGCTTTTTATGTATTACTAGCTGCGCCCCGCGGCTTCGCCCGTGTGGAAATATATTTGTCAAATGGTTTATAAACCTTCCTCTTGAATCTATTTAAAAAAAACCGCATCAAAATCTGTTGCGTAGTTTTAAAGATCTAAGCATACATAGGGACAGACAAATAGCGGGAAGCGACTTTGTTTTAAGTATGTATGTAGTGATTTGGTCTCTTGTTGAACGAATGAAGGTACTTAAACCACATTGGTACTTAAATGTTAGTATATTATTGGTTAATCGTTTTTTGGTTTAAGTAAGTCAGTCGATTCTCCTTGCATTCGATTGAGTGTGCGTAGTTTAGTAAATTTCGCAAACACTATTAGAAAAACCACTCCACCTTAACATTTACTGCCCAGCCTTTGAAGCCGTAAGCCTGCTAGAACGGCATACGTGGGCAATGAAAGTGTTAAACGCGATTCAGTTACGACCTTAAATTAAGTAGATATTAGGTTTTATCCGATTCGTTATTTACAAAACCTTTTTGGTTTCGTTCTCTATGGTAGCGCGTGTAAGTTAAATCCTATGCCATCTTTAGTCTATGGTAAGCGAAGCGTGATAAGAGCTTAGTCGCAGCGTTTATTTCAAATACAAACCAACGCTATTTTCACAATGAGATGGTTCTCATACTTTGTCTCCAATCTGTAGTTCTCTGTTGTAAAGAAATTTGGATTCAGTGTTGCCGTTTTTAAATTTGTTTTTTATTGTGGTCCAGTCCATTTGGTAAGCAGAAAAGAGACAAAAAATATGCACTATAGTCTTGTAAAGCTACAGTGTGGCTAGTTATTCTATTGATGCTAGTTCACACTAGACTACTTTGGTTTTAATGTCCCATTTTTTTTTACCTCTAGTCTCTCTATTTTAAAGTGGAAATTCGTACAAAAGGTTACTTTATAATTATAGTTATATTAAAATCTAGATTAATACAATTTACTTCCTTATTCTATTAAATTTAATGATTAATGAGAAAAGTAAATTAATTTCAAGAACATTAAAACAAGGCATCTTGGTGTATCAAAACATTGCTATTAAAATGTATCTATTTAAGTTCTTCAACACTCTAAAACCATTTTAAAAGAGGAGTCTAATAGGGGTACTCTAAAGGAAATCTATTGTGGCATGCATTTTCAATTTACTTTAGCCTTTAGAATCGGCAGATTAAACTGTTTAGTTAAGTAATTTAAGTGTTAGAACTAGAAAATCCACACGCAAGAACTAAACAATGGTGAACTATGGAACTTGAGTCAATATGTTGTAGTTTTTTGTATGTGCTGCTGGTTTTCCTTGAATAAATAAACCAATAAAAATGTTGTAAAACCCAGTAATTTCCCAGTAAAAAGTTTATTATCATAGGGATAGCCAATAAAAATGTACAGTACACAAAATATACAAAAAATAAGTTAATAAACTGTTGCGGTGGTAACGTTTCCTAAAACTATACGTTTTGACAAAATCAGCGAAAATCTAAATTGCCTTTTACAAACCTAAATCACAATCATGCTTATATTAACTGTAATTATATACGGTGATATAAAAGTTGTTCCGTTACTGTTTTTTTTATATCACTAAGGGCCAGCTCACACGGAGGCGCGACGCGACGATGCTTGAAGAGGCCAGTTTTTTCACACTGCACACATCGCGGTATATGAATATTTTTATCCTTGACGATTGTCATATTACGTCGACTATTTTTACAGAACAATTGACTCAAGTTCCAATCAAAACTAAACTTAACCAAAACAGGTCTAAGCATACCTCTATCGTTCAGCCAGCGCGCTATTCTCGCGTAAACCTCCTCCTCAATGGCGATGATTATAGCTAGAAATGCTCGGGGTATCCACGTGAAATACACTATGTTTGTTTCCCACCAGTCCTGAAAGTAAGTGTGCTGTAACAACTTGTGTATAACGACAACGCCAGTTTTCTCAAAAAACGATTCTATTAGGTTTTGGTTCTTAGCTACTTTTGCGAATTTAAGCAGCGAGAGAAACTTCCAGACCTTATTTAGGAGCATGTATCAAAATGAAGACGCCATTTTCGAGCAGTAGGAAACTTTAACCCACTAAAGTTTCATTCTATTGGAAGCATGAAAATATGGGAGTTCTTGTAAGCTCAATTATTCTAGTGTTTCATTGCCAAATATGAGGTCATGCCATAGTCTAGTGACCGGTGTTTGATTGCCCAAGGCCTGATACCTCTCGACGCTGCAAAAACTAACTTATCGATGATCAAATCTTTTGCTTTTATCGAGACGAAAAGCTTCTAGTGATCTTTATGGAAATGGACATTGACAAAACATTTGATCTTTGCTTAGATTAGGTCTGATTACCTGCGCCCGTAAGAACGCGAACGTAGCCACTGAGTCGAGAGAGAGACGGATGATCGTCAGCGGATCGAAATGTCGCCAGATGCGGCGGCGCCACGGGTTGTTCTTAGGATACTAGTGTATATGTGTATACGCCAGTTTTCTCAAAAAAGTATTCTTTTAGGTTTTGGTTCTTAGCTACTTTTGGGAATTTAAGCACCGAGATAAACTTTCAGCCATAATATCTAGGCGTTTGAAGAAAATGGAGATGCCATTTCTAGCCGATGATCAAATCTTTTGCTACCTATCGTCCATTATTCGAGACGAATAATGCTACGGTTCTAGTAATCTTTATGGAAATGGAAGTTGACAAAATATTTGCCCTTTGCTTAGATTAGGTATATTTACCTGTGCCCGTAAGAACGCGAACGTAGCCACTGATGCGAGAGAGAGACAGATGATCGTCAGCGGATACGAGATGAAATGTCGCCAGATGCGGCGCCGCCACGGATTGTACTTAGGTTCGGGGCGACCCGTCACTTCGCTAATACCCATCTCACCCTGAAAACAAAAACACATTGTAGATAATTTGGCGTGTTTTAAAAAACTATAAGCCGACTTCAAATTCCTAAATCATGAAAATGGGTTTAAAACTTAGTTACAATGCAATTTAAGACTTATATGGTTTTTTCATGGATGCTATTGTCAGAACTGGACCAAACTGAAATGGGACCACAAACAGGAAGCACCAGCTTTCAAATTTAACAAAAAATCATCATGTCCGACCGCCACGCCACATCGGTCATCAAAAAGTTGGTATTGAATAGGATTACTTACCTGAAATAAAGGCCTTGGCTCAACCAAGAGTTCGTCTCTTTGATCCAGGGTACCCCATTTATATGCTAAAGCATTTGAGTATCTAAAAACAATTAGGTAGGTAAATTTTATGATAATTAATTAAATATTTATAAAGAAACATTAAAAATCAATTGATAATAATTTAAAATTAACTAAAAAATGTAATAAACCCCGACACAACATAATAAAAATAGTAGGTATGAACGTTAGAAGCCTAATCCGCCATTTTGTGGCAGCGGCCATCTTGGATCGATTTTCATCAAACATAACTCGAACACTCCCGACTAATTCACCTCTTAAACCAAATGAACAGGGAGCTACGATGTCATAGACAGAGACACACACACACACACACACACACACAAACTTATAAAAACCCGTTATAAGTTTGTGTGTATCGTTTTTGCATGGGGGTTAAAAAAATATGTAAGTAAGAGTCCAAAGGCGATTAGAGAGTAGATTTACTTATTAAAGTGACAACGATTCCCACACTAGGCTGGGCCTGTGTCGTGGGAACCAATACGAAGGTAAGTAGTAAGGTAAACTAAGGTAACCAGGTAAGTAATAAAGCCTCAGTTGACTGTCAAACCTATGCTGAGTTATACAAAATAAATAGTTTTATTATTATTGTAACTTTATTTATGGATTAAATAAATCTGTATGAATGGAGGTACCTTTTCCAAGTCTCAAGATAAATGCAAGCCCACAATACGTTGAACAGCGAAAAAAGGACATAGGCTATGTCTTTCCAGTTTTCATTCGCTGTACCCAGCCATATCTGTAAGGGAACATTTTGTTTGGATTAATATTATACATACATAATGTTGGTCCTTACTTTTTGTTCATCATCAAACTATAATTGTCCACTGCTGGACATAGGCCTCCTGTAAGGAGTGCCATAGCGCCCTCTCTTCAGCTTGCCGCATCTAGTATACCTGCAGTCTTTCGCAGGTCGTCATCCCACCTGGCCGGATGGCGTCCTACAATACGTTTGCTGAGTTGCGGTATCCACTCAAGAGCACGTTTACCCCAACGGTTGTTGGTTCTTCGTGATATATGGCCGGCCCGCTGCCACTTCAGCTTGCTTATTCTTTGAGCTACGTCGATAGCTTTGGTTCTCTGTCGGATGATGAATGTATAGCTATATACCTATACATACTATATATAAAATAATAAGTTCCTTACCCAAAATATAAATCCAACGACAGCCGGCACAGTAAGAGATTGGGTATAATGCCCGAGCCAAGCGAAGTACATTGCTATTTTCACACCGTAGTACTCGCTTATTTCATCTGAAATCACAAAGAACTTTTCAATGGGCACTCATCATTTAATACCTTCATTTTTTAGATAAAACTTTATCTCCATAAAAATAGAGTACATCGTCAATTCACAGTTAATCGTAAACAATCACGATGCGATGTACTCTATTCTAACAAGTTAAGGACTAAGCACATAGCTCCCAGCACCGCTTATGCATTCAAATAATATGTACCTCCACTCGTCATCTTTAGATACATTTTGGAGTGGCAAAATGAATTACCATAACGAGTGGCCCGCTAAGTGGGCTGTCTGTTTTCTGATGCCGTCTATATAAAATGAATCGATCTAATACGAGTGCTCTGAGAATCTTATTAATTGAATGCCCATTTTTGTGCTGTGCGGCAGTGGAGCGGTAAAGATCTGCGACAACCTTTATTGTTACTTAAATTCAACGCATTACGCATTTAATTTGAACCATGATAACATTTTTTACGGCTGCACCGATTTTTAACAACTTATTAACACTTTGAGTGCTGAAAACGCACGGTATGAGTTTTCTACAAGTGACTAATATGTGTAAATCCACACTAGCGCAGCGGCTGAGAAAATACAGATCTTTGTGACTCAGCAGAGCTGTAATATTTTTCGAACGAAACGCATGTGCGGCGCAACACAACCGCTGTGTAGAGCGGCAGCACGAATTTTTTAGGTAAAAAAAAAGATCGCAGTCGTCGAAAAAAAACCGCAGTCAAAGTGTTAAGGAGCTCTCTCATTAAAGATACATTTGAAACAAAAACTTAATTCAAACTGGTTCATGTTCCCATGGGATCGAAATAAACTTTAAATGGTTTTAAATAGACACAACTCATGCGAAGCCGCGGACAGAAACTAGTTTAATAATAAGATATATCAAAATGTATGCAAAAATTGTAATTATATGTATCCAAAAGAAAAATGTATCATCATCTCTTTCAATCAATTTTAATAATAATTTTCCTCAGGGGGTTTAAACTCGCGAATCCCCATCGTGTCATCTAATGGAAAAGTTAACCCTATAACGCATCAAACGGTAAAAAAAACATCTTACCTAAAGGTTGAGGCGAAAAGACAGTCTTAACCCATTTCTTCCGGAGGCTTTCCAAAGCATTTCTCTCGTGCAGAGGAAACATACTCGATACAACCCCTCTGCTAACACACGCTGGTACTGTAACAAAGAGGTTTTGAGATAGATATTTGACGACCGATGTGGCGCGGTGGGCGAAGGTCCCCCTGCGACACAGGAGGTTGCGGGTTCGATTCCCGCCTCGGAACAATTGTGTGTACGATCTGCAGATATTCTTTATTTTATTCTATGTTCCGGGTGTTCTGGTTGTTTTCTATATATAATAAAAACAAATATATATCTATGTAATATATTGTATTATGTATATCAGTTATCTAGTACCCATAACACAAGCTCTGCTTAACATGGACCTAGATAATGCTGTGTGAATTGTCCAGCATTATTTATTATTTATTTATTTATATGAAAACTTTACAATAACTGATAGTGATATCAACAACAGAAAACAATGTCTGAATTATAAGCACTAACAAAAAAACACAGGGCTGGATGATGCTGTATGGATTCATGTCCAACATTATTTATTTAGTATGCATTGTTGAAGTTTGTGCTATAGTTTTTACTGTTAACCTTTCTTTTACTCGGTATGCTAAAATATTTGAGAGAACGAATATCCTTACCAATGCTCTGGCCGGGGCGCAGAGTGAGTGCCGGCTCCAAAGCATGCTCGTCACCGCGCTCCGCCCTCGCTGACTCCAACACGTGCTTCACCAGAGCACCACGTTCTTGGGAGTTTAGGAGTTCTGCAGCTGATGTACCCTGGAAGATAAGATAAAATAGAGTAATAATTTATATTTAAAAAAATATCATCTCTCCCATTATGGTCCTTAGAACATTACGAATTAACGAACCATATTCAAATTTTTACTCCGCATGTAAACCGCTCATAACTCGGAATAAGTAATCACGCCGTTTGCAGATTATCCCAAAACGTGACTCAATTCACTTACTTCACTCATCTACATCTAAAGTACCCTTATCTTATAAACTGGCATAATCGAGTAGTATAAGAGTCTAAGCCGGGTACTCATAAGCGCGAGGTATAACTGTAATGTGGTTTTCACTAAAATCCTACAAAAATTAGTGGAACGTTTTTTTAACGCTAAATTCTCTAAATTCATTAGATCGCACTGTCTACAGCGCTACGTCTCGGTAACTTCTTGCGTTAAAAACATTCTATCCAGAGCCTTGAGTTTGGGTTCTCGATAGCATCAAGACGTGGCCGCGTCCGTCGTCGCCATTGGCAAGTTTCACTTTTGTAGAATTTGGTACAGCAGTAGCTTACAGACATAGTACAACATACTTGCTTAAGAGGCCTCCGGAGGGACGAATTCTTCATACAAACGTAATACCAAAATGATTTCCAATTCAAGGATATTTCCACTATAATATTGTATTATTTGTATTTGAATAGTATATATCTAGGTTCCTAAATAGTTTTTTTTTCAAAATCTATTCTTAAAATTATATGAAAGCCAATCGCATTTTGCACATTTTTATGCGAAAATGGACAAGTTTTCTTGCTATTTGTTTCGTATTAAAAACATCAATATCTTACGTGTTATTTATTAAGGAACATAGCTTATATTGTCTAGTTACAGAATAACAATATGTTGTGAAGAATACAAAAACTTTTCAGTCATAATTTTTGGTATTACGGAAAAAACCAAATTTTGAACGGCTAATATTGCTATCGCGCACGCATGGGGCGCGGCGCAAGGGTAAAATAGGGACAGCGATATTCGGAGCAATTTTTGCAAGCGAGGGTCGCCGGACCCTTAAGTCATGTCACCATTTGTGTAATAGAAGCTTGTAAATCTCCATGTTCTATGTTTAGTTTTGTTTGTTTTTATGTAGTTATGTCTGTGTGTCGAAATAAATGCTATTCTATTCATGGAACTACTAAAATTCAGATAAAAAATTGAAGGCCTCGATTCTATAGACTATAGTATCGAGGCCTAAAAATTTTTAATCGAATTTAATTGAGCCCTGATTACTCTAGTATAGAGCAATCAGGGCTCAATAAAATTCGATTCTAATTCTATGATCGCAGTTTCCCGCGATCAGATATCTTGTAGGGGAGTATTTGGTACATTATCCATCTACCTAACCAGGCCCTACCAGTAACCAATCCTACTAATTTAAATTTTAATAACTTACTTAACTACAGTCAAATGCAACGGTTACAGTTACAGGTCGCTAGTGAGTAGCCGGCATTATAAGCGTTATCGAACACAGAAGATAAAGAAGTAGGTAAGTAGAACAGCTTAAAGCGTAATCGAGGGGTATTATGGTATACCGATACGAGAAATTCCGCATCGATAACTGCCGATAACTTCCCACGCAAATCACCCTTCCGTGAGAATCACTTGTAAAGTATTCATAGGATATTGATTTGAATCTGATTGTACTGACAGCGGGGTTTTTTGCAAAGGCCTATGACCTACGTAAAGGTTATTTCATCTGACTACACTGACATACATCATACTGACTGATATACATCATCTATCTACCTGCAGCTTATGCTAGTCAATTGCAAGACATAGGCTAACCGTGATAGGCACCCTTATGGCGCATATTTACCTTTAGGGGTGATACCATATTTCCCACGCTGTGCAAAAGGGTCGAGGATTAATTCATATACCATAATACATACATAACATTTTCTATCCACCCAAAACTTGCCTTGAAGAAATAGCTTAGATCGATAGGGCCGCCCTTTGTACTCTAATGTCTATATTTTTTTATTTAATTTTGTGGTGTACTATACAGAGTTATGTATTGTATACTGTAAAGTCTACTGTAATTGGTTGGGTACCTAGCTCATAATTCAACACTTTAGCCTTCGCCAACTTATTCTGAGCCTTCACTATACAGTGAAGCAGCACTATTGCAAGTTATATATAATACCGAAGGCCTATTATGAATCTGCGAAGGTTCAATTCTATTGTATTTTCGGCAATTCATTGCGTGCTTTGTTTGAATATTCTGAATATGTAATGGGGCGTGAGTCTTGGCCCCAATTTATTTTACTTAAAGCTGGGGTGCTTATTTTTAAAGGTTATTATTATATTTATGGGCAAAGTTTATTAATTTAGAGACCATTATTAACGTTTCTGGTAGCTACGTAGGTACGAAGTTAATTGTTGAAGGTTGTTGATCTGGCTGGACTAATTTATTCTTTTAAATCACCTAATCACACATTATAGCTACGCCCCGCGGCTTCGCCTGTGTGGCAATCTATGTGTCAAATATTTTATAAACCTTCCTCTTGAATCATTCTATCTATTAAAAAAAAACATCATACGAATTAAAATCCGTTGCGTAGTTTTAAGGACGTAAGCATACCTACATAGGGACAAACAGACAGCGGGTGGCTACTTTGTTTTTATACTATATGTAGATGAAAGTTTTGTTGCGATTACTGGATATTTAATCCAAGAAGACTAGTGCTTTAAGTGCCAAATTATGTTCATAACCATGGAATATCAAGGTACCTACTTGATTATTTACGTATACCTCGACCAAGCTAAGCTTGCACCTCGCATCGTCGCGTAAGTTTGTAGCGAGGTGCAAACTTAGCTTGGTCGAGATGTACATATTTAGGTTGTAAGCTTACCCTCTGAAAGCAGTGCATGTCTCGAACAGTGAATTCCTTGTAGCCACCTCCGAACTCTGGCTTTAGCTGCTTGGGGAGGTGGACTTCCTCAGCTGTTTGCAGTAACCTGGGTAAAGGTGGTAAGGTCAGAGGTATGTTGTAAAAACTAAAGTGTTGTAACGGTTTTCTTTATCTTTAGGTGGCTTGGGTAACACAGCGGCCATGGCCGTCGCAATTTTTCGGCGATCACAATAGAATAGAATAGAATTATGATTTATTGCCTTTATCAATAGGCCTATCTATTGTGATCGCCGAAAAGTTGTGACGGGTAAGCCTAAATATTCCTATATAAAAATCTAGATATTTTATGTATATTTTAGATTTTTGTATGCAAAGGGGTTTATAAAGCCTAGGGAATATTGGTAAATATTTAACGACATTGGTATAACCGAAGCAAAGAACAGAGGCTCGATAATATTATTTTATTTCTAAGAATTATTGACATGTTCTCATTAAAATCCAGGCTAGACTCTAGCTAGATTGTACCTAAGAACCTATATTTTACATATGGCCGGGTTTCGGTGAACGGCGTTAGCGATTTTAGACAGATTGCATGAGAACTTTTGCCCGTCGCACGCGATATTTTTCCTGAATGCTGTTAAAAATATGCTCAGCCGCCCCTAAACATAAATGTAAAAAATCAAATATGAATGAATGCTAATAAACATCATCATCAGCGATATCAAACCCGAAACACATGCGAGTACGCATGCTATAGACGCACATGCAGCAGCAGCCATAGCAGTATCATGTCTAGACCTGGTAATATCTTCAGCTAATACTCACACATCATCATCAGCAGTGATGTAGAACGCGGAACACTGCGAGGACGCGTGCTGGCGGACGCACACGCGCAGCCGCGGCCGACTGCCGCGCAGCTTCTGCAGCAGCCATAGCAGCATGCTGTCTGGCAGACCTGGTAATATCAACAAAATCAACCTGTTGTGTATGTTAGTCAAATGTAGGATGGCCTCTTCTAATAAACGCTAAAGCACACTGTCTTCGAGTTAATGTTGCCACATCTGACCGTCATGCAATTTTTACCGACCATGCATTATATTATGAGCTTCGATCAGATGTAGGTTGTGAGACAAAGATAATTCTCAAAGATGTTGTGATAGCGGTAAAGTGATTTGTTTTCCGTAGAAAGTTACTCTACTTATCTACCTTTTCCCCTTGTTGAGATCCATTAGTCTTAAAAGGCATAAGAAAATATCGGTATGGTAGAATTGGCGGCACTCTTTGCTTGATGTTTATTATGACATACATCTAATTGACAAAAATAGGTAAATGCATAACCAAATAAGTAAGTATACGCGTAAACAAAAAATGCTAAGGTTCTGCATACTTTCCAAATACAAAGAGTTTGTCGCCGGCTTTCTTTGTGTTAACAATTCCTTTGACGATATCATCAATCATTTACGAACTATGCACAGTATTCTATAGTGAATAGGTTACAGAATAATTATAACAAAGAGTTCAACAAAGCAGATATTTTTAACAGCGACAAGAGAATGTTTAGAAATGAAGTAATTAAAATAATGGAGGAGGATGCGAGTGTACCTATATTAAACACATAGTTACATAATTTAATATTAATTTAGTACTTAGTTTTAACTTAATATGTAGGTAATTATTTTTTATTTGTTATGTAAGTACTTATAGGAAATAAGTTTATATTCTGAGAACTGTTTATTATAAGAGTACGTATGTTACACCTGAATGTCTACCTAATAAAAAAATATCTTATAAAATAAGTCCGTTTTTGGCCATAAGTTTAGATTTTAAGCATGTTTGTTATAATAATTAAGGGCTGTGGATTTCTTAAAAAAAAAAAATATTGATAAAGATCTTCAAAACCTAAATTTCTTAAAGAAACCCCTTTTTTAAACGAAGAATTCCTTTATATCTTGAGCGAAGAAAAGCTTGCCAAAGCCAGCTTTCTGCCAAGTCACGGAAATCGGAAGAATTGCACCTACTTAAACACAAGTACGCATTTATAATGTCTTGGCCTGCATCCTAATTTAGACAAGATATTTATAGCTTTTATCTTTTTTAAGGACGAAATTAGCATAGAAACTTCGTCAAGCTGAAGACAGAGGAGGAGGCCTATGTCCAGCAGTGGACTAACATAGGCTGATAATAGAAACTTACTGTAAATAGTAACAATGTTTATGTGTTTCAGGTTCTGAATATAACATCTACTATTGTAAACGTAACCAGGAAAATTAGCAATGGAAGGAAGTTTTATCCTTGTTTAGAATAAAACTTATAAACAAGGATAACCAAAAACAGCAACAGTGGCTAACCAAAGGGTTTGGTTAGCCACTGTTGGCTGTAAATTGTCTACCACGTATATTGTCTGTTTTTCAGCTGCTATTGCCATAGCAGCTAAAAAACAGTGTACAAATTCGTAAATTTACAAAAATGCACCCTGTGACTTGCCACTGTTGATTGTAAATTGTCTACCACACATATCCCCATTGAAATATAGCTCAGCATAGTAAAGCAATTCAGTTTCAAGCACCATGCATGAGGTTCGTACATTGGAGCTTTGCCAAGATAGTTATTGAACAAACTGTAAGCTAGACTGGTAGTTTAGGAGTTTAAGTATGGAAATAAAAGGTCACTGCACTTTGTTTATGCTGATAAATCAGAATGTTTTGATTTCCTTTTGCCCTATACTTCATTCCTGTGAAAAGTAAAAATATAGATATACATACCTACTTACTATACTTACTGCCTACTGGCCCCGGAGGTGTAATATTTAGATTAAGCATTAATTTTAAGATTTAATTGTATCTCAATATATCTTTATGAATTGTAGCCTATGTGTTATTCTGATATGTAAGCTATATTATTGTTAAGTTTAATTAAAATTCATTCAGTAGTTTTTGCGTGAAAGAGCAACAAACATACTCCAAACATATCCTCACAAACTTTCGCGTTTATAATATTAGTAGGATATAAAATCCTCATAATATGAATATGACGACCGATGTGGCGCGGTGGGCGAAGGTCCGCCTGCGACGTAGGAGGTTGCGGGTTCGATTCCCGCCTCGGAACAATTGTGTGTACGATCTGCAGATATTTGTTCCGGGTGTTCTGGTCGTTTTCTATGTATTTAAAAAAAATATCTATGTATGTAATGTATTGTATTATGTATATCAGTTATCTAGTACCTGTAACACAAGCTCTGCTTACCATGGGGCTAGATAATGCTGTTATATCATTTAATAAATATAATAAAATATAGTTTGGGTCACATAGTATGGGTATGTTCTCCTAGATGAGGCTTTTCTGAAACAACTTGATAAATAAATGACATACCTTTAGGAAAGATCAGCACTACATCAGTCTGCTGAGTGGGAGTGGAGTGGAGAAGCAAGCGGCGAGGATGGTGCATCAGATGTGCTCCAATCTGGCCCGCCATGGGCAGGCGCCTTCGTAGCTCACGCCCGGCTATAAAAAAGATAACAAAAAATATATAAGGAACAAAGAAATCTTTAGGGAAAGGCATAGCCCTCTGTATTAGATAAGGAAGGCAGGCCTTTGATCTATGGTGAGACATCAATGATTGACTTAAAATAGGTAATCAACTTGTTTTTTTAGGGGCATTTATATGTCTGCCCAATAAACAAACATAGTACAAAAAAAGTCTGAGAGCGATTTCCCCCAGGCAACATTGCGGTGTAGAAAAAGGATATAAGAAAAACGGTTATGATATTGGTCTAAGTTTTGTTTCTGTAAAGTACTTCTAAAGTTTGCTTACAGAAATTAAGCTATCTGATTATCAGATTCTGATTCATATAACTGAAATAACTAAAGTCATATGAATCAGATGACCACTTTGGAGACTTATTCTTGATGACGAAGACATTTTTTCATATTTGCATTTATGTAGGTAGGTAGTAGGTACCTGAGTATGAAGAAAACTTCAATTCCAATGACTGGCTGAAGTTATTCATAGTTTCAAGAGCATCACTACTAAAGCAATACCACAATCTCATACACTTGTCATTTAATGTTTAGTTTTTTAATAATTTCTCTATACATACTGATAGAATAAAATATCAAATAAATAAAGTGTTTTTTTATTTATTTAGGGTGATGAACTGGACACTAATGTAGGTGAGCTTGTGTCCAGCTGTCTCAGGATCATGATGTGTGGTGAGGCCAGAGGATGGCCTTTGTTCTTTGTTGCAATCATTATTATAATATTATATTAACACTTTGAGTGCTGAAAACGCACGGTATGAGTTTTCTACAAGTGACTAATATCCTTAAATCCACACTAGCGCAGCGGCTGAGAAAATACAGATCTTTGTGACTCAGCAGAGCTGTAATATTTTTCGAACGAAACGCATGTGCGGCGCAACACAACCGCTGTGTAGAGCGGCAGCGCGAATTTTTTAGGTAAAAACATAGATCGCAGTCGTCAAAAAAAAACCGCAGTCAAAGTGTTAAGTATTATAAATGTGAATTGAATGTTAGGATAGATGGATGTTATTTATTCATGCCATAACAACTAAACCCATAGAGCTGGAATTTAATATGGTTGTAGGTCTGGAACTGGATTAAAACATGGGCTTTTCATAGACTACTAGCTGAGCCCCGCGGCTTCACCCGCATGAAAATTTTAATAATATTAGGTGCATGAAAAATAGTTTAAGTCCTATTCTCAAACCTAGGTACTGAATATACACACGAAATTTCATAAGAATCTGTCTTTTAGAAGAAGCCGTTTCTGAGGAGTTTTGTTATAAACACTGGCACTGTGACAACAAATTTTTATAACTTAGGGTTCTATCCTCTTAATTTATTTATTTACAACTAGTTTCTGCCAGCAGCTTCGCACGAGTTGTTTCAACGTTTCGGTAACTCATAGTTTTCTTACCGCTATCCAACTTATCCTTAGCAAACTCTGCAAAGGATTTGTGTTCTTGAGGAGTGGAGTGCGTGCTCCCACTGTAATCATCTTTTTCAGAATTCCCGGCATTTTCATCGCTATCCATCGCGTACTAACACAGATCCAGAACAACGAAACAACAATAAAACAATGCGCGCAACTATAACAGACAGAGGGACCTTCAATTTCTTACATCATCGACTACAATAGCGTAGCAAATTATTATTTACAGCATCCGAATTGAACGTAATAGTAAACTAATTACTGGAAATATCGTATCTAGGTATCAACGGAAAACTTTTACGATCAAAATTTTTCCCCAATACAGCAAGAAAATCTAAGAAACTAAGTTATTTTTTATTTAAAAGAAAATACAGGCGCCCCGCATCGTCTGTTGTCGGAATTCAAAATTGATTTTTGGCCACCATTTTCGCGCACATACATTGTTGACATATCGCTTTGTGCTGCCAACGCTAAAATCCAAAAAACTCCCTTTCAAATTCTAAATTATGTAAAACCTTAGGATCAGTCAGTGCACCTACATATTCCGCAACATAGGTTAGTGCGTTCTTTCTGACGCGAGCGAGACGAGACGAGCGAGACGTTCCAAGATACTTACATCTTACTTGATTTGGATCTTCTTACATCTTACTTGAGTGATAGGATACAAAGAGTTGACATTAATGGGAAACGATCTAAAGGGTCTGTTGTTACAATAGGTGTACCGCAGGGCTCTATCTTGGGTCCTTTCCTATTTTTAGTTTATATTAATGATCTGCCTCATCTTGTAAATAATGATCATGAGATTGTATTGTTTGCTGATGATACTTCAGTAATTTTTAAAATGAAACGACAAAACACAAATTTCGACGATGCAAATACTGCAATCTCAAAGGTAGTCCATTGGTTTAGTATTAATAATATTTTGCTTAATGAAACCAAAACAAAATGTATAAGATTTATTCTACCTAATGTAAAACAAGTTAAGGCTGATTTAAACGTAAAAGGAGAAACGTTAGAAATTGTAGACAAAACCGTATTTTTAGGAATAACCTTAGATAGTAAACTTCAATGGGGCCCACACATAGATAAGCTATCGAATAGACTTAGTTCTGCAGCATATGCAGTTAAAAAAATCCGTCACCTTACAGACGTTGATACTTCTAGACTAGTCTATTTCAGCTACTTCCACAGTATTATGTCTTATGGCATACTACTGTGGGGGAACGCTGCAGATATAAACACCGTATTTGTGTTGCAGAAGAGGGCTGTTCGTGCGATCTATAAAATGGGTCCCAGAGAATCCCTAAGTGAAAAATTCAAAGAAATAAACATAATGTCAGTACCGTGTCAATATATTTATAAAAACTTGTTGTACACTCATAAGAATATCAATCAGCTCACTAAAGAAAGTGATATACATAATGTAAATACTAGAAATAAGAATAAACTCGCTGTGCCCACAACTAGGCTACACAAGATAAATGTATCTTTTAAAGGGCAATGTATACGCTTCTAGAACAAAACTCCAAGTGAGTTGCAAAAATTATCAATTAATAAATTTAAAAAAATTGTGAAACATATTCTTTGTAAAAAAGCTTATTACAAAATATAAGATTACTTAGAAGATAAAAAAGCTTGGAACGAGTTTTGCTCCAACTCAAAATCTACCAACTTACAAATTAATAAACAAATCGAATGTACTAGACATATAAGTTATGAACATACTAGTGGTTTCTTCTCACTTCTTCCACTGGTGGACAAAAAATTGAAGTGATCTATAAAATAATTTATTAGTATAAAATATGACCTGTCTAAGTGCTTATTTGTAAGCTTAAAGAAATAAAAACTTTTCATTTTCATTTTCATTTTCATACGCAATCTTCATTCAATATCATCGCGCTCACAGGCGTTCCTAATTACCGTGAGCGTGACGACGAATGTC
Source organism: Eupithecia abbreviata (assembly GCA_943735965.1). NCBI lineage: Eukaryota > Metazoa > Arthropoda > Insecta > Lepidoptera > Geometridae > Eupithecia > Eupithecia abbreviata. The sequence goes on from OX030996.1 coordinate 4,014,259, forward strand.
TGTCCTATGTGTTAATTACAGAGGTAGGTAGGTACCTATGCTATTTCATAATATGACCGACTATCATCCTACAAACCGAAATCACTATGCTCCTGACCCAATTGACAAAATTGAGTTAATTTCTTGTTGTTGACTATGACTGATAGACTTTACACCACACGGATAGCACTGAACTATTATTAATTACCTATCGTGATTGAACAAAATGTTTGTACGATCTGCAATTTTATATTTTTTTTCCTTGTGTTCTGAGTATTTTCTTCAAGATAAAATATTCAATGAGGCTTCCCTACAACAAACGTGATTTTTTTCTCTCGTATTTGCTCGATATTGATAACGGCAACAAGTAGACGCCTGAAATATGTACCTACAAAAAATATAGTTAGATATTCACTTTAGAGATAGGCACATAATTAAATAAATAATGCTGGACAATTCACACGGCATCATCTAGCCCCAAGCTAAGCAGAGCTTGTGTTATGGGTACTAGATGACTGATATACATAATACAATACATTACATAGATAGATATTTTTATTATACATAGAAAACGACCAGAACACCCGGAACAAATATCTGCAGATCGTACACACAATCGGAGGAATCGAACCCGCAACCTCCTGCGTCGCAGGCGGACCTTCGCCCACAGCGCCACATCGGTCGTCAAAAATTAAAATAGAACAAATATTCCGATGACTCGTTACACCAAAACTTCAATCAAGCATACTCATGCTCTGACGACATACCACCGATCACTGGTTTAGAAGTTCATCGCGCAATAGCTGACTTGAAGTATAACCGAAGTCCCGGAGACGATGGCATAACAACAGAAGCCATCAAAGTTGGAGAACGAGCCCTACTTCCACACATCACAAATCTTTTTAATGGTATCCTACAATCTGGTCAATTCCCCAAACATTTTTGTCATTCAAATATTTCTTTATTGCACAAGAAAGGAGACAAGCTTGATATTGGAAATTACCGTCCCATCAGTCTTGTTTCTCATCTTTACAAGGCCTTCATAAAAGTAATTGAATACCGAATTGGCGAGCAATTGGATTCTAAACAACCCCCAGAACAGGCAGGATTCCGACGCGGCTTTTCAACCACTAACCACCTCCACTCCCTCAATCAGCTAATAGAAAAGCATTTAGAATTCAAACAACCATTATACCTTGCATTTGTTGATTACTCCAAAGCATTCGATAGCATAACCCATTCTTCAATCTTTAACTCACTCAAAAAGCAAGAAATACAAACCACATATATTCAACTGATTCAAAACATCTACAACAATAGCACAGCTTCAATTAAAATTCACAACAGTGGGCCGTCCTTCAAAATCTTAAAAGGTGTCAAACAGGGTGACCCGTTATCCCCAAAGCTCTTTACTTGCACGTTGGAAGAAGTATTTAAAACCCTTACACCTAGATGGGAAGATAAAGGCATAGTCGTCGGCAATAAGAGATTGACAAATCTCCGATTCGCCGACGACATAGTTCTTTTCTCGTCTTCAGCGACAGAGCTTGGGATAATGCTCCAACAACTGAGCAGGGCAAGCCTCGAGGTTGGCCTCAAAATGAACATGGCGAAAACTAAAGTGATGACCAATAGCACAAAGAGGAAAATCGAGATTGATGGTGTGACGATTGAACATGTTAATGAGCATCTGTATCTGGGCCAAATAGTCTCTTTCCAGGCGAGACAAGATAAAGAAGTTGCACGACGCACGGAAAACGCTTGGAAGAGCTATTGGTCCATGAAACACCTAATGAAAGGCACGCTACCACTGTCCTTAAAACGGAAACTCATGGACATGTGCATTCTCCCAATCCTCACATACGGTGCACAGACCTGGTCATTAACGAAGAGCCAAAAGTTCAGCCTCGGGGTGTGCCAGAGGGCTATGGAGCGCAGTATCCTGGGAGTCAGACTTACAGACCGCGTCAGAAACACGTTACTGCGCTCCAAAACACAAATAGCCGATGCTGCCCAAAAAGCCGCCAAACTCAAGTGGGACTGGGCTGGACATGTGTGGCGTATGTCAGACCAGCAGTGGGCGAAGATCGCCACTGACTGGGTCCCGGACGGACAACGGCCACGAGGAAGGCCTAGGCGGAGATGGCGGGATGAGCCTGATCTATACAATAAGGAGTGGGTTCTCCTTGCTGAGGACCGAGATGAGTGGAAGAAGGGGAGGGAGGCCTTTGCCCTGCAGTGGGACACCCCGGGCTAATATAATATAATAAATATTTTAGGAGGACTACAACAGACATAATTTTTTGCCGTTTTTATAGATAATTACACTCCATGCAGAAACTAGTACCATTAAAAAGCCCTTCCAATGATACATTTAGCTATTTGTTTGGTTGCACGTCGGTGATGTGATGATCCATCATTAATTCATTATCAACTATCATGATGGATTAAAGGAAAATACAGTAAACCGTTGGCAGCACAACAGAACTTCCCTTTATTTTGCGTTTCGTTTTGTCAGTTTAATGTCACTTTCTATTTTCCAAAGACAAGAAAAATTGACAAGTGAAGTGGCTAACTTCTTCATTCATTCGCTTCCATTCCATTTATTTCATTTCATTCATTCCAGATTCTAAATAATTTTGCGCGAGCCGTTGATGAGATGTGCGTTCTTACGTGTAATTTTATATAATTTAACTTTCTCTGTAATATAAAATAAGTGCTGATGGAATAGCTACATAAACGGAAGACAAAACAGGAAGTTCTCCAAGACTCAAAGGGGGCATTTGAACGTAAGAACACAAAACTGAATTTGTTATGACCTTTCTTTGTACTTCATCTCTTTCGTCGCAATTTACTAAGTAGACTGCTTTCAGGTAGATCATCATTTTATTTGGTAAAATATTATCAAATCTCTATCGACTGTAGCTACCTCAGTAATTAGGGCAGGTAGTAGGTAGATTTAAATATTATGTTTTTGTGTCACCCACTTTCTATAACAGCTGTTTCTGTCGTCACACCTTCATATCAAACAGCTGTGTTTATTTATTTAGGTTTAGTTTTCGATTATTTACTTTCCCTGTGAGTGATTGTTATATTCCATTCCTGAGAGTTTATTGATACTTGTTTCATAACCTTGCACAATACAATTATCAATAGAATACCTATACTGTGTCTCTAGCATAGGTTTTTGTTTTTAAGATTTTGTCGTAAGCAAGATAGATTTAAATTAGTTATTATCTTTCAATAGAATATGTATTGCATGAAGACAGTGCCTACATTTGGGGTCAAATTATGTTTGTGTGAATTGTCAACCATTATTTATTTATTTTATGTTCCGTTCTAAACACAAGCTTTTATCCCCGGCTTCACTGACACTCTTTCTTCCCGGTTAAGAAGTAGTCAATTGGGTTATGGTCAACACATATGTACACCAAATTTGATCCTGTTGTTAAGTAGTTGAGATTTTTTTGGGGAGGGATAAGTATTTATCCTGCAGAACTTAAACAGTACAAAACTAAAGGAATCTGCTTTGAGTTTTATCAAAACAATAATAAAATTGAAATAGTGATTTTAAAATAATAAATCAACTTCACAGAAGATGTCACAATCCAAACCACCATGGGACAGCCTTCCTCTGCTAGCATTAAAATGTGTGTTCGAGAGCATGGAAGTAGAGGATGCGTTGTCAGCGGCGTCAACTTGCCGGCATTGGCGCAGTGCTCTGCTGATGTACAACGGAGAAAGGTCAGTTTTCCTAAAATAATGATATTAAGTTTTAGACACCTAGCTTAAAGGCCCTCCGGAGGGACGAATTCTTCATACAAACGTAATACCAAAATTATTTCTAATTCAAGCATATTTCCACTATAATATTGCATTATTTGTATTAAAATAGTATTTATCTAGGTTCCCAAATAGTTTTTTTTCAAAATACTTACCTAAAATGAAATGCAAGCCAATCTCATTTTGCATATTTTTATGCGAAAATGGACAAGTTTTCTTGCTCTTTGTTTCGTATTAAAAACATCAATATCTTACGTTTTATTTATTAAGGAACATAGCTTATATTGTCTAGTTACAGAATAACAATACTTTGTGAGGAATACAAAAAGTTTTCAGTTATAATGTTTGGTATTACGGAACAAACCAAATTTTGAACGGCTAATATTGCTATCGCGCATGCATGTGGCGCGGCGCAAGAGTTAAACAGGGACAGCGATATTCGGAGCGATTTTTGCAAGCGAGGGTCGCCGGACCCTTAATAATATTACCTATAACATAATATTGCCGTGCCCTAGCATGGTGCATGTTTGAAACAACCTTGTCACTACATAGTATAAACAAAGTCGCTTCCCGCTGTGTGTCTGTCCCTATATAGTTTTTTTAATAGGTTGAGTGATTCAAGAGGTAGGTTTATGAACCATTTGACACATCGATTTCTATGCGGACAAAGCCGCTTTAATTTGCTTAGGCTTGTCAGACTGACAGTATCATTATTATCCATGGCCCTCTAAGATTTTATTCAAATAACCCTGGAGTTTTCAAAGTTGAATTGTAGTGAAGTATCAAGAGATTTTATTTATATTAAAAAGCATGTCCTCCACCTCCATGTCCACCTTTGAAACTATACCCTATTTAATTTCTTCTCTATAGACAGACACACCTGAATGCCATACATAGTATTAAACAAAGTCGCTTCCCGTTGTCTGTCTGTCCCGTCTGGTTTTGATATACATAGTGATCTAAGAGGAATGTTTACAAACCATTTGATACATATATTTCTATGGGGCCCAGTATATTATACTTTGGAGACAATATATCTTTATTGCACCATCAATACAAAAAAATATAATCATTAACGATTTTAATACCAACTAAATCTTGTGGCACAATCGGCGGCCTTATCGCTAACAGCGATTTCTTCCAGGCAACCTTTGGATGGATAGGATCAGTACGTATTAAAGCTGACGGTGGCGTAATTATTGAAGACTAGCTGCGCCCCGCGGCTTCACCTGCGTGGTGATAGATATTTTGATAATATACAATATATCTTTATAAATTGTAGCCTATGTGTTATTCTATATGTATAAGCTATATTATTGTAAAGTTTCATTAAATCCATTCAGTAGGTTTTACGTGAAAGAGTAACAAACATCCCTCCATCCATCCATACTTACAAACTTTCGCGTTTATAATATTAGTAGGATAATTATAAGGAGACTATCAACCTATTTCATTTCTACTCCACAGACAGTCAAACACACCTGATTGACTACTGTACTAAGACGCCATTGCTTTACAGATCCTGCTTAAAACTTCATATACATGAAGACACCAGCAAGCATGAAATGTTGACGAGGATCTTCAAGAAACACCTGAGAAGGCTTCACGTGTACATCGGTACTGAGGCTACTGAAGCTACTGTGAGAAACTTCACCCATAATATTGTAACACAGTAAGTACCGTTCAATTTTAAAGAGCTCTATATAAACAGCCAAAACTTACTCATCGCGTCTCGAATCCATACAAAAAAGATTTTTGCGATACCTACAATACCGAGCTAAAATATACCTACCTGATTATTTTACAAGGTGTTGCAAGTTTCATTTCCTTCCACTCTCTAATCGCAGGGAAGCTGCTGACCTAGTATACCTCATAAACATCTGCAATGGCAACGTAGACTGTCCTGAGCTGCTTGAGCAATTAGGGTTCCGTACAAATACTGCTGCATTGAGAAAACCGAGTCTTCTCTACGTTCCCGTGGTAAAAATTAATTATAGACAAAACGCATTCTTGATACGCGCTAGTAAATCGTTCAACTCATTGGTCAGCAAAAATTATGAAATAGATTTATTTTACACATCTGCAAGTAAGCTCAAACGCTTGCTTAGCAATGAATTCTTTTTAAAATAACTAAATTTAATATCGTCTTGTGTTGTGTATTTCATTTTTGTTCTAATTTTATTTAAGTCGTCTACTTTTACTGTTCGTCATTTATTAGTCTATTTAAGTACATATCTGCGGAAACTTTTTAATTGGCCTTCAGCACACATGCGCTGGTATTTACCGGCATGTACTAAGAAAGTAACTATTTTTAAGAACTAGCTGTAAGTTTTCCCAAAATTTTGAAAATAAAATAAAATAAAAATAAATATCAACCAACAAAGTGCAAAGTGGACATGTCACAAAATTCAAATTACACATGATAACTTCTTTTATATATTAAACTAGCTGCTCCCCGCGGCTTCGCCCCCGTGGAAATCGATGTGTCAAATTGTTTAAATGATAAAAAGTATCCTATGTTAGACTCCTGGTTCTAAGCTACCTCTCCACCAATTTTCAGCTAAATCGGTCCAGCCGTTCTCGAGTTATAAGTGTTGTAACAAACACGACTTTCTTTTATATATATAGATATGAACAAGAAATATATATTTATTATATTTCTTGTTCACATCTTTTTAAGGTAAAGTACAGAAGCGAACAAGATACCTTTACCTTTAGTATGTTAGATTTTGAGTTGGAGCAAAACTCGTCCCAAGCTTTTGTGTCGAGTAACCGCGAGTCCCTTGTTACAAATTTTCACAGAATTAATCGTAAAGTCGCAGTTTGGCGCTTTTTTATCGAGCAACCGGGAGTCCCTTGTTACAAATTTTCATAGAATTAATCGTAAAGTCGCAGTAACAATTCCAATATTGTGCTTGCATGCAAGAGTGCGAAAAATCAATGGTATTAAATTTAAAAAATGTTTTCAACAGCAAGCCCCATTGATTTATCTGCAAAAAATCAAAGGAGCAGAAGTACCTACTGTAACTGAATAAATTAACTTAGGAGACTGTTCAGGCACCTGAACTAGGTAACTTCAGGCCAATAAAGTGAAGTGTCTATAAACAAAATAATCAAATTGAATACACCCTAAAAAAAAAAGGGTGGCATAGTAAAAGACAGAAGGACGGGGCTTTCAAAATGCTTATTTAAGTTGAATAAGATGCCCTATCCTGGCTCAGATAATTAGCAAACATTAGAGCAACATTCCGAATTTCTTTTTTGCCTGTAGTTGCGTCAGTGGTCACGTGCCTGTTTTTGGTGCTTTGAAAATAATTTTGATATCAAAGCTCGCAAAATTTTTAAAAGGTTTCTCATGATTAACTTCCAAAGTTCATAACAAAGTCTCAGTGTTGCCAACTCTACAATTAGTTAGGTGTAAGTTTTGTTTTGGCTTCTTAACCCTCGGCATGCCTGGTAGGGTCCCTCAGACCCACCAACGCAGAAAAACCGTTGTATTGTATCCGAATTCGAATTTCGCACTTTACCGCTCTCAGTAGCTAACCGTTGTGAACCCCTTTACGCCAACCACTAGATTTCACAGTCCGGGCCCCACCAGGCACGTGGTGTAACATTTTTAAGTGCAAACTGCTTTCAAAATGAGGCTCTAGAAAATGATGTTTTAAGTGAGGAGGACTAGAGATTTTAATATAAGATATAAGTTTATAGAAGTGCCTAATTTTTCCTGAAGTCTAATCAAGATCTCATTTGTTTTAAGTTGATTTTGCATGTTTGTAATCATAGTAGTTTAATTTGACGTTGAAAAGAGTATAAATGTTTAATAACAGTTTTTATTAATAAGGACATTTGATTTTAATTTTTTTTTTACCTATCTCCCTTAAATATAAAGCAAGTTTCAATAAAAAACAATAAATTAGGATAATTGTACACAGCATCTACCCCAAAGTTTATTTTATTAAATCTGGGTCCCACAGACCCACCAGGCATACCATGTAACTTTTTACCACCAGGCATGCCGAGGGTTAATTAAACCTTCATACCATGTTCTACCTCTAGGTGCCTACCTATCATTGTATACTGTATGTGTGTAATCTGTGCTATGATTAAATTTCATTTTATCACGCCTGGGCACGTTTAACTTGCATAATGCCCACGTATTCTGATAAACCTATTAGTTATAGTTACATCATACTTTACCGCAGCCTAAGGCACCTAGCTGCTGCGTGAATAGGTAAGAGAAGGTAACAATACAATAATACAGCTATTGTTTACGAAAACCTAGGTTTCACGTCTGCTGATTCGTTTTTCCCGCGTTGCTATGGATACCTATGGTTTTCTTATTTTGGACTCTTTGTTACGTCTATCATAATTACGTTAGACAAACAAAAAATAACAGTATAATGCTTTATCTATGTTTCTATCCAAGCCTCAAAAAGTTTTTTTTTTAATGAACAAAACAAGAAAATAAATTGAAATAATTACGAGGATTATATTATACTCTTTGACTGTGTCGTATATTTGTGGCTAGCTTCATGTCGTATAATTGTGGCTAGCTTCATGAAGCTAGGAAATAAAGATAGTCTATGGTCAACCTGCCTTTCATTCACAACAGACTGAAATGAAATTATAAATTAATTAATTGATTTTCATCCAAAAAATGTTCTTGATCTACATACAATTTGTAGGCATTTGTAAAAAAAAATCGGTTCCCATACTAAGGGGCTGTATGATTTGCCCAGCATTAATTTTCTATTTAATTAAACCAAACTATTGTTAAGGAGAGAAGATCTCCGATGGACCAAAGCAGTCACCGAATGATGGCCTAGGGATAAGCGGCAGCGGGGCGACCAAAAACAGGCATTGTGTGGGCTGTAGGGAAGCTGTGGATCCGACTGGCACAGGACCGGGGTACTGAGATAAGGAAGAGGCCTACTCAGCAGTGGGTGTTACCGGCTGATTAGATAGATAGATAGACTATTGTAGCCGCAGAGAAACAGAGTAGAGAGTCTCTGCCTATTCTATGTATGTGTACCTATTACAAAGTTCTTTTCTGGGAACTGAATGTGGTGGTTATCGGTTTGCCGGCATACGATCTGCCGTTCTGCTGAGGCCTACATTTTATTTCCGTTCGTAACTCAATAGCTTGTTATGTCGCTAAAATTCTCAAAACAAATACCAGACTTCCTAACAGCAAAATATTAAGATTAAATATTAGAATTGTTATGAAACTGGCTACCTACATTGATTTAACATTTCGATCATTTTGATGAGGTTCCATTGCGTAGGGATTGCGGGGGTTGGGGTAAAGGGAAATATATATACATAATCTTCTATAATATAAAAATGAATCGCTGAATGTGTTGCTAAGCGCAAATCTCGAGAGCAGCTGAACCGATTACGCTAATAAAATTCTTTTTTAGAATATTCCTTGAAGTACGAGGATCGTTCTTACGGAGAGGAAAAAGAGAAAATTTTTAAAAATTGCCTGAAACAAATGACCACCCGGGCGAAACGGGACGGGCCGCTAATAATAATACATGTATACATAATTCTTTAGACTAATGTTTTATGTTATGTGCAAATTATATTTATATAAATTGACTTACCTACGTCTACGTCAAGTCTGAATAAATGAATAAATAAATAAATGCTGGACAATCCACACAGCTAACTAATTACTCACTCATACGAACTCATAGTACCTACAAACCTACCTCCGCATAGATGAAGAAGAAAGAAGAAAAATATTTATTTTTATCCAATTACATACGATATACATCAGATGTACATTACTAAATCTATACTTACTAATATTATTAAGAGAAAAGGCTTTGAACTGGTGGACCAGCCCTATCGTGAGTGTCCACGTCTCAGCTCCGTAGGTCATAACGGGTAGGACGCACTGGTTGAAAACTTTCGTTTTCAAGCATTGCGGTATGGATGAAGAGAAGACTCTACGTAGTTTCCCAAACGCTGCTCAGCCCAGCTGGATCCTCCTTTTGGCCTCCTTCTCGAAATTGTTTTTACCTAACTGCAGAAACTGCCCGAGGTATGTGTATTCGGAAACAATTTCGAGAAGGTGACCATGTACGACCACTGGCCCTGGATCAATGAGACCGATACATCGGGAGGCTGAAGCTAGGCCGTCCAGCATCTATTAAAATTTAGAAATGTGAAATTTCAATTTAACGCGGGTGAAACCGCAGAAACAGCTAGTCTAAAAAAAAAAAACTATACAAAAACAAAACCAGTAAGTAGGAAGTAAGTTTCTACTTACTGGTTTTGTTTTTGCGAGCATATAAATAGGGTAAAAAAGGGTCAATAACTCAGCATGTGTTGCATTTGGCAATAAATACAACTATGTTTTTTGCTAGGCTATATGAGCAAAATCAGTGCCAATAATATTTAAAATTCATTTATAGGAGAATCACAAATATTTATCTTTTTTCTTTCATTCAAATGACTCATTATACTCACCCCACTTACATACCGTTTACAAAGATTAGGTATTGTGCAATGCACTACATTCATTATTAATTTTATTCAGTGAAACTCGTGCCGATTTCCATTATCGGCGTAATGTGAAATGAATATGGATGCTCGGACGTTAGGCGTTAAATTTACTTATGGAGTAAAAAACACACACAGCAGAACCCTCTTCCTTAGATAGATAGATAGATAGATAACACTTTATTACACCACACAAAAACAGAAAATAATACAGAGATAAAACTAAGAATAAAGGTATAAAAGGCGGCCTTATCGCTGAGAGCGATCTCTTCCAGGCAACCTTGGGATGGACTGGACATGAACGAACAATATAGACGGTGGCACTTTAATAAATAATTGGTAACAAATACACTAAATACCTACATTACAAACATTATAATAAACTTACATAGACATAAGATAAGGCTATCAATATTTCATATGGATAAATAATGCTGATGCAGCAGTTTTTTAAATATAGGGAGTGATTTTGCACGTCTGATGTCCAGAGGGAGAGCATTCCATAGACGGGTAGCTTGTACAGTGAATGACTTGTCATAGAAAGAGGTAGAGTGAGCAGGGACTTTCAAGATGATCTTCTTTGATCTTTCTTTGATCTTCCTTTTTATTAAGTCGGTTAAAAGGGTCATCGTCATCATCATCATCAACCTATAATAGTTCACTGCTGGACATAGAGGCCTCCCCTAATGAGCGCCAGAAAATAGCGCCTTGTGTTCATCTTGCCGCATCCACCGCATCCACAGCACCTGCCTGCATTCTTTCGCAAGTCGTCATTGCACCTGGCCGGAGGGCGTCCTACACAATACAATACAAATACGCTTTATTACACATCAGACACAGAAAAAAGAAACAGTAGAGAACAAACAAACAAAGATAAAAATATTTTCTTTCTTTTTTTCAAAGATTAGATTTCTAGAGAAGATTTCTTTCAAAGATACACACTACGCACACACACTCACGACGACACACATACACTACGACGATACACTACGTTTGCTGAGTTGCGGTCTCCACTCAAGAACACGTTTACCCCAGCTGTTGTCGGTTCTTCAATTTATATGGTCTACTGCCACTTCAGCTTGCTGTTTCTTAGAGCTATGTCAGTAACTTTGGTTCTCTGTCGGATGATTTCGTTACTAATCCTATTCTTCAGAGAGACCCCGAACATAGCTCTTTCCATAGCCCGCTGAGTTGAGTGGTATGTAATTATTAATAATCATCAACACTTAATAATGCCCCACATCGACGTGACTTGAACCTTCATATCTCCCTCACAAATTTCTTATAAATTTACAAAAACCCTCAGTTTGTACGCACTATAATACCAAAAACACTAGTTCTAATGGTTTTATTATGGTAATGGAATTTTTTTACCTTGTTACAGGTTTCTGGACTCTATAGGTCTGCAAGAAATCATCTTCGTTGGGCCAATTTATATGAGCCAAAACCGGACTATTTCATATGTCCAACTAAAGAGGTAACTAACTAAACGTTTTCTACTTAAAGTCGTATAGTATAATAAATAATGCCGGACAATTAACCGGACAACACTAGTATCTAGCCCCAAGGTAAACTGAGCTTGTGTTATGGGTACTAGACAAATGATATACATAATACATTACATAGATAGATTTTTTTATTATACATCGAAAACGACCAGCTCACCCGAAGCAAGTGTAAACAAGTAAGTTTTATATGATTCATTCGCCGCGGACCAAGGATTTGTGTGTTTAATGAATGATTACTATTTTGAATTATATATTGTAGTGTAGGATGCCCTCGGGCCAGGTGGGATGACGACCTGCGAAGGACTGCAGGCAGATGCTGGATGCGGCAAGCTGAAAACAAGGCGCTATGGCGTTCATAAGGGGAGGCCTATGTCTAGCAGTGGACTACTATAGGCCGATGGTGATGATGATGATGAATTATATATTGCCTGAAGTGGAATTGCGAAATGTCTAGCGACTTGTGGGCAAAGACCACCACAGAGTGGAGCCCACCCAGCGCTCAGGCCCAGGATGAGATGGCGTGACGAGCTCGAGGCACATCTTCCAGCGTGGCCTATTGCAGCGTTGGATCATGGGGAGTGGAAGGAGAAAAGGAAGGCCTTTGCCCAGCAGTGGGACAATAGTGGCTAAAAATCTATGCTACATAATATTATAAAGAAGACAGATTTGATTTTTTGTTTGTTTGTATTGAATAGGCTCCGAAACTACTGGACCGATTTAAAAAATCATTTCACCTTTGGGAAGTTACACTATCCCCCAGTGAACATAGGCTATATTATATTTTCAAAACAGTTAGGGATCCTTATTAAAACTCCGATAATGTAACCCAAGGAGTGAAAAAATTACCTAACAAATTCCTTACATCGCGTGCGCCTCGAATTAGTGATGGGCGTCGACAAATTTTTCGTAAACGAAACTAGACCGTCTAGTTTAGTTCATCGAATAGTAAATAATAAATAAATACATTTTGATTTATCTTGTTGCTTTCAGGGTGGTAATCGAGACGCTAGTCTTCAAACACGCACACGTATTAGAGAAGTTTGCTTTGATCGGTTGCGGGTTCAACCGTGCGAATGAGGAAGACAGATGTAATGTAAGTATGACTTTATTTTTGATTAAATAATAGATTCAGGCGTTGTAACGGACCCAGGCCTATGTTGACTTTATGAGTAGCAGATATGTAGTAGCTAGCTGCGCCCCGCGGATTCGTCCGCGTGGATATCTGTGTCCTTCCTCTTAATTCACTATATCTATTAAAGTTGCGTAGTTTTAAAGATCTAAGCATAATAATAAATAAAAACAAATAATACTGGACTTTATTGAAAAAAATAATGCTGGAATTCACACATATAGCCCCATGGCAAGAAGAGCTTGTGTTATGAGTACTAGATAACTGATATACATAAAATAAAATATAATTCATAGATAGATATTTTTTATTATACATAGAAAACAACCAGAACAACCGGAACAAATATCTGCAGATCGTACACACAATAGTTCCGAGGTGGAAATCGAACGCGCAACCTCATGCGTCGCAGGCGGAACTTCGCCCACCGCGCCACACCGGTCGTCATACATAGGGACAGACAGACAGCGGGAAGCGACTTTGTTTTTATACTTTGTAGTGCGTTTTGACTATCTAATTACCCTAATATATGTAATTCGACATAAATAGGCTTAATCGTAATAATTTAATTTAATTATAATCGTATATTAATTGGTTTCAGGATAACATGACGCAATATTACCGGCCCTTAATGTCCTTCAAAGCACTATCATTCCTACCGCCTGATCTAAACGACAACTCCATTCTCTCGAGGAACACAGTGAATTCTATGGGCTATACCAACATAAGTGTGAGTATTTATTACTTATACTACATATTCTTTTAACACTTACTTATACTAAATACTTTTTTAACATGCTCCTCTCAGGTGTCTACAGACTATATTTTTTTTTGTTTTATTTACATTTTTACACACTTAACAGATAACTTAAATAAAAACCTATAACCATTTATGTGTCCTCGCATATAGTAGCTAAGGAATTGCTTGCTTGCAGAGGATAAATGAAAATTAAGAAATAACTTAGTCTTATAACAGATTAGACAGATTATACAGATTTAAACTTACATAGCCATGAATTAGACACGTAAGAGATATGAACTTACTAGTGGTTCCTTTTTCACTTCTTCCAGTAGTGGACAAAAATTGAAGTGAACAGTAAAATAATCTTATTTGATAATAATTAATAGTATAAAGTATGAATTGTCTAAGTGCTTATTTTGTAAGCTTTGTTTTAATAAAATAATTTAATTTTTAAAAATTTTTGACCGGTGAAACGTAACATAAAATGTATCATCAAAGTCATTTAAAACGGGATATTTACCATTATTTGATTTGGAGTCTTCGAATATTTCGCAGTGCCTTCAGTTATTCAGTGATGGTGCTGTGCCGAAATATTGGATGACTCAAAAATCTTATCATGGTAAATATCCCGTATTAAATTACTTTAGTGTTATAGTTTGACCGAAACCGCTGAGGTATGCGAGCGGCGAGACGGGGGGGAAATATCGGCCGCTCCGATCCATCAGTCTGCCGTCAACGCGTACTCTTGCTCTTTTTTCCTCGCCCCCCACCTCGCCGCACTTTCCTAAGCAGCGGTACAGCGGTTTCGGTCAAACTATAATAACCATAATAGTTTCAGAAGTTTTATTATGAAATGTATTATCCCACCTTGTTCGCTGCAAGCGTGGACGCATAGAGCGCTCTTACCGCGCATCTACGAACCTCCCGCGTACGTCTGTTTCCGCCATTCTGCCCCTTTATGCTCGTTCGAAAAACCGACAAATCATGAGTTGCTCCGCGCGGCTTGTAATGCTCGTAGCTGGCGCGTGAAATGCACATTTCGCGCGCACAAGACGTCTGAACTATGAAAAATTGTTACAAAGCTTTCCTGATACATTGCAGCAATGTGTACGGCGAATTCTTTTATTGCATGATATATTTAGATTAGATAGATTATTTATTAATACAAATAGGTTATATACATAATTTAGTTATTAGTGCCTTAAAGCCTATGTTAGGTTTGTCATTTCATGTTACGTTTCACCAGTCTATACGCACCATAAACTATGTTGACAAACATCCAGTTAATGTAAATATACCAGTGTTTTTAAATGTTTGGTAATGTATAATTTGATTTTAAGCTTCACTGAACTTCTCTTTAAAATCTAGTATTTTTTCTTTCAGCACTTGATCTTCGAATACGAGCTAATGTCAACTGAATCCGTGATCACCCTTGCGGAGTTAGACCATCTACGAATGCTGTCCCTGAATATAATGTCAAGAAGGGCCATGAATCTTCCACAAATCGACTGGGAGTCTATCACACCGCAATTCAGAAACGAGTTGCAAGTTGCTGTGAATATTGTAAGTAAATACTTGAATTTGATAGATATTAAATAGTTCATATTCGTTATTTAATATAATGTCAAGAAGGGCCAAGTGTCTTCCAGAAATCGACTGGGAGTCTGTCACACCGCTATTCAGAAACGGGTTGCAAGTTGCTGTCAATATTGTAAGTATTTTCTTTCTATTCTATTTGTGAGGATATAAGAGCTAGTTCTGAGAAGCACTGTCGTTGAATATAATGTCAAGAAGGGCCATGTGTCTTCCACAAATTGACTGGGAGTCTGTCACACCGCTATTCAGAAACGGGTTGCAAGTTGCAGTCAATATTGTAAGTATTTACTTTCTATTCTATTTGTGAGGATATAAGAGCTAGTTCTGAGAAGCACTGTCGTTGAATATAATGTCAAGAAGGGCCATGTGTCTTCCACAAATTGACTGGGAGTCTGTCACACCGCTATTCAGAAACGGGTTACAAGTTGCTGTCAATATTGTAAGTATTTTCTTTCTATTCTATTTGTGAGGATATAAGAGCTAGTTCTGAGAAGCACTGTCGATGAATATAATGGACAGAAGGGCCATGTGTCTTCCACAAACTGACTGGGAGTCTGTCACACCGCTATTCAGAAACGGGTTGCAAGTTGCTGTCAATATTTTAAGTATTTTCTTTCTATTCTATTTGTGAGGATATAAGAGCCAGGATAATCAGGATAATCTGCGAAAAAAGATAGCCTGCGAAGAGCGAAGCATGCACTACCCAGCCTGGCACACAGGCTGTTGATGTGATTATCCCAGGTTAGGCCACGGTCTATTTGGAATCCCAAGAACCCGGTCACTGGAACCTGTTCAATGGTGTTTGTTTCTACGGATACGGACAAGCTCCTAACCTGACGCCCAGATATGCAAAAATGCATGAAGTGCGTTTTCTTGTGGTTCAGAGCGAGTCCGTTCCACTGAAACCACTGAGCCACCTGGCGGGCGACCGTGTTCAACCGCTGTTCGAGCTGGTCCAGTGAAGGGGCGCTGACAACCACAGCCACATCGTCCGCGTACATGTACGCCTCACCTTTCGTCACGTGTTCCGGCAGGTCGTTCAGGAGTAGCGAAAACAGGATGTTGGATACCGACGATCCTTGCGCCACGCCCATCACCGTCCCGAGAGGGTCGGACTTCGTCTCACCACCATCGGCCACCACCATTTGCGTTCTGTCTCGCAACAGGTCTGTCAGGAGCGAATGCGCCGGTCCCCGTATGCCATAGTGCTTGAGTTTGGAGGCGAGGACGCTGTGGTCTGCGACATCGAAAGCTTTCGATAGGTCGCAGCACAGGACTGCTACTTGCCGTCTCGCCTCACAAGCCTCCAGCACTTGCCGTAGGACCTCGCGGGTGAGCGAGGTAGTCGAGCAGCCAGCGCGGTACGCATACTGCCGCTCCGACAGCGCTCCGGTAGCCACTAAGTACTCGGTGAGACGTGTACTCAGCCCATTCTCGAGAATCTTCGCAACGGCAGGAATTATTGACACCGGTCGGTATCCATCAATGTCGTCGCGTTTGCCCTTCCCCTTAAATAAAGGTGAGATTTTGCTCACCTTTAAGGTTTTTGGGTACTCTCCGATTTCGATGCAGCGGTTGAACAGGCCGGCCAGACACCAAGCTAGAGGTTCCGCGGCCGAGGCAAGGAGTTCCATCGAGATGTCGTAGATGTCTCTTGTGGGTTTCCTGGGAATCTTTTTCATTATAATGTGGAAGACCTCTTCCGCAGTAAACTTGAGCAACCGCAGGGAGCGGTCGCAAGCGGGCCGCGCCGCCGTGAGCGCCGCATCCACGCGCGCGAGCTGAGCACGCGGCGCGCCGCACGCCGCCGCCGCGCCCACGAACCTCGCGTTCATGGCGTCGGCTGCAGCCTTCCGAGACGTGAACTTCACCCCCGCGGAGTCCTTAGCAACCTCTGTGAAGCTCGCCGACGTACGAGAGAGAATGCCTCTCTCTGTGTTAACAACCCGCCAAATGGCCTTACTAGAGTTAGTACTATGGAGGATCATGTTCTCGTAGTGGCGAAATTTTTGCTTTTTTACTAAGCCTTCGTACTGCGAATTAATTTTTGCAATAAACGAATCTAATTCTGACAAGGGGTAATTTTTTTTATAACTTAATTGAGTCAAAGAGAAGGTTTTTTAAATCAATAAGTTCACGAGTGACCCACGATTGCGTTCTTATATTTTTAAGTTTATAGGGAAAACAAATATTATATTTATATGTAAGAATGTTAGTCACAGATGTTGCTAAGCTCTCCGCAGACGGTGTACTTTGTAACACCGTGACCCAGTCGACACAGTACATGGCCTCTCGGAAGGCCATCCTAGTAGCGTGCGAGTAGTCGCGGGCGCGGCGAGTGCGCGGCGGCGGCTGCACGCGCGCGCAAGAGACCGCGGCGCGCACGGCGTAGTGGTCGCTGAGCTGGGTGTCGAGCGGACTCGTCACTACCGAACCCTGCGGCAGGTTGCTATATACGTGGTCTAGGCACGTAGACGACGCACCCGCCACACGCGTAGGGAACTCCACTTCGTTGCAAACATTATGCTCGGCAAGAAGGTCAATCAGCTGTTTTTTAACAGAGCATAAACAAGCGAGCCAGTCAATATTAAAATCACCTATAACTATGAAACACTTACCACTCTCGTTGGCTCGTTCGAGCAGGCGTTCCAAGTGCGATAAAAAGTCAGTAGAACTAATTAAGTTAGTTCTATAAATACACAAAATTATAATCAATAATTTCAACGGCTGATACTTCGCAGTATCTCTCTGTTGATAATTCAGTGAACTCTAAACATTCTATGGCCTTTACAGTGTTTTTAACAAAAATACATGAACCACCGTGCGCTAAAGTCTTCCTACATTAGCTAGATACTAATGTATATCCGTCCAAACTAATACTTTTTAAATTAGGTTCACTTAACCAGTGTTCGGTTAGGCCTAGCACGTCACAATCTAGCTCATCTCGTAATAGAACCTCTAGCCGTTGAGTTTTCTTATCGAGAGAGGCTATATTTTGCTGGCAAATCACTAGTTGTTTCGTAGATAAGGAAATTCCCTCTGAGTCATGCGCTGGTGCTGGCGCTGGAGCGGCCGGCGCGCTGTGCCCCCCGCTGCTGCTGGCGGGGGCGAGTGGGAAACCAATCCGTAAAGCAGACCTTGGCTGGCCACGCAGTCGGTCTCGTCACCGCATCGTAGACTCCCTCCGGCATCCCGATCACGAAGGCAGCATGAGTTTCCGATCGAATGCTGCGTTTTTCCACGCAGTATTTGGCTTCCACGATGTTGTTTAGAAAGCCAAGTACTTGCGTAGTGGTGGTGTCAGGCCGGAATGACCAGGCTTTAATGTATTTCATGCGCTCTGCGGCTTGGAGTTCTTCCGTTACGTTTCCCGTTCCAACCGTGATGGGACGTGTTATCTTCTTCTTATGAGTTCGGGTGACTACTTGCCACTGCGAACCAGCATTGTCATCGTCTGTCAAACTCATTTCTACTGGTGTAGTCGGCGAATTTGAGGAGATATCAGCCCGTTTTCGTGCATGAGTTGGTTTTTGTATACTCGATACCGCAACCAAGTCATCGAGTCGAGCGTCGTTTTTCGACGAGATCACTGCGCGCACGCATCCATCGCTGCGTTTCTTCGCAGGCTTCGCGAGCTCAGCCAAAGCGAGCGACGCCTGTACACGCGCAGCGCGGACGGGTCGCTGCCGCGCGGCGGCTGTCGCCGCGCTCGTAGTACACGGGGCGGTAGTCGTCATTTTGCGAGTGTTGATCATTACACTGGGTGCTTTGAGTTCGGTTATTATCACAGATTGCTCCGTAATTCGAGCTTCCAGGGAGTCTACTTTATTCACCAAAGTCACTATAGTCTTATGTAACTCGCGGACTAAACTTTCAAGAGGATTCTTGGCCATTTTAGCGTAAAAAAATAATTTTGAACGCGGAGCAGTTGTTGTCGCGCGTCGCGTCTACCGCCGATTATATAGAGCTAGTTCTGAGAAGCACTGTCGTTGAATATAATGTCAAGAAGGGCCATGTGTCTTCCACAAACTGACTGGGAGTCTGTCAAACCGCTATTCAGAAACGGGTTGCAAGTTGCTATCAATATTTTAAGTATTTTCTTTCTATTCTATTTGTGAGGATATAAGAGCTAGTTTTGAGAAGCACTGTCGTTGAATATAATGTCAAGAAAGGCCTTGTGTCTTCCACAAATTGTCTGGGAGTCTGTCACACCGCTATTCAGAAACGGGTTGCAAGTTGCTGTCAATATTGTAAGTAAATACTAATATTTTCTGAAATTGATATAAAATAGAGTTAATGAGAAAAGTTATTAAATATATGTCAAGAAGGGCCAAAGTATTTACTTTCTGCGTGGGTTTAGTTTATTATTATTTCAATGTTGGCGGACCCTAACTATAATCTCGAAAAAACGGCTAAAATGATTTTGATAAATAAGGTATCAAAATACTCGTATGGTCTCCTATATACAATGCAATACAAAAATGCTTTATTGTACATCATAACCATATGCAGACCATCATAAAAGGACATTACATGCGACAAGGACAATGGGCGATCTCTTAGAAGCGATCTCTTCCAGGCTCTTCCTATATGATTATTAGCTACCTTTTGTCGGCCATTGCCCTCTCATATTGTGTAATGTATAATTATACTGCAATCCTGTTTAACATTTTGATGTCAACATCACGCTCCTGACGACCGTGACGTGACACGATCCCACTGGTCTTCACCGAAATCAGCGCTGGGTGGACACATTAGTGCGCACCCAGCTGAATGAAGGCCATATTTGCCTTGAACACTGCTTCGCACAATACTTTGTAACATAATGTAGTATTCATTTGCGTAGTCTAAGTTTGTTGTGTTTTATGTTTTTAAGGTAAATAAAAATATTTTCTTTCTTTTTCTTTCAATAATAATATAATAAAAGCTTAAAATAGGACTTCGAGGATTCCTTTAAGTTTTCTAAGTAAATTTTACGGGCCTTATTAACAATGTGCTTTTTTTTTCAGATCGCCCTATCACATCATAGGGTGAAACACGTGATTGAAAACGCTTTCACCGACGGGATGCCCCTTACATCGCTCAAAGTTATGTTCTGTAAAGTTGTAAGTACATTACCTTTCATTATCATAACGTTTCTACTAAGATTTTAATCGAGAATACGAAAGTGTGATTCAAATTCAATATATTTTATTTCTTTAGGCTTACAAAATAAACACTTAGACAAGTCATACTTTATACTATACATTATTATCAAATATGATTATATACTGTACACTTCAATGTTTTGTCCACCAGTGGAAGAAATGAAAAAGAAACCACTAGTATGTTCATATATCTTATGTGTCCAATACATGTTTATTTGCCTATGTACACTATGTAATTATTTTTAAACTTACGCGATCTGAATACATAATTAAAAGTACTAATACTGGTAAATGGTAAATAAACACGATAAATACTCGTTGTATTAGTGCTTATTGTTATTATTTAACTATTTTGACTGGCATCCTCGCTTTTTAGTTTTTATGGACTCGATCGAGCTTACATTAGTGGACAGGTGCTAGGTTTGCATAACAACGCAAACTACCAACCCACTGTTTTACTAATAATCGAATCCATCGATAACTTTTCTTATAAAATTATTTTACCTTGTGAGATTGTTAGTTTTCACATAACCCCCTAATAAGGCGCTTATAGGGGGTTATGGGGGAGACCTGCTTCAAGCAGTGAACCAATATATGCCAGTTTCATAAGTTGTATAAATTTTTGGTTTCAGTTCTACATAACGCTTGTCCAGCATGTAACAGTGATGTACCACAAGACTCTGAAGGAGTTCTGTTGGGTGGACCGACCATCGCGACGCGACAGGCAGAGGCGGTTGAGAATATATAATGAGGTTAGTATTTTATTTATTTGCGCGCTCATTAAAAGTAAAAATGTTATTTATTGACAAAATAGACAGTGAAACAGGCAATACGAGTCCATAGGCTCCTGAACTAGTAAAAAACTGTGTTTCAGGAACCAATAGCTTCTCCAACTAATATTTACATACAATTATGTCTATGCAACTAAGAATATCTTATAACTAATTTTAAATGTGGGTACAGAGTAATCCAGCTAAATTGGCATTAGGGGATGACTATGTCTAGCTGTGGACTATTATAGGTTATTTAGTAATGATTTATTTAAAACACCCTGTTATGATGTTGAACAACTGAGAACTTTGTTCTCAGGAGCAACCGTCAGACACACAAAATACACACATGCTCACACAAACTGTTAAACACAGCGCCATCTAGGACGCTCATGTGGCACTACGTTCTCATCTTAGATCGATCACTCCTCATGTGGTTCGGACAACCGCCGAGGCGGCGCTGTTGCACGGACTATATAAGGAGGCACGAACGGTGGCGGTGGCCTCTTCCCTCTCCTCCGTAGACTGAGACACGTTCTTGGTGACCCCGTTGACCCACTCACTGACGCTAACCCGGAAGTGACGGCAACAACTCAGCTTCCGCACACTACACACCCGACCAATAACCGACCCCGCCGGACGCGGGGTCGAAGAATTCCCCGTTTCCGCCCTCAGGTGCACTCGTGCACCTAGGCGTTACCTCCCTACCCTCTTGTAGCATCTGGCAACAGCCCAAGCCGAGGTTCGCACCTAAGTGGTGGCCCTTGTGCGTGTTGCCTCAACCTTATTTTTACCGGCGAGGCGCCCTCTGCGCCCGCCAAAAGTCCGGTAACGCTGTCATTGCCATCTGAGGTCAACAGCATAATAGTCCATTCGAAAAAAAAAAAAAAAGCGGTGGCCTCTTCTTCCAAACGAATCTTGTATACGCAATCGTCACATTGTCTGAATAAATCTTCTTTCTGTTATAGCTGGCTGGCTTTAATTCCCTGCAATTTTACACAAACACACATTCAACATAAATTCAAATAGGTGTCAGTGCTATATATGAAATGAAAAAGCCGTAGAATTATATAGAATTATATTAGTAGATATTATTTTATAATAATAATAATAATAGTCTGCCACTCTTAACATTATGATTGACTTGTTTATGGCAGACGTCCGTAATCTCCCCTATAACCCGATTACCCAGTTCATCCATCCATCACAATAGCCTGGTTTTATTTCTTTCATTTTTCTTTGCAATAGTCTCTACACCTGGCGAATACCATCTTTGGGTGTATCAAATTGTGCACCCTAGGATGATACCCGCTATGTGTAGCCATCGCCTTTAGATTACCTTCTCAAAGGGTCTCTGTGCTGTTGGCTTCGGCCCCACGCAAGCCTTCCAAAGGACCGGGTCACTTAATGGCCCGAGATCATCGTAATGAGATAATAATAAATACATAATACAATTTTTAACTGGTACTTACGATTCTGGGGTCTCCCGGGGGCAGGGTCCTATGGCGCTCATTAGCGAAGGCTTTTTGTCCAACACTGTACTAAAATACGGTTGATGATGATCATAATGGTAACGGTTTATTATTTCTAGGATGCAAATGCAGCTCTTGACTACGTGAATCCGTTCGTATACCTCGCTTGGCAGTGCAAAGAGCTTCGGAAATTGACTATACACGGTAATTTCTTATTTTATCATCACGACCGAGTTTGGGAGTCATCTAGAACACTCGGAACTAATGTCTGCTGATCGTATAAGTATTTGTCACGAGGCTGGAAGCGAACCCGCAACCTCGTCGTCGTCGTAGCGGATGTTGGAGGGTAAGTATTAATTTTCCTGAAATTATAAATGTAAAATTTCTCGGTGTTCATTTTATTTAAGATGCTATGTTTTTTTATTTAGGCTGATTCGTCCCACTGCTGGGCAAAGGCCTCCCCCAAATCTTTCCACTCAGTGCGGTCACGCGCGATATCCCACCAATCTCTGAGGAAGGCGTTAAGGTCGTCTCGCCAGCGCTTCCAGATACTATGTTACTTGGAAAAAAAAAATACTTACGATTGAGCCTTTTGATCGGTATCGTTAAATTAAGTTTGATTTTTTTTTAATTTGGCTGGTTCGATATCCGGTTCAGAAAGGCGATTATTGAAAAATCTTTGAATGCAGTTTAAATTTATAAAATCAAAATGAAGTCTTCTTAAAACATAAAAATAGTCTATATATAGTAGTATATCTAATCAGCCGGTAACACCCACTGCTGAGTATAAGCCTCTTCCTTATCTCTGTACCCCGGGCGGTCCTGTGCCAGTCGGATCCACTGCTTCTCTACAGCCCACACAACGTCGTCTGACCATCGGGCAGGTGGTCTGCCTCGACGCCGCCGCATATCCCTAGGCCACCATTCGGTGACTGCTTTGGTCCATCGGTGATCCTCTCTCCTTGCCAGGTGTCCTGCCTATCTCCACTTTAACCTCGCAATCCGAATACCTACATCCTCGACCTTAGCTCTTCGTCGAATTTCAACCAAAAATAATAAAAAAAAATATTATTACAGGTTACTGGATGTGCGATTACGATCTTGTCGGCATAACCCGCCTCCGAGAAGACATTGATATAGACGTGAGTGCAGTCTACGACTCGCGAGAGGAGCAAGATCTGCGCGGCGAACTGTACCGGGTTATGCAGCCGACACAATACCAATTCCAGGTGTGTATATCTATACTGCGTCCTACCCGTTATGACCTACGGAGCTGAGACGTGGACACTCACGATAGGGCTGGTCCACCAGTTCAAAGTCGCTCAGCGAGCTATGGAAAGAGCTATACTCGGAGTTTATCTGAAAGATAGGATTCGAAATAAATACATCCTACAGAGAACCAAAGTTATCGACATAGCTCTAAGAATTAGCAAGCTGAAGTGGCAGTGGGCCGGCCATATCTCGCGAAGAACCGACGGCCGCTGAGGCAAACGTGTTCTTGAGTGGAGACCACGACTCGGTAAACGAAGTCTAGAACGCCCTCCGACCAGGTGGGATGACGACCTGCGAAAGACTGCAGGTAGATGCTGGATGCGGCAAGCTGAAGATAGGGCGCTATGGCGCTCATTGGGAGAGGCCTATGTCCAGCAGTGGACTGCTATAGGCTGATGATGATGACACATGTCTTTAAACAGCTACTAATAATAACAAAATCACTAGTCGGTGAAAATCCGACCGACATATATAATAGAAAGTCATTAACTTGTGACAACAATACTAACAGTTAACAAGACACTAATAGAATATGATCTGATCAAGCATCTGCATAGTCCAGACGAGCTACGAGAAATCACCCCGAAGAAAATCCTACAGTTCCTAGCAGCTGCAAGGGTTAATGGCGAACTATGAACGCAGTCTATGTATATAAGTAGTATAAGCATATATATTTTATGATATGTATGTAGTATATTGCCATGTAAGTATTATAAGTATTATATTTTATTTTATAATGTATGTATAACCTGCAAGCACACAGATCCCCTGGTACTGTCCACGATCCTATCCATCCATGGTTGTCTGGTAGAGATCGCTCTTGAGCGATAAGACCGCCAATTGTATATAGTTTGTTTTTTTTTAAAGTTTTTATTTTACATTGTCATTTTAGTGTGCAATAAAGAATTATCTATCTATCTATCTATGAACGCTATGCCTTCGGGGCTGAACGTATAAAATGGCAACACAATAGGCCGGCCGTAAATATCATGGCCGGAGTGATAACCAAGCCAGCCAAAAAAAAAAATTGAATATGGCAGGTGAACTTTTTCCAACCCGACTGTACTCTGCTAACTCTTCCTCTGGTACACTTTAACAAAAATTTATTATATTCACAGGTACGTGTCCACCGTAATATTGACGGTTCAGTCAACTACAGAACCTGGAGTAACCTACCCGCGGCATTGAAATCCCGCACCTCGAAGAAGGTATGCGCTGAGTATATTGTCCATGAGATCATGCACCCCTTGGGGGTCACGTAAAGGGTGCATTGTTAGTCGGAATATGTTGGCGTAGTAGATAAAGTATTTGTAACCTGGGCTATCATGTAGCGCCTGATTTGTGAGTTATTTAAATAAGTTCTGGTCAAAAATAGATTTTAAAGCCGCGTATCATACTAATTTACGTGCACCGCGCCGCCAACGCACGGCGGTGTATGTGAAGTCTTTCATATACATTCGTATGATACAACCCGCACGCCTTCGCCTCCGGCCTGGCCACGGTTTCTGTGTGTGGTGGCTTTAAAACTAAACGGAATACCATAGTTACTTAATATATCGATTGGCTCACTCATTCTCATCTCATTGGCACGTTAGTTGCCGAATCAAGATCTTTCTAGAATGGCGATCTGTAGGTACAGATATTCTATTTCAGGAAGGTTTCGTCGGCGACTTTTCTGGGTTTAGTTGCCTTGTGCTTACATTTTGATTGGAGCCAATAACACTAGTGACTCGGACCGCGTCGCGATCGAGACTGAGCGATCGAGAGTGTCCCCGAGGTTAGGAAACACTAACTCAATGTGCATGTGCACGGCTAACAACAACCAAGATCAAACCTTCTTCGTGAAATAGAATATCTGTACCTACTGACCGCCATTTTGAATTTTTTGACACTGTATTAAAATTGGCTGCTATAAGACAGTTTTTAGAAAATGACAAGCAAATTACAATAGCTACTATAAATAATATTTTTTATACTGATACCCAATCCTTATTGGACGTTAGAACTGACTACGCTTACGATGAAAAAAAGGATAATACTTTGTCTACTTTCAACATGTTGAGACATTAAAAAAAAATCACTTATCTAAAATGGTAAAGTGAAGTCCCACCATCTAATAAGATCTTGCTCTTCTAGAGCTAAAAATATTTAGAGTCTGTGAGCCGACTATGAAATAAAATCTTATGGTCTGCTTGCACTATGCCAGTTACTTGGTTTATTATAAAAGCGAGCTAGTAACTGGGATGATAATTGTAATTCTAGTAACATGTTAAAAAGAATATGATTAAAACTCCAAATTTAAAAACGTATTCCAATTTAAGCTTGTCAAATGTTTGGTTTAAAAATTATTAATCTTTAAACAATGTTGATGGAGGAATCAATTTTGCGTGTATTATTTTGTGCTTAAGATCTTTTTTGTTAATTAAGTTTTTCTAAATAATATTTTTGTTAAGCTTAAAAGTGACATAAACATTGACAATTGTTCTCATATCTCGTGTTATATAAGTATGTCACATTCCATTTATTTGTTTTGAGTTCTATTAGGCTAAATTTTAGTATAATGGCTTTGGTATTATCTAAATTTATTAGTATCCTTAAGAACATTTATCTTGTTAAATAAATCTACTTATGGCCTTTGTTATATACCTACCGTGACAATATAATAGAACAGAAATGTTTGATCGGAACTCTAAATATCTTAAAATGTTCCTCAACATTATTATGCGCATTATCACGTCATTTTTTTAATATTAAGCGTTTGTGCACTTTGTAAAACTTTTAAATAAATGTTACTGAATCACCTGCTGTAAATAGCTATGATTTTTTAAAATCTATATTATTTAAAATCTCTATATATATATATATAATTACTAAATAATGCGTGTGTATGTATATCAATATAAATCCCACCACCTTGCTTGTTGAAAACATAAAATGTGAGGTATAATTTAACATTTAGGCATTTACACTGAGCAAGCTACTGAATCTGCACAAAAATAAACTTCTTAAAATCTAGTCCAATATCCATAAAATTTCTGTCGAATACTACCAAATAAAAACATGCTAGTAGGCTAAGTGCACTGGATCCAGCAACTGTCTCAGTCTAAACGAGCCTAATGCATTCTTTAGTTATAGAAAAGTTTAAAGAAAATACTGAGAAAGGCCAAATTATATGTTACTGGCAACATCTCAAATATCGCTGATATATTATCAAGTACTTGTAATATTGCAATGTTTAACATCATTATAAAAAAGGTGTTACTAAACTGGTTAAAATAATTTGGGTGAAAATTAATGTTCCAATAAATATGCGGGACTTAAAACAGTTAATTTTTAAACATTAAATAGTTACATTCCACTCTCCCGACGTAAACGGACCATAATCATTGTATTTTGGTAACACACCGTGCTTGACTATTACTTAAAATATTGTAAATTAGTAATTTAAAAGAACCTGCAGTTTAGTAACACGTTTAAAATCGCACACCGAAAAATATTAAATGCTCGATATGTTTAACATATTTGTAACATTGACTGTTGAAACTTTCGTATCTATTCGTAACATTTATACTACTTGGATAGTCTTAACAATCCGACCGAAGTAGATGCTACAATTGCAAATAGCTTATTTTAGTTCGGTCTTTCGTTAACACTTACATAGCACAAGACGCACATGTCGGTGAACTCCAGCATATAGCGGGCAGTGAATGCGTTATGCTTAAAATTTCATAGCCCATAAATAATGCTGGACAATTCACACAGCATTATCTAGCCCCATGGTAAGCAGAGCTTGGGTTATGGGTGCCAGATAACTGATATACATAATACAATACATTACATAGATATATATTTTTTTATTATACATAGAAAACGACCAGAACACCCGGAACAAATATCTGCAGATCGTACACACAATTGTTCCGAGGCGGGAATCGAATCAGGCAAAGATAAAGATTTGCATAAACATAATTATATAATAAGATGTTACAAACAGGTAATTAGGTATCAAAAATGTTTTACCGATTACGGTGTACAAATTGAGATAAATTGCAAGCAATGTCTCTTGCTAAAAGAATAATTGTATTAATAGAAGTAGTGTTAAAAATATTAAAATCCGTAATTACGTAGACGCGACGCGCCCTTGCGCTATGAATCTCAACTGTCACCAATAATCGATTCATCTATCGATTATAATCGATGGTCAATTTCAGTTATTTTCTAACCTCGTATACTAAACAAGTACCTGAAAAACTCCATAGAGAAAGTTTCGACAGTCAATGTCTTTTGGTGTTACGGAATCCATCTAGTCAATACCGTGGCATGTAAATATTGGACTGCGCGGTACGATCTAAGTTGCACAATGAACCAAAAGAACTTTGTTTGTAGGCATTAAACATGTATCTTGTGTCCTCAAAAGCTACCATAAGGTCGGATTACATCTATCGGCACAGTGTACAAATAACCATGACGTCAGCACGGCCGGTGTCTGTCGGCGTATTTTATACACTCTGTACTGTATAGTATTTTTTTTTCTGTTAAGGCACTTGTCTGGCACGCTCAGTGTCTGTAGATATAAACCGGTCTTTAAATGTGGTTGAAATAATGTTCATTTTACAATACGTTTGTCTACATCTTATTTTTAAAAAAGTTGGTATAACCAAAGAGGGTTTAAATAATTTCATTACGGATGTAAGCGGGTTCACTGTGAACCTTAAACCTAACCTTTGTGTTGAAAGAACACACAGCGTTTCAAACCCTAACCTAACCTAACCAAAGAGGGTTTAAATAATTTCATTACGGATGTAAGCGGGTTCACTGTGAACCTTTAACCTAACCTTTGTGTTGAAAGAACACACAGCGTTTCAACACTTAACGAATTTTTCAGTGTGAGTGAGGTTCTAGACGCCCGCTTACCGCATCCCTTTGAGCAGTAATAATAGTAATAGATAAATTATTAGTTATAATCATTATAGGTCAAAGAGGTTGGTAAGTCAACCTTAAACGTCTTTATTTTTTTATTTAGCCTGATTCGTCCCACTGCTGGGCAAAGGCCTCCCCCAAATTTTTCCACTCAGTGTGGTCACGTTAAACGTTACTCTATTAAAATAGAAGTTATATAAGAAATGCATTGATGACATTTAATTTTATATAAATGAATGAAATAACGAATTCATTAAGAAATAATAATACATAACTGTATGTTCATTGAGTCAGTTTTTCATAAATGCTACGATTTCGTCGCAGCTATAAAAAGTTTGCTAAATAAGCCACCGTTTGAGTTTGGTTTTAAATGCAGGCAGACTATAGGCTCCTGTAACACTAGGGTTAATAAGGTTAGTAGATTACCCGCTTACATCCGAAATAAATTACTCAAATGGTTGTTTGAGGTTCAAATAACGTTGTTGTCCTGCTTTTGACATACGGAAAACTGAATGACCTCAAGCAAGGCTTGATAACTGTTTAATTTCTACAAACAAAATATAACAAAATGATAGCTTTAAGAATCGCGATTCTGTATCAAATACAGTGAATAGAAGTGCCACAAAAAACGACTTAATGGTATTATGTGAATGCTTAAAATGCAGCGACCTATAGCTTTAACACTCTCAGCTGCATTCAAGTATTCGATGAAGGTCAAATTTAATTTGGATTGTTCTAAAAAATTTTGTTAATAGCCATAACTGCTTTGTCTGACTGTGCTCGTAGGATAAAATCTTTAAAACTCAAGAGTGATGATGGTAAAATATTATTGAGGCTAGGAATAGCTGGTCTAGTCCAGGAGAAAGTCTCTTTCCAAGACGCCAAGCAGCTTATTTGACGTAGTGATTAAGAAAATAATTTTATCAAGGCAACCTCTGCGAATTTGTTTAGAATTAATACGTGTCTTTAGTAAAGTACAAAAAAAGTTAAATATCAGTAGCTCACTCATATGTACGTATGTAAAACTTTAATAACAAAACAGAAGAACAAAGACATCACAAAACTTTGAGATTTTTTCTATCGAGTGATTTTTATTAGATCTAGTAACTGAATGCGACTTCGACTAGACTAGATCCTAGGATATATCTTTTTTGTAGAATTTAAAAAAATATTCTCTGTCTCGAACGATTTTAAAAATCACAAAATCGCGGTCTCTGCTGACATACCTAGCCTTAATGATAAACAAAGTCGACAAATAAAAAACAATGTTTTTTAGAACAATATTTAACAAACGAAGTCAAAACGAAAAACGTAGCGAATAATTTTGCAATAAAGTAACGCACCTGTTATAGTGGTCCAGACAATTTTCGCAGCAAGCTAAAGCTTGTGTATTCGTGGCGGTAAAGGCCATAGCCCACTAGACTGTACCGTATCAAATCACATCAACCATTAGTATTTGATCTGAATTTAGGTTATTTCTTGATGAACAGCAACGACGTCACGGTCTAGTGGGATTCGTGCGTAAGTAGTTAAAATACTGCTAGTTAAATGTTTAATCGACCATAAATAAATCTAAATCTAATTCTTTCACCTTGATGAGTCCCAACCAATTTATCAGTATCATAAATAAAATATTTTATGTACCAAGCTTAACCCAAAAGTATATTCGCGCACAATAATAATGTGATCAAAAAGTGTAATACAAAACCTTATAAAATTGAAATAGTTATTACAAAAAACTATTATTTATCTATATATGTATATCCTAAAAATCTTAAGCCAATAGTTATTGTTGCTTGTTAGTATTAGAAATAAGTCTTATTATTAGATACTTAGAAGTTTTATCAAACATTTAAAACGATTTCATTGAATATTTTTGTGAGAGTGTTTATGATGGGAGTGAATAATATTTTGTAAGGCAACGAAGAGACTAACAACACGCATTCCCGAGACTGAATGTTCTATGAGGCTATAAACAGCATCGTTAATTGTTTAGCTACTAGACAACTATGTAGTAGTGTGTTATAGACATCTATTTTAAGTAACATCCTGTACCTGCCTCTAAGTCATTAATATCAAAGAGTTTCTCTGTCCTACATTATATCAAGAAAAGTACTGAAAACAACGCCTAAAGACTTATATTAACTAATTGCTCATAATTGCATTTTCGTAGGTACACTCAGCCGCATTCCATGCCAAAAACTGTGATAGTTTTCGTCTTACAAGATGATAAACAACCTTTGTAGCTGATTGTACTTAAGTAGGACAGAGGTGAACATCATGTTTTATATCAAGACCCAAAAAGGCTGTGAAAGAACTCAATATTTCGGTTTGGCAATTCATTGAAATGTACTGTAATAATATAAGGAGCAATGCTGAATAGCTGAGATTTTAGGATCTTTGACGAATTTTGAACTGAAACCTAGCATCTACCTCATTCTTCTAAAGCGAATTGAACATGCTTCTACACGATTTCAAAATCTGTAAATATCTAGATTATGAATAGCAAAGGCATTGTGACTTCCAAGTATGACTGAAAAATCTGTAAAAGAAGCTGCTATCTGTCTTAGCAGATATATTCTGTAAGAATCATCTCAAACCGTGAATTATTGCGGCGGATATCGATACATTTTTGAGACTGCATCAAGATTGTATCGCCGCAAAAACTCGCGGCTTGCGATGTTGCCATTTTTGCCAAACCGAATCGCCTAGATTTATAAACTCGTGTACTTTATACTTATCCAACAAATAGAGATAATAAAGGGAATGTCGGGAACGATGAACAAAGAGTGGTAACATCATTGTGAAGGTCCACCATTTTCATTTAATTAAAACTCTTGTTAAGACTTTAAATGTTATATTTTTTACGATTTATTTCTTTAAGATCTGAAGGTTTAAGTTGTGTTATTTTTATGTTGTGGGTTAATGTTTAAAATATTAGTGTTATTTAATTATTCGATCGATTTTAAAAATTGTAATTGCATAAGCTATTGCAATTTATTATAGCAAAGCTTGCTGTCTATTTTAGCGTTGACAAATCCGTCCTCCTCAAATAAAATATTCACTAAAAAATTAATTACTATTGAGAAGATAATCCACATCCCCACAATAAATGGGATGAATCATACTAGTGAAAAAAAAAACAAATAAATAATGACGCGTACGCAATGCTTAAGTAGACAGTGAGCTTAATCATGTTAATCATTGTGAAATGTAATCTTATGTACAACCCTTTGCCATTTACTGCTTTTATAAAAAAGTAGTTTAGAAATTGACACAACCTATAGCAACATTATACAGTTAAATATATTGATGCATATTTGATAAGTATTATATTTTTACCTATTATATATATTATATAAAGTAACCATAGTATTGCAAATAGGTTTGGTATTATAGTTGGCTGCACGAAGACACTTTCGTAACATTTCATTTTAAAAATTACTCTTAATGTGCTCGGTTTGTCAAGTTTCAAGTTAGTACAATAGGTAGGTACTTAGTTACCGGTTAGGCAGAATTTAACAGAATAGAATATAAGGCTGTAGTCCTACTTACAATTTTTACTACACTGCGTTATAGTATTTATATCAGTATTTCTAACCTTGAAAATCTACGCTCTAATAAGAACTAGGTTATTGCGAAATCGATCAATAATTTTGAAATAATAAAATGTAATCTTTTCAAATATGTATCGAAATGTTTATTTAAACATAACTAGAAAAAACACAATGTATTTCCGAATCTCGTGTATGACTTTCACAATTAATAAATTTGTTCTTATTATAAGTAGTAAATATGTGTTTTATTTATTTATATGTCGCTATTACGAACTTTGCAAGAAAATAGGGGGACTTAATAGTAGGAAGGGACATAAATATATTATTACCTAACTAACTATACAGGGTAGAACAAACGAAACCTGGAGGAAATGACAAATAAAATTAAAAACTAGAAAACACTTTAATATACCACACAAGTACAGTATACAGACATAAATACTTAGAATAGAGGAAGTATAAATGGCGGCCTTATCGTTAACAGCAACAATCTTTTACTGGCAACCTTAGGACTGGACATGAAGAAACAATAATGGATGTAAGCGTGTTAGTTACGAACCTTATTTGTGTTGGAAGAACACCAACGTTTCATCTCTTAACGAGGGCCTTTCATCCCTTAACGAGGGCATTTCATCCCTTAACGAGTGCATTTCATCCCTTAACGAGTGCGTTTCATCCCTTAACGAGGGTCTTCTATAAGGTTTGTATTTAACCAGGCTTACATCCGTAATGAATTCGACAAACTACGATAATTTTTCTAGTAAAATCTTGAAAACGGCAGAAGTATTTGTAGATAGGTACATACAAACAGCTGTTACTTCAAGCAGTTTCTTACAATGACTGTCTTAAATTGAGGAATTACTATTGTTTCCATGAGAAATGTAGTATAACTCATCACTTGTAGGTTGTATTGAAGGAAGTTTGCTTTACCTTCATGCCGTATTTGGCTGCACCTTGGTTTTAATGCTTATGTTCTATCATTGTCTTAGCTTGCTCGTGGGAGTGTTCTGAATGGTTATGTGGGCAGCTTAGGTTTAAGGTCGTTTTCTGAGAGGTAAAATATTGGTCCCCTTATTTTGGAGTCGAGTCGCCGTAGTTACCTATCTACTACGACTATTTTTAGCCCATAGAACTCCAAAAATTTAAGCCTTAAGTTAACTCGTGGGTTTAAAATGTATGGGAATTACTTCGATTCATGAAATGGGAGTAAAGCGATGTATTGACCAGTAGGTAAGTTATTTGGGTAAGTTCTTTTCACTTTTTCTTATTTCAGCGAAGCTAACAAGACGGCGCGGCGTCTGCGCTGGCATACGTAGGTAGACCAGATAAAACAACCAAAGTTGACCATAAATAAATTCTGGTCATCTATTCAGAGCATAAACCTTTAGGTGTACTTAAGCGCTAGCCCGACTTACACTAGCGCCGCCACTTTTTTTGTCTTATACGGGAAGTTTGTGTTACATTATCATAAAGCCCAACCAACGTAGTTGCTCTTGGTGGCGGCGGCGCTAGTAAGTCTGGGGATCGCCGAAGTACTTACTTCGAGTTAAATTTATGCATTATTAAGATACAATGGGTGTCTTCTGGACCTTCGTATTACTTCGTCGGCCGCATCATCAGTATCCATGAGGCACAGTATATATATATATATATATATGTTTGTATACTGTGGGTGAGGTGAGATTGTGGTCAAACGAAGTTTATAGTCAATAGAAATATATAAAGTTAACCGAGGAAAAACAAAAGAGGAGGAGGTTCTATGTTCTGGCTGTATGTATTTTTTATGTATGTTCGTCGAGTTTTCCTTTCATTAGGACTTTATTCAAAGGACTAATTTGGAAATTCCCTTCGCTATTGTATATAGAATGATTCCGAGGACTAAGAAATTTGAAGTCAGATTTTTTTCAAATTAATCAAATTATGTCATGCTAGACTCATCAGAAGTTAAGCAGAGGCGTTCAATGTAAAAGGTTAAAATTGCTGAATATTGAATATCTATGCATAGATATATTATCATCTGCTTAATACAAGTAGGTAGTTTGATGCTATGCTTGGAGTTTCTCTGAAGGAATTCGTAACGAATACATCCGACAGAGAACCAATCATAGCTCATAGAATAAGCAAACTGAAGTGTGGCAGAGCCGCAGAGGGCTATCAATATCTCGCAAAGTACCGACAACCGCTGGGGTAAACGTGTTCTTGATTGGAGACCAGGACTCTGCAAATGTGTAGGACGCAGGTTCCGGCGAGGTGAGATGACCACCTGCACAATACTGCAGGCAGATGCTGGATGCGGCAAGCTGAAGACGGGGCACTATAGCGCTTATAAGGGGAGGCCTATGTCCAGCAGAAGACTAACATAGGCTGATGATGATGAGTATGTACCTACAATTAATGAGGTCAAGCAAGATGGTTGAATATTGAATATAAATTAAAATATAAGCCAAGCCAAAGCGAAAGCTTTTTTGACAGACTGCAGTAGGTACCTACACACAGACATTTTACCTAGATTTTGAATTTTATCATTGTTTGTTTTTTGTTATTCGACTGTTTTTTTTATTCATGTTTGTTTTCCTAGTGTACTGTATATCTAATCGTTGTATTTTGTATTCTCTTCTGAAGTTGCTAATAAAGACTTTATCGATACAATACAATACAAAAATATTTTATTGTACACCAGATATATATCATTATAAAAGACATTACATGCGACAAGTACAATGGGCGGCCTTATCGCTTAGAATATCAATATATAGTATATATTATTGCCTAATAAATACATCTAAGTACTATTAGGCAACTGTTCCAAAGCAGGTGGATCAATAGCTTAAGCACGTAGGCATTTCATTAAAATTCTAAAGGCTGATGAGTCACTCACTCGGGTCGTACGGTTCCTGACCCAAGTTTCTATGAGTTCTAGTTTTGTTGTCATCGTGAAAACGTTATTGGAGTTCTATGTAAGGAATAATGTTATTGCCATATTGGTATAACGATGGCTGGATCACCTATCCTAATTCCGCAAAAAATATATCCTGTAAAGAAGATTCGATCCCGGGCCTTATATTTAATGCCGGGATTGAAAGCAAGCAAGCAATGAAAAGTTAGTTTTTTTGTAAAATCTGTCTATTAATCTAAAACCTTTTAGTTATATTTCTATCAATAACATAATAAACTGTTCGTAAAATTATCAGCAAGAAAGTAAGATGTCTACCAATCAAATCACTTCACAGTCACACTAATATTAAATGCGAAAGTTTTGATGATTTAACATCATTGGATGGAAGAGTGTTTGTTACTTCTTTACGCCAAAACTACTCAATGGATCGGGCTGAAATATTGCAAAGATGTAGCTATAAGCCTGAAATCAAACATAGGCTTATTTTTATCACATAAAACAGTTGCCATAGGATAAAAAATTATATTCGTTTTATCGTTTTCCAATGGTCCTTTTATAGACCCTTAAATCGATGCTGATCTTGAAGCTTAACGATTGATTCGGGCTGCAAAGTGCTGTGGAGCTGTTGAAGCGTCACCATGAGAAGTATTCCTCTCCACCTTAAACATATAATTAACGCGGTCATTAATTAGCTAGGTAGTTAGAGTGTTGCATAATTGCAACTATGTGCCTTCATATTACAGATCGCTCAATTTCGTTCAAAGGAAACGGTCCAATTGCGACAGGTCATAAATTATTAAAAGTTACGCCATTACTACGGATACCTACCTAATAAAATGTACCACAAAACTAGTATGTATTACCTTATAACTTTTAGCCTTAAAACCTGTTTAGTAAACGTCACTTTGACACATTCGTTCCCGCGTTCCGACCGCCAATCGCGAGGCAAGGCAGTATCGCGCTGACAGCCTTCGCGGGCGCGCGTTCTACGTTTGAAATTTCGAATTTAAAGACAGCTGGATGATGTGTTTATTTATTTTTTCTTCAGTGACCAAATAGTTCTGTGTCTTGTTTACAAAGGAGGGTTGTATACCCAAGTGTTGAAGAGTTTCAGTTCAGGTTTGTTTGATGTTTTTATGTTTTTGATGAGGTAATAGGTAAATAAATCGCGTAGTTATTTGTGAAATATTCATAACCAGACAATCTTGTCATTATACGCTTAATTTCCTGCCATAATAACAAAAAGTAATGCAACAAGCTAACACCCAAGATATTATGAATATCAAGTACCTATCTACCTACCCGCTCATACTCGTAGGTAGGTACCGTCGCTACTTATCAGCGTGATCATACAGGTGTTTTTATGCAAAAGTGTATCTAGGCTAGGATAGTGTGTCAGACAAAGAATACAGAGAGTGGCAAGAATGATGGATATGGTCGCTTTTTATTTAACTATGAAGAAAAAATATCAATACAAATATGCAGGTCTCGATAAAACCTATGCACTTGCTCCCCTTGACAAGTCAATTATTATGAAATAAGATTACCTATATGGATTTAATATTTAATTTATCTCCATTTTAATTTTTTCCCACTTGTGGAAGAAGTCAAAAAGGAACCATTAGGTAGTACATTCATATAAGTACTTAAGTATCTAAATGTATGTTTGTATTTTTGCTAAAATCTCTCTATATTATCTAAATTTAATTATATAACGATTTTATATACATGTCTATATTTATGTAAAGCTAAGCAGAACATTGAATCGTTTGGAAGAAACATACGAGTAAGAACGACTCTGTCTTCTGCATTTTTTATAAAGGAAATATTACACGGCAAATGGGCAAAAAAGTTGAAACCTATACTAGTACTACACATATAAAATTAATATTCCTCTTCCTAGAATAAAAATAAAATGATTCGGCAATTAAATAAAACATGTGAAGTATTTCGTAGCAGTAAAACGTAGCTGCCGTAGCACTATTTTTTCATAGAAAAGATTTCAACGCGCTCCAGTTCAATTCTTGTTTTGGGCCTTCGAGGAAATGGGTTGGTTAGAATTTAATGTTTTGTTTTGAACCGTTGGTATATCTATTATATTACTAGCGACCCGTCCTGGCTTCGCCCGGGTGGTCATTAGTTGCAGGCAATTTTTTTTAATTTTCTCTTTCCTCTCCGTAAGAACAAAATATTTTAAAAAAAGAATTAGCGTAATCGGCTTGCGCTTAGCAACACATTCAGCGATTCATTTTTATATTATAGATATTGTGTTTTGTTATCTTATCTATATTGTCCCACTGCTGGTCAATAGATAGATAGATAGATAATTTATAAATTACATTATAGGTTACATAACTTAGTTAAGAGTCCCTTAAATTCTATGCTAGGTTTGTCTAAGCACTTGATTCTCCCTTAATTTACATAAATTATATCTACATTGGTAATTAATCCCTGACACTTCCAGAAGTGTTCCTTCCATATTAGATAGTATTACAGTGGGTTACTTAGTAAAGTATTATTATAATTACAGACCTATCATTACGGATGTAGGTCTCCCGCTAATTGGCTCCGTCTGCCCGTCCCCGGTGGATATCCCTTAGTCGCCTCTTACGACACCCGCGGGAAGAGTTGGGGTGGTGCAAATTCTAAGCCGGCATCACACGGCTGAGGCTATAAGGGACTACTAACCTCTTATGTTATAAATGTTAGTAAGTAAGTAAAGTAGCGTGCGCAAGAGTGTACAAAACGGGTGTTTTGCAGCTTCCGATAATGATATAAGTTAGTTACGCGCTCGGAAGCGTCCATCGATCACGCTATCCCACTTACGCAACGGTAAATAGCTGTTTTTATAGAAAATAGTTTAGAAGTAAAATTATTGGGTACAGCTTCCTTATTGTTGGTGAGTAGGCAGGTGAAGTTGTTTGAAATTTTATTGTAAATACAAGCTGCACCCTGCGCCTTTGCCCGCGTGGAAATCTATGTGTCAAATGGTTTATAAGCCTTTCTCTTAAACCATTCTATCAATAAAAAAACCGCATCAAAATCCTTTGCGTAGTTTTAAAAATCTAAGCATACATAGGGAGAGACAGACAGCGGGAAGCGACTTTGTTTTATACTACATGTGTAGTGATGTAGGTACTGTCCAGTGTTACGGCGCGTAATGTACCATTCGCAGCGAGCATTTCAAGACACGCCGTTTGCTAAAACCCGTCTTGTTGCTCGTTGCGAGCGCCTTCTTTCCCCGTTTACATATATTAAAGGTCTCCATATTGATTTCGATGACGGCGACTCTAGAAATTACGGATTCTTCTTTCTATCATGAGCATTAATTCTCCGTAGTGACTGCACGAACGCTTGTGTAATAATAATAATGAATAAGTTACATTACGTCCCGTAACGCCGCGCTAGTCAGTACGCAGCTTTAGATGGATTATGTAGAAGTTATGGTACAAAGTTACAGGAAGAATGTCGTCGCAAGTCGCATTAAAAACCTATATGAATTACCAAAAACAGTTCTTAGGATTTACCTTTAAATTGTCCCCATGTTTGAATATAGACAACATTGATTCAACATAAAATTTCTCTGAAATTATTTTGAAACTCACTGACTTTGTTCTTAAAACTAGCTTTATATTTTACTAGCTGTTACCCGCGACTTTGTACGCGGGGGATTTAATTTCATATTTTTATACTTATTATAATTTTAACGATTTCCGTTTTTTTTTATTGTTATGTTATGTTTTGTATGAAGAGCTTTTTGCTCTAATGCTCTGACTGCTCTCTGCCTCATCAAACCTACCAACCATTTTGACACCTGTGTCAAGTATCCCCCAATTTGAATTATTTTGAAATATGAGTCTATTCTTAAAACTAGCTCTATGATAAGGGTCCTTAATTTGTATTATGTGCCCGAAATAAACGATTATTATGTCTCTCATTTACCATGATCTCGGGCCATAAAGTGACCCTTTGGAAGTCTTGCGTGGGGCCTAGTCTAGCGGGTATCATCATCGGATGCGCAATATGATACACCCAAAGATGGTATCCGCCAAGTGTAGAGACTATTGCAAAGAAAAATTAAAGAAATAAAACCAGGCTATTGTGATGGATGGACTGGGTAATCGGGCTAAAGGGGAGATTGCGGACGTCTGCCATAAACAAGTCAATCATAATGTTAAGATGAGTGGCAGACGGTGGCTTGCCGAATGCTGGATGGGTTCCTTAAAGAGCCGGCGTAAATTACCGGAGAGGAACAACATCGGCGCAAACGACTGAGGGGTGTCGAAAGGTGCGGCCCCGATTTCACCATCACGAAGACTGCCCGTGAGCGGGTTTCCTCGCTATTACGCCATTAGATACTTCCACCCCTGAGTCTACATCCTAAGATGCATCTCTCGCGACTCCACTCAGATCGGCCAATGAAGGCAAGCAAGAGGTGGGGATCTGGTTCTCTTCGGATGCCACTCCACAAGCGGAGAAGAGAACCAGGATCTTCCCCGCTACTCACCAACAGCTCACCACAAGCTGCCCTGCGGGTTATTATTTATCTTAGCTAGTACCCGATAAATTAATCTTTATTATGGTGTATAGATACATTTCTTACGTCTATTATTTACAAGGCTAAAAGTAATCAACATGTAACAAAACAATCACAAGGTTTGTCTGTCCGTCCGTAGGTAATGACTATAAAAACGTTGAGTCATAATTAAAATAAACAGTGAATCACTACCGTTGGGGTACAATGTGGAATGATGCCACAGGTGTTTCCATTCCTTTGTTGTCGTGAGTTGTACGAAGAGTATCTTGTCTTGTCTTTAAAAAGTAGGATTTTGACGTCACCTACCTACCTACATACATATGTATATCTTCACTACATAGTAGAAAACAAAGCCGTTTCCCGCTGTCTGTCTGTCCCTATGCTTAGATCTTTAAAACTACCCAACGGATTTCGATGCGGTTTTATTTAATAGATAAATTGATTCAAGAAGAAGGTTTATAAACCATTTGACACAGATTTCTACGCGGGCGAAGCCGCGGGGCGCAGCTAATCCTACTAATATTATAAACGTCAAAGTTTGTAAGTATGTATGGATGGATGGATGTTTACTCTTCTCGTAAAAACTACTGAATGGATTTTAATGAAACTTCACAATAATATAGCTTACGTATCAGAATAACACATACACTGTAGACTACAATTAATAGAATAGAATATACATTCATAAAGATATATAGTATATTATCCAAAATATCTATCACCACGCGGGTGAAACCGCGGGGCGCAGCTAGTAATATATAAAACAAAGTCTGGTTTGTTCGAACACTTAAAATATAACTCAAAAACGGCTGCACCGATTTTCATGGCTTCTTATTCAGATTCAGTTATTTCAAAACAAAAGGTCGAAGTTGATTTGTAAAAGGAGCTCAGTAGTAAAATACGATCTTAACAGTTATACTATAGAGCCTTTGATATATATCATAAATTAGCATATCGTTGTTGGAATTCGCCATTCACAAATATTACGAGAGGTGAATAAGAATTTCAAATATTGTCTTCGTTCGAATGACTCAACCAGCAAACATTCGCGTGGGTGTGACTAAGAAAATATAGAATGAGTCTTATTGCTGGGAGATTAAAGTTCAAGGTATCAAGAAAAGTAAACTCAATATTTATCTGTTAGTATTCGAAAATAAACAAACAGGTTTGCAAAACAGGCAAGAGGTTGCGGTTTCAATTTTTGTCTCGCGACATTACCTTTTGGTATTGAAAACTTAACCTTTCAAAAGATCTTTTTCTCGTTTTCGAATTCAATTTTTTTTTTCGCTACATGTGAGATTAAGCTTTGTTGAAGTTTGTGTTTTAATTTTTAGTGATTACCTTATAGTCAGATAGTCATTTTATTTGTAAAATAATAATTTACAAGTCAAATAATACAAATCAATGTACCTACATACTAACACTTACATAAAATTTTAAATATTAAAATGATAACAATTTGTCAAAGTAAGTACTTAATTAAATTATATTCAATTTGCAGGACGCAATACAACAAGTCATAAAATAATAGAATTATTCATAATCATTAAATAAAAATAAAAAAAAAAATTTTCTTTCGAGAAAATCCTCGACCTTATAGTACGCCCTTTCGATGAGCCATTTCTTAAGTTTATTTTTGAAAGAAGCTATGCTGGGTGCGGTGACCTTCATCATCAGCCTATAGCAGTCCACTGCTGGACATAGGCCTCCCCCAATGAGCGCCATAGCGCCCTGTCTTCAGCTTGCCGCATCCAGCATCTACCTGCAGTCTTTCGCAGGTCGTCATCCCACCTGGTCGGAGGGCGTTCTAGACTTCGTTTACCGAGTCGTGGTCTCCACTCAAGAACACGTTTGCCTCAGCGGCCGTCGGTTCTTCGCGAGATCTGGCCGGCCCACTGCCACTTCAGCTTGCTAATTCTTTGAGCTATGTCGATAACCTTGGTTCTCTGTCGGATGTATTCGTTACGAATCCTATCCTTCAGAGAAACTCCGAGCATAGCTCTTTCCATAGCTCGCTGAGAGACTTTGAACTGCGGTGACCTTGCTGTTACCTTATTATTTTCTGTTATCATTATCAGTTTATATTAAGTTTTACATTGCCCTATTTTTTTCTGTTATTTTTATCAGGTTATATTAAGTTTAACATTGATATTATAAAATCTTGGATACTAAATCCGAGTATTGGTAGTAGAGCTATTGGTAGAGTTCGTTTTGTAGAGACATACGATATAGTCTCAGTCGCGAATAAGCACGGATGATAAAAAACGAAATAATACTGTCTTAGATTTTTCATAGGCATCAAAAGGAAACGCAAGTGAAAGCTCCAAAGAAAGAAAGTCACAAAAATGTGGGTTTTATGTACCTACCTGATATATTTTACCTAGGTACCAAATCTAGTTGTGGTTTCATAAACTTTTTATTGCAACACGCATCAAACATTTTGTCGTGTTAGTCATACATAGCGGGCATTTGTGGGTTTATCAAACCGTTATAAAAGATAAAATAAAATGTCAGTTAATTGTTAATGTATGTGCACTTTATTGCACTTAAAAACATAACAAAATAAAACCTTATATCTAAATTTTAAACATAAACAGTACCTACAATAAGACGGCCTTACAAAAAAAAAAAAAAATGGGCTTACCAAAAATTATTGCGTTTTCATAAAAGTCCAAACAAAGCATTTTTAACAAGGGTAGAATAAACAAAAATGAGAGCGAATCGTCATCGAATGCGTATTATTTTTTGTTTGACGACCGCTATAGTTGAGGTGGGTTGTAGGTCCGCCTGCGATGCAAGAGGTTGGGGTTCGATTCCATGTCTAATAAAAATATCTATCTGTTTTATGTATTGTATTATGTAGGTATATCAGTCATCTAATACCTATAACACAAGTCTGCTTTGCTTGGGGCTAGATAGATGACGCTTTGTGGATTGTCCAGCAATATTTATTACCTTTATTATTTTAATTATTTGAATTCAACTTCAATAATTTACGCGATGTCCGTATGCCATTTTGGTCTATTCTAGCTTTAGTAACCACAGGTAACAATTGATTCTAGCGTACGCAAAAAGTTGTGTATGTAATCGCAACACAGTTTCAGGAAAAACTCGTTACGAATTTCCTCTCAAGTATCGCTTAGCATCGCACTCGCACGTAACGTAGTTAGTTGACCAACATTCTAAAGTTTTAGTGGAATCCAAATGACACATTTAAAATTGGAACAGTCAATTTGAAATTTGCATTCTCTTCACGAACGATCGAGCGATGAACTCGAGTCGCATCACGTCGTCAGCCCCAGCGGAAGTCCTAACTGTTGCAGCACTTTTACGACAAAATTAACCCTCCATAGGGGCATGTAGGTTGATTATTGAGGTCACTGGAAGTGGTTGATAGAGGTCAAATGTGAAATTCGATGTTTGCATTTTATTCGGGTCTTAAGCACAGAATTTCCATGTAACATAATAAACATAAACACAATGAATAACCAATAACCATGTATGTATACCAATATAATTACTTATGTGTAATATACAAATATGAAATGAGAAAAAACTGATTTCTCTAGCTAACTGAAAAACCAAAACGTGCACTGTTTGAAAATTCTTTTTAAAATAGCTCCTTTTTAGCTAGTTATGGCCATGACCAACTCAGCGAAGCTCACTTGGATCAATTCTGTGCTTGGGTAGACCGCGAAGAGAATACAGCAATGG
This sequence comes from Eupithecia abbreviata, assembly GCA_943735965.1. Taxonomy (NCBI): domain Eukaryota; kingdom Metazoa; phylum Arthropoda; class Insecta; order Lepidoptera; family Geometridae; genus Eupithecia; species Eupithecia abbreviata. Next base: position 4,057,791 of record OX030996.1, read on the forward strand.
TTTTGTCTTGACATAATATTTGAGTTCAACCTTTATGTATCTGTAAACCATGCGAGGTCAAACAAACCATTTAAAGCTTCCCATGTTCATTCAACCCGACAAAACAAAAGAAGGTAGGTGCATAAATAAGCTGTACCAAAGAGTTCTAACTTCGCTCGCGGTACTTGTTGCGAACAATGGCGCATCGCACTATTGCAAGAACATGATGTGGTTATTTAACATAGCCTTCCGCGTATGGAGGCTTTTACAGAACTTTTTAATTAGCTGGTTGGTGGAACGGTAGAATATCTACTTATCTGCAGCAGCTGATGAGGTTAAAGGACTTATGAGTAAGTAGATAGACAATTCTTTATTGCACACTTCAAAATAACAACAATAAAGATAAACAATTACAAAATATGTGACAATTTGGCGGTCTCATAACTCAAGAGTGATCTCTGCCAAGACAACCGTATGTACCTACGATTATACGATATTATACGATAGCCGATAAGGCCGCCCTTTATAATTCGGCGTTTGGGGCAGATTCGACCTGGCAATATACTGCCGTTTCGTCACTTTGGAAGATCGAATTGAATGGTTTGATTCGGTCGGTTTCACTGCTGGTTATCTACGAACAAAAATAATGGACTTTGTATCTATGGCCTTGTCTATGGGTTCATCATCACTACATAGTATAAAACAAAGTCGCTTCCCGCTGTCTGTCTGTCTCTATGTATGCTGAGATCTTTAATGCTACGCATATGAAGATCTAAGCATAAATAAATAATAAATAAATAATGCTGGACAATTCACACAGCCCCAAGCTAAGCAGAGCTTGTGTTATGGGTACAAGAGGTTGCGGATTCGCGGATGCGGATGATATACATAATACAATAGTAGGTACATTACATAGATAGATATTTTTTATTATACATAGAAAACGACCAGAACACCCGGAACAAATATCTGCAGATCGTACACACAATTGTTCCGGAGGCGGGAATCGAACCCGCAACCTCCTGCGTCGCAGGCGGACCTTCACCCACCGCGCCACATCGGGCGTCAAAATGTGTTGCGTACAACGGATTTTGATGCGGTTTTTTTAATAGAGTGATTCAAGAGGATGATTTATAAACCATTTGACATAAGATTTCCACGCCGGCGAAGCCGCTTGGCGCAGCTAGTATAATATATAATTTCCTACGAATTTATTACAAATTTACAACCTACTTTACATAGAGCATTAGTGTACAATTCCGGTTGCTCTCATTTTCATGAGTTCACTGGCCGATAAGGACTTTCCACAGAATAAAATTAAGTCCACTTTTACCGAGGAAAGCGAAGTCAATTGATCTTGCGCGCCAGTTAGTACGTGCTTCGGTTGTAAACAATTTGTATCTGCTCTAATGTAAATTGTAAATGTTAATAAACATTGTCGGTGGACAGCTTGTGAATGAAAGCCTTGATTGATTTTAATTAAACCTCTATTTTATACTTTTTATCACCAATTAAATTATATCTATCTATGTAATGTATTGTATTATGTTTATCAGTTATCTAGTACCCATAACACAACCTCTGCTTAACTTGGGGCTTAGTAATGCTGTGTGAATTGTCCGGCATTATTTATTATTTGTTTATTTAAATTCCTAAGAAATTAAATAAAGTTCCATTAAGTTTTTTTTACTTCGACGGGGTTTGAACCCACATAATTCCCCCAGTACGGGTATGCGTTACGCTACCGAGGTCAAGTGACCGACGCGATGACGACGCGGCGACGATGGTATATCGTTCTTTTTTAAATATTGGTGTAAATTCGGGTTTCAGAAAAACAAAAGAACCTAGCGGGAGATTTTGATTGATTCAAGTTTTCGGTATTTTAACAATTCTTTTTACATGTCACATGACTAAATAAATAATGTGTTCGTCTTCTCCAAACATCCCATGTCCTTGCTTTGTCTTGGCACCATTAGGTTTATTTATTCCAAGTTCAAAGACGCCATTTTGCTTCACCATATACGTAACAATCATTGCAATAAGTACAGCATCCTCATCAAAATTAATAAAAAGGACGCGAATAAAATGAGGTTGTCATTGGGATATGATGTCGTTCATATGCAGGGTCTATAAGCATTCATTCCACACAAAATCGGACGGCCTTTTTTCGGTCTTATCTGAACATGTTTCCTTCATCTATGTCTGAACCAACTAAATATTTAAGTTCTCTGTGATCTGAACGAAATATTTTTGATCTTCACACGTTCATAAAATGAGTCTAATGTAGGTAGGTATGTTATGTATGTGTGTTTCTTTATTCTAATTCCACTTTAACTTCCACTTTAATTTATATTACCTACTAGCTGCTCCCCGCGGCTTCGCCCCCGTGGAAATCTAAGTGTCAAATTGTTTAAATGATAAAAAGTTATGTTAGACTCCTGGTTCTAAGCTACCTCTCCACCAATTTTCAGCTAAATCGGTCCAGCCGTTCTCGAGTTATAAGTGTTGTAACAAACACGACTTTCTTTTATATATATATATGTGCAACTCCGAGTTCCGAATGACGGGGTCTTTTTTTTCAAAATTTTAGGCTCTTGTTTTATTGTAATACCTATTAGCTTAGATTTTTTTTATGATAATTTTGATATTTATAAACTTATGTTTATATTTTATTTATATTTGTGTTTATATGCTGGACAATTCACACAGCATTATCTAGCCCCATGGTAAGCAGAGCTTATGTTATGGGTACTAGATAACTGATATACATAATACAATACATTACATAGATATATATTTTTTATTATACATAGAAAACTGAAGACAGGGCGCTATGGCGCTCATTGGGGGAGGCCTATGTCCAGCAGTGGACTGCTATAGGCTGATGATGATGATGATGATGATGATGATGATAGAACACCCGGAACAAATATCTGCAGATCGTACACACAATTGTTCCGAGGCGGGAATCGAACCCGCAACCTCCTGCGTCGCAGGCGGACCTTCGCCCACCGCGCCACATCGGTCGTAAAAATGTACAGTCGTTATGTATATAATAGAACTTTTTTTTGTACAAAATTTGACTGAGATGCTAATTTAATGTAGCAAAAAGACATTAATAAGACTATAGAAACAAATGCTAGACAATTCACAAAGCATTATCTAGCCGCAAGCTAAGCAGAGCTAGAACCTATACCTTTACTTAGTTTTACTTAGTTAGAGCGAGGAGTCGATGCATTTTCAGCACTAAGGTTTTAGGGTAGAGTACTTTACCTAAAGGTAAACTTAAATATTATAGAGATAAATCGTAATTAGTTTTAGATAAGTACTCTGTTAACCTTAACCTTAAGAAACCATTTTTTGAAAATAAATACTTTTTATTATTTATTTATTTATTATACCGGTTCTAGATAACTTTCAAACAAATACATATCTGCAGATAGTACAATCATTTGTCCCGAACCCGTATTTGCTTGTTTTTAGGCAGGTTATTTTTTATTCGTGTAGGTGTGAAACTACCTCATTAATGTAAGTAACTAATATAACTACTAAAATAGAGAACTTCCATTCATCAACATGTTTAGGAATGAATGAAGAGAAGGCGGTATTTAGCGCTAAAACAATAAATAAACCTACGGTTAGCTAGGCAGCACTAGGCCAAGGTTAGCTAATACTAAACGTACGGTAGCAAAGCAACGGGATACAAAGATTTCTCTATTACATGCCTCTACGGTCTTTAAAGGTCAATATGTAATGATTACTTTTTATTAATTTATCTATGACCTTCTACTTACTAACTAATCTGTGGCTAACGTCTTCCTACCTGTAAAAGTGTTGAGTTTCAATTCATTTTTTTTTTCAAAAAATTTACATTGTGTCTGATTTTTTACATTGATGCACATGTTAATAAGTAAATTGTAGGACTAGAGCGAAACTTGCAACAAAAATAAATACTAAACAGAAAAATGGATAGAAAGATAGAAAATACTTTAATATACCACACAAAACAGAATACAAAACAGAAATAATAACTTAGAATAAAGGTATAAAGGGCGGCCTTATCGCTGAGAGCGATCTCTTCCAGGCAACCCTGGGATGGACAGGATGGAGTACAATATCAATTAAAAAACAATAAAATTCCGTTATGAATATTCAAAATAACTCTAGAATGTGAATATTACTCAAATGTCAAAACAATAAAAAATAGTGGTTACCATTTCGGACCGTACAAAGTCTCGTTCCAACTTAATTTTCTTACGAAAGGTACCTAACCTACAATGCAATGCAATTTATATTTATTTAATTAGCCAAGTACCTATTCATAGATCTATTATATATTTTATGACTGAGCAAGCTTTCATGGCATGGCTTAGGTAGAGGCCATTGCTCGATATTTTTAGAAATAAAATTTAACTAAAATTACCCAACATACGCACGAACTACGGAAAAAAGACGATTCTTTCAGAGGGAGCACGTATTTTTAATAATTTACCAAATACCATAAAAGAATGTGATAGCATTAATATGTATAAAAATATGTTGAAAGCACATGTCTACTCAATAGAATAATCTAACTACATATGTACATAATTATAAATTACCACTAATATACATATAATATAATTAGTTATGATAACTAATCTAGGTTAAGCCTCAGAGCCCAGGAGTTATACTTACTTAACTTATATTTAGTACACATATTACTGTTTAAGTTTATCTCATTTTAAGTGTACTGTAATGTTTTTATGAGAAAATAAAGTTCTTTAAACCTATATTTACATACAACACTACACTAGCCAGGTTAGCACATGGTTAGCACCTATTTACAAGTTGTTCTCAGTATTGTGTTGGAAAGGTCGCGGTTCTCATGGGATCAATGTTGTCTGTCTATTATTCATGAGACATGACTGGTGGAGTGGTGATGGATGGACTAATATTTCATTGGTCGTCTAATGACTAAAAAATATAATTATAATATCAACATAATCATCAGCTTATGTTAGTCCACTGCTGGACATAGGCCTCCCCTAATGACTGCCATAGCGCTCTGTCTTCAGCTTGACGCATCCAACATCTACCTGCAGTCCTTCGCAGGTCGTCATCCCACCCGGTCGGAGGGCGTCCTACCCTACGTTTACCGATTCGTGGTCTGGTCTCCTCTCTAGAAAACATTTGCCCCAGCGGTTGTCGGTTCTTCGCGATATATGGCCGGACCACTGCCATTTTTTTTTATTTATTTAAACGCACAAAACATAAAATAATCACAAAATATACAGAATATGAATAATAAAGGGTTTAGAACTTGATCATTTCACAAATTATGTGCATACTGAGAATCATAAGAACAAAACGTGTAGAGTAATTTATAGAGCTATGACGATAACTACAGGATTCTTAGCAATGCAAAATAGAAACCATTCAAAGAATGTTTCTCATCCAACCCATCAGAATCGTATGCAAAACCTTACATTATAAACTAAGTAGGTAGGCCCCTAGTACCTGCCTATTCTATTCTGCAAATTTATGCACAGTTTCTTGTGAACTTTTCAAATAGGAAATGAATTGCATAGAGTGCATACCTACCTAATGATTTGCATTGTTTACCGATGAATGCATGTTGTTATATTTTATAGTTCCTGTTCCTCCATATTTATAGTTCCTGTTATTTATTTTTACGTAGTGTAGGACGCCCTCCGACCAAGTGGGATGACGACTTGCGAAAGACTGCAGGTAGATGCTGGATGCGGCAAGCTGAAGACAGGGCGCTATGGCGCTCATTGGGGGAGGCCTATGTCTGGCAGTGAACTGCTTTAGGCTGATGATGATGATGATGATAATTTATTTTAAACCGACTTAAAAAAAGGTGGAGGTTCTCAATTCGACTATTTTTTTATTTTTGTTACCTCTGTTCTTTCGACTGGGTAAACTTTTTTATTTGAAAGGGGGCTTGCCGTGTGGTCTCATTTTAATAACAGCCATTTTTTGCCCTAAGATTAAAAAAAAACCATAAAGAACGCGTGCGAAGCCGCGGGCAGAAACAAGTAAATAATATAATATAAGGTTAGGTACCTACTCACCCATTAAAAACGTAATAATAATTATAATTACGTGAGGTTATAATTATAATTCTTTTTTTTTCAGGATCCTGAAGGCAACAACTATCATACCCTCAATTAATTTTCGAAGACGAATTAAAATAAAACAGTTCTTTAATAAATTGAGTAGAAGAGACTAGAACACACGGGTCTCCAATGAAAGGAGATCATTGCTAAGAAGAGTTCTGATAAAAAATCATTCGAACTTCGAATGAGACATTTTGAAACAAAACAGAAAATAAACAACGTCCGTTAGACTATGAAAAGGATTTAAAAAAGTAGTTTATGTTGTATTTAAACCAGATTTAAAATTAACAGCAAATTTTAAAAAATAACGGGCAAAGGGTTTGATAACAAAGTTTTTGTAAAAAACATTTTCTGAAAATTGCTTATAATAATAATAATTGAAAATGTCTCAAAAAATTAACCGAAATGTGATCAAAAGAGACAGGATCTAGTAATGCGATTATGCGAATGACTCGGACGGAACCATGAACGAAAGCAAGATGGCGGGCGATGGAGCGGAGGTGCCGAAATCTCGGATGCGGCCAGCTGTCAGTAGGCTGTTCTGCTGCAGTGTCACTGCTGCGAGTGGGTTCATCGCTGCTTATGCTTTGGTAAGAAGTTACGTGGTTTTATTGCTTGTTCTTAGTTCAGAATGTATGTAGCTAACATTACGTTGGCATATTTAATTGTTGCAAGTACATTAAGATCAAAAAAAAAAAAATCAGTAATTTATTATGCACTACGTTTATTATAATACTATTTTATTATGCATTTGGTAAATTAGGATTATTAAGTGAAATATAGAGTCAAAAAATAATAGATTCGAAATGTTAGGATTGAGTAGATAGAATCAAATTGCTAACTGAGCTACTGCCTTTTTGACAGGCTGCAACACAAACACATTGTTTACAAATCTGTACTTTTTAACACTTCGAGTGCTAAAATCACACCATATGCGTTTTCTACAAGTGACTAATATGCGTAAATCCACACTAGCGCAGCGGCTGAGAAAATACAGATCTATGTGACTCAGCACAGCTGTAATGATTTTCGAACGAAACGCATGTGCGGCGCAACACAACCGCTGTGTAGAGCGGCAGCACGAATGGCTTAGGTTAAAAAAAAGATCGCATTCGTCGAAAAAAGTTCGCAGTCAAAGTGTTAAATGGTTTACTATTACCATGGACGAAAAAAAAAATACTATATATAGTTTCCTTTATCTATGCTATTACTATTAATTATTGTTTACTTATTACCTTGATTAACTAGTCTTTGCTATAACTTACTTGTTGTTTATTACAACTTAATTATATTTCTCAAGCTTTGTTCCATCAAAACATATTAATTTTATCTGTAATATTTTATGTTATGTGCCTTACAATACAATACAATTATTCTTTATTGCACACCATAAAAACAGATACACTTGACAGGAAAAAGACAAATAAAGAATGTGTTGTACAATGGGCGGCCTTATCGCTTAAAGCGATCTCTGCCAGGCAACCTTTGGATGGACATGAAGAGTTAGAACAAGTATAGACGGTGGCGTGTTATATAGAATAATATTTAATTGGGGCATACTAACAAATACCTATTGATAGCTTTAAGTATAAATACAAACATAAATATATAATATAAATATAAAATACACATATAAATATATAATATAGGTATGATGTATATAAATTAACAGTTTGATGTTGAGTTAAGGAAATGTTCATAGACCATATGTTTGAATATAGGGAGAGACTTAGCTATTGCCTATTTATTTATTATTTTGCCTTAGTTATTGTGGCCTATGTATAATGTGCTGCAGTGTGCAGTCTAATAAATCTTTATCTATCTACCTATCCACTGTGTATTTACTTATCTGTGTGTATCGGCACGATATGAACAACCAACGACAAGACACGAATTGGCAAAAAGTTGCTTTATACAATAGTATACATATGTCACGCCGCTGTCAGTCATGCACACTATATCACGACTTGTCGTTTGGTTAGCTCAGTTTCTGATTTATCTACTAGAAACAGATATGCCTATGTATACGCTTCTATAACAAAACTCCTAGTGAGTTGCAAATTATCAACGAATAAAATTCAAATAAATTGTCAAACATATCCTTTTAAATGGGCTTACCACGAAATATCAGATTATGTAAAGGATAAAAAAGCTTGGGACGAGTTTTGCTCCAATTTGAATACTAACTAACACCTATCAAGGTACAGGTTTCTTGTTCACAAAAAATCGGTTCGTTTCTTTACTTAAAAAGATAAAAAGATTAAAATGATTAAAATCTACAAAAAATCAAAGTGATCACTTTTTTCCTAGTTTCACTTATGTGATTTGAATTTTGTGACGTGTCCAACAGTCTTGTACTTAAGTACTTTCACTACTTCAACTCACTTGGACTTTTGTAGAAGCGGTACATTTGCCATTTAACAGGTACTACATTAATCTTGTGTAGCCTAGTTAAGGGCAAACCGAGTTTATGTTTTCTAGTAGGTTTATAAATTATGTATTACATAAACCTCAATATCTTCTACGATCTTCGATTTTAGTCATTTATTTTCGTAAATAAGCCACTTAGGTAGGTACCAACCAGGCTGATTTACGTAGATGCTAAGTTCTCAGATAAATAAGACCTTTATGTAAAGCAAAGGTAGAGTCCATATTACACCATCCACTCTCACTTATGCACCTAGTTTCAACACTGACACAAGGCCTCTAGATGACCAGTTCAACAGGTCTGTGAGATATGCAAAGGAAAGCTCGACTACTAGGGTTCAAGTTATATTGGACATAGATCTAGTGGGAGCTAGTGAGTTATAAAATATTTCGCGACAGATTTATTGAGGTTGATTAGAGATAAAGTTCTTTTGTCTTTAGACAAAGGTACAGAACGGAACCTTTAGGCAAAGCAAATAACCTACCACAGCTTAGGTAGCTGTGGTACCTACTATCTTTACTACTAAGTAAAGTGATGACTACATAAAGTATTAGTATATGTAAAGTATAGTAATGAGGCAGTTTCTTTGATGTTTTTTTAATTAGTCGCGATCTGACTGACTGACTGAAAAGAGTGCTCTACACAGAACTATATCGAGATTAGGGTCGTATTATGAAAGCTTGCAAGCTTATGAAGCCTAAAACAATTTTGTTGCAGACTAGACATTTAATGCAATAAATCATACGTTACAATAAAGAATACTTAACTGCTCAGTCAGATCTATGCTCGAGTGGCAGTTCGAGTTGAATTGCGTTTGACTATTTAGCGGCTAACAGCTCTATAATTTTTCCCGTTTATTTTTTCAGGTGGCTTACGCTATAGCTTTAATCTATGAGATAGTATGGGTGGTGGAGTCACAAGCCGGGTTGCCGGTGGCCTCGGCGTTACTGATGGGGTGCTACACCATCGTCATAGCAGCTACAGTTACATTGGTTCATGGCCTTATTTCTGTAAGTTCCCACCTAACCACCAACATAACTTTTACGAAGTTCAAAAATTATTGTTAGGACCTTCTTCATCATAACAGCCAAACAACAACGAAAACACAAATAGCGGTTCTCAAGAACTCCAAAAAATCGGGTGATCAGGATGCAGTATTAAGATCTGGTGTTTATCTGACGTAGCGCATCAGCATTGCCATACAGCAGCGGGGCAAATGCAGCCAGCTTCTTTGGGATGCTTCCGACTGGTATTGATATGTACATCAGTTGTGCTACCTGTAGATTGTTTACAAAAGTCTGCAGTCGTTATTGTTTAAATTTTAAATACAAGTTATAATTTATTAGGTACTATTACTTGATTGTAATTTTCTTTGTCACTAAAGAGTGACAAAGATTTCTTGCCTCGCTATAGACTCGAAACTAAAATAAATTCCGAATATTTTTCAACTTCAAATTCGAAATTCTATACGAATGTGTATAGCGTGTAGCGTAGTATCTTAATTAGTTAGTCTTAATGCTGTTCTTGATTATTATTGTTATAGTGTGTAACGGAAATTCTTTGGTTTCAGAAAAACAACCGTTATCTTATGACGTGGCTGATAGCAGTTATATTGGTGCTGATCCCGGAGTGTGCTCTAGTCTTCTACATGTCCATTAGTCATTGGGTAAGATATTTTTTCATTGGATTTGTTACGAGTAACATCCAACCAGATACATATGTTGACAGTTGATTTTTTAAATCTTTTGATTTGTTTTTATGACTTCTTTAAAGAAGTTTGTAACACCTCACTCCCTAAGTACGCATATTGTAAGTAAATTGTTTCAACGTGGATTATATGGATTAAATAAACAGTAACTTAGAGGACTTTGAATATTATGTTCTTTGACATTGATTATTTATGATTATTATTTTTGTGTGTTTCCCTTTTTTTTAACTCTGTATATTAATTTTGTGTGTGTGGCTATTAATAAATTCTTTATTCTTCTTTACTATTCTGAAATTTGTTACTATTATTTTAATCAATAGACAAAAAGACATCATACATTTTAAAATGAAAACATGTTAAGTAGAATATACATGTATAAATTTAAGACCTACATTGTTACATAATTATATTCTGGCAAATTAACATCTAAACTCTTTTTTCTATTCCAGGGTCTGCAAGGAGTGTACGGTGGAGCTGAACTGGCGTGCTATGTAGCAAGACTGCCTGCCATCGTGTGTGGAGTGGTTCTAGTACAGTCTGCGTATGCGATACGAGATAACAGGTGGGAATATGGACTGACGATTCTTACCTAATTGAAAACGGCCTGTCATGTCCCACTACAGGGCTAATGCCTCCTGATACGATATGTACCAAAATTAATAATATTGGACAGTTTACATTCAGCGTCATCTGGCTCCAAATTGAGCTGAGCTATTCAGGGTGACTAATATATTATAAATAGTACTTAAACACCCAGTAGACACAGAACAAATTGCATGATTTGGTTGGGTTTAGGTTGATTAAACATTTGTACCTCCTTATTGTTTGTCACATATCCTCATTATTTGTCACCTATTGCTTGATGGATATTGACCTACTAGGTATATTTGGACGACCAATGTGGCGTGGCCGACGAAGGTCCGCCTGCGACGAAAGAGGTTAAGGGTTCGGTTCCCGTCTAAGGACAAATGTTTGTACGAGCATATTTATTTTATTTATATTAGTGTGTGACATGGCAACCTCATCAGGCCTCCCTTACTGGCCTTATGCTAAACATGGATTTATTACTGGTACAAGTCTATTTAAGAGATTTACACGAGTTTGTTTATCTTTTCCAGGAATGCAGGCTTCGGGAATGGGCCAGCTGTCAGCGGCAGTGAGTTCGACGCCAGCCATTACGTGCCCGAAGCACCCAGTGCTTTCACAAACGACGGGTTCCTGGGCGATAATGGTAACAAGCTTTATTTACTGCAGGAAACGTAGTATATCTAGACACGCGGAAGCTAACCGAGCAGTCGGGCTACCACGCTATTTAAGACATAACGCATTTTAGCGTGAATAACGCCTTATTCGCATTAAAATGAGCCTTAACACCGTTATTCGCTCTAAAATTAACGTAATTACGCTAATTCCACGCGTTACGTTATTAAGAAATAATAGTTTAGGTTGTTATACAATATTAAATGTTGTTATATACAAATTCCAAGACTAACCATTGAACTTGGTATTAAATCTTACTTCTTTTATCGTTGAAGTCAACAACAAATATCAACGAGTATGAGTACCTAGTATTGAACTTGGCTCTCCTTTCACATTTATGTTTTTGATGCTATGTTTCTTTACTGTTGTTCTCTAATGCCCTACGTGACGCCCACTAACCGGTGATGACAAATTAATGGCCTATGCTGTGTCAAAATGGACACTAGAAATCGTCAAAGAATAGTCCTAACTTTCCAAAATATTAAGCCGGGTAATAACCGATGTTACGGAGCGTAATGTATCTACAATTCGCATACGCCATGTGATAAAATCCTTCTCGTTGCACGTTGCGAACGCCTCCTTTCCGCTACTTACTACTAACTAGTTATCAAAAAACTCTGTACTGATCACTGACTGCACAACACTGCTCACTGTATAACACGTGTGCATGCATTACTCCCCGTAACGCCGCGCCGCCCGGTCAGTAGGTACACCTATCCATCGTTAAGCTACTTATTGTTAACTTTTTCCCAGACAAAATAGCACACTAATCTTTATTTAATCATCAGGTAAGGCTGGCTCAATGCCCGACCTCAGACGACACCTAGCCGCTCGTCAATCAATGAATCACTACCCGCAAATGCAGCATCCACCACCAGCCTATTGGCAGCATCTCGCCGAACGCCAGTACGCAGCGAGTCTTCGAGGTTTCCCCAAAACCTACCAACAACCTCAAACATTCGGCACTTGGGTCGGCCCTAGAACCGGACCCTACGACAATCCATACAAACGAAGACATTCTATAGTCGGCACATTCGACGAATACCCTAAATACGACTTTGAAGACCGAATGGACTGTAAAAGCGAGATGGCATACCCGTATAACTATAGAATGGAGAGGCAATTTCACGATCCAAGAGTGCTAGATTACGATCCGAGGTTTTACCCTGAGTTTAAGAGGGAAGAAGCAGCGTATGGTGTGAACTTACTTAGGCATGACCCTTATCAGGTTGGGTCAAGGGACAGAGTATTTTACAGCTTGGGAAATAGCCATAACTCTGTGGGGTACGAATCAGATGATCTGACTAAGTATAAAGATGTCGCATTATAATCATGTTTGTAAAGATAGGTATAATATACTATTATGTGTAGTAAGAAAGTTTTAATGAACTTATCTAACGAATGCAAGAACTTTTGTTGTTAATCTGTGTTGTGACTTCGGTGCTTTGAAAGTTTTTATATTAATGAATGCACTGTACCCTACCCACTACCTGTAATAGTTGTGTATTACATTTATATATATTGTGTGTGTATTAGGCGTTTGTAGATATCGGACTTAATTCGTAGATATTTTAGAGTTTCCATATTGAGTTGTGGGGCTAGGCATTATAAGCCTCTAACGACTCACTTGGCATAAAATCACCACAGTACCTACCTAGGTACAGGACATTGTATATTATTATTAAGTATTTTCGAAATTATTGTGATTTATCATAGGTAGTTTAGTTACCTAACTAACCAAAGCTGTAAATACTACTATTGTGAATTGCTAAAAATCGCATTCACCATAATGTTGAAATTTATTAAAATAAGTATATAAGTTATGAATGATTTATTAATTGTACCTACGTTGTTTTATTTTATTTTAAAAACTTTCTGCAGATTAAGTAGGTGGGTGGTATCTACCTAAATTAAATTACAACGACCAATAAATATCCAGAGAGAAACACTTCCTACTGGATCTATACCTATGTATAGTTTTTATGAATTCTTTCAGACCACTTTTTATTAATTAATGCAGCTGGCATTCCATATTAAATAAAACTTGTACTAAATAAATTTTACTCATCCCTGCTAAGTAGGTACATTTGATTCTACTTGGTACTATAACTATCCAAAGAGAATATAATAACTTGTAAACTCTTTGGATAGGTACATTACATACCCGTTACCCCATACCCTACCCAAAAAACTAGTTATTGAAACCCCCCGTGACACACTGGCCTGCTTATAATACTTTAGTATATAGGTATCTTTAGATTATCATAATCATTAATAATAATGACATAGGTACACATCGGTAGTAGGTATTTTGATTTTTCATCTTACTAACAACAAATCTCAATACAAAATTAAAACCTCATACATAGCCCTCCCAAATTCAAATACCCCGCCACTATCTTTTACGATTTTTGACATTGACAGATGCTATTCCTGATAGTCTGAGATGTTCATGCGTTCAGTTTGTCGGTCTGATACCAATACACCTACATTTTTTCAGCTGCAAAAATTCATTAGTGGGTCTTCCAACGATTTCAGAAATTACAACTTTCTTCACTATTAATATTTTTCTATTTTGAAAGAAAATACAAATTAAACTTTGTTTTGAATTTCACAATAAAATGTTTCATAATTTAGGAACGTCTCCATCTCAGTATAAGTATCTCCACTCTCCACTATGGTATAATGATGTTATAGAACACAGCCCAAGTTGCGTTTTTATTGCTTGCTATCTCTTTCTTTCTTTCGATTCGAATCAGTCAAAAATTCGTAAAGTTAAAACTCGTCATCCCAACTTTTATAAAGTTTTGGAATCTAGAAAAGTAACTTTTGGAAGTCGATAAAAAGTTTTTTACTTGTGGTAATTAATAAAAATGTGGTCTGCTATGTGTTCAACAACTTTTTAAGTGTGGACATTATGTGGGAAAACTCTAACTGTAGTTTTGAGTTTCGTGTAGGTGGCTTCGTTGAGTTCGCCGTGTCCCAATCTGCGGCCGTGATGTGAAAGTGTTTGTGCACTAAATTCAAGCCTATTGTTCTTTTTCCTGGTAACCTGGGAAATACTGCACTTTCGTAACTGTTTTTGATAAGTTATGTGTGTGTGAAATAATCGTGTGCTGTGTGGATTACTTTGGTAAGTTTTACAACCTGTTATTTATCGAAAAGTGTATCAAAACTTGTCTAATACCTTTGTTTTGATGGGAGGATCTGCCTGGTGACTCAAATAAATTAGATCTAAGTCTTTTTCTAACAAAGTACTGGTCTAAAGCTAATTATTTAATTTATGCTACAGTAAAAATCATTAGCTTTACTAATGAAAACCTGATTTTTGCTTTTAAAATATTCAGGAGTAAGTGCTTACCAAGATATCATGAAAAATATATCTCAATTAAGTAGTAGGACTTCATCCTTTGATGGGATATTACAAAATAGGCTTGTCATCTTAAATATTCTAGGTCGAAAATATTGCACCAAAACCTGGTCATTCAGATCTATTAAACATACAGAGCTGGGGTCTGCAGAGTTCAAATCTTTAATTGTGTCTTATTTAAAAGTGTCATGGATGACTTTGCCATTCAATCCTTTTAGTAGTAGTTGAAAGCTAAAAACTGCAAAAAGTCTTAAGTTTTTCAAGCACCACAAGGTTAGCACAGGTCTTTCGAAGTGGCAAATTTGGTTTTACATTACTGGTATCTATCGTAACAACATCTCAAAAAATCTGAACTGTGCAATTTTTTATGACATAACTCGAATTGTGTGTCTACTGTGACTGGCCAAAAACTCACTTTTTTAAGACAATAGTGAATCTAAGTCGTCATAGAATCGTCTATAGATGAAAGATTTTATAGATATTTTTTTTTAGGTTTGTGCATTTTTTTTTACATGAAAAGATTGATAGAATGCTTCCAAGTTCCAACCTTGACACTTTTACATGCATCCCTCCATCTGTAGTTATTTTCATCTAAGGTAAAATGCCAAAGTTCATGCTGAAATGACCAATGTTAATTGGTAATTGGAAGTGATTAATTTAGCGGGTCAACAACCGCTGGGGAAACATGTTCTTGAGTGGAGACCAAGACTCAGTAAACATAGTGTGGGACACTGTCTGACCAGGTTGGATGACGACCTGTGAAAGACTGCAGGTAGGTGCTGGATGCGTGAAGCTGAAGAAATGAGATGATAAATCATTCAGATGATAAATTAGTGGAAGTCGGCCCCAGATTATTAAATATTACAGCTTAATACTTCAAACATATCCAAATTCAGTTCCATTCACACAGTTGTATAAACAGATGCCAAGGTAATTCAATTCAATGACATTGTACCCACAACAAAGTTTCCACAACCACAAAATATATATTACAAAGTGATGTATGTATTATATGCATCTATCAGCATAGTTGTTGGTCCAATTCCACTGGATTTTAAACCTAATTGCAATAGTACACACTTGGTATTCTGCTGGCACATCAATCTACCCTAAATGAAGTGGGTTTTGGCCTCTGACACAATAGCTTGCCAACATCATCTATCCTGCCTTGCATACATCCAGTCTGGTGGAAAGACTTAAAGATTTTATTTGTTTTTCTTTCTGGTTTAAAGAGCTGTTGAATTAAGGACCATCTTAAAACGTCAGTACAGGTATTTATCGTGTTTATTTACCTATTGTATAGAAAACCTCAACTTGCCGAGGTCGCTCCGCGAAGCCTGTGAAGACCCCAGGAAGATTCTGCGCTTCTGGACGGAGCTAGGCTGGCTATGCTAGCAAACTACTACGCATAATGGACTAACTGGAGTCCGAATGCGGAAAAAGGAGTACCCCCACCTGAACCTGAAACTTACCTATTGTAAATAAGCATGATAATAAATACCTGTTGTATTAATCCTTATAATTATAATATAGTAAATAAAGTGCATTGGTTTCAGATTGGAAGATAATCTATGATGAATGTACCATCTCAAGAGAATGCTGCTCTGTTGTCTTCTGGTAAGTTTTTAACATCCAAGCTCTCAGAAAAATAATGCTTAAGAGAAATCCAAACATATCATATTCATAGTATGAATCTATGTTACATGGACAATAACATTAGAATGACTGACAAGTTTTCATACATTAGGTATATGTGAAAGTTAACAGATGAAACTGCTGATTGTCCAATAATAATCTTTTGAAGAACACCACCCTTAGAGTAGTGAAAAGACCAATGAAAGCTTAGCAGGCACACACAGCAGCCAACTATCTGTCTTCACCAATGGATGTCCTCCTTCAATCTTTTTTAAAACCATGCTTTTTGTTAATTTTTACATAGCCACTGTCTGTACACACTGACCCTAAGTGGTCTTTACTTTACCTAACTGGCCCTATTTGGTTATGGGACTATCCTTTTTGGGCTGTTGATGATGGTGATGATGTGGAGATATTTGAGAGAAAGAGACACATCCAAGAATGCTTGTCTGTTACCTCAAGAATGAAGTTGCATATAAGCAATTAACTCTAAAACCAGGTCACATTCTGACATGTTAAGTATCATTAAACCTATGGGAAGCAGAACTATTAAAGTGTAGGTTCTATGAAAACAATGCAATTCTTACAAACTCGCAGTGTTTAAACAATATTTGAGTAATAGGGATGACAGTAACTAAAAATCATCAAAATTATGTATTTACTGAATTAGACCTGAGCCAGAAATTACAAAAATTTAGAGTTTTATAATTTTTTTGATAAAATAAAACTGTTGAACACCGAACAGAGTAGTAGAAGTACACAACTGTGACGTCATGTCGTCACAACACAAAATAACTATAGAATATCGGACCTCTTTATGGTCATTTTGTTCGCGCATCGGTGACGTCATAGACAGACGCCATAGATAGATAGAAGCCACTAGTATAGTAGCGTTTTAAAGCGAAATTGAAATAGCATTATTTAAACTTACATTTTTCTTCAAAATCCATTTTTCTGTAAGTAGTGTTTCTCAAAATCAGTTATCATCAGGTATTATTCCTTTTCTTTATCAATATTGTCAGTAAAAAAAGTTAAAGTAAAAAATCATTTATTTCTTTACGCTTAAAAAATAAGCCCTTAGACAAGTCATATTTTATATACAAATTATTATCAAATAAAATTATTTTACTATTCACTTCAATTTTCTGTCCACTAGTGGAAGAAGTGAAAAGAAACCACTAGCACGTCCTTAGTAAATGTTCTATTGCAAGCTATTTTCATAGCTTTGAGATGAGCATAGAGTTTATTTTTGCATAATTTAGTGGACATTCATGGTTAACTAACGCTCATGGCGTATGTGGAGTCGGAAACATAACTGATAGCACATTTCTTCTCGAAAAAAGTCATGCCATGTTAAAGAAACACAGAAATCTACTCCATATAAGATCTGATCCGATGCAACAGTTTGTCAATCTGCGGTTACACCAAGGTTAGGGTAGCGCTATGTCGAGAACATACTAGGGTCATCTAGACTTGAGTAGTGCTGACACGACTTGAATGGAACCCGTTTACTCTTTTACAAACTTTGAACTGGCTTTTTCAGACTTCTTTAAACTCTAAGAACGTAACATAAGAAAGTTGCGATTTGAAAACGTATTATTTTTGTGCTGAAAAGTACGACATAAAATATACCGTACACAAGACACTAATACACAAGACTCGGACAAAGTGTCGTATATCGTACGTACAACATCTCATAGCTAGACTTCCTAACTTTTGATTCAAGTACGGAATTTTCAAAGTTAGTTTGAGATGCTGAGAATTTCGTAACGTTATTAAATTCCTGATTAGGTACATATATTTGGCGCAATTAGCCCAAGACCTTATAGTTCCATAATAAAATCATACCACGCCAACTGCATAAAACGAAAGAATCTCTTAAATTCCAAACAAATTCTTCCTACCAAACTTTTAAAGAAACGCGTTCGAGACACCGTAGTACCGACTTCCTATAAAAGGCTTCACGGGGATCGATGACGCGCCTGCGCCTCAAACCCTAGCCCGTACAAAGCCAGCCAGCTCCCATCCTAGCTCAGCCTGTCAAAATAACACACGGTTCTCGCGAATTCGCATTTAAACACCATAAAAACATCCCATAACATTTTCAACCATCCTTTCGAACCTAAAGTTTATAATTTTCACGCGTTCTCGTTGTAGGTATATCCTAGTGATCGATTCGACTCCGTTTTTTTTAGTCTCTGTATCATGTGTTTTGTGTTGGGTAATTAAATTACCTCGTGAAGATCTAAAGATGTAGCAGCTTGGATTGAAGGTAAGGTATGAGCTAGGTCTTACTTGTAGCTTTCTTTTACTTGTTGCGCTCAGATTTAAAGCTATTACGTAACAGATCATAAATTTATGGGTTCTAGCCTCTAGCGGGCATGTCGCAAAGGTCATTTGTGTTATTGTACTTGGATATTTCTAATCTCATCATCTAGCCTCAAAGGAATCTGAGCTTGTGTGAGTAATGAACTTATGAAAGATATTTTTGATTAATTAAACTTGATTCACCCAATCACATGGCCCCATGTTGCACGCCATTCTGTTCCGAGTGATTCTTTGTTCTTAATACTTCTGTGTGAGCTATATTTTGTCATGCCCTATCCTCAATGGTTTACTTTCTTTATATTCGTTGTTTGAAATACGAATTTTGTAAACATTTTCTAATACTAAATGGCGCCTAAGTGAAGGGGTATGTAGTTTTGTATAGGGATTGCCCTAACATCTATTTGTTTTTTCGTAATCTCTGCGCATAATGAAAGTTTGGATAGAGACACTTATAGATTTAAATCCTACTAATAATATAAACGTCAAAGTTTGTAAGTATGGATGGATGGATGTTTGTTACTCTTCACGTAAAAACTACTGAATGGATTTTAATGAAACTTCACAATAATATAGCTTACATATCGGAATAACACATAGACTATAATTCATAAATATATATACATAGTATATTATACAAAATATCTATCACCACGCGTGTGAACGCGGGGCGCAGCTAGTAAATAATAAATCCTATAGCGTCAGGTTTCTGAGATATTGTTGACATAAGAAAAAAATCATAACAGCAATATAAGTAGGTAGGTAATAAACATGTTATATGACATTTTTAGAGTTCCGTACCCAAACCCAAGGGACCTATTACTAAGACTCCGCTGTCCGTCCGTCCGTCATCATCAGGCTGTATCTCATGCAAGAACCGTATTAGTTAGACATTTAAAAAAAAATCATAAGAGCAATAGGTAGTAATTTTCATCTGTGATTTCAGAAACTTGACGCTTTAGGATAACATGTTATATGACATTTTTAGAGTTCCGTACCCAAAGGGTAAAACGGGACCCTATTACTATGACTCCGCTGTCCGTCCGTCTGTCACCAGGCTGTATCTCATACATGAACCGTAATAGTTAGACTTAAGAATGATGTTAGGTTCCCTTCATACAAAAATCACAAAATCTAAAAATCTTTGTTGCATCATAAAATACAATTTGAAATGTTCTCCTATGATCAAGGGCAATCAAATAAGCCCCACGACCTCACCGTCACGTTACGATAACTATTAAATTCCACTAACATTTTCATTGGTTCAGTAAAAGCTTTAACCTTTACGATATTAAATCTGCGGGTCCTTTATAGCCTCTTAAGTTATATTTAGCTTACTTCACCCTAAGGTTACATAGTTTCAATCACATACCTTTTTCTCTCACCGGTTACGCTCATCATATCTCGCGAAGAACCGCCAACTGCTGGGGTAAACGTGTTCTTGAGTGGAGATCACGTCTCATTAAACGTAGTGTAGGACCACTGCTACACCTATCCGAAAGAAGGGCGTTATGTATCCCATAATCAATGTACAGCGGGTTAGAATATCTAAGCCCCGCACTTTACGCGCTTATTTTCGGTGAATTTCATTTTTATGTGTTATACATATTATATTATAAGACTTATAAAAATTTATTCAATTCATTCTAAGCATTTTCGGTGGAGGTATATACAAATAGAAGCTGCTAGATACCTAGTTCCTTTGGTAGGTTCTTAGTCATATTGAAGACATACTTCAATGCATTTTTTGATAAATAATGGTTAATAAATTACTGTACTATACCTAAATAGCGTCACTTTGCTGTCGTCAATTCTGTTAAAAACGCTTGAAGGAGTTTTATTATTGTACGTATAGTTAAACATGGATATACACATTATATATCAGGTAACTAAGCATAGTTTGGCGAAACGACTTCAAATCAACTTCATTATGGAATAAACATCTTTGGCGATTAGAAACGCTTGGTATTGCGCTTCATGGTCCATATTACGATCGGTTATGGTCGGTTTTGTATGTCTGTAGTGTCAGTACGGTTTCTTACACTCATTTATCAACCTTTTGAATATTTTGAAATGGTTTATCAGGCACGATTTATTTCTTGTTGTGAAACTTAAAGTCTAGAATGGAATAATAGACACGAACGCTAGTTTTAAGGTGAATATCAGGCCTGCCAATTTAGCTTGTAAAACTCGCTGTGCCTACAACTAGGCTACACAAGATAAACGGGCATTGTATACGCTTTTACAACAAGACACAAACATTACTAAAAAAAATTGCCAAACATATCCTTTGTAAAAAGGGTTACATTATTAGATTATCTACTAGACGATAGAAAAACTTGTGATGAGTTTTCTCCAACTCGAAACTTAACAAGGTAAAGGTTTCTTTTCGGTTCTTTACTTTACCTTAAAATGATTGAAATGAATGATTTACTTTAGAATGAAGTGAACAAAAAATAATGTAATACCTAGGTCTTTAATTTGTAATATTTAGATTCATTGTATATTTTCCTTTTTTTGTGCATTTTATTGTTATTTTGTGTAAACTTTTATAGTATTCTGCATTGTAACTTTTATAGTGATTTTAATGTGGTCGTTTTACTGTCTAGACTAGAGTAGGTATAACGGTTTAGGCTAAGTGGTTCAGTCATATCTCTATTTGGTCCAAATAAATAAATGTATAAATACATTTGTAAAAATATTAACGGCTTCAAATGACGGGCAGCTTGCCGCCCACTCGTTTAAAGCTTGTTGAAAGCCATTTTGTCACTGTAAAATGTATCATCATAGGCCTATATTAGTCCACTGCTGGACATCGGCATTTTTTTTGCTCGGTCCACTTAATGGAACTACGACTCTACCGACCAACATTGTAGCAGTCGTAGGGAGTTGATGGATGGCGGCGGCTCAGGACCGCTATTCGTGGCGTCGTTTGGGGGAGGCCTATGTTGAGAAGTGGACGTATACGAACGAACTGATGATGATGAAAAGTATCTAAAATTAACCGAGTTTTTGTGCTGTTTGGCAGCGGTGTTGGATTAATGCGCGCAGAGCTTGAGAAGACTTGATACAGCCATTTGTCTTTTGTACCCGTAAACTCTACACAGCTCAACTGTATACAATGGCCTCTCTACCTTTTGTTAAGTTAACTTGTAGAGTGCGATCAAGCATCTGTTTCCGAAGCCAACCTCACTTGACACAAGTAGTCGTACCTTCTGTTGCGGTTGTCATTATCCGCTTATCTGGGGGTGGCAAAATACATACACATAATGTTTTGTATAAAAGCCACATCATAGTCGTCTAATATTATAAGCTGATTGTTTTGAGAAACTTAAAACTGACTTGAAATTAGAATTTTTGAAACTGTCATGGCATTAACACTTAAGTCATATAATAAATCAAATGTTGGTAAATATCCCGTTTTATACGACTTGAAATTCCTTAGTATGACACTGTTTTTTAACTTTTCGGAAAAAAAAACGGAAAAAATATTTCGGGATCATTCAAATATCAAATATGTATATATTAAATCAAATTGCTTTATTTCCTCTATACATTACACGACTCTTGGACAATTGGCTCCGTACAATAGCGGAAGAGTTTTCCAAATCTATAGATAGATAGATAGAAAACACTTTATTATACCACACAAAACAGAAAACAATACAGGAAAAAACAATAGAATAAATGAAGTATAAACGGCGGCCTTATCGCTGAGAGCGATCTCTTCCAGGCAACCTTTGGATGGGCTGGACATGAAGGAACAAAATAGACTGAAATGAAATGAATGTTTATTTCTTTAGGCTTACAAATAAGCACTTAGACAAGTCATATTTTATACTATTCATTATTATATTGATGTTCACTTAAATTTTTTGTCCAACAGTGAAAGAAGTGAGAAGAAACCACTAGTATGTTCATAACTTATGTGTCTAGTACATATGATTACTGTGGTACTTTAGTAAATATAACAAAAAAGAAAACAAATACATACTTACACTATATACCATAATACCTACATTACAATAAACTTACATAGACATAGGATAGAGCTATCAATGTTTTCATAAGGATAAATAATGCTGATGCAGCAGTTTCTTGAATATAGGGAGTGATCTATCTATAATGGACAATCCACACAGATATATAGATATAGATAGAGACCTATTCACTCTTGTCTTGAAAAGACCTAGGTTGTAATTGACCAGAAAAAACAGCAGCAGGGAGCGCGTTCGAAACCCTAGCGGTGCGAATGAAAGGGAAAGAAAAACTGCTCAGTGCGTGTGGCATGACCTACCAAGCAGAACTATTATGTTCTGTGTGGATGTTATCGTCTAATCAAATGAAAAGAAAGGCCTTAAAGGCTTCCGGCAATAAATGAATGATGCTAACCTACGTTTCTTAAAGTAAACATTACTCAAATGACGGAATATTTGTAAACAAATCCAATTCAAGGTTGCAAGTAACATGAACATTAGTGTGGCCAGTTATCTCATACATGCACGTAGGATGTGTAATATTATGTTTAACTACTGTGTTAATTATAATTACTGTAGTTGCTATTAATTTTGTTAAATTGTCGTAATTAACGTTAACAAACGGCGGTGTAATATTATGGCTAGTCTTGCTTGAGGCTGGGCGCAACTACCGTGGCCGAAATTCGGCTAGGACATCATGACATAATTTAAATACATATAATACTGCTAAAATAATGTGATTGTTTTAAAAAAACTAAATATGTCCCGCTATCAAATCAAAAATCTAAGGTATAATAATACCGAGAATTGTAGGTAGTTTTTCTTGTGTTCCAGATAACATGGAGGTCGGTCAAGTCGTGTATTTGATATCTATGTCTAAAGCAGAAATTCAGTTTTAATCAAAGTCATGGGCAATCTGACCATGATTTGAAATGATCAAAAACGTCTTGCGTGGCTTCTTAGTTTCATTTTAAAGAATTCAGTCTCATCGTCACGTCATGTCACCTCTTTTCTCCTTTTCTTTTGTTAAATGGTAGTTATAAAACATCCCCACATTAAAACCTTTTCTAATTAAACCTATAAAAACGTAATAGTATCTCTCGCTGGAATGTCCACAACATAAAACTAATCCATTTCTTGTGGGAAAGCAAATGGTGTATCAGATAACGCAAGATATAACATTACAGTAAGCAATGCGTGATTGAAGGATCATAAATCGATATTAAATGAAGAATATATTTTATCGTTCTAAATATAATGCACCTAGGTTTAGTAAAAACATTGTACGAGGTGGCGCAAAAGCAATGTCATAATGAGAACTGGCTGGCTTCTATTTTGTTAGAAACGAAAAAAAAATCCAGCCGTGTGACAAATTTTAAGCCACACGGCTGGATTTTTTCACCTCCACAGCTCTTCCCGCAGGTGTCGTAAGACTGCTGTGGCGGGCAACAGCGCATCCTGCAAAACAATTTACTGCCGAACTGCGATCCCAACCTGCTAGCAGTGGACCAATATTAGGCTGTTGAGGTCCCTTTTAATATTGTTGAGGCCTGACCTCAACGATAGTAAAAGGGATAAAAAGGTTTGTTTTTGGCTGTTTTTATGAAAATTTTGTCTTTCCGCGTTCTTCAGATGTATGGCTCTATATCTGGTTGACATCTGATTATCTATCAGTGTATAACATACATAGAGGTAGATGTGCAAGCACAGTCACATTTGACATCTTTTGCATAAATTGAGGCAAATTCACATTAAGACATTACTTTTACGCCACCCTGTAGGTAGAGGGAGTTATAGAAAGGGATCTTTGATGACTAATGCAAAGGAACAGCCTAAATAATTATAAGTGATATACGCTTGACCTTCAAAAATTATAATTTGAATTTGAGCTAGAAATCAAGAGTTTTGCCGGAACAAAATCAGAGATAGTCTAGCTTTAATCAGATCAAAAAACTCAACACGGTTATCAATTACGTATACCTTATCATATCTATGAAGATAAAAAGCCTGGGAAGTTCTTGTTTATTTATGTCCTCGCTTATTTTTAACCCGTTTGGGTAGAAGCAGGCTTTGGTGACCCCTAAAATAAATAAATAGGAACCGTCTGGCCGCTTTAAGAACCCCGATTCTAATTTAGTTTTGTTTTATTCGCCGTGTGCCTTCTGCTTTTATGGTCCGAGCAGCTGTTTGAAACAAGATCCTTAATTGGAAATAGGGTCTATATGGACTTAACGGTTGGGTCGTGTTAATGCCTACCCAGAACAGCCGGCACTACAAATTTCGCCTGAATTGGCTACTCCATTGTTTATTCGCATAATCTTGTCGTCACATATACCGCAGAACTATGAAAGTCTTTAATCAATGAGTGTTACCAGCAATGACGCATATATCCGAGACGTGGTTACTGACTATAGAATAGACCTCATAGACCTCGTGCATAAGCTCAAAGTCGCTCAGAGAGAGCTATGCTCAGAGTTTCACTACAGTAACCTACATAGCCCTCAGAATTAGCAGGTTGAAGTGCCGATGGGCAGGCCATATAGCTCGCAGAACCGATAACCGCTGGGGAGTAAATGCTCTCGAGTGATGACCGCGATGCAATGCGAAACGGAGTGTGGGAAGACCTCTCACTCGATGGACCGACGACATGTAGCAGTCGTAGGGACTCGATGGTTGGAGTAGGCTCAAGACGCTATTCGTGATGTCATCGTTTCGACGTACAGCAGGCTGATGATGATTGTTTATTAGACAGTCTGGTCTCGCACATGGAAATGCGGGAACAGACACCATGATTGATTTTATGAACATGGCGACTGAATTAACAAGGTATTATGAAACTGCGGAACCTTAGAACACATTAGCAGTTCGAAAGTCCTGAAGGCCAAAACATCACACGTTTATCAACTCATTTATAAGTCCCCAGTGACAATTAAATTGAGCTCTTATGTTAATGAGACACGCGAAACAAAATTAAATTGATAACAATGCGGCATTTAGCTATCCCAATAGAGGCAACAAGAATTCATTAGTAAAAGTAGGTCAAAATAACCGTAGCTTGAACTTGCTGAGCCGTAATTCAGATTATCTAAGCGGTTATTATCAATATTTGCATATTATTTACGAAAACAAGTCGTCTGCTATTGTTGCGAAGCCATTGTAACCACGAAACAAACGCTGGCAACTCAATGTCAGCCGTCCAACTTCCCGCGATCTGTTTCACGCATCCCATTTCCTGTCAACCCGTCGCTTTTGTTCAGGTGTCCCCGACGCTGTGAGGTCTTTTTATGGTGGTTCTCTGTAGGGTTGTACAGAGCCTTGACCCAGCAATGTAGGTCGCGTTCGGAGAGAAATGATTATGCATTTTGTATGCTGCTAATCGGGAGTTTTACAAATGGAGTCTTTATAGTCGCTCTTTCGTTTGTATTGAGGTCGTTTTCGTGAATGAGTTTTTTAACTGCTTGGGATATGAGAGTGAGAGTGCCCTTGTTTTGGGTAAAATTGGAGCTGCAAAACGCTGACTTGCCATCCTTACATATAGCCGTCTTAAAATTGTCTGTTTCAACGTTTAAGGTTGTTTAAACTTATAACAAAATTTAAACATTCGTTCTGTAGAGTCGTATTATACTAGATATTTTTTCAAATTCATAGATATCTAATCTACCTTACTACCTTTTCTCTCGGAATATTCAGAATCTAGGCTACCTGTAATCCGCACATATTTGCTCTGAACTTTGAAGCGAATCGATACTTCATCTCGCTTGATGCAAAACTCCCCTACCACGGGATTTCCGATTGGAACCAATATCCGTTTGATACGCTCAGCTTACCTTTTACGAGTTTGCTCTTGATCGTTAGATATAGTTATAGTATTTTTATCTGAGATTAAAGGAAGATTCCTTTAATCTCAGGTAAATCCCATTTGGTTCCTTTTTTACAGTGGTCAAGAAAGATAAGAAAGATATTCAAGGAGTGTTCATTGTTATTGTTACCTTCGGTTTTCCGAATTGATGTAGACAAACATTTGAACATCTTTGTCGAAAGTTAAAATTCAGTTTTTAATTAAATAGAATACAATCAAAAATATTTTTTTTATACAGAATAAAAATGTTTATCAAAGTAATGTGTAAAGTCATGGGCCATGATTTGAAATAATCAAAAATGGCTTCTTGGGTACAAAATTCTCTGTTTAACTCTAATGAATTCAGTCTCGTACATCGAATGCCTTAAGGTCCAAAACATCATCATCAGCCTATATTGGTCGACTTCTGGACATAAGCTTCCTCTAATAAGCGCCATAGCGCCCTGTCTTAGATCCAATCGATTTACTAACCCGTCCATCAAACTAGAGATTTCTAAGAGCTCACTATAAATAAATCAGGCTGGCCGACCTTTGTCATCCGTGAAGGGAAATGGCGACTTAGAACCCGCATCATCTCTGAATGAAAGCCAATATCCCGTTCCGTTACGATCTGCCGTCCAACTTCAAACTCTGCATGGATTTATCGTTCCAAGTGATTTATTGACGGCATTTGCATAAACTATGAGTTCTCAATGGCGGTTACATCCGGTCGGTAGTCGTGTGGAGTTTGTGTTGAATAAAATTGTGTCTATATTCCGGTCTAACTCTAGGTACAATGTTTGAAAACACAAAAAACTAGAAAGACACTTTTAGCTAGACAAAAAAAGATAATTTTAAATAATTGAGTTGAGAGTTGTTTACAAACATTGCAATTTGAGAATGGCTTGAATACAGCTTATTTTATTATACGTTTGTAGGTGTTGATAATTGCATTGACTGATGGAGAGCGTAGTTTTTAAAAGTAATTGCTTTAAGTCCCAAACTAATTTACTAAAAAACGCATGGAAGAGCCACATAATGATAAACTTTTAAAGGTTTACGATCATCATCTTGTTTTTGTTGTTTATTGGACACTGCAAAGCTAATAACAACAAAGGCACTATTAAAAAGCTTAGTAATTAGAAGATGCACCTAGATTGTAAATCACGATCTGACTGTCGTAAGACGATGAGCATATGTATATTTTTTTATAAGTAACTTTCTAATCAACCAACACCCTTCTGACTGACGCGACGATTCGGTTGATTATCTGGACAACTGATTCTTGTTTATTCCATCCGAAACCTCTATTTGTAATGCTCCGTTTCGATGTTCGAAAGGAAAACAAACCTGAGAACCGTAGTAAATGCATTCAAAAGGTTGAAATGAAACGGTACCCAATTCAAACAATACCCTCTATAAACTTTACCTCCGTCCATTGTACGAAGTTATCTCAGGAACGGTAGGACCAAAGTTGACGGGTTGAGCAGCGTAGAAAGGCTTTGTTACGAAATGTGACTGGAGATTGTTATTATAGAATGGTTGGTTTGCTATTTTTGGCTTGATTGACAGTTTGATGAGGAAAAGCCAACCTTAGTTATATTTTTTAGTCCTTGCAATAATTCCCTGGCGTGTATTTTATTCATTTCCTTCGACAGGCGCCTTGAACTCTTGTTATGCCAAATCCGTACACACATCACAACAAAAGCCTATAACAAGTCCACTGCTGGACATAGGTCTCCCTTTGTAAGCGCCGTATTGGCTAATTGGAGTAAAGACTTTACCAAAGTGGAGATGTCCGTAGCGGAGTGGAGAGAGCTAGTGTGTCTCTACCGAAGATGTACGGTGAAGAGATGCGTTCTGGCTACACTGGAGCGATGATGTGTGCTGGCTACAGCGGCTGAGCTGCGTGCGGTGAGCGCCGGATTGTTCTAGTCTAAATTGGTTTTCACAAACAAAACAATTTGGACGTTTTATTTTAATTCCATTATTGGATTAGGTTCTGCTGAAGTTCCGGTGTTTTGTGGGATTATATTGACTTCAACGATCGGCGCTTTAGAAAGAGATAATCTTTCATTATTGTGAAGGTTACTACGAAATAGCTGCACCTCTATACTTCTATTTATATTCTGTTGTAAGTAACTCGAAGAAAAAAGTCTTAACTGGGCATGATGTGGTGTTTTTGCGTAAGACATCATTTATGATTTTGCCTGGTTCTACATTTCCGCTCATCTTTCTATCTGCAATCTGCCACAATACTGTATCAATGTTCTCCTTTGGTTTCCAGACGAGGGCGGCGGCAGCTCAGACCCTCATTCCGACAGCAGCGAGGACGAAGTCACAGAACACGTGACACGCTCCAATCCAGCAGAAATGGCGGCCGCACGGGCCCAGGTGCCTACCATCAGTGTGACCCCTCACAGTCCTGGAGTACTGGATGACAGCCTCCAGCAGCTGAGGAGGCTGCATGCAGCTGTGCAGCGGATGAGAGCTGCTCCTTTGCCGTTGATCGTAAGTTAAATCTACTAACTCAGTCTGTAGATGTAGGCCATTGACAAGGTAGTTGGATCCTGTAGTACAGAGCTTGTTACCTGCTCCACGGTAGTAGAAATGGGCGCTTCAAGGGCCCAGGTGCCTACCATCAGCGTGACCCCTCACAGTCCTGGAGTGTTGGATAACAGCCTCCAGCAGCTGAGGAGCTGCTCTTTTGCTGTTGATAGTAAGTTAAATCTGCGAGTCTGTGTAAATATAGGCGTCATCATCGACAAAATAGATCTTCACAGTATATTCTTCAAAGTAGCACTTCACGCCAGAAATTGATTCAGCGCGGGATTGTTTATTCTATTCTTATTTTTGTACCAAAAGAAATTAAAATCAAATAATAGAAACAGATTAGAACTTGTATTTACAATTGAAAACATTTAGCTAACTACAGACTGTTACAAACAAGTACCAGTACCAGTGTATCAGACGGAAGCGTCCCCAAGACGCTGGCTGTATTGCCCCGTAGGCAATGCTGATGCGCTGCGTCAGATACTCACCAGCTCTCGGGTCACGCGATCGCTACGACCTTTGCACCTTTCGCTGTTTTTACCTGTGTCTAAATAAACGTTTGTTCTATTTTATTCTTTTTCAGGCAACTGGCAGCAGCCGTCTCAGCACCTCTTGTCCGTCGCTATGCAAGGATGGGGTTGTGGAGCCAGACTGCTCGTCTCCGACCCATCTGGACTTCTACCCTCAGAGTCGGAAGGGCAGTGGTGAGTTAAACATCTGACTAGAGGCAAATCTACAGGCATTTTTCTGCATCCAGGGAGCCTACTGAATATACCCAATAGAATAGAAAAACATTGATTTGGACAGAGGTACAAAATACAGGCATAGAATAACAAATGGCAAATAAAGTTGTATATCTATGTTACACAAATAGGTGAAATTAAGAACATATGACTACCTCCATGACCGTGCGCCGAAATAGGGGTTGGCTCAGCGTGTGCTGAACATTATTATATTCAGCGCTGTTTTTCAGCCAAAGACTTAAATACTAATTATAATACGGGTCAAAATTGTAGGTACCTCTACAATTTTGAGCAAATGCGTCGGAATTCTTTACCTGCCATCTTTTAGCTATTTTCCATGAATCTTAATTGCTTTTAATAGCACCAAATAATTATTAAATGCGAAAGTTTGGATGTTTACATCTACGTTTACATGGATGGGTGTTTGTTTACTTCTTCACGCCAAAACTACTGAACGAATTAGGCTATAATTTAGTCCCCAATAACTTGGGATTTTTATGAACTTTTTATTCCATTAAACAATTCCCATGGGGATAGAAATAACCTTTAAACGTTTCCATGTATAAAAGGCGTCGAGGCTGCGTAAAAACGAGTATGTAATCATATTTTCATTGATTCCAGGTGAATCCAGATCGTGGGGTCTTTGGGAGAGGCGCGACGAAGGCAGACGCAGTTCGTGGGCCGCTCTGGAACCTGGTACTAGACCTGACGCACACCGGCAGAGGAAGTATGTTGTCATAACATTAAGAGTAATGTACAATCTCTTAAGTTTCCTACTTATGAATTCCGTAGCTATGGAAGGGTTTTCTCGACAATTAATCGTGGTAGCAAATCATTATTTATAACAGGACATAAAGCGCGAAACTTTTTACTTCACGATACAAAAACATGCCCTGCTCTAGACCCACGGAGAGCCGACACGCTCCTGTGGTCGACCGCAACTATTCAAGCTACTCTTTTGCACTGATTGCGTTCGGGTTCGATTCGCGCCTTAGGACAATAGTATATCTATATAATGTATTGTATTATGTTTATCATACATCTGGTACCCACAAGCTCTGCTTACCTTGAGGCTTGACAATATTGTGTGGATTATTGCGGTCGTGGACTAAAAATGATTATGTCAAAAAAGACGTTCCAGAAGGGTTCGCCCCTATGATTTTTTGGCTAAACCTATTGATATTATACGTAAAGAATAAATAAATAAATAAATAATGCTGGACAATTCACGCAACATTATCTAGCCCCATGGTAAGCAGAGCTTGTGTTATGGGTACTAGATAACTGATATACATAATACAATACATTATATAGATAGATATTTTTTATTATACATAGAAAACGACCAGAACACCCGGAACAATTATCTGCAGATCGTACACACAATTGTTTCGAGGCGGGAATCGAACCCGCAACCTCCTATGCGCAGATTTATCCTGTCTCGACCGAAGATGTACTGTAATCACTACTTCTATTTCTCCTATTCTTTCTGTGAATCTGGATAGACATAGATCTAGTTAAATTCGATCGAGATAGATCTCCGACAATCTGGATGACAAGCTTTGAGAATTCAACTAAATCATGACAAGGTACAAAGGCTTCTAATAGGAAAACCTCCTTTATAAATTGACTCGTTTCTAAACGTTTCCAGCAACCTCAATGGACACAGTGCGTCGCTTTCGTCTATGGAGTCGGAAGGCGAGGTGCCGAGACCCGTCCGGCATTCTACGCATTCGCTGAACGATAATGATCTCGCTGTAAGTTGATAGATAGATTATTCCTTATGACACATTTAACACCTTATGCCTTAAACACATTTTACCTTTGATGAATGAATCATGCAGTTACGTGGGTCAAAAATGTCATGGTCGAAACCAATCTATCAATATCTCCGTGCAAATAGCACAACGCGGACTATCCAGCATTTCTTTCGTCTGCGACGACTATATTGTCATGTCTCTTGTATCTATATCGTGTTTGACAAGTAGTCATAGTCTCATAATTTAAGTTACATTAATGTGTTTTTATTATGTGTATGAAGTATGACAATAAATTATCTAAATCTCAATCATAGTGAAGTGATTGGTCGCCTTTGTTATCTTATTTAATGAAGTTATTTGTATGTGTCTGTACATTAAAGAAATAATTGGTAAGCAGAATTCGGCCCCTTTGATGATGAAGAACTATATCAATTACAGAAAGACTTTGAGAAAGTAACCGCGGCGCTGCGAGCGGGTGCAGTCACGGGCGCCGCTTGTCTCACAGAGGGCGCTCGGTTGATGCCGCGTCTGCCGCTACAGAAGTCTGTATCAACTCCCAGTATCGTCGCCGCTGTGCAGCCACCACAGCCGCCGCAACCGATTAATATGTGAGTTTTATTTGGGGGGATAGAGTTCAAATTGAGTCATTTCATCATCATCACCATGAAGATGATGAGAGTTCAAATTGAGTTAGCCGGTTAAGAGTTAAATCTTTTATGCTGTGATAGTGTGGGAATTTGTGTTTTATCATAGCTTTAAATGTCTTCTTTGCTTGTCAAGTTAGGTTAGGACGTACTGAGTGGGGGGAGGGGTATTTGGGGGATAATTTTTATATTGAGTAAGCCGGTTTAGAGTTAAATCTTTCTAATTTTCGTTGAAACATAGTGTGAGTGGATACACTTTGAATATATTATGAATCAACCAGCAGAGGACCTAAGCTGAGGCAAAATGTGTACTGTTTTTGACACAATTTGCCTCAATGCCATTTTATTTGGTATGAAAAAAAAATTACATTATTGGATCAGGTTTTGTGAAAGTAAACTGTACTAGAGTAACGAAGATTTATTTTAGGATTACAATTATTTAATTTCTATTTTCTATTTCGTGATATGCATGTTTTCTCAATGTTTGACTTTGTGCTCACTGTTTGCTTCGCTCAATATATTTTACTTATAGCACAGGTCAGTTTTACTAGGAACTGACTGATTTTAATTTGCATTTTTTGCACTGATTTTGTAGAAGTATTGTGATTGTAATCGCATTTTATTTTGGCATTTCAATTATTTTTTAAATCGCCAATTCAAGTGATATGACGTTTTCCTAAAACTGTCAAAATCAAAATGGCCGATTTTACACTACAAAGTAGAAGAACAAAAAAATGTGCATGAACTGAATATTTATTGTTTACATGCGTAGTAAATAATTGATATATATATATGATGAAACTAGTTTATATGCAATATCTATTCTGTATATTATAAAAAGCATTGTAGACTTTAATAGGAACTATAGTTTTGATCTCTTAAAGAATCACAACACAATCACAGTAGTTCTACGAACTGAAAAGCAAATGCGTACGAAACTAACAATCAAACCAGAAATTCAGCTCGTGGAGCAATTCAAAATATACCAACGGTCAACCACCAAAGGCTCAGTTTCGCACGCATAAGCTATATCAGTATCTCGCTCGGTTAGCCGATCCGGGGGTGCGAGCGAGACGGAAAGTGACGAAGACGCTTCGGCCGCGACCGTGCCGACCAATCAGCAAGGGAGGCGGACCAACGCGCATCAGGAGCATTTGGGCTTACATCGGCTTGCGTTTTTGGAACAGTAAGTTTTATTACCACAGGCATAAGGACCATTTTAGATGCACTTTTCATGAGCATACATTTGAAGTTAGAAAACGATACGACAATATGAGATGGAGGTGTCATGTCGATTCGATTATAGTTTGACCGAAACCGCTGTACCGCGCCTGAGGTATGCGAGCGGCGAGACGGGGGAGAAATATCGGCCGCTCCGATCCATCAGTCTGCCGTCAACGCGTACTCTTGCACTTTTTTCCTCGCCCCCCACCTCGCCGCACTTTCCTAAGGAGCGGTACAGCGGTTTCGGTCAAACTATAGAACAAAAACTTACTTAATTTGACGACACAAAAAATATCGCTGTTCTTTTTATTCCAATCGATTAGAAAGGGACAGAACAATTCCAGTGTTGTCATGTATCTTCTTGTGCCATCTGACACCAATTTCATTTGAGATCCCGTAATAATTCAATGATAAGAGAGTTTTAAAATTAGAAAGAAGAACTCTTATGTGGATCGTAATTGAAGGGGTTTTATGACCAGCAGAAGTCTTTTACCGTCTGATAATGAAGAAACCTAACATAAAAAAAAAACTAAGGCACTGTTTTGACACGGCATGATACACAATGCTTTGCTTGTGTTCGATTTTGTCAGTATGTTTTTGCTTATATTTTTGCATGTTTTTTTAATATGGAAAAAGCTTTTACCTAATAATCATAAAGGAGACTTCAATTCTCTAGTTTGATTGTCATGTATTTTGTACAGAGCGGCGTTCGATCATCATGCTGAAAAGAGAAGGAAGCGAGGAAGTCTCTTCTTCAGGAAGAAAAAGGTAAACAAAACTCCATTTCTATTACAAATATTCTTAAAAATTTGAAGTAACGTTGGGCGCAAATGTAGAAGGTCTAGTTGCAAACCATAATATCTCCAACCAGTGCTATTTATCGCACTAAAGCCCAGACTCCACCAAAGCGGAGATGTGCCAAGATATCCGTAGTGGTTTTCAGCTAGGGTGTTTCCACCGAAGCTTTGCGGGGACGCCAGCTCAGTCCATTGTTTTAAAGAACAAAAAACGATCTTCAGTTTTGCGATCCATGTCTATTAAAGCTTTAAACAATAAAAGGCCGAAATAATAGTAAGACACATTTTATGGACAAATCTCATCTTTATCTTAGAGCAGATCTTCGGATACGGATCATACGTTTGGAACTAGACTAGAAGTGCCTGTCCAGAAACCTGAGTTTGGTTTCTCGATGTATCGAGACATCATCCAGACGTTACATTGTTGTATGGGATTTCTATAGATCATTTTGTAGTTATCGTTGTATCCCAGTTATTAATTTATAATTTTTTAGACTTATCTTAAAGTGCATTGCTGTCTTATTCCAGGACAAATCTCGCAAGGTGTCCCACGCGTGGCAAGCGGCGGGCAGTGGAGGCGATTGCGATTGGTGTGGCCGGCCCTTGACTGACAAACCGTCGCTGTATTGTGACA
Organism: Eupithecia abbreviata; assembly: GCA_943735965.1. Classification (NCBI taxonomy): domain Eukaryota; kingdom Metazoa; phylum Arthropoda; class Insecta; order Lepidoptera; family Geometridae; genus Eupithecia; species Eupithecia abbreviata. Next base: position 4,092,788 of record OX030996.1, read on the forward strand.
GTGAGTACAACATTAAATATGTGACAGTTGTAGTGACACCTGTCACTTTGACAGAACTAAAATTTTGTTACAATTTGAATGTTTTTTTTCAGACTGTACAATGACGGTGCATCAAAACCTGTGCAAAGATTACATAGTGGAATGTAACAAACCAAAAACTTCTAAGGTATGTTTGTCTGATCTATAAAAACAGTTAAAATTTAAATTCACCATCGAAAAACGTACTGAGCGCAGTACGTTGACAAATTGTACATATAGTTGCCTATATTAGTCCAATGCTGGACATTTGCTCCGTAATAAGCGCTATAGCGCCCTGTCTTCAGTTGAGCACATTCAGCATCCATCTTATTGTATTATGAAACCAGATAACCTATCAAATATATCCCCTTGCTAAATTTATTCAAAATCTATTTAGCAGTTATGTTAGAGAATGTAACAAACAGTCAAAGAGACAAATTTACTTTTGTATTATTATAACTTTCGTTAAGGTAGCGCCTATTTTTTATTTAATACCTACTTTCATAGTTCAAAATATTTCAGACATCAGTTGGCAAGTCCCTTAGCGCCGCCAGCGGAAAAAGCAGTAAACGTAGCTCAGTTTCCGGCCAATCACAAAGCTCGAATAGGTAAGTACTTTGCCAGTTACAAATATTTAAATTCAATTATAGAGCAGAATATAAAAGAAGATTTTAAACTGGTCTAGTCATAGAAGACCTAGTAGTAGGAATCGCTTTATGATCTCGCTACCTCTCCGCAAAATACATACAAACCTGCTGATCTATAAGTAAGCACGTTCTCTATCTGCCTCTGAGTGGAACACGCGTATGTAACCCCGCCTCTATTTGCTTCTGTGTATATACGAGTACCCCCCCGGTAAAAAAATCGGAGAGGGATGTAAGGATATGTAGGTATAGCGGTTCCTAATACTATCTCTTCTATGGGTCTAGTAGAAGATCATTTTTGGCATTACATATTTTGCTGCTTATTTTTTATTGCAACTTGGCAAAGGATTTTATAATGCCAGATTAAAACAAGCTGTTGCATTTGTGTTTCGTTTGCAAGCGGTAATAATTATGTAAAAAATAAATAAATATTAATAGATTTATTTGTGAATGTAAGCGGGCTAACTACGAACCTTGTTGTTGTTGGAAGAATACCCAATGTTAAATTCTTGAGAGTGAGTGTGGTTCTAGTCGCCCGCGTTTCATAATGGTTGAAACGTTGGTGTTCTTCCAACACAAACTAGGTATTTAACCCGCTTACGTTCATAATGTGTACTCTTTACTACAAAAGTTTTATAGTAAAATACATAGGTTTGTTTATAAGGATACACAAGTATGATAATAACATAATGTACGTTATTTTGTTTAACTTTTCCGTTGTTTAACTTTGTGGCTTTGTTACATTTTGCTGGTTTTCGTTTTGTTTACTCCTTGATTGTGTTGGACGTGATTTATGCTGTTTTGGTTCCGGTAAGCTATTTTTTATTTTGTTCGTTCTGTTTCCCGACATTTTGTGTGGGTATTGAGGTGGTTTCGAATATAATAAGTCTGTAGCCGAAGTTTTTATCGATTTTATGTTTGACTTGATCTGCAAAATAACTTGATCAACCGAATATGTTATATGGTTATATGGTTAACTACGAACCTTCTTTGTGTTGGAAGAACACCACGACTTGATATTTTACACTTGGCAGAGTGTATTACAACTACCCTACTACAACTAACACTGTAATAATACATAATACAGTACTATCTGGTTTATAAAAACCAGATAGTGAGTAAAAAATAAAACCAAAACATACATTCAATTTTAATATTTATTTTCAACTGTTACTATCTCACTTGATTAAAGGCTCTTTCCTCCATCCACTCGCATTTGCTACAAAAAAAACTATTTACCATAGAACCCAGTAAAACGTATTTATCTATATAGGATGCTTCGCGGAAAGGAGAGGGTATCAATGGATTATCATGTCAAAATCACTATCTATGTAGGGTCTAAGTCGCTTAAATTTGACAGCCCTGCGTATAGAGCTCGCTCTATAAGATTGATGAAACTTTTATCAAAGATTGCTTGACTTTAGAAAACACTTAGTTTTTATTTCAATAATTCTAATCCTACTGAATACTCACACAAACGCGTTCGTCCCACGCACACAAATATACACGTGTGTTGTACACACAGCAAGAAGATTTCATCTGGATGCTACTCGCCGTGGCGCCGCGTCGCGACAAAACTGGGCGTACAGTAAGTGCGGAGCGATGCCTGTCTCTTTCACTCACATTGTTACATCCATTGTTCTCTCTTTTTCATACGTTCCGAATTTTAAAGATGGTGAATCAGTAAGTGCGGATCCATGCCTGTTTCTTTCACTCGCATTATTACATCTATTGTTCCTTCTTTCATATTCCAAGATTTTTGTGAAAAATTGTTCTATATTGATACGATAGAGCATTCGTTCCCTTTCTTTATTTACTTCACATCTATGTCGTTCTGTCTCTTTCATATTTATTCCGAGCTTGATAATGAAGGATTTTACCTGTTGCGATATAGTTGGACATTCCAGATCGTTCTTTCTCTTTCATACATTGCACATAATTATCATATTACGGTTATCCCTTTCGCTTCAAATATTTATCGACACCCACATTCCTTACGAGAAATTTTCTGAACGGATGTTACTTTGACTAATTATTTCAAAAACCGTTGGGTTTTTCCCGAATTTTATTCGATTCGATTTTGATTTTCAGTATCTCGAATGCCTATATCGTTTCGTCCGCTACATTCTCATATACTTAGTCAAAGCCTTTTGTATCCCACGACATCATCGAGCCATAACTCTTATTGGTTTGCAGTTAAGTGCGTATTTCCAGTGGCAACCATTACCTCTTCTAGATTCTCGAATCATCCACGACGCCTTACTTGTGTATCTTTCTATCTTGAAGGTAGTTTGAATTCTTGAGAACGCCGTTGTAGAATGTACTTTACTGCGTTGATATTTAGGTTGTTTTCCGTCTGTGCTGTTTTTTATTTCAGGTTGTCTTTTCAAGGTTCGACTGACTTCCTCTGTATAGAATTTTTATATAATAATATATTATTAAATATACAGTTAGTGTACATAATGATTTATTGTGAATTTATACAAAAAACTGAATAATTAAATTGCTACTCTTTGCTTTTTGTAGCAATGAACAAATTTGTAAGTGTTAGAGAAAATATAGCAATGAGTTTTTCTTTAGTAAGTACCTAATTATTAGTTATGTTTCAAATATTTATTAGTAAATATTAGTTTATTTATGTAGGTTTACCTTGAATAGACAATATATTTACTATTTATAAGTAATATTTGTGCATGAGTCTATTAAAGTTGCCGATCAGCTTACCTTAAACGCTTCTTCTTATTATTATTTAGGCTTCGCTGAACTGAAATAAATAAAACTTCAATAGTTTTAGAATATTCTGTAGTTAATAAAACTTAATGTTCATACAATCATTTGTTTTGTCGAATGAATTTTGACCCAGTTTTTGCTTTTTTCAAGATGGCAACTCTGAAAATATTCACTTTATTCCTAACAAATTTTACTTGTGATTTCGATTTTCGTATTCCACTTTCGAATGTTATTCAGTGTTGCCATGACTGTGTTGTAAATTTTAGCTTTTCTAACGGTATCTTTGTCATTCCAGCACCGGTCATATTTATAACGACGACAAGGATTCTGATCATAAACATGATCAAAGCAAGTGAGTATTTTTCTTTATTAATAAAGTTATACATTTTTCAGAATCAGAATATTTTTTGTGTATACAGTGGTGGACATATAATTAGAAACACTACCCACGGAACTTAACATTATACAAGATATTTGACCTTAATACTTTTTATTTGGAAATGAAACCACAAATAGCATAAAATATGTTAAATAACTAATCATTTGACGACCGATATGGAGCGGTGGGCGAAGGTCCGCCTGCGACGCAGGAGGTTGCGGGTTCGATTCCCGCCTCGGAACAAATGTGTGTACGATCTGCAGATATTTGTTTCGGGTGTTCTGGTCGTTTTCTATGTATAATAAAAAATATCTATCTATGTAATGTATCGTATTATGTATATCAGTTATCTAGTACCCATAACACAAGCTCTGCTTACCATGGGGCTAGATAATGCTGTGTGAATTGTCCAGCAATATTTATTATTTATTTATATATATTATTTATTAAAAAAAACAACAAAATATCAACTAAACAAGTACAGATTCAATATTAAATTTCATACAAACAACTAAATGAGTTTTAAAGTACCAACAGTAATGGACAACTAATTAGAAACAATACAAAAAAATAAAAGATAAATCATATTAATATGTTTAATTATTTAGAATTATATAATTTAGGTAATAGATACTGTGTATAGGCTACTAAAACTTATAATTAATATTTTGTTGCGTATCCTTTATTATCAATCACAGCTCTACAACGACGTGGCATTGATTCAAGCAATTTCATAATTTTTTCTAGGGGTATTGAATTCCATGCTTCTACAAAAGCTTCGTAGAGTTCGTTGTGACTGGAGTTACGTTTGTTTGAGACTTTCTTTTTTACGACATGCCACAGATTTTCTATGGGATTTAAATCAGCGCTATTTGCAGGCCAGTCTAAGACGGAAATACGCTGTTCCCTAAGAAAATATTTTACACTGTTGGCAGTGTGTTTAGGGTCATTATCATGCTGAAAGATCCAGGTTACAGGCAAATTGTCGTCAGAGTAGGGAATCATTGTCTCTTCTAAGATATTTTTGTACTGCAGTTGATCCATTGTACCTTCAATCTTACGAACGGGTCCAACTCCACATCCAGAAAAACATCCCCATACCTTGATATTGCCGCCTCCGTGCTTGACTATGCTTCTAGTGTATTTATAATTAAAAGCATGGTTCATTGGACGTCTAACGTAGCGCTTTCCGTCTGAATTTACCATGTTTATTTTAGTTTCATCTGAGAATAATACTTTTTTCTAATCTCGGACCGTCCAATTGACATACTTTTTAGCGAATAATAATAGCTATTCTCCTGTACGTCCATTCTTGGTCGATGTGCAAATTAACAATTATTTGCCTAGTTGACGCGTCACAACTTTTATTTTTGCCCATTTTGAACAAAAAATTGTATACGGATTTTCAATTTGATGTTCAATTGCCGCCAAAACGATGGAAAATAGCTAAGAAAGAAGTTTTATTTTTTCAATTTCAAAAATGGATTGTGCCGTGGATGTTTTTCTAAAGTGTTTCTAATTAGGCGTCCAAGAGGCCCGTAACAGAAAATAAGCTATGTATGCTTTAAACTCTTTTTATGATGAAATTTAGATAGTTTTGTTTTTTTAATGTATTCTATGAGTATTCTAAATTGAGTGGCTATATTGTTGCATGATTACTTTAAAAATTGAATTTATAAATTTTTCAAGAATGGTTGACATGGACTTTAAACTTTCATGTTTCATATTAAGTGTTTCTAATTATATGACCACCACTGTATAAACGGTTGCACAAGTTTATCACCTTGATGTCCAAAATCACCCCCTTTCGGCTTAGTACACCCTTTCTGGGGCACCCTCACTTCATGCCCTGCTCACTGCCCCGGGTGTATGTAAGACTTCGATCCCATTGCTTTCTTGTTTCCTTCAAGACCGGATTATCCGCCGATTGGCTGCACCAATGTCAAGCTTCATTTAATACGTAAAGAAATACAGCTGACCGAGCGAAATTGCCAAACATCGCGTAGATGGTCCTGTCAGCCGCAAGTGTTAAGTTTCGCAATTCATCTTTAGGAATTTTATCTATCAGGGAGGCCCAGCTGAAAACAGGTTTCTATGGCATTCATCAAAGGAGGTCTATGTCTTGCCGTAACGTCATTCAAAAGTGCTATAATGGAAGTAATCTTGACATAAGTACTTACATATCTTTATAACAGAGTCTATTTCGCAGTATCACTAATTAAAACAAAAAAATTTCAGTGCATCAGACGACGGCGTGACAGAATGGCCTGAGATCATCCTCACACCAGACCAGCTAGGAGATGAGGCTATCGCGCTGGGACTTGGCGCTTTGGAGGCTGACACTTGGGCAGCCGGTGCTCCTAAAGGATTGGCTAAGTGAGTTTGAACCTTAGTTAGTAAAGATAAGGTCGGATTTGCTTGCACACCAGACCAGCTAGATGAGGCTATCTCGCTTTTTAGAAGACCCTTTTTAAAGAACCCTATATTGTAGTCGTGGGGAAAACTTAAGCTAGGTAGATCATCCACAACCTGAGTGTCATAAGTGTAAAGCTCTTAAAGGATTGGCTAAGTTTGAATCTCGTATAATAATTGTAATTTGACGACCGATGTGGCGCGGTGGGCGAAGGTCTGCCTGCGACGCAGGATGTTGCGGGTTTGATTCCCGCCTCGGAATAAATGTGTGTACGATCTGCAGATATTTATTCCGGGTGTTCTGGTCGTTTTCTATGTACAATAAAAAATATCTATCTATGTAATGTATTGTATTATGTATATCAGTTATCTAGCACCCATAACACAAGCTCTGCTTACCACGGGGCTAGATAATGCTGTGTGAATTGTCCAGCATTATTTTTATTTTATTTTATTTTAATTCCGGGTTATGAATGTTTTCTTCATTATAGTAGCCTATCATGAAAACATTCATAACCCGTAAGGCCAAGGGATTTTAAACTTTCCTGCTGCTATCTACTAGATAAAATTACCATTAACAAGCCTTTAATATCTACCTTACCCTAACGTGAATACTTCTAGATAAGACAACCTTTAAAAATAAACTTAAGTGTAATTTTCTATTACAGGCAACTAGGTGACAGAGAGACGAAAAGACAAGAACACATATACGAGCTAATACTCACAGAGAAACATCACTGCCTTACAATACGGCTTATGCAGAAGGTTAGTGTAAAATATGTTTAATTTTGAGGAAAATCAAACGAAATTGAACCAAACCGGTTCAATTTCGTTTGATTTTTGTTTACAGAACATGGTCACTATAAGAATCAGAATGAATTAAGTTATTACGATTTATAAGGTCTTTGAAATTTGATTCACTAATTTATCAAACTATTTTCTGTCCGCGGCTTGTGTTATGGTTACTAGATGTCTGAAATACTTAATACACATATTATATGTACATATTTTTTATTATACATAGATAACGACCAGAACAATCGTTACTAATGTCTGCAGATCGTACATACAATTGTCCCGAGGCAAGAGCGAACCCGCATACTCCTGCGTCGCAGGCGGACCTTCGCCCACCGCACCACAGAGGTCGTCAAAAAGGAAATAGTGTTAAATGGTTTTCAACATTCTTTTTTCTCATTCTAGATGTTCGCAGAAGGCATGAGTCGCTTCCAAGGCGTTACTTCAGCACAAATCGCGCGAATGTTCCCGCGAATAGAAGAGCTATGGTCACTCCACGCTGCGTTACTCAGTCGACTGCGGGCGAGGCAACGTCTAGCGCCCTCTATAACTACCATAGCTGATATATTAGCAGAGACGTTCGCTCCTACCAAACATCACAAGCTTAAAGCTGCCTACGGTAAATGATATAAAGTTACTTTTAGTTTGAGATATTACGTGTAGCGCCGTTTTTGATCAGTTTAGTTGAGGCATGCGCTCCATCTAAAAATAACAAGCTAAAAGCTGCATACGGTAACTGGAATAAGGTCTAAATAAGCTTGTGATTAGTTGAGACATCATCCTAGCGCCCTCTATAACCGCCATAGTTGAAATATTCCGGCTCCTATCACATAAAAAAAGCTGAAAGCTGCCTACGCTAAGTGTAATAAAGACGATATTACCAGTGCAAAGCAGTTATATGGCTGAGACATCTTGTCCACCAATGACCAAACATTTAAAGTTGAAAACAGCATTCAAAAGGATATAGGAGTCTCCCAATCATTAGGAGACGATAAAAAAGTTAACGTCTATTTTGCTTATCCCTTAAAACATATACATGTCGCATCAAATACGAACCGAGGCGTTGCAAAAGCAGCGCGCACGCCTGACAGAGTCGTGTCGTCACACGCTGGGTCGACGAGCAGCCGCTAGCGAGCGCACAGTAGTCTATGCCCGGCGCTCGGCGGAGAAACACGCGAAACTGTCACCCCGTCCGTGTTACACTATTACCTACCTTGTTAAAATTAATTATTTGTAAAATACACTGATTCTCCGCAACGCCTTTTTGTTGGCCCCTTGGACACGCACCCAGCAGCTAGGTTGGAAGAAAATGGACCAAAATCCTGACGCCCCGTCTTACATTATACCCACAAAATACTTGTATATAGCTGTAGTTAGTGTATGTATTGTATTAAGTTTATCAGAAAAGAAAAGAAGAAGAAAAGAAAGAAAATACATTTATTTGACACTATACACATTACATGGTAAGAAAATAATAAAAACAAGAAAAAAAATTACAAGGAATAGACAAGACATACAAAATAGAGCAAATACGTGTTAAATAAGGGGCCAAAAAGGTCCCTGTCTCAGCATTATGCCGCTACAAACATCAGTCTTCTAGTACCCACTGTATTATAATAATAAGAAAACAATATATTTTCAGGTGAATTCTGTTCGCGGCATCGTGACGCAGTGGACGTGTTCAAAGAATGCTGCGTGCGGGAACCCAGACTCGCAAGGTTTATCCGCAAGTGCCAAAGTAACCCTCTGCTTAGGAAGAAGGTAAATCTTTTATTATTTTTTATTTATTTTTAACTCATTTATTTCAGATCCGTACTCCATAATTATTTACATACAAATTAATAAAATGCCACTTAAATCACAAAATAAAATTAAATATAACTAGAATGATAAAACTTCTGGAAATTGAAAAAATAGTAAAATCAATAATATTTATTTTCATTAAAAAATCATTAGGAATTAGCATGCTAAAGTGGCATTGGGCCGATCATATCTCCCGGAGACCCGAAATCCGCGGGTATAAAATTTTCTGGAGTGTATAACGCGACGAGGCAGACGTAATGTATAGATGCCATTATCTATAGCCCATATATATCCATAGCTTACCGTATCCAGATGCGGCAAGCAATGGCCTTCATTACGCCCCAACACTACTAGTATTGGATGATGATGATGATGATGACAATTTTACCTCGTAACCGCATTTTCGGTGAACAACGAGATCGATTTTGTAAGCTTTCAAATGTCCTTTATCTTTACTTTACTCAAGAAGAATTTATGCTGTAAAACATTTTCAAAATATTTAAGCTTTTTGTACAGACTATACGCACTTTATTACGCACTATATTATAGTGCGTAAGCCCTCCCCCTCTCTGTACTTAGGGAAGGTCGCGGGTTCAAGTTCCGCCGAAATCGAAATTCATATTATACTAGCTGCGCTCCGCGACTTCGCCCGCGTGGATATCTATGTGTCAAATGGTTAATAAACCGTCATCTTGAATTACTCTATGTATTTAAAAAACCACATCAAAATCCGTTGCGTAGTGATAAATATCCAATTATACATAGGGACAAACAGCGGGAAGCGACTTTGTTTTATACTATGTAGTAATTATTTTGTTACAGGGTGTCCCAGAATGCGTGTTATTCGTCGCGCAAAGGCTGACAAAATACCCTCTTCTACTGGAGCCACTACTAAAAACGGCTGGCGATGATATGCACGAGCGAGAGCTATTGCAAAAAGCACTCTGTGGTGTCAAGGTAAGCTCTTATTTACTCTGTGTGTTTTTGAAAAACTTAATTTCCTGGGCGTAAAATATTTACAAACGTCGAGAGTAGAGAGGACTTAAAACGCAAATACTTGCAGTTTTTACAGCTATATAAAATTTAAATGTAAATCAAGCAAGTCGTACATTTTGTTTGATATCCGATTTTTTTTAACTCTGTCGCATATCTTATCAGATGACAAGCTCTCGCATGATAATTTAGACCTTAAAATAATGCCGTTTAGTTTCATTTTCGTCTTTTCACAGGAAATCCTAGTCGACGTGGACAATCAAGTAGCAGCTAAAGAAAGAGAGGACCGGAAGCTAGAGATATACCACAGAATAGATCCGAAGTCGTTCACAAACTTCCGGTCGGATAAGTTCAAGAAGAGTAATATTTTGCAGGGGAACCGCAGTTTGATGTAAGGATACTTTTTTATTTATTTATTTGGGAGACCTGAGTCATTTGGGGAACCAATATTTTCAGATAGAACAATATTTTGCAGGGGAACCGCAGTTTGATGTAAGGATACTTTTTTATTTATTTATTTGGGAGACCTGAGTCATATGGGGAACCAATATTTTCAGATAGAACAATATTTTGCAGCGGAACCGCAGTTTGATGTAAGGATACTTTTTTATTTATTTATTTGGGAGACCTGAGTCAAACATCAAAGCGCTTTATTTTCCTTAGACCTCGCAGGACTCCTGGACACGTCACAAATTTCAAATTGCACAAGTTAAACGAGGAAATAAAGTGATCTCTTTGATTTCTTGTTCACTTCAATCTTTTTAAAATAAAGTAAAGAACGAACAAGAAACCTTTACCTGTTAGTGTGAGAGTTTTCGAGTTGGAGCAAAACTCTTCCCAAGCTTTTTTATCGTCTAGATAAACTGATATTTTGTAATAAGACTTTTAACAAAGGATATGAGTGTACCGAACGTCTACGAAATACATACAATGTCCACTGTCTGTGTACAATGTATCTTTTGTATGGAGAACTAGTTCATGCCCTTACCGGATTCAAAAAACCCACCATAGGGGTCACCACATACCCAACGGTATCAAGATAAATCTATCGTCTTAACGATGTTTTTACACTTTTTGCAATAAGCTGCCACACACAGAAACCGTGGCCGGAGGCGAAGGCGGGTTGTATCACACGAATTTACGTGCAACGCGCCGCTAACGCCCGGCGGTGTATGTGTAGTCTTTCATATACATTCGTATGATACAACCAGCAGCCCGGCCACGGTTTCTGTGTGTGGCGGCTTATAAAGCCTCATCACCACATCAAAAAATCTACGAAAAAATAGAATAATCTGTATGACCCCTCATTTTTGCCGGAAAAAAAATACTAGATCTCTCGCCCCAGAATGAAATATCTCGTCAAATTGTACACCATGTGCTAAAAATTTCCATCCAAAAATGAAGTCTACGACCCAATTTTACCTCACCAACGAACTGCGATCCCCAACCCGCGTGCCCAGCGCGTGGAGATTATGGGCATCACCCCCCCCCAATCATACGAGAAAACGCAAAATGACCCCCGTTCCCTTCCGCCTATTATTTCTAATTTCATAGTGAAAGTAATGTTTTACAGATTCGAAGGCGTGGCAACCCTAATGCAGGGACGGAGCAAAATGCAGACGCTTCTAGTGATAGTACTAACCGATGTACTATTCTTTCTGCATGACAACAACAACAAATATACGTTCTTCACGCCTGACAATAAGGTATAAAATGCAATGAAGCAACGCTTTAATGGTAATGTTACATTACCTAATCGGTGCCTGGGGTTTGTTAAATGTAAGCGTATTATTCTGATAGTACGCTCACTTTTTCTGCGTGTTTAAACTGACCCGTCACGTTCGGATCGGTTACGCTAAATCGCGTTCCAGGACAGTCATCAGTTTAGTTTTTAACAAGGATTGCACCATATAAATGTTTACTTTAAAAAAATATGTATCTAATAAGCTTTTTAAAATGTTCTACGATCTACAATGGGACATGATATTAAACTAGCGGAAACCGTATTTGCTACAAATATTAAACCATTTTTTTTGAACCCATGTTAAAAAACCCGATAAAATTATATTTGCCAATCAACTTTGAACTCTATCGTCCACAGACCGGCGTAGTATCTCTAGTGAAGTTACTAGTCCGAGAGAAGGCAGGCGCAGAAGGTCGAGGATTGTATCTCATCTGTAGCGGACCGCACGAACCAGAGATGTTCGAGCTACGGGTACACAGACCTAAGGATATACATGTTTGGATTACGAATATCAGGTAAATATATAGCAGTTGTTAAAGTTTTTGTTATTATTATTTTTTATTCAGATTTTAAAACCTTTTAACAATGTTTATGTCGATTGACTTAGTAACAGTGAAGAAACTTAAATTAACAAAACAACCACTTCTGGAATTAACAAAACAAAAATAACACTTAATTAAAACAAACACTTAATTAGAACTATATTACTTAACTAGTTACATATTTTAATCATTACTTAACTAGTAATGATACTACCTATGTACCTACGTTTTGCTACTTATGAAGCTAAGTTGCCACTTGAGCCAGCACAGTTCGCTAGGTCAAATAGCATTCTAGCCTCTCTGGAGTTGGGATAAGCTAGTATTTGGTGGAAAGCTCCAACATCAACAACATTGATGTTGAGTTCCTGGAGTACTAGCTGGCGCTCGGCCTGGTTCCGCACTCCACCAGCACGTGGTATACGTCCTCCGGCTTGTCGCACGTCTCACAGTTGGGTGATGTTACTTTGCCCATTAAATACGCAAATTTCCTAAGTGGCATGTGTCCGGAACGAAGCCTGTGCGCCGCTACCACATCTCCTCTGCTAATGTCGCCCATGAACCACAGTGAATTAGGAGGCTGACTTTGTATAATTTTATACCACATTCCTTTTGTTTTAGACCGTTCGTCGAAGTATTCTCGCCAAAATGTATTACATAATCTTCTGTATTTAGCTGTAAGTTCTGAATGCGATTCTTAAATGTAAGTTTCCGTGTCATCTGAGCTAGCTGCCCTCGCTAGTCGGTCAGCCTCCTCGTTCCCCGACAGGCCTATATGCGACGGGATCCACTGTAAGACAACTGTAATATTGCTTTCAGAAAAATCCTCTAATTTTCTGAGCACATCATACGCAATCCTAGTGCCTCGATTACCTTGAACACAACTAGTTATATGTTGTAAGGCACTTTTGCTATCGCTGTAAATGACAATGTCCAAGTGAGAGTCTACGTTGTATTTAAGATACGTCAGGGCTTCCGATATAGCAAATAGTTCCAAAAAGATGATGGACACATTAGACCTGTTTCTATAACATTCCCCGCGCTTATAATATGAGTAGTAGAAAGCGGCGCCAGACGCGCCAGTGCTCTTTGAACCGTCAGTGAAAATGTTGAACCAGTTCCTATATTTCTGGTCCAATTCGCATAAAATATCGTTTTTTAATAAATTTTGATCATAATCTTTTATTTCGCCAATTGAACACAGTCTAAACTACATATCTCTTACTATATATTTTATGTTAATCTTCGATATCCATGATTTTAGCAAAAACATTTCAAGTGGGTTAGAAGATGTAATTTTTTCTTTGTCTATTAGGTTAAATGTACTAATTAATAACGGTTTCCTTTTATTCGACCAATATATATTTTCACCAAGAGCACTGAGCGATTTCAAGCTGTTTGTTGTGGTACCGTTCGTCCAAGATTTCGCTTAAAGACAAAATTTAAAAGCCAGATATTGCCTTCTTACTGCTAGTGGAGGAATACATATCTCGCTTTCCATCACGTGTATTGGTGTTGTTTTTATAAAGCCACCTATGATTCTAAAAGCCTGATTTTGTATTTTATCTATTTTATAAGTATGACATTTAGCGCTATTGTCGTATAAGTAGCTTCCACGACTTCTTATAAGGTTGATGTAAAGTCTCCTTAAGTGTTTGGGATGGATGAAGATGAGGAGAACTTTTGTGTCTTTTCACTTACTTCGTTAATATGCCTACCCCATCGCAGCGATCGATCAATGCCAAATACCTAAGTTTTTGTTATTAAATAATAAATAAATAATGCTGGACAATCCACAATTCCACATAGCATCATCTAGCTCCAAGCTAAGAAGAGCGTGTGTTATGGCATTAGATGACTGATATACTTATTATTATACATAAGATAGATCGATAGATAATTCTTCATTTTACACTTCGTTTATAATAACAATGTAAAATAAAAAAACTAGATACAATTGACGGTCTTATCGCTCAAAAGCGATTCATGGACAACCATTACATATATAGATACATATATTTTTCCCGCGGCATTGCCTGCGTGAAAATCTATGTGTCAAATAGTTTATAAACCTTCCTTCTTGAATCACTCTATCTATTAAAAAAACCGATCTATGCATACATAGGGACAGACAGGCAGCTATGTACTTTGTTTTATATTATTTAGTGATAGAAAACACCCTTAACAAATATATGCAAATCGAACCCGCAACGCCTCGTCCATCACCCGCCACTCCACATCAGCATATTAGCCTTGATTGACTTAAAAAAGAAAATAATAATAATTGTTTACTATGTAACCATAACGATGTCATCTACAGAAGTTTAAAAAAACTGTGTCAAATCCTTTTTCAGGGCCGCGGTCCAGAACTGTCCCGAAGAAGAAGAAGAGAACGAAGCTGGCGCGCTAGCGACTTCTGCTGAGGAGAGACAGAGACAACTAGAGGCGAGGCACGAGAACATAAGACTGATTACTGGTGAGGCTATTGCTATATTTCTATACTATAGAGTTGTGTAGTGATTAACAGGGTATAAATTAAAATTAAATTCTTTAATTAATTCAGATAATTACATCCATATTATTATAGACATAATATAGGGCTGCAAGTACCAGTTGTAAACAGTTTGGTGTCAATTCATAAAGAGCCAAAATTAGACGTTTTAATTTAATAATTCGTAAATTATATAGAAATAATTCTTAAATTCGTCTTTGAGAGCACTAACTATGATTATTGTCGTCCTTTTCATTTAGATCGTTATAAACGCACGGTAATATTTTTTGTTCTGTCAAACAGGTTCTGTTTAGTTTTGGATAGATAGATATATAGATAGATAGATAACACTTTATTACACCACACAAAACAGAAAATAATACAGAGATAAAAACTTAGAATAAAGGTATAAAGGGCGGCCTTATCGCTGAGAGCAAAAAAAAATTGGATAATTAATTTAATTTAAAAAAAAAACAGTGTCGAACCGTAACAGTTCGATTGTTTCTTCTCAAAACAATCTTTTCGAATATTTTCGATATAACTCCTCGTCGTACTCCATAGAACATTATCCATAATCAGCCTATACCAATGCTTTGCTGGCTGGCGGCCTCCCTTAATCTTACGCAAGTCGTCACCCAACCTAGTCAGTGGGCGTCCTACACTACGTTTGCCGAGTCGAGGTCTTCACTAAAGAACACTTTTACCCCAGCTGTTGTCGGTTCTTCGGTCCGATGCATAAAATTAGAGATTCGACGAAAATTATTAAAAATCTTTTATATAGATAGATAGATGGATAAAACTTTTATTTGGTACTAATAATAATAACACACACATACAAATAACATAGAGAAAGATACAATATTAAACTAAATTACCATAAAACAATTAATAAAACGAGCGATTAAAATGGCTACTAAAGTACTTACTGTAGGTAAACATGTGTGTGCCACAGTACAACAAATAGACCATGGCTCAGCGATATTTTTTGCTAAAAGCAAAAACACTGATTTTCAGCCAAAACCTGAGAGCGAGCAGAACGAGCACAAACGGAAAACGTGTAGGTTGAGAATTAATTAGTAATGTAGTCGTGTATGAATGTAAAAATAAGAATAATAGTTTTTATGTAGTAAAAACAAAGTATATTACATTTTTAGAGATTACAAACAATAATAAATAATAATTATAATCAAATAATACTTATAATTCT
This sequence comes from Eupithecia abbreviata, assembly GCA_943735965.1. NCBI lineage: Eukaryota > Metazoa > Arthropoda > Insecta > Lepidoptera > Geometridae > Eupithecia > Eupithecia abbreviata. The sequence continues at coordinate 4,108,543 of OX030996.1, forward strand.
ATTTATATTGAATTGAATTAGTACTTGCAGCCCTTTATCAATACACTCGCAAACTTTAAAGCTTATTTTTAGTAAAGTATTCTGTTGCACAAAATATATTAATAAAATGGGTGTTGTTTTACTTCACACATTATTTGGTTTGAGCACAGTTTATAGCGAATGATTTCACGTAATATTTTATCTATAGAATAGCAGCATTTTATCATTATTATTATTTAATTAACAAAAGCTATTACAATGTATGCTTACGTTATGTACCACGCAATGTTATGTGAATGGAGCATTTCATCAGGGTGAATAAACCGCCGGCACGAACCGAACTTGTACCTACAAGATTCTGTTTCTTGTGTGCTCGCGATCGTAACGTCAGTTCTTGGTTCGGTCGTGTTCGCGCTCTTTACAACACAACTCGTCCACACTGACGAACCGCCGAGCATACTGTGACTACTGCGAGCCCCTTCATCGTTCGAATGAAGAAAAACTAACGTTTGCACTAGTCGTACAGAATTCCAAATCGAAATTTCGCATTAAGAAACCTCATACAAATTTACGTGCACCGCGCCGCAATCGCCTGCCCATGTATGTGTAGTCTTTCATATAAATTCGTATGATACAACCCGCACGCCTTCGTGTCCGCCCCGGCCACGGTTTCTGTGTGTGGCGGCTTTTAGGAAAACGTGTATGCGGCCACCCGTAATGACTATTGGACACGTCAGAAATATAAAATTACATAAGTAAATAGGAAATAAAGTAGCCAACTTGACTAATTTGATGGAACCTAAATAGTGGTGTATTAAAATCAGACAGATAAATTCAGTACATAACCAATTTTCTGATTAAACAGATGAGACGCCGTGGTGTCATATTGAAGGTGAATTTCAATATATAAATGTTAGCATGAATGTATAGAATGTATTTTATGATATTTTCTCTTATATTTTCCTTATTTGCAGTAGCAAAAGGGTGGAAATAGCATGGATATCTTAATATTCGTAAATTCATCTTTTGAATACTGGTTTTCGGTGTTAATGTGTTTTTCAAGGAAAGTTTCATTATAATCTCAATAAAATTAATTTCAAAAATGGGTATGGATGTCATTGAATAATCTTTGCATGTATGTCCAATATATATGTACAGTCGACGCCGAAATTTACTGAACAGATATTAATATTTCAAAATATGTTCAGAAATTTTTGTCTTTGACGGAACATTCTTTAGATATACTGTTGCTATGGACGAGTTTCTTTCTTCCTGGTCTGGGAAGCGACTTAAATTCACACGATGACTTCAAATAATTAATTATACTCGATTTTAAAGAACACCGATAAATGTGTCAATTCAAGAGACAACTTAGATTCACATGTTATTTATTATATTAAATATCGTAATAAAAAATGTTCAGATGATGATGATATTGTCAACGGACAAGAAAGTAAATTTTCTGTGTTTTACTATTGATCGTTGATTTATCTTGATTAATAAAATCGAGTATAGTTAAAATTTAAATTTAAAGTGGTTCGTCAATAGTCGTGTTTATAATTTCTAATAATAATCCTCCTCAAAGTAACAGTCTCGTCTCTAGAAACATATCCCTCTAGACACAAAACTAGAATCCAACAGCAACCCAGATCCTGAACCAATCAGTTTTTGTCCTACAACTGAACCAAGTTGTTCTTACAGAGGCGTTGCGAGTCAAGGACAGAGAGTATGCAGCGTTACTGGAGGAGAAAATGGCGCTTCATATGAAAATGGCTGGACATACGGGTACTTCTATGCTGGATATACCTAATACAGGTAACTATGGTTTTTGATTGTAACAAACCTTTAATTCAATACGACGACCTCTGTGTCGTGGTGGGTGAAGGTCCGCCTGCGCCGCAGGAGGTTGTGAGTTTGATTCCCACCTCGGGATAACGTTTGTACGATCTGCAGATATTTGTTCCGGTGTTCTGGTTTCTAATAAAACATATCTATCTATGTAATGGATAAAAAGGGCGGCCTTTGCCCAGCAGTGGGACAATAATGGCTTAAAATAAATCTATGTAATGTATTAGGTATATCAGTTATCTAGTACTCATATCACAAGTTCTTAGCTTGGGGTAGATAATGCTGTGTGAATTGTCCAGTATTATTTATTTAGTGATTGAGACTGAGAAGATTAATTATGTAACAGACATTTAATTGAATAAATAACGCAGACCATTAGTTATATAATTTTTTTTTCTTAGGAATAAACACGGTGTTCCCTGGAGGACTGGTGTTCCCAGATTATATGCGATTGGCAGCGCCGAATCAAGACACGCACGCGCTTTGGCAAGAAGTCTGCAAGGTTGTCAAGGTGAGCTCCTGATAGACTGTTCTATATCATTGGTACACCCCCTGCCTTTCTTCATCATCATCAGCCTATAGTAGTCCACTACTGGACATACGTAGGTCTCCCCCAATGAGCGCCTAAACGCATAAACGTGTTCTTCCAGCGGTTGTCGGTTCTTCGTGAGATATGGCCGGCTAACTGTCACTTCAGCTTGCTAATTCTTGAGCTATGTCGATAACTATTGTTCTCTGTCGGAATAATTGAATTGTATTTACGTACTTAAAGGAGGCGCTAGAAGTGACCCACAGCACGTGGGCCGGCGGCGGAGCCCTAGGCCGCAGTACCAGCTCGGCCGGCGAGCGGCACTCCTCCACATACGAGAGCCCTGCGTTACCGCGCCGCGCTGACACCTTCGCGGGATTCGACGCCACCAAACACAGAGGTACTGATATATATGTATGTCCGTCACACAGATATACATATGTGTGAGCGTGAAGCAATTATATTTACGCGGGAGTAACAGAGACAGGAATAACAGGTCAATGTAAGAAATTCATTTTGCTTCGCGGCCGGACGCACTGATATATGTATGTGCGAGCGTGACGCATTTTATTTACGCGGGAGTGACACAGACAGGAATAAAAGGTCAATGTACGAAATTCTTTCTGCTTTGCGGCCGGGCTTTGATAGAGAAAACCACACATGGATGGGGATCTCAATATTAAATTATCACATATATGACGATCTCTGTGGTGCGGTGGTCGAAGGTCCGCCTGCGACGCAAGAAGTTTTGGGTTCGATTCCCGACTCGGGGCAATTGTGTGTACGATCTGCAGATATTTGTTCTGGGTGGTCTGGTCGTTATCTACGTATAATAAAAAATGTCTATCTATGTAATGTATGGTGTAAAGTATCAGTCATCTAGTACCCATAACACAGGCTCTGCTTAGCTTTGGACTAGATGATGCTGTGTGGATTGTCCAGCATTATTTATTTATTTTATTTTTAAATTCCACAGGAGTCATCCCCCGCCTTTCAACCGACACCCCCACAGAGGCTACAGAGGGTGATGCGGAAAACATCATAATTGGAGCAGTCGCAGAACCGCTGAACGACGACGCCGCGTTGAAACTGCAACACGCTGTATACACGCTCACTTGTATCGTGTGGCAGCAGCTTACAACTATACATAGGTAAATCATCTATACTACAAGTAAATATAATAAAAAAAATAAAAATATATATACACCCGAAACGCCAATTTGTGGCGGCGGCCATCTCGGACCGATTTTCATTCAACTTAACTTAAGAACGCTAATTCTCTATCAAACAAAATTAAATTCGGTACATCCATTCGGAAGCTACGATGCCACAGACAGACAGACACTTCAAACTTATAACACCCCATTGTTTTTGCGTCGCGGGCTATGTGTGGGAATTCAACGTTGCGACGGCTTTTGTTTCCGAAGTCGCCATTGGGTCTTTAGGTACTGTGCAGTTTCTAGGCAGTTTAAATTTAAAGCATTTTATAAGAATATTCGCCCTATACTAGAAAACGGGATACTAATTCCAGGTTTTCGCTCCCTGATGATGTCCTATTATTATGTAGACGTGATCTAGACTTAGTATAAGCGCGAAATAACCAAGCGAAACACTCGCAGAGTAAGGTTTTTAGTCCTACCCAAGCCGCGTACTAATAACTACGGGAAAAAGATTTTACGACCAAACTACCCTCCATTATAAAAAATGTAAACTCATTCCATGCATTCAAAATATGTATCAGATAATTATTTTTGAATGCATTGAATGGGTACTATCTATACCTACGAAAACGACCTACTTTAATTTACACCTATTTTATATTAACTTAGTTCTCATGTAAGTGACATTGTGTCTTTTTGAGAATAAATGTCTTTAAACCGACTTATTATATATGACAACTATCAAGCTGTTATCGAATCTCTATTTATTTAGCTACTCTATGTGTTTCTGTTCCCGAAATGGGTAGCTGTGTGATTCATCAATAGAATCAAAACTAGCGACTACTTTTCGTTCAAAAATCACAGTTCACCAAAACGTTAAAAAACCATTTCAGTCTCGAAGCTCAAGTCTGCGCTTGGCGGTCAAGCGGGGGTGCGCTCTCAAGAAGTCACGACGCTCAACTAGAAGAATTAAGACACGCTCAAGCGAGGCTAACAGCAGAACGGGCAAATTGGGAGGCTCAGAAGAATGCTGACTACTCTGCCATAGCCGCCGGTTTGTATACCTTACTGCTTGGTAATAAAGTTCACTTTAGGTCTCTGTAAGAACTAAGACAAGCTCAAGCGAGGCATACATCAGAAGAACGCTGATTGCCCTGCCATAACCGCCGGTTTGTATACCTTACTGCTTGGTAATAAAGTTCACTTTAGGTCTCTGTAAGAACTAAGGCACGCTCAGACGAGATTAACTCAGAGAACGAATTGAGAGGCTCAGAAGAATACTGATTAATCTGAGATAGCCGCCGGTAGGCATAATTTATAGGTACATCATAATTCAGCAAATACTAGTCCACAGCTGGACGGTGGCCTCTATGTATCCAATAAAATACTCTATATTTAGATGACCTTGTTTTTTGGGTCTGCTTTTAAAAGTAAAAAGATTTTCGTTTTGTCAGAACAGAGACGAATAGTAATAGATACTCTTATAATAAACTTAGATTAGCAGAGAAACTGAACTTTTGGTTATACATAATGTTTGTCTCACTACAGAAAAACGGCAACTACAAGTGGCGCGACAAGAGTTGATCGAGCAACAGAAAGACGTGGAGCAACAACGGGAGAGGCTATACAGGCGGTTGGAAAGGCTGCAGCAACATGGTAAGTAGTGTTTTTTTTATTTATAAAACAAAATCCACAGCCCTGCAGAACTAAAATTAGCTTCTAAACAGAAAGCCAATACAGGAGTAAATCCTTACTACTTTATTTCCTCTGCTCTGTTCACGGATTTATGTTCTTTGACTGAAAAAATGCAATATTTATTAGACTCTGCTTCAAATTAAAAATAAATACTTTTAAACTTACGCGATCTGAACACATATTTAAGTATTAATACAACGGGTATATATCGCGTTTATTTACCTATTTTTCCCGACGTTTCAACAGGTTTACACACTGTCGTGGTCACGGGATGAAAAATAGGTAAATAAACGCGATAAATACCCGTTGTATTAATTACTTATAAATTAAAAATAGTTTTGCGTATTTATCGGCTCGGCTATAAAAATATTGGAACTATGACACGATTGACAAAGTCATTGGTGGCATATCAACAAAAATTCAGTTATTTCAAATTCAGATTAACTCAACATTACTAAATGGATTTCCATTCGGTAGTTTTGGAGATAAACTGAATTGACGATCTAACTTAATTATCTTTAGAGACCCAAAGGTATTATATTACTTAAAAGGGGGTCCCATACCACGGAAATGTATCAGATTAAGTAAAAGAAATAAACTCTTGAAACTGTTCTATAGTCAATTCAGTTAAACTCAAAAATATACGGCCTTATAATTATAACAAAGAAGTATTATGCGAGTACTGACCTCACGAACGTTCGCTGTGTAACATGTTACATTACGCACCGTCACTACCCGACTTTAAAAGTACAGTACAATGCCTGAAGTCGTGAAAGACTTGCTAATTGACCTCAATTCTATTCTCCTTAGCATACCGTTTACATGACACACATAAATAATTCTGAATATTTTATTCTTCCGTTGGCCTCTGCTCAGTACACTAAACTTAGTTTCGGCTTTGGCAATCTATCTTACATTTTTTTTTATCGGAATTCCTTTATCGTTATTTACCAGACTCGCAAATTATGTCAGGTTCCTAATAATACTGACTAAAACCCTAGGGATGTTCCTATTGTGTCCTATCATACCTAACATATCTTTCTGCTGAGTTTACCATGAAGTATTATAGACGAATTTGTTATACAGGCGGATCTCAGGAAGAAATAGCGAGCGTTGGTACGCTGTCACCGGATTCTAGCGTCAGCGATACGACGCGGCGGAAAGAACCTAAGTGGCGTAGTGAGTATTTTATCGCACTTATATTTAAATTCATATAATAAACTAAGAGATAAAATTAGGAACATGGATATAAGAAAAAAAACTAAAGCAAAAAATGTGGTACAAAAAGTTATCTTTAAAATGGAAATGGGCGGGGCACATCCAGGGAATGCAAAACGAGAGATGGTCCAAAGCTATAATGAATTGGTACCCAATAAACAAGAAACGAAGAAAAGGAAGACCTGTAAAACGATGGGACGATGACATCGTAAAAATAGCAGGGAAGACATGGAGTGTGTGTAGTAAGTGTGAGAAATAAAAGCTGTTTTATTTATTTATTTTATTATATTTAAATTCGATAGTTTTATTAAGTTTGTTACTTGTGTACGCTAAAAATACTGAATGAATTGCTATAACATTTTGATTAGAATTAGTTCGAGTCTTTAGACTAAAATTATGGGTAGGTAAGGCCCCACACTAGGCTCATAGCCGTGTCGTGGTTACCCCGTGCACGAAAGTCAGAAGGTTGACTAGTATATAGGGTATCAAAGAAAACTGCGAGAAAAAGTAAAAAGTGTGTACCTGTACGCTCTGCGCACATTAATTCAACGCAGCCACTACGTAGCACCCTCGCTTGCAAAAATCGCTCCGAATATCGCTGTCCCTGTTTAACCCTTGCGCCGCGCCACATGCGTGCGCGATAGCAATATTAGCCGTTCAAAATTTGGTTTGTTCCGTAATACCAAAAATTATGACTGAAAACTTCTTGTATTCTTCACAAAGTTCTGTAACTAGACAATGTAAGCTATGTTCCTTAATAAATAAAACTAGATTTATTCCATATTGACGGCATCAGATGGACATGAGACAGACGGCTTGCGGGTCACTCGTTTATAGCTCAAAAGCTTTAAACGCGTGACCCGTAAGCTGTCTAGCTAGGCTAGCTGATGGAAGTCATTTTGTCATGTAAATTTATCTAAAGTTAACGAGTTTAAGCAACATATTATGTATTTGTAATGCGTGATAGCGGTGTTGGATTAATTTTGGGCTAGATAATGCTGTATGAATTGTCCAGCATTATTTATTTATGATTATAGATTCTAAATTTCGTAATATTTCGTAGATAACCGAGGCTCCACCGGTTCCGAGTCGTCAGCGTCCGCCTGCAGCGTGCGCGGCGCCGTGCTCCCGCCGCAACTGCTCTCCGCGCAGAACGAAACGCGCGCACATCACGCGCCCATACCCGTTAGTCACACATTCTTTCATATTATTTTAATTCACTTCTTTCATATTAGAGGAAGGTTTATGAACCATTTAACACATAGATTTCCATGTGGGCAAAGCCGCGGGGCGCAGGTAATTATTACTAAAACTAAATACATAAGTAAAACAATCATCAAAATCGGAATACAAATGGTTAAGATATCGATTCTATATGCACCTTAATTTAGTTTGCTAACAAAAAAAGTCTAGCTTACCAAAGCCTCAATAAGCTGACCGTGTTATCAATACCGTTAATAAAATATATCTTCACCTTTAGCAGATGGTAAAGCAGCAGCTACCACTGAAACTAGCGAGCGGCAAGAGTCAACAACCGCCGCCCGGTTACCACAGGCTGCATGAATCTCCCAGTGATGTAAGTTGAACTTTGACTATATTGGTTTAGAGTCTATTTAATATAGAAGTAAAGTTCGTTTTTATTAACAGAATTCGCCGAAGTTCGTCTTTGTACCATTAGATTTTTTAATGATTACTCTGTGACGCGAAGTCTACCTGCGACACAGCAGGTTGTGGGTCCGATTCCCGCTTTGGGACAAGTGTTTGTACGATTTGCAATTATTAGTTTCGGGTGTTCTGGGTATTTTCTATGTAAAATAAAAATATCTTTGTAATGTATTCAATATATCAGTCTTCTAGTACCCATAATACAAGCTTTATTTAGCTTGTGGCTAGATGATGCTTTGTGGAATGTCCAGCATTATTTATTCTACGCCGAAGGTTTGGATCAATTGTTGAGACCTCAGTTTAAACATGATTTCGCATAACATGCCTAATTTAAAACGTTTTTGAGTGAATACATTTACAAATAATAATACCTGCGATTGAAAGCATTCTCATCGCTACGTTTGAATTGTTATACTTTACCAGTGGCTCCATCTAGTTTTCATCTTGCAAGCTAGTAAGAATTAACGATTTGTTTTTAGTCATTGTATTATAAACGATATTTTTTACACACTTAGCATCAACATTTTGAAACAGTTTGACTGGTTGGTAACTTTTCAAGATTAAAGATTTTGTTTTTGTCATTGTAGTATCAACTTTATGTTCAACACACTTAAGCATCATACTCGTAGTTCTGCTACAGATTGAATAGTTTGTAACTTTTCAGGGTTAAGGATTTGTTTTTTGTCAATGTATTATCAACTTTATGTTCAACATACTAAACATCATATTTCTGAAACAGATTGAATAGTTTGTAACTTTTCAAGGTTAAAGATTTGTTTTAGTCATTGTATCAACTTTATGTTCAACACACTTTAGCATCATAGATCTGCAACAGATTGAATAGTTTGTAACTTTTCAGGGTTAAGGATTTGTTTTTTGTCAATGTATTATCAACTTTATGTTCAACACACTAAACATCATATTTCTGAAACAGATTGAATAGTTTGTAACTTTTCAGGGTTAATTATTTTTTTAGTCATTGTATTATCAACTTTAGTTTCAACAAATTAAACATCATAGTTCTGCAACAGATCGAATGGTTGATTACTTTTCAGGACATCGAGTATCCGAACGTATTTTAGACGGCAAATATATTTTTAGTAAGTAAATTATAAGTAAAATTGGCCGTAGTTTGTTTCCAAATTCGCTGTTGTGTCTTTTCAACGTGTTGTAATTTCTGATACGTGTTTAGGAACTGTGACGTTGTATTTAGAAATTTCTGTCCCTATCAGTTATGCCTTTTTTATGATTATAGCTTAAGAAACTTTATTCTCATAAGAATTTCAAAAAATCTCTTAAATCGAGAACATAGGGTGAATACCTAACGAACCGTTTATTTCTAGCCCATGAGAACTGTTTAGTGGGATAAAAAGCCTATGTTTAATTCTAAGCTTAGTGCTACATCTGTCCTTAATTTTAGCCTCTAATGTTGTGTAGTTTTGGCGTGAAGAAGTAACAAATATTGTTTACTTAGCATATACATAGCTAGTATAATATTTGTATGATGGTTTGACCACCATCTTACGTAAGTGAGATTACCTATGTAATAGATAGAACACACTTTCCCAGACGGAACCTTGTCACTCTAGATTTTGAAATGAAATGAAATGAAATGAAAAAGGTTTATTTGACACGACACATTACAATTTTAAAAACACAAAGGATAACTAAGAACTAGGCACAAACTTAATTACTAAAATAATAGAGGTCAAACAGTTATATACTTAAAAATACAAAACAAAGAAAAAACAAAATACCCCCAAATTATTTTAGAGCTTAAAAATTAATGATTAAAAATAAAAAACTAGGTACCCAACTAATAACCTCCACAACCTGCCTGGCAAAACATTTGGTGAAAAAGGTGTCAACTCAGCATGTTGCTGGGTAGATAAATACAGATACCTAGATAGATAGATTTGAAGACTCCATGATAATACTGTATAGTATACCTACATATTTTATTATTAACTCGATCATCAAAAACGAAACAAACATGATTTAAAAACAAAAAAGCAGACAATTCTTCTCGGTGTCTGTCTCAGCATGAGTTAGTTGTAATCACGTTACAACCAACGTTTCACAAATTACAACATACAATTGGCAATCTTACTGCACCGTTATAAGCTTCAATGTCAAACAACTGTTAGGCAGGCTTACGATCTCTTCTCTCGTAGATATATCGATGTGTACAACCATTTTGTCTGTTCGGCTTTCGTTGTTAGAGCATGATCATTATTAAGGACTCAAACTTCTTAAGTTAGAACCACACTATTGTGGTGTGGTTAATTGTGACGCGGAAGGCATAATGTACATTTGATCACGAGATGATGCCCTCCTAACTGAATTTCAAGCACGGCGGCCACTATCAATGGAGCGCATATCTAATATTATATACTGCTGACGCGCCACAACACTCCACGCTACAATAATATGGTTCTAACTTTAGTTCTAAGGAGGTGACTACCACGACATTTTGTGGCGATGAATGCTTTGTCACTGTGGTCAAACGAAGGTCTATCTATAGTCTATAAAAATATAAAGCACTTATAGTCCACTGCTGAACTTGCCTTCTCCAAACGCATTCTGCGTTTGCTATAGTCACGATGCTTGGCAGGCGGATTGGTGTTCGCAGTTGTGGTGAACTCACATTCCAACAAACTACGTCAACAAACAACAAACTACTAACGTCAACGACTAGCGCTGTACATTGTCAGTTTTTGACTTTAACCAAGTTACCGTTGTTTATAAGAGCTGAACTAATTGTATTCATTTTTCGCTATCATAATCCTTTCATAAATAAATGTGCTGTGATCGTATTTTACTAGTTTTCCTACACCTCACGAGCATACCTAAACAGTTGTGTTAGAAACACAAAAAAGGAAGCAAGTGTTCTTGCCCTGCTAGGTTCCCTTAGTATCGCTTAAGCGACTCAGTCGCTCATTTATCGCCGCAGAAAGTCGTGTTAGGCGCTGCTTATTATGTTTTCTGCAGTTCTGTGAGAATTACATTAAACTACAATATTACAATTGTTAACAATATAAACCCTATGTTAAAATTTAATTTTTTCTAAACAGAATGGTAGACATGGGTTGGAAATTGAGTGAATGAATAGGAGATAGGGCTTACTTTTGTTAGTCAGCAGTAAAATAAAAAAACATAGACTAAATGATTTTCTTTTACTTTTAAAAACATAATGAGGTGTCCTAGCTTCAGTAGGTAATACTTCATCATACCGGCAAGGCTACCACGCTATTTAACACATCGAAACGCACGTTATTTTCGCGAATAACGGGTGTTAAGGCGCATTTTAACGTGTAAAAGGCGTTATTCGTGCTAAAATTAGCGTTAAACGCTGATAACGTTATGTGTTAAATAACGTGATAGCCTTGCAGCCCACAAACATAACCACCCAGGGCATAGCCAGTCCATATAATAAAGTTTTATGTTTATAGTTTCAGCAACCACAACCACAAGGTGGTCTAGTGATCCACCACACTCGGACCGGCAGCTCACCCGCCCCGTTGCCGACGCAACCGCCGCCTACCAATAAAGCAACTAGGTGAGTAAAACTTATCTACACTATGCTGCGTCCACGCATTTATTTTATGCTCTAGATTTAGTTATTGCGACGCAGCCGCCGCCGGCTCGAACCAATAAAGCCACTAGGTGAGTAAATACACTATGCTGCGTCTACGCATTTATTACATTTATCTATTAATTAAATCTAGATTTTAGATTTCGTTATCGTCTCGTTTTATTATCTTCGATGTAAATGTTATTGTTTTTATTGCTTGCAATTTTGCTTTGTCTGAATGAAATAATGCAATATTTCATGGACTCTGCTTCTCTTCACCAGATTACTAATCTATAGTTTTTCTCTGGTATGTCTAACAGACATACCAGAGAAAAACGATATACATATATTTATTACTAAAGTCATAGATAATTTTTTTAATAGACATATAAAAACACAAACACACTCAACACAAATTTAAATATCTAATTTTCATATCAATATAAATAGCGGCATTATTTTAGTATATACTAAAATAATGCCGCTAAGAGCTATACTTCCAAAATAATATGCGACGATAGCAAAAGATATGAAACTGCTTGGATGACCATATTTTGTAAGACGGTTTGCATCCAAAATTTACTATACAGAATGGTTTTTTGAGTAGGGCGGTGATAGCCAAGTCCTAAAGCACGAGAGTTAGAGAAAAGTCGTGAAGGAGTCTTGCCCTCAATTTATAAGAAAACAATAACTGCGTTTTTTTTCTTCACCGGCAAAAACCACCCTATATAAACGTTTATAACAATACCTACCAATCTAATTACCTATTGATCTATTTTCCAGAACAAACACCTACCCAAAGCTGCCAGACAAGTTCCGCGTGCGTTCCCCAGAGCCGACCCCCCCTCCCTCCAACGAGGAGGAGATAATATTCTTCTGACGGTCGCGGCCCGACGCGCAGGCTAGATGAGACTGCGCGGTCTCTTAGACCTTCCCTGGTTATGTGCGCCTGGTATTTTAACGAGCTGTTATTGATGATTTTTTCATGAAAAGGTGTATTTTTCTAAGATCTTTTATGTGCACAAAAGTCATTTAAGACGGGATATTTACCATGATTTGATTTCATGGTAATTCATCATCATCATCAGCCTATAGTAGTCCACAGCTGGACATAGGCCTCCCCTAATGAGCGCCATAGCGCACTGTCTTCAGCTTGCCACATCCAGCAACTTTTATATTAGGATATTTACCATGATTTGATTTCATGGCAAATATCCCGTTTTAAATGACGTTTGTGTTATGATTATGAACCATGATCGTTTCAAAAGATCTTATGTGCGCCTGGTATTTTGAGTCGCAGTTATGTTTTGACACCCAAATAGCTATTTTATTTTGAGATGTTCAGAGATTCACGCTATTTATTTTTGAAGCTAGTTTTTGCCTAATTTTGCGGCAAATAGCACCCGGAATAATATTTGATTCAGAATTTTTCACTATTTTCTAGGTTTATTTCCTAGTTATTGTCAGCTTTTGTTTTTGCAAAAATCACTATCAATTATAAAACGTTATTTAAAAAATTGAATGACGACTAGTAATTAACGGTGACGTTTGAGATCTTACATTCCATCATATTACCTCTTTTTATTATATTGTTCTGAAAATCAATATTATTAGTATTTACAATGTACAATTCCTTTTGGTCGCACGCAGTATCTTGTATAATTCCCTAAGTTATTTTATTTTACTATTAAGTATTCATTATAAGCTTTTTAGTCAGAATAGGCATGATGACTGATTTTGAGAAACTACTCGGAAATGTTTAAGACATTTACTGATATAAAAATAAATTGTAAATCTTCAACAAAAAAAATATAAGACAAATTTGAGCTTTTAAAAATGCAATTTTAATTTCCCTCTAAAACGCTAGAATAGCTAGTGGCTTCTTATTTTAACATAGTATTGTCAAGAGAAAAAAAACATACATTAACCATAGTTTCTGTGCTTCACATTTGTGTAATGCTCTGATTGGTTTTCAACGTGTCATGGCGATTGCTATATTGTGAAGTTATATTTCATCAACATAAAATCTCGATTAAAATAGAAAATATAATACCAACGGATATTGCTTTCTATGGCTCATAAATACACAATTTAAGTAATTTTTAGTTATTGTCATCATCCCTATTAATTAGTTTGTATTCTTATTCACCAACAAAAAGACTTGCATGAAAGCATTTTTTTCGCATTTTCTGGTGTTCAATTGTAATCAATGCATTTAATTTATCCTAGTATCATATTTTTCGCTTGACATATCTTTTTGACATATTTAAAGTCCGAAATCTCCTAGAAAAAATATACCTATCATTATTTAAATCCGTTTCTATATTTCCATCATTTAGAAAGCTAACATTCCATTTAACGATCTCTGTTGTCATAGCTTTGCAGTATTTCTTTGTGTAAACTAGTGTTTTTGGCAGCTTAAAGCTTTAACCAAAAGTTTCTTAGCTTGAAATGGGAAGGTCTTGAGAGACCTAAATTAGTATTATAGAAGTTTAATAGACATTTTGAACCGTATGCGATTGGAATAAGACAGTAAAGTACGGTAACTTGTGAGATTGCTGAGAAAGTGAAGTGTTATTACGTAGAAAACTTTTAGAATCACGTTTAACAATATGAACTGAAAACTACAGTTATACAATACTTACACACAAGTATACTGGTCATGGGATTAATCGTGCTATCCGTATAATAACTAGAAGGTAGCATAAGGTAATATAGATATTGTTATATAGATGTTTTTGCGGTTAAATTAGATCTTGTTGAATTTACATGAAATTTGGCTAAATGTTGAGAAAAACTATTGTTACCTTGAAATTTCCAATGCTCAATACCTATACTCTAGCCAAAATCATTGCAGAATGTTTGTAAGCAAACCACGAAGCAAATAACTACAACTCACATTCCTTGGCGTCGACTTACAGATATAACAGTAAGCAATATTTATAGAAATAAATAAATAAATAAATAGAAGAAAGTATCTCAAAGCGAATAGTAATGTTAATTGAGTATAAGAAGACAGACTCGGCAACAGAGTGAATTATAGGTTAAGTATGGGTGGTTTGTTTACAAACATCACAACAGTTTGGCTGGTGTATTAAACTTGTTATCACTCAAATTTAATAATTCTAGAGTGCTCATACTTTAGCCGTTTTTAAAATGTTCGATATAAAAAAATGTTGTTGAAAATAATATCTCCTAAGACTTGTTGTTCGATTGTATATATATATATATATATATAATTTATATAAATACATATATTTACTATAACCTCTTCAAGAAGGTTTTAAATGTCTGAAACCTATATTACCTTCACTGGGCACATATTTTTAATAAATATTCGGATATTTTCAAATGAAATCAAATGCTTTAATGCAACCATGTAGATATAAAATTTCAACAGTCGCAAATAAGGCTCTACTGCATCTCACGATTGTTGAAACTAAGCTTAATATTTTAACTATTAAATTCGGTTATAAAATGTTATAATATTTAAATGTAAATATGTTGAAATATTTATTAGTGATGTCGTAATAACTTGTAGAGAATTCGGTTAAATTAATGTGAAAAACAATAAAAAAAAACTACTATAAAAATAACGTGTTTCATGAATGAATTTAAAATTACATCTTGTATAAAAAATAAATTTGAAAATATTTTAACTATAAGAAATGTTTCGGGAAAATGCGTGTTTGGCATAGATTGTGATAAAAAAGTGAGAAAAGATTTGGGGGAAGTGAGTTTACAGTATTTTAATTAAAATACTCTTAATGCTACTCGAATTATAATCTATTGTTCGTAAACTAAATACCGTTGGATAAAATGTTTCATAAGTCGATTCACGGTACTACCATAGATATACCATAGAGCTTTTCCTCTGTTTTACTATACTTAGTACAAGACATATTACTTAATATATTTTTATATACCTACCCATTTACTTCCAGAAAGCCGGATTTATTACTCTTTTTATTTTTAATACGTCTTTCTATTTCTATATTTATGGTATTACTAAATTTAAGCACATAAAATTCAAGCAACTCTATAATAATAAGATTTAAACTAAACGTTGAATATTTAGTAGTCTGTTATACTATAAAATTATTCGGGCTAGACAACATCTACGCTCGTTATTGTACGACCTCATATGAAAGTCTAACCCCACCTTAAGATAAAGCTATAGAAAAATGTGGTTTAAAAAGTATATAAGATTTTGGTGCAGATCGTGTGATAAGGTTAATGAGTATTAAGTGTGAATGTTATATATATTTGTGTAAATTTCCTTATTGTATTACCGTAATATGTAGTAGTGACATGACAGTTAGATTTTTTTATTTTGGTGACATTTTAAGTGCCAAATTCAAAAGCACCTATTTAAAAAAAGCAAAGTCATGCTAACTAAAGCCTAGCTTCAAACACATCTGCACTCAAAATTACTTTAATTTATCTCCTATAGAATACTGTTGTTGCAAAAATAACATTATAAGACTATGTATAACTATTTTTCGCGCATTTACTGTAATCCTTTTTACTGTTTAGTCTTTAGAAGGTGATATATTAAAAAAATACTATTTTCTTGTTTAGGACCTTTTCATACTGTGTATATAATAATGATGTTGATGTTATAATTATTGTAAGATATCATAAAACTATACTAAAGTTATTATATATAATTTCTGTTAGGAAATCTTCCAAATTTCGTAACAAATTTCTCAAAAATAATATTTTTAATTCATATATCTCACTAAAACGTAAATTTAAGTACAGTAAATAAAATGATATTTAAATAGTAGATAACATAAATATTATTATTTTACTTCAATCGATCAAAATGGTCATTTAGACTTCAATTATCATGACAATAATAAATCTTCTATTTTTCTGGACTCTATACTTTATCTGTAATTATATTACTTTGTAAAGAAGAGCTAATAGAAGAATAGCAAATATTTAATCAATCGGCAGATATACACAAAAAAGGTGAATAAAAATTAATTAGAAAGAAAAGAAGAAAAGAAAAAAAAAACCACAAGCGTTGTCCTGTCTTAACTATGTACAAATTTATTTCGAATTGGTTACATCCTCTTTGACGATATTTGCAGCACACCCGCATTTTGTCAATGTTATGTCAAACGCCATAAGGTTACATCAAAAAAGTTTGAATTGTAAAAGCGCTATGGTTACATTATAAATAATTTAATATATGGTGGTTAAGTATTCTTAAATTTTCTAATTTTCAGCGCAATTTTCTTAATATTTTCTTTCATATGAACATTCTCCTGACAATAACAAACAACAAAAAAGAATTAGCGAAATCTGTCCAGCTGTTCACGCGTGATGCCGTGACCAAGGGAAATAGGGATTCATTTATATATATATAGATTAGGAGTACCCTTAATAAGAACTACAAAGCCATTTTAGTATTTTCTTACCCTCTCATAACAATGGAAAAACATGCATTTATATTCTAATCGTTCCTTGATATTCTTACCTAAGTAATTTACTATATAGTCCTAAGAAGTTTCTTTAAGAACGGTACCTTATAACTTAGTTCTTATATTTACACGGAAATACATTATTATGTCTATTTAAAGTTCAAAAACTTTCAAAGTTAATATAACTTAGCATGTTCGTGCCTTCTTGACTAGAATTATCTCAATCTTGTTTTAAATTTTTGATTTATCGGACTAAGGTTTTCTTGACTAAGGAGTGTATTTTTCAAAATAAAATTCTGTATTTCTTGTCTATATCTCGAGTCGAAATTCTGTGTTTTAAACTATGTTATGAAACAATTTCTAAAAAGTTATTTAAACCTAAGATCACTAAGCAACTTATATTTGTCAAATCACAGTATTTTTCTGCCCTATTGCGTTTTATAATTATGTTAGTGAGACAAAAGTAAGCAATACCTATATTTAAGCTTTAATTGTGTACTTAAGTTAATTCCCTCCAATTCATAATTTTTTTAAATGACAATACATGTGTATTGCTCAAAATTGTGCTCATTTACCCTTGTACTTATTTGAAATTATGTTTCATTTATTAAATCATATTATAAGTATATTGAATTTTAAAGTTGATCTGTGAGTAAGCGGGGTCTACCTGCCTTGTATGTAGAATAGCTGATGAATAAATTTACTTAGTATCATTTTGTTTTTTTTCTAATATTGACCTACCATACCTACCTACCGTACCTACTACAGGGTGAATTTTTTGGACAAGGGGCGGTTCCTTACACTGGTAGCTATAAGAAAATGGTTTGAGGAGACTATCCATATTATTTAGAGACTTTTTTCATCAGGTATAAAAAAATGCAAAAATAGGCATATTACTCGAAATTCTTTCTTTGTGGCTATAGGTATATGTAGATGAAAATGTATCTAAAAATGTGGATAAGTCTCTTCAGACCATTTTCCTGTTGGGCAGCTATACCGATTAACGCATTCCCTGCACCAGGGAGAAGACGTCGTCCGTCCATGTACGTCATGAGCAACTAAAGTGTATCTCTCCTTCCAAAAAATCCATCTGCATAGTTATTCTGTGCCATAACTGGGTTCAGGGCCCTCATTCCACTAAAAGAATCGCTCCACCATACCAATGGTATCGTCTCAAAATGATAAATTTCAGTATAGGTTGAAAGAAACTATAGAATGGAGGGACCCTCGTCAAGTGTCAAGGCTGAATTCAATCTCTCAGTAGGTACAAATAGCATGCACTATCTAGAGTTTCTATCATCTATGGACGATTCTTCGACGATACTATTGTCTAAGGAGATTTTTACCTCCTTTAGGTTATTGCCAGAACTATAGAAATACAATTTATTGGTAAAATTAATTTTAATGTTAATAAGAATAGTCCTGCAAGGAAGCCGCGGGCGAGGTCGGCCAAGAAAGCGCTGGCGAGTCGGAGATTGGTGGGCGACCGCACTGAGTTGAAAGATTTAGGGGAGGCCTTTGCCCAGCAGTGGGACGAAACAGGCTAAATAAAAAAATAAAAAAAATAGTTATAATTATAATACAAATTGTATTTTATGATCACTAAGCATAATTTAAAATTAAAACATAAATGAAAACAAATAAATAAATTAAAAAGTTAAAGAAACTATAGTCATATTAAATTTACTTTTCTAGTAATTCGTTCACTGAGTAGAAATTCTGCTCGATAAGCCAACGTTTTAACCTGACTTAGAAGCAATGTAGACTGCTATCAGCTGTGACGGAGTCTGGTAGTTTATTGTACACTGCCTTACCCATAACATGCGTTAACTTTGAGGACTTCGGTCCATATTAAAGTGATTGGTTAGCAGAACTCGGCCCCAGGTTCTCTGAAGGGAAGGGATTTTTTCCCAGCATTTTCTCCTAGGAGTGTAAAAAACTACCTAATGAGCCGTGAAGACTTAACATATCCTTACATTAATGGTGGTGCCGTGCTAGCCAGGCCAAGATTATAATTTATGTTTGTAAGTACCTGCATATAATAACAATGTCTTGTGTGTTTTCCTTCAGTAGTATTTATCGGCTCTTCAGTACAGTGATAATGATAACACGGGGTAATTACTTTCTTTTGAAATCAGTAATGGCTGGTAGCCACTTGTAACGCCGATAAAGAATATCCCCTAAGTTACACTACACGTCATAAATAGTGAAGGTACAATCAGTTGAAGAAGTTTTTCGTTAAACGGCCGATTTTTTTTCAGCAGCAATGTTATGAACTATTTCTAACACTTTTCGTGCCTACAACGCGCACAAGGAAGTAGAGTTCCTGCTGATAGGCGACGCCCCTGGACACTGAGACTTATTAATCTTTCTAAAAGAATCTAATGTTTCTAAAAAAATAAGATATATACCTAATTACAAAAATGTATAAAAATTGTTTTATTAAGTAACTTAAAATGAAATTTATTTATAAATAAGTAGCTATAAGGCTACCCTGTAAATTATGAAATTTAATACATTCTTACTCTTATTTTCAAATTCTTTTAGGGGATTCATTTATACAGATGTAAGCGGGTTACTACGAACATTATTTGTATTTGAAGAACACCAAAGTTTCATCCCTTGACGTGGGACTTATAAATTCGTAATGAATTCGTCAAACTACGATAGTTTTTTTATACTTTTAGGGGATGTTACAGTATTAATGTGACGACCGATGTGGCGCGGTGGGCGAAGGTCCGCCTGCGACGCAGGAGGTTGCGGGTTCGATTCCCGCCTCGGAACAAATGTGTGTACGATCTGCAGATATTTGTTCCAGGTGTTCTGGTCGTTTTCTATGTATAATAAAAAATATCTATCTATGTAATGTATTGTATTATGTATATCAGTTATCTAGTACCCATAACACAAGCTTTGCTTACCATGGGGCTAGATAATGCTGTGTGTATTGTCCAGCATTATTTATTTATTTATTTATTTATTATTTAATGTATATAAACAATCGTGGATATAATTATTATCACAGCGTTATCATTTATCAGAGTTTTCCTAACTTTGAATAAAATTTGCATAGTAGTTAATTAAACATTTTTGTCCCGCAGCGGGTAACAAACCCGCATCTTTATGCGCCTCAGGGGTCGTCATAGATGAAATTTTAAACCGGCATTTCTGTAGGACGTAAATTACAGTAGACTTTGCTTTATTTATTTGCAGTGCATCGGGAATGTTTGCGGATTATCAGGCGGATGGCTTTGCTGCCATTCTCCGTAAAAAGACCGCATCCCTGATGCGCAGGGTGCGCGACAGTCCCAACACCATCCTAAACACTATATCAGGTAGAACACCTCTCCCCTGTGGAAATGTTTCAGAGTCATTTAATTTAGTTTTAATTTCTAGTATTAGGTATAACTAACACTAGTAATAAGTTCTTAATGTTTAATTTTACCAACAAACTATGGATCAATTAAGTTATCTGTAATGAAATCATTTTATTTATTTTTATTTATTTCCTATAGGTTTTACAGGGACTCTGGGACTGAAGCCTGTAGATACCTATACAGACTTCAGGAGAAACCTATTCCTGTTTTTGGAATCTACAACATAGATAGATTGATGGATAGAGATAGATATCTGTACTTAGATCGATCGTGCAATATTAGATTTTCTGATAAATCAATTTTCATCCGCCATTGTCCTTTTCATGTCGCCTTGAAAGTCATGAGCGTTTTTCTTTTGTTTAAACACATGGAGTAGGGACATAAATAAAATAATATGGATCAATTCCCCTTTTGTGCGTGACTATACGACCACAGCCACACATACGAATCAACGGTCACAGGCAGTCACCCGGAAGTAGAGATAAACTCGAGTGCACTTACTGTAAATACTTCATGTCTGATTATTATCGCCTATTGACGTTATTGCCCGATGGGTTGAATGGGTTGGAAGAGTAAAGAGGGGTTAAGCGTTCAGCCAATGAGGCTCTTATATATGTCATTGTCAGGCCAGACAGAGGTGTGAAAGGTCTTGAAATGAGTGAAAATAGCCGTTTTAATAGGTGATTAAAAGATCTTAAGGGTCCGGCGACCCTCGCTAGCAAAAATCGCTCCGAATATCGCTGTCCCTGTTTAACCCTTGCGCCGCGCCTCATGCGTGCGCGATAGCAATATTAGCCGTTCAAAATTTGGTTTGTTCCGTAATACCAAAAATTATGACTGAAAACTTTTTGTATTCTTCAAAAAGTATTGTTATTCTGTAACTAGACAATATAAGCTATGTTCCTTAATAAATAAAACGTAAGATATTGTTGTTTTTAACACGAAACAAATAGCAAGAAAACTTGCCATTTTCGCATAAAAATGTTCAAAATGCGATTGGCTTTCATTTAAGTTTAGGTAAGTATTTTGAAAAAAAAACTATTTAAGAACCTAGATAAATACTATTCAAATACAAATAATACAATATTATAGTGGAAATATGCTTGAATTGGAAATCATTTTGGTATTACGTTTGTATGAAAAATTCGTCCCTCCGGAGGCCTCTTAACAAGTGAAGTTCAATCGCTATTATATGAATAGATTCCATTAGTAGAAGATAGAGCTACCGAGTTGATTAAGTTACTACCTAGGTATGTAAAATTGTCTTCTAATGGAACTATGAAATATAATTCTGAATTAGGTAGGTTAGGTACTAAAAGGTACCTAGGTAAACTATTCGTTATAAATCACGCTAAGGCACGTTTAATGAAACTATACCTACTCAGTAATTGATCTATATTGAGTAACGCTTCTGCTCTAAAAATTCTAAGGTATCTCAAGCATAGATCAATGACTGAGCAAGCTTTTAAAATATGAGCCTAAGACAAGAATTCAACACATTTTTAAGAAATTGTTTCTACGTTTTTGACACAAGATATAAAACATTTATCATAGGTACCAACGATAAGACCTACATTATAGTAGAACTTAGGCTTGATGGAAATAATATTCCCGTTCTCCACCACCAAGCTATTACACACTGGGATTTTCTACCTACATTATAATTAGGTATTGCTGTGTGCAACCTGTGTGAATGAGACCTTAGTACCAACCTATAGCAAGTACCTACCTCACCTGTATATACGAGTATTAATCACAATAGCAAGAAGATAGATTTATCTTCTTCTTCTATAATATAAAAATGAACCGCTGAATGTGTTGCTAAGCGCAAATCTCGAGAGCAGGTGAACCGATTTCGCTAATTCTTTTTTTAGAATATTCCTTGAAGTACGAGGATGGTTCTTACGGAGGGAAAAAAGAGATTTTTTTTAAAAATTGCCTGGAATAAATGACCACCCGGGCGAAGCCGGGACGGGCCGCTAGTTTTTAATATTAATAGACACGTCAAGACGACTCATCAAGTTTTCATAAAAAGAAACAAAAATATTTGTGTTCTTATTTCAACTCAAAGATTTTAAGAAGTTGACTTTGACAGAGGATTTCATTAAAACTTTTGTGAAGCGAAGGGGTGAGTAATATCCTGTTGTAAATATTTCTTTAAAGCTGCTTTGTTGGACTGTAGAAAATAATATATTTAGTCCAGGCTACGCAGTTTACGCAAGCAGATAACAGAGGGAGGATATGCACATAGCCTATGAATCTACATAGGGTAAAGGGAGGTAATTTCGTGATACGTTTGATATTTTATGTCAATTCTCTAATATTAATCAGTCAATTTACCCAGACAATCGTTTTTTGTTTAGGGCATTCGTTTTATAATAGTGTTTATGAACGAAATACTACATACTAGTATATGCTTTGTAATAAATAATTATGTTATTCTGCATTGTATATACATATAGGGAAGTTCGTGAGTTGTACTGTTAATGTCGTGATATAAGGAAGGTAACATCGTGATAGGTAAAACATACAGGGTTTAAAAGAATAAACAGTACAATAATACTAAAAAAAGCTTTATTGTTCTAATTCTGCACATGCATCACACTGGACATAGACTTCGTTCTCATCCGGGGCAACTTTCAAGCATATATTATGATAAGGGCGACCACAGTCGGAACATTGGATCCATTTCTTGCCATTTTTGAATCTAACGTCAGTGGAATATGCTGTGTCACATACAGAACATACCCAATCGTCATCGCTAGTTTGATTTTCTTTATCTTTTCTTTTTCTATTCTTTTTAGCAGCAGCAGGACCTTTAACTTTCGAAGATGGACCAGCAATAGCATCATAGTTTTTTGTATTTACAGTTTCTTCAGCATCATTTTCTTCTACATATTGTGATGATTTTCTTCTACATATCATTTAGAAAATTATCACGACATTACCTGTATCACGGCATTACCTGTATCACGAAATTACCTCCCTTTAC
This sequence comes from Eupithecia abbreviata, assembly GCA_943735965.1. NCBI lineage: Eukaryota > Metazoa > Arthropoda > Insecta > Lepidoptera > Geometridae > Eupithecia > Eupithecia abbreviata. The sequence goes on from OX030996.1 coordinate 4,132,012, forward strand.
CCTACGTAATGTATTCTATTAAGTATATCAGACATCTAATACCTACCCATAACACAAGCTCTGCTTAGCTTGGGGCTAGATGATGCTGTGTGGATTGTCCAGGATTATTTATTTTAATTGTTATATTGTGACCATCTAAAATTATAATATTTGGTTCTAGCTCTGTAGCTAGGAAATGCATTGCCAAATATTATAATTTTTATTGATCAAATTTTTAGCGAACCGGGTTCGCTCACAATTTGATCTAGTTTCGCTCGAAATACATTCGTCAATAATATTGTTTCACCCGTTTTAGAAACTGCAGTTGTGTAAGGCATTTCACACCCTGTATGTATAATGTAGGTATAGTATATATATATATATATATACACAGGCAACTTAGTTAAATTTCTAAAGAGTCCTCTCCTTTTTATTTCCAAGCAGACCAGTAATTTTATTCCCTCAAAAAGTATTTTCATTCATGAATATGAATTGCTTGGTTTAAAAGGATCAATTTTTTTTATTAAGACGGGCCCTTTGATCCTGGCTTGGGTGCAATATTCTTTATTAAAATCTGCGGAAGTGTTTGTGTTTTCTTATAAGAAAAATAAATTTAAAAATAAATAAAAAAAACTGTGTCCTCATCTATATTTGCTTGTGCTTGCATCCAAATAAAAAATAGACAATTATATTTTTGAGTTGAGCAGGTATTTTGTATTTAAAAATAGTTATTTTCGTAAAAGGGACACGGTAAACTTACATTCTAACGTTATTATGTATCTAAATAATTATATAAACCAATGGACATGTTATAAATGTAAGTGTGAAGCCTCACTCTAACGAACTAAACCTAAATAGACCAACTAAACCTAATAAGGGAATCTTGTATGACGACCTCTGTGGCGCGGTGGGCGAAGGTCCGCCTGCGACGCAGGAGTTCGCGGGTTCGATTCCCGCCTCGAAACAATTGTGTGTACCATCTGCAGATAATTGTTCCGGGTGTTCTGGTCGTTTTCTATGTACTTATAATAAAAAATATCTATCTATGTAATGTATTGTATTATGTATATCAGTTATCTAGTACCCATAACACAAGCTCTGCTTACCATGGGGCTAGATAATGTCCAGCATTATTTAATTATTTATTTATTTGTATGAAGATGCGAATTTTCATGATTACATTCAAAATATATTTCTCTAATATCAATTCATAACTTAAAATTTATAAAATAATTTAAAATTAATGAAGTAAGCCGCTGTTTCGTTTTCAAGTTAAAAAAAACATCTCACCATAGACTAAAATTGTACTGATTCATGGCTAAACACGTACGGACTTCCAAACTTACAAATGCTTGTTTTATTTCCTGACGAAGCTTTTAAGGAAACGGAACTGAGAGACAAATTGGCTTTACGTGATGCTTTTTAATAAGTGTTCCAAATGCTGTTTATGTTTTTTCTAACGTAGGCTTCTTCTTCTTCTATTCTAGGATCTTTGGTTTCTGAAACCCAGTAAAGGTCCCACAAGTGTCAGTGGTCTAAGTGCTTAGGATAATGGATTTAGAATTTATTTTGAAGTTTGCTGGGAAAATTGCCTTGATTGAAAGGATTTGAACGAATAAGATAGCTTTTAAAAATAATATTTCAATTTTCGGTCAGTTAGGATATTGGTGAAAAATCTAGCTATTCGTTTTTTTTTCGAAAGAACGCAGTTGACCGCAGATGGCCCTGACAGCGTTGCCGGACTTTTAGCGAGCGCGGAAGTCGCCTCGACGGAAGATTATAATAATAAATAAATAATGCTGGACAATTCACACAGCATTATCTAGCCCCATGGTAAGCAGAGCTTGTGTTATGGGTACTAGATAACTGATATACATAATACAATACATTACATAGATAGGTATTTTTATTATACATAGAAAACGACCAGAACACCCGGAACAAATATCTGCAGATCGTACACACAATTGTTCCGAGGCGGGAATCGAACCCGCAACCTCCTGCGTCGCAGGCGGACCTTCGCCCACCGCGCCACATCGGTCGTCAAATTACGTTGTGATTACGTTGTGGCAACACTCACAAGGGCCACCACTTAGGTGCAAGCCTCGGCTTGGATGTTGCCAGATGCAATAGGAGGATATAATGATGAAATAAAGATATAATGAGGTTTCGTCTAAGTGCTCAAATGCACCTAAGAGCCGAAGGTCTGAATTCTACGACCAACCCTTCCGGCGGGGTTTGTAATTAGTTGGATGCTAAGATTTTGGTCTTATTTTATTTTTAACTAGCTGCGCCCCGCGGTTTCACCCGCGTGGTGATAGATATTTTGGATAATATACTATATGTATATCTTTATGAAGTGTAGCCTATGTGTTATACTGATATATAAGCTATATTATTGTGAAGTTTCATTAAAATCCATTCAGTTGTTTTTACGTGAAAGAGTAACAAACATCCATCCATCCATCCAGCCATCCATACTTACAAACTTTGACGTTTATTATATTAGTAGGATAATCAACTCACTTTGTGATCGACAGAAACGAAAGAAGCTTAAAATCACACAGTAGGTGGGGAATCAATGTAATCATACACTAGGCTGATGCTATTAACGATGCATGGCTATTTTTTTTTATTTTCATTCATGGCATTGTATTTATTTTCTAGTACTTATCATCACTCTTCAGTGCAATTTGCCAACTCCGGATAATTGCAGGCCATGAGAATGGAGTCGTAATGCAGCGAAGAAGGACAGTCCAGCCTTACTGGCTCCAGACCACCGGCGATGTTGGTAACACAGATGTAGAAAGATCTGCAGTCAGACGGGTTGCTGATGGTCTCTTGTTTGGTGCAGATTGGTGGTGTGGTAGGCTCTGCAAAATTATATACTGTTAACCGAATTCGAAAATGGAGGAGGTTCGGCTGTATGTGGGTATCATTTTAGAGTTCCGTACCCAAAGGGTAAAACGGGACCTTATTAATGCTCCGCTATCCATCCGTCTGTCACCAGGTTGTATCTCATGAACCGTGGTAGTAAGACAGTTGAAATTTTCACAGATGATGTATTTCTGTTGTCGCTATAACAACAAATACTAAAATGCAGAATAAAATAAATATTTAAAAGGTCCCGTTTTACCCTTTTCGTAGGGAATCCTAAAAATCAATCCGTCGCTGAAATCCCAAGGAACACTAACAATAAAAACAAAATTAATTTTACTTTTTTTTAGACTAGGGTTTTACATTACCTTTTCGAGTAGTTGTGGGCCATGTCGGTGGGCATGTTGTAGTAGTTAGTATAGGAGTTGTAGAAGTCGACGCTTCAGTAGAAGTAGGCGCTTGTGTCGTAGAAGTGGTAGAAGAAGGAGCTTGGGTAGTAGAAGTTGTAGAAGAAGGAGCTTGAGTAGTAGAAGTTGTAGAAGAAGGAGCTTGTGTAGTAGTAGTAGTGGTCGAAGTCGGAGCAATAGTAGAGGTTGAGTCTAAAGCGTTGTTGATAGCTCGAAGTAATGGCCAATCTCCGTATCCACAATTCCCATGGAAGTCATCAGTTTCGATACTCCATATCATGATGTTGTTGATTCCCAAGCTTTTAGCGTATTCGACTTTATTCGTGATCGAGTTGACGTCATCGTACGATACCCAGTTCCTTCCGCTGTAGGCGTATGGGACCATCGCCAGGGAATCGTATTCTTGGCTCCAGGGTTCTGATTGTAGTCTGACGCAGAACTGCAAAAGTAATTCGTGTTTTGTTATATCAAATACTTGATGTCTGTAAAAGGAGAGCCATAACTTGTCTCTCATTTCACTCGTGTTAAGTGTTAAACACAGTGCCATCTAAGACGCTCGTGTGGCACTACGTTCTCATCTTAGATCGATCGCTCCTTGTGTGGTTCGGACAACCGCCGAGGCGGCGCTGTTGCACGGACTATATAAGGTAACTATTTTCGTTAAAAGCACTAGGTAAAAGTTTAATTATAACATGTTGGTAGCTTTCTGGTCACCTTAAAGGGTATTACTGAAAATCAGTGTTTGCTCTACGAGCAAAACTATACACTTTTGACGACCGATGTGGCGCGGTGGACGAAGGTCCGCCTGCGACGCAGGAGGTTGCGGGTTCGATTCCCGCCTCGGAACAATTGTGTGCACGATCTGCAGATATTTGTTCCTGGTGTTCTGGTCGTTTTCTATGTATAATAAAAAATATCTATCTATGTAATGTATTGTACTATGTATATCAGTTATCTAGTACCCATAACACAAACTCTGCTTACCATGGGGCTAGATAATGCTGTGTGAATTGTCCAGCATTATTTATTATTATTATTATTTATAGTTATTGCCTTGTTACTGTGCTGCACCACACACATGTATATGTATTTTTTAATTTATACTGCCTGTTTTCATAAGCTGTATGATCATATCAATATTCCACATGTTCCATAATCAATTTTTTCTAGTTGTCTTATTTAGATTTTTTGTCAAATGTTTATATCTACTTATACTACATATCAACTACTATGTATATACCGCTTATTTTGCTTCCGTCATCCACCGAAACCATACCTTTGCCTTTAATCATAATAATTAATAGTAAAAAAATATATATTCAAAGCACACGATAATGTAGGTACCTACAAGATATGTGCAGGAAGTTATAATACCCGCTTATTCCTTCTGTAAGTACTCTAAGAAACCTTAAAAGTTTGCATAGCATCAGAAAGTTCAAAGCAAGTTTATAAGGTTTAAATTCACTGTTTGACAATTAAAACACAAAGCTAAGATATCCTGAAAGCTGCGAAAAGTGTTAAAATATACACAAATGTTGACAATGTATAAAGAAGTACTGAAGTATCATTCCTTTCACAATTTAATATAAGACATCTGAAAATTTTCAACTCCAAGGCGAAGTTTCAAAGTTTGAGAGCCACTTGCTCTTAGTTAAATGTACAGTAGCTAGCTACTGTATATTTCAACTTTCGTCTTTGTTCAATAACAGTGGATTTTCTTGTATTTCGAATCGAGTTACACGGAATAAGGGGCACGTGTGGCGCTTTTGAGCGAAGTGGCTTATTTTGGGTAATTTTGTGGCTTCGGATGAGTTTATAAGTAGATTCCTGAGCGTTTGATGTGAGTTTGAGTTTGGTGTTTGATTTGGGAGGCGAGAGGGCTGGCCTAGTTTGGGCCTGATATTTGATTCGTTGTGGGTTCGATCTTCCCTCAATGTACTTAAGGCGGTATCTCGACGCACACTAGCGCCGCCACCTATTTTAACTTAAGTATTAATACGTTGAAGAAAACATAAACGTCTTTTTAATAAATAAATGAACTGATCACTGAGAATTGATTTGACTAAGAGCTTATTTTGTAAGGCTAAAGAAATAAGGGATTTTGAATTTTGTTTTTTTTTATACCTACTGAAATAGTACTAAGAATAGTTTTTTTTATCTTGCGCTCTCCACATTTTCGTTTTCTCTAATTTCGAAACAAAATGAAACTCATCAACAATGAAGTATACCACTTGCTCACCTCATTATACCCAATGAAGCCAGCTGTCTGGGTATAAGGTCCGTTGATACCAGCGCCTGATGCTGGATCCCGGACGGATGTAGAACTGGGGTTGGACAGTGTGAAGGTCCTTCCGTAGAACGGCACTCCTAGCGCCAGCTTTTCCAAAGGTGCGCCTGTAGAAAAATGCAAGTTATGAACTATACATAAATGAAACATTGGACTAAACTTTGTCTAATGCAGTACTGCACTGCCACATCCACCGTAAAATATCAGATCAGCCGAGTCCCCAGCATTTGCCCATGGTTCTGATTTTATGCGTATGCCCTGGTGGAGGAGCGTTGTGCCCGGTCTCTTGGCCCCAGGATGATAATGATAATGAAGTCACCTTGTCTAATCCAGTACTGCAAGACTGCAACGCTAAATCCACAGTGAACAGAATAGCAGAGTCTTCAACAACGCAAATGCTCTGGTGGAGGGGGGCGTAATGCCCAGTCACTCGGTTACAGGACGATGATGATAATCTCTAATCTAGTACTGCAGTGCCACATCCACAGTTAACAGACTAGCAGTCTCTAACATCACCCCGGTGGTGCCTGGTGAAGAGCCCCCCCCCCCCCCCCCCCCCCCGCTGTGTCCGCTTACGTGGTTCCAGGATAATGAAGATGAAGTCACCTTGTCCGCAGATAATAAAATACTATACTAGTACCTTGTTTAATCCAGTACTGCAGCGCTACATCCACAGTGAACAGGTCAGCAGAGTCACCAACATCGCCTATGCCCCGGTGGAGGGGGGCGTTGTGCCCGGTCACTGGGTCCCACGCACCGTACATGTCATACGCCATGATGTTTATCATGTCTAGGTATCTGTAAGTTTGGTGCGGCTTATATCGTTGTCCAAAATAAATGTTTTTCGTTATTGTAATAAGAAAATAGGGCTAGCGCTGACACTTATAGCTTTTCGCACACCTGAAAACCGCTGTCAGTGCAGCACAAGAGTGTGCATTGAAATGTTATGGGCTGTAACTCATAAAATTTAGATGATATTTTACATCGAGGGCATCAGATCAGACAGACAGCTGGCGGATAATACTTGTTTCAATCTTGTGGGATGCCATTTTGCCACTGTAAAATGTATTTATAGATAACGAGTCTAAGCCCATATTTGAATGCACATTTTTCTCTCTAAGGTAGGTGGCTACATAAGCCGCTGTGGAAAAATTTAACCAAAAATATTTTAAGTTTTGGATATGCTATCTTACAATAGAAGTTAGAAAAACATGGTAAGCTACAAGTTGTAAGCTAAGTACGAGCAGATTATATTTAGAAATATCAACATAAAAAAAACATTGCGAGATCTTATTTATATTAAAATGTTTGAACTAGGTATTTAGTTATAAACAGAAAAACTATTCTGATTAGTTACTGATAGATTGCGTTATTGGCTTTAAACTAAGTTCTAAATTGAATGTTTGATTCAAACTTTGAGTAAGTCAAATACTCGAGTTAAAACTGTGCCCCTACTTCCGCTATCCGAAAACACAAGCTTATACATTTTTTCAACATTCTTACTTGGAAATCTCCGGGATATCATAAGACAGCGCTGCCATAGCCTCCACCGACGAGACCGCTGAGCTCAAGAACCATCCGTATTGGACAAAGGCCTCTCTCAGCTCCTTGACCAGAAGACTGAAGTTCACCACGTCAGCCTGCCCGTTCACTGTATCCCTACGGTTAGGGTACTCCCAATCGAGGTCTAGGCCGTCGAAGCCGTGGGTTCTGATGAGGGTAACTGCACTGTCGATGAAGGTTTTTCGGTTTGCGGCGGTGGATGCCATCTGGAAGGGCAGAGATAATTTATCTATTCTGTTTAGTTACTGGTAGATTACGTTATTGGCTTTAATAATATAAACTAAGTTCTAAATATAATTCTTAAAAAAGCCATTGACTCACTTAAATTTTTAAATTTAAGTGAGTCAAGTTTCGAGTCGAGTTTTTGTCGAGTTTTTGTGCCCTATACTAATATTATAAAGAGGCAGAGAAGGAGGTTTACTTACTGCTATAGGCTGATGATGATGATGATGATTTTAGTGTTTACTTTTAAACATTAAAACTACCAACACTATTTGTTTTCATAGTATCCGTTAGTCACGAGTTTATACAAAAAACTCAGGTACATAATTATGTGGAATTTCAAATACATACAACAGAAAATTTGCCAGAGCCCTCATTCCATCCGCCAACTGCTAAAATAGTTTTCAGCTTTGGATTCTTGCTTTTCAACGCTGTAAATGCTCCATAGTTATCTGAAAATAAGGTGACGCACTTTAAGATCTTGAAACTCAATTCACACATTGACATAACCGTTTCGTATAAAAGCAGAACGGCATATTAACAAAACGTCCTTTCATGTCTACTACATATTTTCTATCTCTGAATAGCTAAATGGATCATCATCATCATCATCAGCCTATATTAGTCCTCTGCTGGACATAGGCCTCCCCCAACGAGCGCCACAGCGCGCCCTGTCTTCAGCTTGGAGCATCCAGCATCTACCTGCAGTATTTCGCAGGTCGTCATCCCACCTGGTTGGAAGGCGTCCTACACAACGTTTATCGAGTCGTGGTCTCCACTCAAGAGCACGTTTGTCCCAGCGGCCTTCGGTTCTTCGCGAGCCTACTGCCACTTCAGCTTGCTAATTCTCAGAGCTATGTCGATAACTTTGGTTCTCTGTCGGTTGTATTCGTTGCGAATCCTATCCTTCAGAGAAACTCCGAGCATAGCTCTTTCCATAGCTCGCTGAGCGACTTTGAAATACTTTGAATGGATTTCAAACGGATCGAGTTGAAATAATGCACATCTAGGGCGGTTCTAGATCATGATATGGTCTAGAACCAAATATATCTATAAATACCTCTACTAATAGTTCTATACATATCTATGCATATGATTCATTCGTTTACCAACTGATAAGAAGTTAGCTACCCATCGCGTATCGTTAGCTAACAAGAAACATCAAGTATCTACTACATCTTACTACATGAACACATCTTTGATATTATCCGATTACATTTCGTTTGTTGCGTCCTTATCTAGACTACTTGAGGTAGTTCGATTATCTAGACTATTATATTTATGACTAATTTATAGTGTTTAACCTTAACACTTTGACTGCGGTTTTTTTTCAACGACTGCGATCTTTTTTTTAACCTAAAAAATAAGTGCTGCCGCTCTACACAGCGCGGTTGTGTTGCGCCGCACATGCGTTTCGTTCGAAAAATATTACGGCTGTGCTGAGTCACACAGATCTGTATTTTCTCAGCCGCTGCGCTAGTGTGGATTTACGCATTTTAGTCACTTGTAGAAAACACATACTGTGTGATTTCAGCAGTCAAATTGTTAAAGAATATCCTATTATTTGGGGTTTAGGTATTACAAGTTTATCTTTGTCCCGGCTATTAACTAATAGTTGTTTTTGATTTTGGATTTTAAAAATGATTTTTTTTTCTAGCTATTTTATATTGAAAATACACGGTAATATCAAAATGCGGTCTAAAACTTGTCTTTGTTCATTAATTACCTAAGATACGTAATATTTTTTATTTTTCATAATCAGGTAGATTACAACGGCATGGCGTACATGAACCAGGCATATAATAGGCGTTTGCGTAATATTCTGATAATAAGGTCTCATAGATGGTATTTCTTTCTTTCAGTTCTAGAATTACATTATTTATTTGTTTACCAACGGATAAGAAGTTTGTTACCATCATTGCTGTGACGAAAGTAGTGTGACGACCTATGTTATTGCGGTTTCTTGTTTACCAACGGATAAGAAGTTTGTTACCATCATTGCTGTGACGAAAGTAGTGTGACGACCTATGTTATTGCGGGTTCTGGCTCATTTGTAGGGTAATGTAATTATACGTACCTATATCTCTGTATTGATACCTGTTCCAAGTATAAATAATAAATAAATAAATCATCATCATCATCATCATCAGCCTATATCAGTCCACTGCTGGACATAGGCCTCCCCCGATGAGCGCCATTGCGCCCTGTCTTCAGAATAAATAAATAATGCTGGACAATTCACACAGCATTATCTAGCCCCATGGTAAGCAGAGCTTGTGTTATGGGTACTAGATAACTGATATACATAATACTGTATATTACATAGATAGATATTTTTTTTATTATACATAGAAAACGACCAGAACACCCGGAACAAATATCTGCAGATCGTACACACAATTGTTCCGAGGCGGGAATCGAACCCGCAACCTCATGCGTCGCAGGCGGACCTTCGCCCACCGCGCCACATCGGTCGTCCTGTAGTATGCGTGGGTGCCACCAATGAAGACTGAAAATGGAAGTGATACAACCTTTGCAATGAGCAAAATTCTCAATGAAAGTGCTAGGAAGCCTAAAAACATAAATCTGTTCTGACGATCAATGCATAGATAAATGTTTTCTTCTTCTTTGGTTTCACTGCGGCCATTAAATACAAAAAAAAATACAAAATATTTATTTCTTTAAAAGTAAAAAAGTAAAAAAGTAAAAAATCATTTATTTCTTTAGGCTTACAAAATAAGCACTTAGACAAGTCATATTTTATACATTAAATTATTATCAAATAAAATTATTTTACTATTCACTTCAATTTTTTGTCCACTAGTGGAAGAAGTGAAAAAGAAACCACTAGCATGTTCATCTCTTATATGTCTAATACATGGTTATTTGCCTATTTAAGTCTAAATATAATATGATTCGATACATGTCAATATTTAAGTAAAGCTATGCACAATAACAAATTACTTACATACTATTGTCTGTGCGAAACTGAGCGACATCTGGCCAAGCATTAACATCATTGAGATAATCATTTAAGGAGTAGAAAGCCTTCTTGATGAGATTTATTTTTATGTAATCTTTAAATTTACGAATAGGGAGCTCAGTTGCTTCAGATGGAAGCTTATTATAGAAGCGCACGCTATTGCCCATAAATGATTTCCCTACCTTGTGTAATCTAAATGATGGGATGTGTAACTTGTTCTTGTTTCTTGTATTTCTATTGTGAACATCACACTTTTTCATAAGGCTATCCTTATTTTTGTGGGTATACATTAGATTTTCATAGATGTATTGCGATATTACAGTCAGAATATTAATGTTTTTAAATAATTCCCTCAAAGAATCTCGTGGCTTCAATTTATAAATAGCGCGTACCGCCCTTTTTTGAAGAACAAATATGGTCTGGATGTCAGCTGCCTGTCCCCAAAGCAAAATACCATAAGACATAATACTATGGAAGTAACTGAAATAAACTAACCTAGCTGTGTCTTCATTGGTAATATATCTAATTGTTCGAACTGCATAAGCTGCTGAACTAAGTCTACCTGCCAGAGCCTCTATTTGCGACCTCCACTGAAGAGAAGAATCAATATGTAACCCTAGGAATACAGTAGAGTCTACAAGGTGAACAATCTCATCCTTCAGCATTATTTTTGTTGGGAGTTCTCTTACATTCGGTAGCATGAATTTTATACATTTAGTCTTTTTAGCATTGAGTAGTAGATTATTGGCGGTGAACCAATCTAGTATTTGTGAAAGCGAATTATTTACATCGTCATAGTTATATTTATTTCTATCAACTTTAAAAATCAATGAAGTATCATCAGCAAATAAGACTATATCACAAAGATCTTTTGCTAAAAACGGAAGATCATTTACATATACTAAAAATAAAAAAGGACCTAATATTGATCCTTGCGGGACGCCTAGTTCAAGTTTTGATCTTTTTCTCTCTCTCTTCTCTTCGATCTTTTCTTTGATCGTTTTAACTTAATGTACAATAAATATAACAGTGTTTGAGATTCCCTTTTAAGTAAAAGAAATACCTGTGTTAGGGAATCTCGCTCTTCCAAAACAAATCATATAAAAGTAGATTAAGTTACGTAAATTAGATATACACAGAACTATAACAACTGTGGATGTGGCCATTATAGGCCTATTGTGATCGCCACTGAAATATGTATATTACATTACCATAGAATTGAGCCAGAACCCACAATAACATACTACTGACGAAAATGTTGCGTAAATTTAGGTAAATCGCGAGCAAATACGCATTCAACCGCAAGCGCAGCTAAATGCTGGCGTGGTCGGTTTACCCAAACACTTTGCATATAATATAATCATCATCAGCCTATGTTAGTCCACTGCTGGACATAGGCCTTCCCCAATGAGCGCCGTAGCGCCCTGTCTTCAGCTTGACGCATCCAGCATCCACCAGCAGTCTTTGTTTACCGAATTGTGGTCTCTACTCAAGAATACGTTTGCCCCAGCCAGCGGCCGGTCAGTTCTTCGCGAGATATGGCCGGCCCACTGCCACTTCAGCTTGCTAATTCTTTATAAGATAATATTAGAGTTATTTTCTTACTTCTTCCCGAATTATTCGGCAGATCAAGCCAGGGGTCCAAAGGTACCATCACCCCATTCTGCAGCCCAGCGAAGGCGTATATCACATGCGTACAGAGATCGGTATTGATGTTAGACACGTCGAACTTGCCCCAAGACGTCCTGTAGGTCGCCCAGGAACTATAGTAGCAGATTACATTTTCTGGAAACAAACGGTCAGTGTAATCTATCTATATATTATATAAAATAAATAAATAATGCTGGACAATTCACACAGCATTATCTAGCCCCATGGTAAGCAGAGCTTGTGTTATGGGTACTAGATAACTGATATACATAATACTATATATTACATAGATAGATATTTTTTATTATACATAGAAAACGACCAGAACACCCGGAACAAATATCTGCAGATCGTACACACAATTGTTCCGAGGCGGGAATCGAACCCGCAAACTCCTGCGTCGCAGGCGGACCTTCGCCCACCGCGCCACATCGGTCGTCATTTTTACATTTAAGATCAGCAGTGTACAACAGTACAATACAATACAAAAATCCTTTATTGTACACCATAATCAAATAAATAATTACAAAAATACATTATATGCGACAGGTACAATGGGCGGCCTTATCGCTTAGAAGCGATCTCTTCCAGGCAACCTTTGGATGGAAAGAATTATATGAATACCGCTATTTTCATTTCCGGACAACAAACTATATCTTCTAACCTTTACCTCAATCTTTGGTTTTCCCGGGTAGGTAAGTAATTATTTTCATTGACGGAAATATAAAGGAAAATGAAGCATTTAAGCAGAGGTCGAATTCTGCTAACCAATCGCTTTAACTACCATGGCAATGGAATCGTCGCAGAATCGTCCATAGATGAAAGTAACTCTAGATATGGCGTGCGGTGCTATTTGCACGAAGAGACTGTCTTCGTGCAAATAGCACCGCACGCCATATCTAGAGTTACTTTCATCTATGGACGATTCTGCGACGATTCCATTGCCATGGTAGTTAAAGCGATTGGTGTGCGAATGGTTGAAACCAACCTTGAAACATACACTTTGACTGCGATTTTTTTTCGACGAATGCGATCTTTTTTTTAACCTAAAAAATTCGTGCTGCCGCTCTACACAGCGGTTGTGTTGCGCCGCACATGCGTTTCGTGCGAAAAATATTACAACTGTGCTGAGTGACACAGATCTGTATTTTCTCAACCGCTGCGCTAGTGTGGATTTACGCATCTTAGTCACTTGTAGAAAACACATACCGTGTGATTTCAGCACTCAAAGTGTTAAAACGCGACCCATCCATCTGTAGTTTATCTCATCAAAGGTAAACAAAATGTGTTATTCTGAGGCGATAACATATTTATGGAAAAAATAATAATTTAGTGGAATTGTATAGGATTTTGGTAAAATAAAAATGTCTGACTTACTTCCACAGGCCGTATATGAACCGACAACGATCACAAACCACAAACAAATCTTGAAATCAAACATGTTCACTCAAAATCTCATTTTCATAAGACCATTATGGGTTTACTTCACTATTTATAAAGTCTATCATTATCTTAAGTGATTGTTATCTATTGATTAATTAGAATCGCTTAGAATCTTTGATAATTATTTGCATTTATCAAAAACCATTCATTGAAAATTACGTGGATAGACTACTTCCTTATCTATTTAAAAATCAAAACTATTATATTCACCACTTCCTTTACCTATGTATCTAATCTTGAAATTCCCTTCTTATTATGTATAATATTGTACCTTCATGGCCAGTTCATCCTAAGGTTGCCTGGATGAGATCGTTCTCAGCGATAACGCCGCCCTTTATACCTTTATTCTAAGTTTTTATTTCTGTATTGTTTTTTGTTTTGTATGGTATAATATATAAGTGTTTTCTATCTATGTACAATTTTAGTAAAATGTCGAGTCGTGTTCTACGTTATTGCAGAAAGAAAAACAGCAGAACGAACGTAAAGGAAGACCCTCCGATGAAGTAAGCGCAGACAAAGCGAACAAATCGACGTCACGAGCCAGAAGCCGTCCGATATTTTTCGATGCTCGCTCTCCAAAAATAAAAGTCGCAGCTACATTTTTAAATTCTCATTATTTCGCCAACTTGAAGCCTATGAAGCTTTCAGCGGATACACGCGAAAGTTTATTGTTTACAAGTGTTTTGAGCCGGGAATTGATTACGAAAATCCGGTCCGGTACTTCGCAAATAGCGAGCGAAAATTGAATTTTTAAACCCATATGCGGGCTTTTATGTCGGGGCATGGTCCTAGTTTTATTTGGGAAAACATTGCAGTAATAATTTAGCGAGGCCGACGGGCGTACGTACGCTCAAATAAAAGTCGAAAAAATGTCTCACACCACATGCGCTTTTTCGGGCCTACTCGCCGCGCCGCCGCATCGCCACTACACGACGTATATCTACGCCACTCGGCGTAGCTACGTAAATACATAGCTGGTGTCCGTAGTTTTTTCATCGAGGAACGTCCGAGGCAACTGGTAAATGGATTTCGTGTGGATTTCAAAAGTTCTTTGTTCGGGTATTGACTTTGGAAAGTTTAACGTTTTTCGTTGCGAAGAGACAGTTTGCTCGGCGCTAATTGCCGAGTCTGTTTGTGAAAGGGAAGTTATGAAACTCTGTTATAAACCCAAGATTTTTCATATCGTTTGTGCTTTAACGTTTACCAACATCGTCAATTTACCAACGATCGGGTAAATTGACCTCTCTATCAGAGGAGAGCTTGAGAGGAAGCTGTTAGACTTATTATTAACTAGCTGCTCCCCGCGGCTTCGCCCCCGTGGAAATCTATGTGTCAAATTGTTTAAATGATAAAAAGTATCTACTCTGGTTCTAAGCTACCTCTCCACCAATTTTCAGCTAAATCGGTCCAGCCGTTCTCGAGTTATAAGTGTTGTAACAAACACGACTTTCTTTTATATATATAGATTAGTCTCACTTCGGACCACAAGGCGTTAGAACGCGAGCTCATTTATATATTTATTTATTGAGATATTAACATAATTACAGGTTTTTACCAAGCCCTAAGGCGATTTATATCTACTTATATTGCCTTAATCAATAATTAAGGTCTCCAACCTTCCCATGGTCCTGCCAACCTTGCGGTTATACGGACCGAAACTGTGAGAAAGGAGTCACTCGGGTGACCCCAGACTCTACAAATCCTACGCTCTTTGTCCCGAACACTCTCCCCCTTCTGGGGCATGCCACATCACATCACAGACTTCATTGCCGGGCTGCTCCACCCCAGCTCGGTGCTGCTCTGTGCCCATCCCTGGTCGAAAACGTGCACTCCTCAACGCGCCGTGTCTTGTGCCATATTTTTGCAAACCTTTTCTATTTGCCAAAATTGGCCTCACTACTGACTAGATCCGAGTGGTATATCGGTCCCTCATGTCCCCCCTCCCTAACAATCCCTCGTAATAGAGCGTCCCTTTCCACCGCATACAAAGGACAGTCCCACAGAATATGATCCCTTGTCTCTCTCGTGTCCCCACAGCTGCACGCAGCTGTGTCGTTCAGCCTCATGTCGCACAGACGCCCCCTGAAGCACCCGTGGCCCGTCAGGAGCTGCGACACCTCGTGATCAGGTTCCACCCAGTGCGCTCTTATGCGCTCTCCCACATCTGGGAAGAACCTGTACAGGTCACGGCCCTTGTCCTCAGACTCCCAACGTGCCTGCCAGGTGTCGATGGTCGCCCTGTCAATGTCCCCCCTGAGCTTCCCGTGTACCTCTCTTGGCTCGCCCTCGGTCACTTGAAGTCTACGACCAGCACGGGCCAACAGCAGATCGGCCGGTAGGACTCCCGCAAGAACCGGCAGCGCAGCAGTGCTGCAAGACCTGTAGGCCTTCGTTAGAAGTACCAACGAAGGTCTCTGGGTCCTAAGCAGCACACTGCGGACCACATGGACGGAGGACCTGTGAGACCAAATCCTGGCCGCGTACGTGAGCACCGCTTCGTACGTCCCTCTGTAGAGCACCCTCAGAGCCCTGTGGCGGACCCCCCTCAGGGCCCTGTGGCGGACCCCCCAAATAATTAAGGTCTAATGTACATACCAGTACAAATCATCTGAAAACATGTGAAGGTTATAAGTAGTCTCAGTCTTCTTGTTTGTTACTATTTATTTTTAGCCATTCATGTCCCACTGCTGGGCAAAGGCCTCTCTCTTCTCCTTCCACATGTCACATGTTTTGTATTTTATTCAGTCTTGTTTGTTTTATTTTTAAGTGTGCAATAAAAGAATTTTCTATCTATCTATCTTCCACTGATTTGTTGAGTTTGTTACTATTTAAGTACAAATAATCGTAAACACGTGTCAGTTAGCATTGTAAGTGTTTTAGATATCATTAAGGTAGATATTATTGACTGCTCGTACTTGCAAGTGATTAGAAACTTTGAAATCATTATAACAAAATATTCCAGATTAAAAAATTAATTGTACCTTGAAACTACACATATTCATACGCTCCTATTTATTATTTTATAAAATGTATATATAATTTGTTGAATATAATACCTACTTATCGATAAGATTTCTTTCTCTCTTATTATTTACTATTTAAACAGAGCTTTCTAGAAACTCGGCTCACGTCCACTCTCAGTACCGCCCACGCCCTGCTTGGGTACTAGGTATTGTGTTTCTTATACATTACCTAGATACTAAGACCTATAAATGTACACAATGATGCAATAAAATAAATATGAATATGAAGATGTAACTGACATCTCTATAAATGAAAAAAAATCTATTTGAATTTGTAAAACTAAGTTGGAAAATGGAGTAACAAAGTATCAAAATTCCTAGTTCTATATATTAGTTTCTGAAGTTCGTATTTCTTTCTTCCTCCTAATATTCCTCATTTCTGCATTTGTTGCAATTCCAACATTTGTGAAATTGCATGAATTCAAGCAGAAAAAGAAATAAAACGATAATGCTTCGACGAGTTGTGAAAAATCGTTTGATATTTCAAGCTTGCTGCACCTCAATGTATGCTAACAAACTGGGAAATTACCATTATTTCTCGAAAGTAAAAGTGTTGGTGAGTTTTTATTTAGTTAGCAATAAATACATTTTTAGAGATGAACTCGATGAGAAGAACACTTGTGTAATTTTTCTCGTGTAACTCTTGTTTTTTTTAATTATTTAACATAACTAAGTTTTTATAATTGAAAATAAATTAAATGAAAAATTCATCCCACCTGGCCGGAGGGCGTAATTGCCGAGAGGCAATCTCATGATTATCTTTGGCAAAATGGCAGTTTATGTTTGTTAAGTTCAATGTCTTCCAGTTCTCTGGGCGCGATTATCTCGTAAAGGTATGTGTTCGTTTGTGTGAAAGTTATTTGCATTCGAGAAAAAGTTTCCGTTAGCCGTGCGTTCTTTTGATTCGTAGATCGACTTCAGTCCTTATTTCACGAGTACGTTCGAGAACCATTAGTAAATCTGCCACGCACGTTAAAATTGTTTAGGGTCGGACGATTGCTAACGAGTGGTATTGGAATTTGTATGAACTGTGTCGGTTTTTTGACAACCCGTCGAATTCGATGTAGCTGGCGACGAGCTTTGATTGCGTTTCCAATAAAAAATATATTGTTTTATCTGCAGCTCTTAATCGAAGTCATCGCTATTGAAGTTTTGGAAGCAATAGCTATCTAGAACATATTCATGACACTTTGTATCGAGAACCATTAACTACATATTCCTACATAAAAGTTCAAAGCCCGTAAAAATCAGTCGGTTTAGGTAATGGAACCTTTATACTATTATTACTATAAATATATATTATTAATTATTATTTATATTTATATATTATTATTCTAAGTATTTATTTCTGAATTGTTTTCTGTTTTGTATGGTATAATAAATAAAATAAATAATGCTGGACAATCCATACAGCATCATCTAGCCCCGAACTAACTCAAAGCTTGTGTTATGGGTACTAGATGATTGATATATGTATGTACATAATGCAATACCGGAGATATTTTGCCTTTTGATAAAACGGAACAAATTTCTGTAGATTATACAAACAATAGTCCCGAGGCGGGAATCGAACCTGCAACCTCCTGCGTCGCAGGTGGACCTTCGCCTACCGCGCCATAGAGGTCGTTGTATAATAAACTTTATTAGGTATATTAAATTGATTAACACGCGGGTCAAAGAAAAGCAAAACCAGGTAATTTTTTTATATTATTTATTTTCTCAAGTGAAGCGACTTTGATGTCCACACAATTCCTCGCGTAATGAGCTCTTGTTTAGATATTTAATGTAAATCAAAGCAGATATACATTTTTTATTTTTTTTTACAAAAAACCTCTTTACATTTACGTGCCATTTAAAAAATATATATTGTTATTATTATATATTAATAGCCCTATTTCACTACCTGACAAGCGTTGTGTTACAGAGCGGTGGCCAACTTTGGGTGAAACTAAATGATATAAGGAGAACGAACACTCTAAAATAAAGCCGGTCCAACATAGTTGAGCTTCAAAAAATTTAATCAATCTGTATTTCACTTATGATTAATCAAATTATTTTCAATGAGAATGTGTCTAATAGTGATTAATTAGCATCGATGCGAATGTGATAGAATACAGGCCCAGCATTAGCTTATCAAGAACCTCCCCAAGTTCCTTCGCATCTCCATAAGTCTTCTCAGCGTCACTTTCCATCGCCTCGAAGTGGCTGGAGGCAGTCGCTTCTTCATCTTCATCGTCTTGACGCTGGTACTCGCTTAGGGATATCTGAAAAAATATGTGGTTTTATCACTACATAGAATAATATAAACTCGCTTCCCGCTGTCTATCCCTATGTATTGAAAATTGAAATGAATTTATGCTACGGATTTTGATGCGGTTTTTTTTAATAGCTAGAGTGATTCAAGATGAAGGTTTAATGTATAATACATACATAATACATGTATAATACATGCATTTGCACGCTGGCGAAGCCGGGCCGGTCGCTAATACAATAGATTCCATGGATGGTTATTTTTTTTATATACGACCAGAGCTCGAGTTAGTAATTATGCCTAGGTTTAGAAAATATAAAAATCAAATCATGGTAAATATCCCGTTTTAAATGACTTTAGTGTTAATAACCAATATAATAATAAATAATTTCAAAAGTTTTAGCTGCTGATATTTTGGATAATATACTATATATCTTTATGAATGCCTATGTGTTTTTCTAATATGTAAGCTATATTATAGTGAAGTTTCAATAAAATCCATTCAGTAGTTTTTACGAGAATGAGTAACAAACATCCATCCATCCATACTTACAAACTTTGACGTTTATAATATTAGTAGGATACCTTGACAGGTGGCAATACGAAGACTACTCTGAACAGCCAGAAAGTGAGGATCCCTTGCATGCAGCGGGTTTTGCAAAGCTTCTCTGCATAGGGCGAGGTCAGGAAAACGTGGACGAGCAGCGCTATTAAAACTCCATACATGACTGTCATGTAGAAAACCACTGAAAAAATAAGATATCTAATTAATATAAAAAAGCTTAAATTGACGACTCTCGATTTTGAAAAACTCTGTGGCGTGGTGGGTAATGGTCCGCCTGCGACGCAGGAGATTGCAGGTTCGATTCCCGCTTCGAGACAATTGTGTGTACGATCTGCAGATATTGTGCCAAGGCGAGGAAATCGAACCTGCAAATTCCTACGTTGCAGGACGACCTTCACCTACCGCGCCACATTGGTTGACAAATAAGGTA
Source organism: Eupithecia abbreviata (assembly GCA_943735965.1). Lineage (NCBI taxonomy): Eukaryota > Metazoa > Arthropoda > Insecta > Lepidoptera > Geometridae > Eupithecia > Eupithecia abbreviata. The sequence goes on from OX030996.1 coordinate 4,151,692, forward strand.
CATGTGCAAAAATATGACAATAGCAGATACATTGCCTTCAGTCATTTCCATCTAAGTGGTAGACGAGCTGGCTTAAACTAAAATATAACTTTTTTTTTTACTCCCCCAATAAGCGCCACAGCACCCTGTCTTCAGCTTGCCGCAATCAGCGTCTACCTGCACTCTTCCAGCAGTTTTTGTAGTCTTTCAGTTTTTCGTGTAGGTTCTAGTTTTAACTATTTTAAGGCGAATAATATTGCTCCTACCTATATGGGTCTCGTGTCTCGAAATAAATAATTTTATACCTATTAATTATATATTAAATGTGTCAGTGGAGCATTAAATGCTGATCCGGTGTTCTCGCTGTTCTTTTCCGTAAGTAAAAAAAAGTAAAAGTATATTTTATTTCATGAAATACATGTGTAGTGTATACAGGTGTTGAGGCATAAATGTGATTCAATGTATTTCTACCGTTAAGTGTGCAATCAAGTCAGATTTACAATTTGTGTATAATGAATTTAAATTAAAATGTATAGATATAATTAAAATTAAAAAAAGTGTAGATAGGAATAAAACAGATAATAAGAATTGATTTTAAAACAAAAGTCAGACTTAAAAATAACGAATGTCATGGAGTGGTTAAATCTTTGTCAGTAATAAATTCATTAATGGTATAGTAACATTTGCTAGAAAGTATAGTTTTAAGTTTTCTTTGGAACTCCAATCTCGGCAATAGTCTTATGCACTTTGGTAGTTTGTTATATATAGACGGGGCCATACCAAAGATAATAATAAGCTTTGTACTGTTTTGTAATTGAATTGTAATTGTCATTACTTTGTATTGTTTTATATAAAAAAACGTAGTGTAGGACGCCCTCCGACCAGGTGGGATGACGACCTGCGAAAGACTGCAGGTAGATGCTGGATGCGGCAAGCTGAAGACAGGGCGCTATGGCGCTCATTGGGGGAGGTCTATGTGCAGCTATAGGCTGATGATGATGATGATTGTTTTATATTTTAAAGGGCAAATAAACAATTTCTTAAACTAAAAAGGCCTAAAACATCGAGTTATCTACTGGCACGATAAGGGCAAATGAGGGTGAATAAAAAGTTTTCCCGAAACGATTACGAACTTGAAAGGTATCGTGTTCAGCTAATCGCCACAATCGTGTCAGGGGCCGAGTTCATTGCTTCTCTTTTCTAACATTTCCATTTGTTATGTCGAAGATGAGTTGCATAAAAAACGCAATGGCATCAAAAATCTTTATATGTATTTATATAAAAATCTATGGCTGTTCGTTTGTCTCGCTAAAACTCGAGAACGGCTGGGCCGATTTAGCTGATTTTGGTTTTGAAATGTTTGTCATAGTCCAGGGAAGGTTTAAACCGTGAGTTAAAACATGGTAAAATTGCGCAGAAATTTCCACGCGGGTGAAGCCGCGGGGCGCAGCTAGTCTATAATAAAATACCGGCTATATACTAACTGACGAAGAAAAAGACCAAATATTTGAAACCAAATTGAAGCAATACCTTTTACATAAATGCTTTTATGATTTAAATTAGTTTTTAACTAAAAATTATTTAATAAAATAAAACTATATAAAACACTTTGAGTGCTGAAATCACACCCTATGTGTTTTCTACAAGTGACTAATTTGCGTAAATCTACACTAGCGCAGCGGCTGAGAAAATACAGATCTTTGTGACTCAGCACACCCGTAATATTTTTCGAACGAAACGCATGTGCGGCGCAACACAACCGCTGTGTAGAGCGGCAGCACGAATTTATTAGGTTAAAAAAAAATCGCAGTCGTCGAAAAAAAATCGCAGTCAAAGTGTTAATATAGTTAGTTATATATACTTTAACAATAATTACACCTACAAAAGTTGTCAAAAATTTCAATGAATACTTAATTTAAATTAATCTTAGGTAGTAAGAACAAAAACAACTTACGTATAGAAGGAACGCTGTGCGTAGGCACCAGACTGTCTATAAAGCTGAAGAAGACACAGATGATGATCACGCAGCCTGCGTACAAGGATTCTCTGGTCGGATCCAGCGGTTCGCCACAGAAGGACAGGAGGACGAATGTCATTAGTACTGAAAACATGGATAACATAAACATTACACATTATGAATACAGGACTGCACGTACCTAACAATTATGTATACGCGCGCCGAAGACCTAGGCTACTGCAATTCCGAAGGCAAGAACTAACCTCCTGAGCAAGTCCCCATTCACACGAACGCCTAGTTCATCATCATCATCATCATCATCATCAGCCTATATTAGTCCACTGCTGGACATAGGCCTCCCCCAATGAGCGCCATAGCGCCCTGTCTTCGGCTTGACGCATCCAGCATCTACCTGCAGTCTTTCGCAGGTCGTCATCCCACCTGGTCGGAGGGCGTCCTACACTACGTTTACCGAGTCGTGGTCTCCACTCAAGAACACGTTTGCCCCAGCGGCCGTCGGTTCTTCGCGAGATATGGCCGGCCCACTGCCACTTAGCTTGCTAATTCTCCTAGCCTAGTTACAGGAAACTAATAATACATGAGTTTTTTTTAATTACCGGATTCTCGCATTTCAAATTGCAAGACGCATTCTTGTATTCCTGATTTACATAAAAATGAAATTGACAAACAATAATTTTAAGTAAAACTAATGTTAATAATATAGGGTACATTTTAATGCATATTAGAAAATTATAAACTTTTGAGAGGTGAGAAATTGAGCACTATTAAAAATGAGTTCATGTGGTCCGATCCGTAGGACGAAGCGGAATTACAATTTCTTGTAATCCGATTAATCGAACTAATAGGAAAAAAAAGTTCATGTGGCCCAATCGGTAGGACAAAGCGGAATAAAAAATCCTTATAATCCGATTAATCGAACTAATAGGAAAAAAAAGTTCATGTGGTCCGACAAAGGCAGTAGGACCATGTGGCCAGAGGGGGTCTTTCGCTGTGCAGATGAGGACGTTGATATGTATTTTATATGTCCTTGCCAAAATTCAGATGCTGTTTTAAAATGTTTTGATAGGAGACATAGAAATACGTAAAAATTGTTAATTTTAAGCTTAGTATCTTATTTTAATTATTATGTAGCAAAATAAAGAAGTTAAATTTAATAAAACTCACTTATTACTTAATAATAAATTGTAATTACTGGTTATGTGACTTCTGTTAATTTTAGTACACTACTAAAGTCATTTAAAACGGGATATTTACCATGATTTGATTTTTACGATCACGGTATAATGTTATTCCGTGATCATGGCGCATGAAACTGTGCCGAAATATTGGAAAACTCAAAAATCAAATCATGGTAAATATCCCGTTTTAAATGACTTTAGTGTTGATAACCATGATAGTTTCAAATGTTTTATAGTACACTAGTTGCGTCCCGCGGTTTCACCCGCGTGGTGATAGATATTCTGGATAATACACAATATATCTTTATAAATTGTAGACTATGTGTAATTCTGATATGTAAGCAATTAATGAATGGATTTTGATGAAACTTCACAATAATATATATTGTGAAGTTTCATCAAAATCCATTCAATAGTTTGTGCGTGAAAGCGCAACAAACATACTTACATACATCCTCACGAACTTTCGCGTTTATTATATTACTAGGATAAGTCCTCACAGTCAGGGTAATCTCTAAGAAATTTAATAATATCCCAAAAAAAATTGATTTCGGCGGGACTTGAAATCACCCCCAAACTTCCCTCAGCACGGGAAACCTCTAAACAACTGAGCACAAATAAGATTTTTAGCCAAAATAGTTCTCACCTATAAGTGGCGTATAAAACGCAATGTTATGAGTGGTTGCTTTCCTTTTCAGTTCAATAGTGATGGTAAATCTATCGCTTTGATGGGTGACGTTGTCTAAACCATTGCCCAGTACCCTGTTCCATACAGCCCCGTCGTAGGAGTGACTCACGTATGACATATCCCAACTACCGGATGGTGTCCTTTGATCGAGGTGTTTGATCTGTTGTGAAAAAAGGTTTTAAGTGTCGCAATCTCAATAAAGAACTTGCTAGAAAGAGTTTTGAGCTTTATTTAATCGGTTATACAATGAACGATATTTTATGTTATCCCTCAGACTGCGGAAAATACAAAATCAGGTTTTTCAAAAATTCGCGCGACTGCGGAGCGACCTTCTGCAGGCCGCTCAACCCGCATCGGTTTTGGCGCGTAGTAGCAGCAAATAAACTATTGCTACACTGTTCTATCATATATCAATGGCTTCCTTGAAAAACAAAGACAGGTAGTGAAGCATGACCGATGACATCATATAACTAAATATATGATGTCATTATAGTATAACTTAAATGTTTTGATAAAAATATCACCGACTTCGAATCTTTAAATTTAAGATTGTTTTAAAGTTTTGCGTTAGGAAATATTAATCCCGCGGGAATCACATTTTTAAAAGACCACCTCGGAATCATTCTCTATACAAGAGAAGAAAAAAAATACTCTTATCGGTCGAAATGGAACAGAACAAAGAATACTAGGTACTGCCATCCAAAATATAAAGGTTTCTATGACGATATATCTACAATTGGCTTATTCTACTAATTAATTTAAATCCCCGTTGACGGGGATTGTCAACGGGAATTAATGAACTTTTTGTTCATTTATCAAATAGGAAAACGCTTACCAACTGCAGTTTACTGTCCTTATCCCCCATTTCTTCAATGAAGATCCTCTCATGGACTTCCCATGGTTCTATGGCTAATAAGCAGGTGTACTCATCGTGTGGCCACCTGGAATATTCATAATCATCATCAACCTATGTTAGTTCACTGCTGGACATAGGCCTCCCCCAATGAGCGCCATAGCGCCCTGTCTTCAGCTGGACGCATCCAGCATCTACCTGCAGTCTTTCGCAGGTCGTCATCCCACCTGGTCGGAGGGCGTCCTAAACTACGTTTACCGAGTCGTGGTCTCCACTCAAGAGCACGTTTCTCTATCTTGTGTTATGGGTACTAGATGACTACTAGTACATTCATACAACACTGGTGTCTAATACATGTTTGTTTTGCTCATATAAATATAACGTTGATTGCAACAGTCCAAAGTTAGTAAAAACTGTTTCAATTTATAAATGCTAGTTGTTTATTACTTTCTAAATAACTTTACCTGATCAACTCGTCAGGATCTGCAGTGCAATGGCTACTGACTTCGGCTTGAAAGTGGAAGGTGCATTCTCCACTGTATACCATCGAGATAAGGTCGGGATTTTCCGTGTCGAGCGTGTCGATGCTGTCTGAACTGAAAATAAAAACTTTGAAATATTGACATGTATCAGTTTTTTCCCGTTGGATACTCCTGCGGTGTCATCATCAGCACATATAATGTCTTCTGCTGGGCATGTTTATACCAAACAAGAGAGGTTTCCCATAATCACCATGCTCTTCCTCTGGTAGTTCATTTAATCGGCTCTTACAGAATCTACGGGCTGAGTTGCGAGGAGAATCTTAGGCCACGTCTGTCAACCGTCATAGCTTAAAAAAGATTATATTTAAATGATAAATCTAAACTATAGCTATTTTGCTGCTATTTACCTAAAAACATTGGAAAATTGACAAAACATAAAATAAAAGAAAAACATTTTCCCATAAAAAAATGTTTATATTATAGTTTCGTATCTGTCAAACATTGAATGTTACGCGGTACGAAGTTCTCTGGTCAGCTAGTTATGTAATAGAAATGTATGTGGAGGCAATAAATGAATATAGAAACGTTAATCTTACGAATATCAAAACGTACTTCATAACAAAGAACATCGGCCTCCAGATCTGTCCTTGTCTGAACTTCACACTCGTGGTCCCGTTGAACTTGCTGGGGTTCCATGCCATGCTGTCATCAGTCCAACTCTGTAAACATAGCAGAAAATTAACAAATCACAAACACACACGCAAAAGTACCTAAGTATATGTATATTATTATTTATTTTTTAGCCATTATTGTCTCACTGCTGGGCAAAGGCCTCCCTTTTCTCCTTCCACTACGCCATGATGGAAGATGTGCCTCGAGCTCGTGACGCCATCTCATCCTGGGCCTTCCACGTCCCCTCTTAGCGTTGGGTGGGCTCCACTCTGTGGTGGTCTTTGCCCACAAGTCGCTGGACATACGGCAGACGTGTCTGGCCTAATTCCACTTCCTCCGGCTTCCGTAGAACCTAAGTATAGAAGTGTAAAAAAATTTAAAGACTGCAGGTAGATCCTGGATCTGTCGAGCTAAGGACAGGGCGCTACGGCGCTCATTAGGGGAGGCCTATGTTCTACTGTGGACTATTTATAGGTTGATGATTATGACGAAATTGGGATTGAAGATACTACTAACCGGAAAAAACATTGTCTTTTTGCGACTATACGAATCCTATCCTCCAGAGAGACACTAGGCAATCTAGGCATCTTACCATCACCACACCCAAATAAGTAGTCAGCTTTGTACTCCTAGCGTCGAATGTAACATGCGAGACCACGATGCCTAGCTTGACGTTCACGGTGTGTGCCGGCGGGACGGAAGGCAGGCGCATCATGAGCAGGCTTCGCTTCAGTTCCTCTAAGTTAGATAGCTTCGGTTCTACAGCTTGGGAGTTCGGTTTTGTTTCTGGAAGATATAAATTTTTTATTAATACTAACTCTCATCACTTTTAATTTTTTATAAAACAAAAGCCATAAAAACTTAGTCGTGCCTTCATTTATTCCGTGATCATGGCGCATGAAACTGTGCCGAAATTTTGGAAAACTCCAAAATCAAATCATGGTAAATATCCCGTTTTAAATTACTTTAGTGTTAATGACCATGATAGTTTCATGAGTTTTAAAATTACCATACTTGATCATTAAACAAAAGGCCAATACAGGATTTACTCAGGTAATCTATCATATCTTATTGTGTGTACACTATTGCTTTAAAAAAATAGAAAAAAAAGAACAGAAATACAGTTAGTCAACGTATCGTACTATATACAGTTCTACGTAAATAAATAATATAAATAAATAATAACTATATACGTAGGTATCTATATATAGTTCTATCAATAGGTTATGAGAGTTATTGATTCAAAAGTCAAAGTGCTTTTTTTTCTTTAGATCTTACAAGACTATGGACAAGTGAAATACATATATTAAATTACATAAATTTTATCGTAAGTGTTATATGATTCACAGCAACAGTGTATGAGAAAACTCGAAAAATAATTCGAGCACTCAATCGCTGATGAGCCGTACCTATGTTTTTTAAAATCTGTAATAAATCTAAGTATATTTATAATTCTAATATATAATTATAAATTAAAAATATTCTATATAAAATTAATTAGACAAGAATTAGCAAGCTGAAGTGGCAGTGGGCCGGCCATATTTCGCGAAGAACCGACGGCCGCTGGGGCAAACGTGTTCTTGAGTGGAGACCACGACTCGGTAAACGTAGTGTAGGACGCCCTCCGACCAGGTGGGATGACGACTTGCGAAAGACTGCAGGTAGATGCTGGATGCGGCAAGCTGAAGACAGGGCGCAATGGCGCTCATCGGGGGAGGCCTATGTCCAGCAGTGGACTGATATAGGCTGATGATGATATTTATAATTATTTATTTAATGAGAATTTTTGCAAATCACTTTGAGTTTTGTTGTAGAAGCGTATATACATTAAAATATTTAACATTTATCTTGTGTAGCCTAGTTGTGGGCACATCAAGTTCATTAATATTTCTAGTACTTAAGTTATGTACGAGTATATCGCTATTTTTAGGAAACCGATTATATTTTTATGAGTGTAAAACAAGTTTTCATACATATTGACATGCATCGCTATAAATGTACTGTGAAGTGTGTACTGTGTAGTGTCTAACTCAGCGTTGACATGGCTTTCCTTCCACTTGTCTCTTAACTGCTCAAAGTCAGCTCAGTCTGCTCAAATGAGTTTGATGCTCAAATAAATACTCTAATTTGATTTTATTTCAATTCCTACATGAGATTTGAATCATAAAGCAGGACTTACCATTAAACTCATCAGGGCCAGGACAATCGTACAAGAACTTGGCTTCCACACCGGTCCAGGACGCAAAGCTGAAGTACTTGATGGGAAGCGTATTAGGATCGTAATAGCTTAGGAGATGTTGGCTGTCTCCTTCCTTACCGAACTCTACTAGACCGTCTGGAATTAAAATTAATTGATTAATCAACAAATACCAAATATTAGAAGATAAATCGTACTTATAGTAAAGTAAAGTAAAGTGAAAAATCATTTATTTCTTTAGGCTTACAAAATAAGCACTTAGACAAGTCATATTTTATATAACTACAGCTAAGGAGCTCGATAAAAAGAAAGATGAGCTTAGTGGCTAACAATTGACGACCTCAGTTGCGCGGTGGGCGAAGGTCCGCCTGCGACACAGGAGGTTGTGGGTTCGATTCCCGCCGCGACAATTGTGTGTACGACCTGCAGATATTTGTTCCGGGTGTGCTGGTCGTAATCTATATTAATATTTATAAAAAAATCTATCTAATCTACATAGATAATGCTGTGTGGATTGGAAAGAAGACAACTCGCACGATTTTGGAACCATGATTTTGGATGGAAGATCATGATATTGTATGGACATGATACACAGATATCTAGATCTCTATGACATGATAGCATACTGAATATAGTATCTACCTTGCGTAGGTCAAGACACCGCCAACGTAGACTACGTTGGCGGTGTTTTGACCTCCGAAAAGTTCCCTCGTACCTTTAGTAACAAACTAGGAATCACCGGGAATTCAATCAACACCCTAAAAACTGAGTATTAATAGTCGAAATTTGCTTGGACGACAGTTGATACTGAGAAAATATTATCATGGCAGAATAAGCAGTTCAAGTCGAAGTTCAAGCTGCATAACATTTCGCCTTCGTCCGAAACTTGGTCGTTTGGTTATTAAGGGTCCGGCGACCCTCGCTTGCAAAAATGGCTCCGAATATCGCTGTCCCTGTTTAACCCTTGCGCCGCGCCACATGCGTGCGCGATAGCAATATTAGCCGTTAAAAATTTGGTTTGTTCCGTAATACCAAAAATTATGACTGAAAACTTTTTCTATTCTTCATAAAGTATTGTTATTCTGTAACTAGACAATATAAGCTATGTTCCTTAATAAATAAAACGTAAGATATTGATGTTTTTTAATACGAAACAAATAGCAAGAAAACTTGTCCATTTTCGCATAAAAATGTGCAAAATGAGATTGGCTTTCATTTCATTTTAGGAAAATATTATGAAAAAAAAAACTATTTGGGAACCTAGATAAATACTATTTTAATACAAATAATGCAATATTATAGTGGAAATATGCTTGAATTAGAAATAATTTTGGTATTACGTTTGTATGAAGAATTCGTCCCTCTGGAGGCCCCTTAATGAATTGTTATTATTTTCTTAAATTTCTTCATCATCAGCCTATGTTAGTCCACAGCTGGACATAGGCCTCCCCCAATGAGCGACACAGCGCCCAGTCTTCAACTTGACGCATCCAGCATCTACCTCCAATATTTCGCAGGTCATCATCGCAAGTGGTCGGAGGGCGTCCTACACTACGTTTACCGAGTCGTGGTATCCACTAAAGAACACGTTTGCCTCAGCGGTTGTGGGTTCTTTGTGAGATATGGCCAGCCCACTGCCATTTCAACTTGCTGATTCTTAGAGCTATATCGATTATTTCTAGATAAATTTCATAGTTATAAGCATTACCTTCATATATCTTGATGTAGAAAGCAGTGAAGTCAATAGGCGACAAGATTTTCGGTGTCTTCGCTGAGCTCTTTGCGTTCTTCTTCAAGTTCAGGCGTAGCTCTGTGAACTTGTTTCCACCGCCTCCTACCACTGAAAATTGAGATACATAGATTATTACGTTCATCATCATCATCAGCCTATATTAGTCCACTGCTGGCTGGATATAGGCCTCCCCCAATGAGCGCCATAGCGCCCTGTCTTCAGCTTGACGCATCCTGGCATCCAACATCTCCATGCAGTCTTTATTGCATCATCATAACGTTATTGCATCATTCATTAATACAGAAAACAATTAAACAAACACTTAATACTCGAATTTGCACTGAGGTATAATACAACACAGTAACATTTTGAGTGCTGAAATCACACGGTATGTGTTTTCTACAAGTGACTAATTTGCGTAAATCCACACTAGCGCAGCGGCTGAGAAAATACAGATCTTTGTGACTCAGCATAGCCGCAATATTCTTTGAACGTAACGCATGTGCGGCGCAACACAACCGCTGTGTAGAGCGGCAGCACGAATTTTTAGGTAAAAAAAAAGATCGCAGTCGTCGAAAAAAAATCGCAGTCAAAGTGTTAAGACCCAAGCAAAGAGACAACGGTATAGGTAATAAATTAAATTAAATGACTCTCCCCATGAAACATTTCCACAGGGGAGAGGTCTTCTACCTGCTATAGTGTTTAGGATGGTGTTGGGGCTGTCGCGTACCCTGCGCATCAGGGATGCGGTTTTTTTACGGAGGATGGCAGCAAAGCCATCCGTCTGGTATTCCGCAAACATTCCCGATGCACTGCAAAACCGAGGCAGTCCCAACATCGTCCTAAATATACATATTATTGTACTGTACACATAGGGTCTCCAGCATCTGTTTGGTGTAGCTGATCCATAGGTTCCCGGTGTAAAAACCCTGGCTTTAAAAAGCGTTACCTTCACTTCCTCTGTTAATGGCGGACCGCCTGCCCTGGGTGAGTGAATGTGTTGTTAAGGCTGGAGTGAATGACGATTGATCGGTCACTAAATGAGCTGTTTCTTCTTGTTGTCTTTAATATTGTTGTTTGCCTAAACAATAACTATTTTGTAAAAAGATTTCGTTCAGGGTCTTAACATACCTATTTCGTAGACCGGGTCAGTAGGCCCAGGATTTTCGATAGGCGACAGCAGAATATGCCCATTGCTGGCTGCTTGTATAGCTATGTGCATCTCAAAGTAAGGGTCTGACGTGTCTCCTTGTATTTTCACCTGAAACATAGCATTCTTGTTATTAATATTTCCACTTTAGATAGATAGATAAAAACATTTTATACCACACACAACAGTGAATAATACAGAATATACTAATATAATATATAATAATAATACTTAGATTGAGGAAGTATAAAGGGCGGCCTTTAATGCATATGCATGCATCTGCATCAGCGAGCTGCTGGCCTTCCTGGAGGACATCGGGTGGTTAGACTAGCAGCCACCCCCCCCCCCCCCACCCCCCCTCACCCGACACGCAAAAAGGGACCACCGGCGGCCAAGTTGCGGAAACCAGTCCAGAAACAAACAAGCAAGCAATGCATTATTTTAACATCAATACCTAAGCTATTAGTTGTCTATCATCAATACCTTTCTTCTTCGTTTTAACAAGATTTGTAGTGTTCATCTAAGGACATATTTATCCTTAGCTAATTTTAAAAACAACTAACTTTCGTAATATTTTTATAATGATTATAATAATGTAATTTAAATTCCTTTACCTCTTGAGGCTTACAAAAAAGCACCTATACCTGTATCATGACATGACATGTATCTATATATATAATACCTTGGCATGCTGAAGCAGCGTCTCGTCAATTCTGTAGAAGGTTTCGTAGTTGTAGCCGTGTTGACAGATATGCTCGCTGCACTGCGTTGCCACTGAAATCCAGGATATTGTGTTAAACTCTAATCAACATATTCTAGTTTTACCTACGCTAACAATAGGCGTTTCAGTAGGTACGGTGTAAGTGCCTTTTCACACGAACCGGTCGCCTTAGGATAGCTGTTGTACGCTGGGTATTCATATCAAATAAAAAAAAAAAAAAAAACTTTATTTTGTAACATAATACAAAGGAAATATATAATATTTCTTTTATTGCATCATTGTGTACATTTGTAGGTCTTAGTATCTAGGTAATGTATAAGAAACACAATACCTAGTACCCAAGCAGGGCGTGGGTGGTACTGCGAGTGGACGTGAGCCGGGTTTCTAGAAAATTCTGTTGTTAGATTTTATTAGATTTCAGCAGAAAAATACAATTCAATAACATCGTTTTAAGTAAATAACATAGATTATTAAGCCGACTTTTTCTATTTTTAACATCAATTGTCGTTAAAAAACTCATTTAATTTAAATCATAATAGAATTTGTGTAAAAGTTATTGTTTCAATTTGGTTTCTAATATATAATTTGGTTTTTACCTCGTCTTTTAGTATATCGAGTTCTCTCTATCTTATTGTAGATATTTGATGCCATTGTGTTTGGTTGGGTAAACGGTGCCAATTACAGTGTACGAGCTATGGTACGAGAATAATGTAAACTAAAATCAATATTTTTATGTTCATGGGTTCACCTGCATGCTACTGAATGACACTATTACATATTCTGTGAGGGGGTTACCAATTAATGCTTCTGTCTGTACATGCCTATAAAATTAGCCACCGGGAATCTGGCACTGGCTACCCGGAAACTGAGTCGTATGAAAGAAAAAAATAGGCACTAAGTCTAAATAAATAGGCCAGAACTATATTAAAGAACTCTGTCCTCGTTCGAACTCTCAATTCCGAAAAAAGCCAATTTTTTGTTACCATTATGAAAGATATAATATTTTTTATAACTTTACTTACTTTACTTTACTTTACTTATATAATTTTATTACATTATAAATATTGTTGGACACAATTCACACAGCATTATCTAGCCCCATGGTAAGCAGAGCTTGTGGTATGGGTACTAGATAACTGATAAACATAATACAACTGTGTAGGCCGTTTTAGTTTTGCGGCGTTTTTAATGTTAATTTGGATAAAAAAAATATGAAACCATCTTGTGATCATTTTCTATACAATAGCGAAAATCTACGAGTATTAGTCGTCACAGTTTTTTTATATGTAGAAAATACTCGGACTTACTGGCATAAGTGAACGTGTAGTTTTCATTTGTAGCCGCGGATAAATCAATTTTTCCTACCACAAAACACAAAAATAATAAATCCACTCTCACAATCATTTTGAAAATATTTTATACACTAATAGTTTAATTGGCACACTTTAGTCAAGTATTTAGCACTCATAGAAATAAGCACATTGGGTGGCACAACACAGCTCATGGAATAAATGAATGTCGAAGAAGATTATGGGACGGACTAGCGGTCGCGTGCGGATTTGTTCGCATGATTCATTTTTGAAAGACAATACTACATATGTAAATTATTAGAATTAATTCAGTTCTAAATCTCAAATCAAATTTAACGCATTCACTGCTTAGTCTTTGTGTGTGTAAAAGTAAAAAATATAATACTTTTTATTTTTATTCAATTTAGAATAAGCAAGATGCTTAACGCTTTCAGATTTCAGTTTTCAAAAACTTAATTTCTTTAGGCTTGCAAAATGATAACTTAGTCAAGTAAAATTTTATTTAATTTTATTTAGGTAAACTATTATAAGGTGTTTTCACTTCATTTTTTGTTAATTGTAGATTTGTTGTCTATCTATTCTTTGTTATGTTTGCCTGAGAGTGATTGCTCTCTGCGATAAGGCCGCCTTTTGTACTGTTTTTTTTATAAATTAGATTTCTTATTTACTTATGTGAATTTCAAGTGCATTAAATGTGAAATCATATTATATTAATTCTTTAAGGTATAATCTAAAATGGGTACGCTAAATCTTGACCAAAGTTACCTAATGAAGGCGTTTAAATAAATAACTTTCCCCACTATTTAGAAAATTCTCATTAAATAAACATTGATACATAAATTTCCTAAATAATAATAAAGTAAAACACACTATAACGTAGTGTAGGCTGTCCTCCGACCAGGTGGGATGACGAACTGCGAAAGACTGCAGGTAGCTGGATGCGGCAAGCTGAAGACAGGGCGCTATGGCGCTCATTAGGGGAGGCCTATGTCCAGCAGTTGACTATCATAGGCTGATCATGATGAAAACACACTGAGTTATATTTATTATCGATGGTGAAACACAAACATAAAACAGACAAACTCCTCCGTTATAAGTAAAGTTATGATAGCATTAAAACATTCCAAAAGGAAGCTGCATTTATCAGCGGATGTGATAAGTTCAATGCTTTATGATATAACCGTAATATATTACTTTATTTTTACTACTTTGTCCAGTTATTTTTACCACTTTGTTTACTGCTAAATTTGCTCTTATTGCATGTAACCACAGAACAGATAGTAATAGATAGTAGTAGGTAGTCTAGTTTTTTATTTTATTTTTCTTTCTTAGGGATAACAAACAGTAACACTTAAAAATTAACTATAAACTTAAATAAACGTAATTCTAGAAGTGAACCAGCCCCGTTATCCACTTATTACTTGTACAAGGGGTGGTGTTAGTGAGCATTTGCAACAATGTAATTCACATGAAGAGTTAAGTACAATCGAAGATAGTATCAGTTGACAATATCAGGTTGATGGCTGTCTTATACAAAGCTGGTGAAGCAAGTTTTTTTAAATGATATTTATTATATATATTATTGACGACCGATGTGGCGCGGTGGGCGAAGGTCCGCCTGCGACGCAGGAGGTTGCGGGTTCGATTCCCGCCTCGGAACAATTGTGTGTACGATCTGCAGATATTTGTTCCGGGTGCTCTGGTCGTTTTCTATGTATAATAAAAAATATCTATCTATGTAATATATTGTATTATGTATATCAGTTATCTAGTACCTACCCATAACACAAGCTCTGCTTACCTTGGGGCTAGATAATGCTGTGTGAATTGTGCAGCATTATTTATTATTATTTATTATTATTATTATTTTGGACTTTTACTTTGCAAAGTATGCTAGTCCTGTCATAACCAAAACTTATAAATAGCAAACGAAACAAAACAAACAACAAAATTATGCATACCAGTTAAATGGTGAGTATGTTTAAAAGGAGTTTACTGATGCGTAAATATTTTGAATAATGAAGGTAGTCTAGTTAAAAACAGGCTAAATTGAATTTTTTTTGTTGTCTTGTGCCTTTCGCGAAAACATGACAAAAGCTCTCACTAGCTAAACTCGATGTAAACAAACCAAACACAAAAACTAAAAATCATTTACTTAGGTGTTTCACATATAATTGTAAGCAATATTTCTTAACACTTTGAGTGCTGAAAACGCACGGTATGAGTTTTCTACAAGTGACTAATATGCGTAAATCCACACTAGAGCAGCGGCTGAGAAAATACAGATCTTTGTGACTCAGCAGAGCTGTAATATTTTTCGAACGAAACGCATGTGCGGCGCAACACAACCGCTGTGTAGAGCGGCAGCACGAATTTTTTAGGTAAAAAAAAGATCGCAGTCGTCGAAAAAAAACCGCAGTCTAAGTGAAGAAAGACATCGAGTTAGAATCCTAACTTGATCCTATCGTTAGTTATCTCGATGAGCAAGGATCACAAATCGGTTAAGTAAATTTTGTATAAAAATACGCGACACTGGGCGGTTTGTGTGCGAACATTCTACATGGAGTTTGGTTGTGTTATCTAGTCGATAACGCCTTCATCATCATCATCAGCCTATATTAGTCCACTGCTGGACATAGGCCTCCCCCAATGAGCGCCATAGCGCCCTGTCTTCGGCTTGACGCATCCAGCATCTACCTGCAGTCTTTCGCAGGTCGTCATCCCACCTGGTCGGAGGGCGTCCTACACTACGTTTACCGAGTCGTGGTCTCCACTCAAGAACACGTTTGCCCCAGCGGCCGTCGGTTCTTCGCGAGATATGGCCGGCCCACTGCCACTTCAGCTTGCTAATTCTCAGAGCTATGTCGATAACTTTAGTTCTCTGTCGGATGTATTCGTTGCGAATCCTATCCTTCAGAGATACTCCGAGCATAGCTCTTTCCATAGCTCGCTGACCGACTTTGAACTGGTGGACCAGCCCTATCGTGAGTGTCCACGTCTCAGCTCCGTAGGTCATAACGGGTAGGACGCACTGGTTGAAAACTTTCGTTTTCAAGCATTGCGGTATGGATGAAGAGAAGACTCGACGTAGTTATAATATATATATAGTTTGTAGATAACGCCTTGCAAGGATTTATTTGCAGAGGAACAAGTAAAGTTACTTAAAGCTAAGTAAATTATAATTCTAACCATCAAAGAAATGTTCGAAATGAACACCATAGGTAATATGCCATAAACCAAGACGCCATTATAAAACCGTGAAACAAATTGTTGAGCGGTGCACACAAAATAAAAATTACACCGAAATGAAACTGAATTACCAAGTGCTAACATAAATTCCTCCATTTTTTACGGGGAGAAGACACCGCGGAGGAAAAGCTGATTGAATTCCAAATTGCAGTCTGGAGGTGCCTTTACAACTGACAGTTTCGCATCTAGTAAGGCACTACATAGGTATATAAAACAAAGTCGCTTCCCGCTGTCTGTCTGTCCCTATGTATGCTAAAATCTACTCTACGCAACGGATTTTTGTGCGGTTTAAAGATACCTACTGTTTCCATTTTACTACGAAATCAAGTAACCAAGTTCAAAACCAAGTAAGAAAAGTAAGCAAGTAGTAGTACAAAATCATGTAGGTATTTATATTTAGAGTAGCTGCGCCCCGCGGCTTCGCCCGCGTGAAAATCTCGTATGTGTCAAATGGTTTATAAAACATCCTCTTAAATCAGGCCTATAAAAAAAAATCGCATCAAAAGCTGTTACGTAGGTACTTTTAAAGATCTAAGCATAGCAAGCAAGCAATACATAGAGATAGACAGACAGCGGGAAGCGACTTTGTTTTACCTATACCTACTATGTAGGCAGTGATAAAGGTCTCAACAATGAAATAAATAAACACAATAAATCAAAAAACCCTGTTGTTGTACCCAAATAAAGAATCTAGAGATCTGAAGGTGTAAACGTCTTTAACAATGAACGTTGAACGTAGCGAACGAAGTGCGTTAGCACCGTATAATTTGCATTGGCAAGATCATTTGCAACCCGAGACTATCTCGAGCTGATATTGTTTTGTCGCAAGCTAACGATAGTCATAGCTTAATAAGATGACTATGAATAAAGAATCTAGAGATCTGAAGGTGTAAACGTCTTTAACAATGAACGTTGAACGTAGCGAACGAAGTGCGTTAGCACCGTATAATTTGCATTGGCAAGATCATTTGCAACCCGAGACTATCTCGAGCTGATATTGTTTTGTCGCAAGCTAACGATAGTTAAGCTTAATAAAATGACGTTAAATGAACACGATTTATTTGCATGGCTTCAGTAAAAGTTGCCAATACGTTCGTTATTCGAAGACAAAAATCTAACTATTGTACTTCGGTATTTTTAGTTTTTAGGATATTTATAAACCCTTTGGAACTGATATGGGATAAAAAGCAGCATATTTATGTTATTCTAGGCTATTCTAGGTCCATCTTTGAAAAGCCGTTTTGTAGTTTTGGCGTGAAGAAGTTACAGATGTTTTTAGGATATTTGTATACCAACGGAACTATAATAGCGCCCATCATGTATGTTGGTCATGTATGCCGTCTGGTGTGGTTTACTGCGAAGGGTGTCAATTTCGAAGGTTCACTGGCGGCCTGCATGGGGACACCGCTGCACCGCCGTGCACCAACGTCAGCTGACACCCCCATTAAATAAGTTCTCTTACTTTTCTATGGTCTGAAATAAATGAATATGATTTACTTAAGCAGGTAAATCCACTACCTACCTTTTAAGCATCCTATAGATGTTCCAAAACGGTACCAATCGAATCCCTTCCGTCATGATTAGCATTTCATGGTAATATCTTCTAGTTCTATTAGATCCTTCATGTACCCGGCCTTAGAGACGACTGGTTAATATTAGCCCTTTGGTGTACCGTCAATTAGAAGGATTGAAATGCCATCCAGGGTCGGAGAATTTATGGCATTGTTATTTGCTAATAAAGGTTTGATTTTACGGTGGGTAGGGTAATTCTAGTCGAGGTAGTTATGAAGGTCCGTAGATAACTGACTACCTATCTACTACGTGAAGATTAACTTCACATAGGCTGGAGTTTTCAACTGTATTTGCATGTCTATTATTGTTTTTTGATCGAAAAAATCTTATTATATTATATATATATGTATGTATATATATATACTTATTTATTTATATTAAAACAAAATTTGCTTATGATTATGTATTTATGATTTGTAAGGCGAAGTGTAAAAATAACTAATAAGGTTTCTTAAAAGTGTTTTTTTATATTTATGTAGGTATGTATTTAATCCATAATTCTTTAGGGGAGGCTTATGTCCAGCAATGGACTATTATAGGTTGTTGTTGATGATGATGATGAGTAATTCTGCCCTAAAATTACAAGACACCAAACAATAACCTTGGAAACTAATGAATACTCCACCTTCCATTAGAACAATTATAATAGATGATTAATTCCCTCAAAATTGATATTTAATAGCTCGCAAACAGAGCAATGTCGTAGCGGTGGAACTGCGGGCGTGTTGCGTGCCGATGTTATTTATGATATGATACAAGAGATAGAATACGATATAATACCTAGAACATTGGTAGCGGAAATTGTGGTTCCTTGATATAGCAGTTTGTAAAGACAAAGAAAGTGATCTATAAATAGACATTGTGATGAGAGAAAGTGTTCTATAACTATTTATGGAACACTTTCTTTCATCACAGTGTCTAGAAGGTGTACTATTTATAGATTAAAAAATTATAAAATAGTGTCTGTATACATATTATGATCAAAAAGACACCTAACCGAATTTAAAGCCGCCAAAGCGGCCAGTTTGAAACCGTCAATTTTGACCAATTTTGACGTTGTAGCTGGTGTCAAACTAATACAAAATTGACGTTTGACAGCACTAATTGCTTAATTTACGCCTGTCGCAAACCGGTCGCGAGTTTTATTTTTTATTTTATTTTATTTTTCTTTCTCAGGGATAACAAACAGTATCACTTAAAAATTAACTATAAACTATTAAACTTAACTATGATGGGTTATGAACGAAATCAAAGAGTTTATTAGATGATTTCGGATAAAGTTTATTGTAATCGGTAATGCACGTACAGCCATTAGGGAGCAAGAGAGAGAGCCTATCTAGACAGAGACGACAGTAGTCTAAGCTAATAGCACTGACATGTGATACTTCTCAAGCTGACTTTGACAATGACATAAGGTTATGTTTACCATTTCCAACACTAGGCCTTAAACTTAACCTTCAATCTCATTACATAAACAACTAGGCCTCAAAAAATTATTATACATTTTTCCATACATACCACTACAATTATTACATGAGTATGATTACCTAAACTTACATAATAAGATACACATTTTCAAGTTATATTTTTCTCAACTTAGAAATACTTATAACTACTAGCGTACATCTTCCATCATGGCCTGTTGCAGCGTTGGATCGCGAGGAGTGGAAGAAGAAAAGGGAGGCCTTTGCCCAGCAGTGGGACAGTAATGGCTTAAAATAAATAAATAAATAAACTAGCATACCTTTACATTTCAATGTTCAACAATTGAGATACATACATTAAATGTTTATCTTTTGTTAATGATTTTGTTAAAATATCAGCTAACATGTTATCAGTAGGAATGTAACATAGCTGAACAATTTTTCTTGTTATTTTACAATCAATATCAATACATTCCTGAACAAATGTTTACAAAAATAATGATTCCTTACAGGCATCAGAAATTGCCATGTATTCAGCCTCCGCGCTAGAAAGAGCTACCGTGCGTTACTTAGGACTTTCCCACGATATTATAGAGTTACCAAGGCTATAAACATACCCAGTGTATGATCTGCGATTCAGCTGATCTCCACCCCAATCTGCATCTGTAAAACCTGTAAATTCAAGATTTCCTTTTTCAAACATAAGACAATAGTTCAATGTCCCTTGTATCCCTTGTCTCCTTGTATGTCATCAACATATAATGCAATAAACATGATTTCACTATCATGATTATAAACATAAACACATGGTTCTAAAGTTAACCGCTTGAATTGCAATTTATTGGTTAAAACTTCATGTATTCTTTCGTACCAAGCTTTTGCCGCCTGTTTTAGGCAATAAATTGTTTTATTTAGCCTCATCACATTCCAATGCCTCCCGCACTGTACTTGGAATGTCCTTTTTGCTCATGATTTCTGTTAACCCAGCAAACTCCAAACTCTCACTGTCATTAGCATCTTCATAGGATGACAGAGTGGATTCATTTTCATTTTCCAAGCTGGTTTCTCCTGGAACGTAAGTACAGTCCAACAGATCATCTGTGGATTCAATAACCTCTGAGTCATCAAGACTAATTGTTTGTGTCAATGAATCATCATTTTGCAGTTCAAAAATACAATGTCTGCGGCGGTTTATTGTACCATCAGATTGTTGATTTTCATTTAGAGATGAAATTGACTCCGGAGAGTTAACCTCTAAATTTATTCTATCATTCTCATCAGATGAGTTCTCTAGCAAAATTGTGACATTATGCTCCTTTTTATCATCATGTGGCATTTTTCTATACATAAAATCATTTTCTAAAAATTTTACATGTCGTGCACGGACACATTTCTTTGGAAATGCTGGATCAATCAGCCTGTAGCCTTTACTGTCATCACAGTAACCTACAAATATATATTTCTTACTTCTTGATTCAAGTTTTCAACAATTTTCGACTAGTGCATAAGCTGTGCAACCAAAAATTCGCAAATGACTCACATCAACTTTCTGAGAAGTCCACAGTTCTTCCGGAGTCGTTCCCCTTACAGCCTTTGTTGGTGAACAGTTTTTCAGGTAGACAGCCGTGTTAGCAGCTTCAGCCCAAAACTGTTTCTTGACACCAGCATCTTCCAGCATGGAACGAGCCTTGTCCATTATAGTCCGGTTAGCTCTTTCCGCCACACCATTTTGTTGACTACAATGTGGAACTGTAGTTTGATGTTTTATCCCGCAGGTTTTCATGTAATCCTGAAAAACACCATTTATATATTCTCCTCCATTGTCACTTCGCAATATTTTAATTTTCTTATTTGTTTGGTCTTCCACAAGAGCTTTGAAAATTTTAAACTTCTCAAATACTTCATTTTTGTTTTTCAAAAAATAAATAAATGTTTTTCTTGAAAAATCATCTACAAAAATGACAAAATAACGAGCCCCATTGTATGATGCTTCCTGCATTGGGCCACACACATCCGTGTGCACCAGGCCTAACAATTATTTAGCTCTACTTTTACTTTTCTTAGGAAAAGGTAATTTTGTCTGCTTTCCTAAAATACATGCAACACAGGGATTGAATGTAGTTGATTGGAAATTCATACCTGTTGCAAGTTTATCCTTCATGAGGTTCATGCTTCTTGAGTTCAGATGACCCAACCGTCTGTGCCAGACTTCTTGTGATACCTGGGCCTCTGCTGACATCGCTGAAAATTTATTACCTTTGCCTTCTCGCAACAACACAGCAGCTCTAGAACCCTCACAACCTGAATATATGGCAGTTTCCGACCTAACCTCACTTATTATTTTATCCTTAGCTGTATCTAATTGATAGATACCATTATGACAAGTACCTGTCGCTATGATTTTACTTTTATCATAAATTTTACACTCCTTGGGTTTAAAAATTACAGTATAACCTTTCCTATTTAGTTCACTCACTGATAGTAAATTAGCAGAGAGTTTAGGTACTAAATGGACATTACTTATAGTTTTTATACCAGTCTTGAGATTCACAAACACTTTACCGTGTCCTCCACTCATCACTGTGTCCCCGTTAGCAACATTTACTTCTAATGGTTTTGAACACTGAAAGTCTGACATCATGTTTCTATTGTTGCACATATGATTTGTAGCACCCGAGTCTATATACCACACATCATTCCGCACATTCACAGACAAAGCAGTCAACATCGACTTATTCTTGGTAGAAGTACTTATGTTCTTGCCATCCTTGTCATCAGCCCTGTGATTCCTTGGACAATTCTTCTTCATATGGCCTGCCTTCTTACATCTGAAGCATTTTATAACATTCTTTACTGTCATCGCATTCATCTCCGTATGTTCAGACTTGCCATCTCGACGTTGCTGTTCCTGCAATAGCTTTGTTTTGACATTAGCACTTGATAGTGATAAGGTAAAAATTTCTAAAGCCATGATCAGTGGATCGAAGTCAGGTGTAAGACCACTTAGCATTATAACGGCCAAGAATTCATCTTCCATCTTTGAGCCTATGTCTTCTAATTGCTGTCCCAGCTCCAAAATGTTAGAAATGTAACATTGCATGCTCTCTGCTTCCTGTAGTTTGACGCCAAACAGTGACCGCAATAGTCCCAAACGCCGACACAATCCCTTGTCCTCGTAGGCACGCTGTAGATTGGTCCATGCCTCGAAAGGTGTTTTTGCGTTACGTACATGTTGTAATGCTGTCGCTCCAACAGACAAGCATATTTTTGCCAATGCTTTCTGCTTCCTTTTCTCATCGGTGCAACCATTCTCAGATTCGATACACGTGTACAGGTCCTCGTGCATGAGAAGCATCTTCATGAAGAATTTCCACTGGTTGTAGTCTTCCATACCTTTGAGTTTGTCCACTGGAAGACCAATCGAGTTACCCGTTGCCATGTTCAGAGAGGCGAGCAGCGCCGTCATTCGCCGTTCTCGTGCAGGTTATGATTTGTATGGAGTTGATTATACAAATCGCAAATTGTTTTCCAATCACAATAATTATTTACGTCGCAGAGCGCAGGATACGACCCTGGGCCCATAACCTGATGGGTTATGAACGAAATCAAAGAGTTTATTAGATGATTTCGGATAAAGTTTATTGTAATCGGTAATGCACGTACAGCCATTAGGGAGCAAGAGAGAGAGCCTATCTAGACAGAGACGACAGTAGTCTAAGCTAATAGCACTGACATGTGATACTTCTCAAGCTGACTTTGACAATGACATAAGGTTATGTTTACCATTTCCAACAAAATAAACGTAATTCTAGAAGTGAACCAGCCCCAATACATACAATACAGGAGTTACATAATCACCCGGCCGATCTGCGAAAGACTGCAGGGGGGAGATGCTGGATGCGGCAAGCTGAAGACAGGGTGCTATGGTGCTCATAAGAGGAGGCCTATGTCTAGCAGTGGACTACTAATACGATGATGACATAATGATAATGAAACAACAAAACGGCTGAAGCTATTTTGATAGATGAGGTTGGTATAAATCTACTCATCTGGTCTCCTTAATGGTTCTTGACTAAATTTAGTATGCCTACGCCGTCCCATTAATCAAAAGCAAAAACGACAAAAGCAAAAATGGAGTCAGGTTTTTTTTAGTTTTTAATGAAACACTTGTTATCTTTCATAGTTAGCAATTTGACGACCGATGTGGCGCGGTGGGCGAAGGTCCACTTGCGACGCAGGAGGTTGCTGGTTCGATTCCCGCCTCGGAACAATTGTGTGTACGATCTGCAGAAATTTGTTCCGAGTGTTCTGGTCGTTTTCTATATATAATAAAAAAAATATCTATCTATGTAATGTATTGTATTATGTATATCAGTTATCTAGAACCCATAACACAAGCTCTGCTTACCATGGGGCTAGATAATGCTGTGTGAATTGTCCAGCAATATTTATTTAATATTTATTTTAATATTATTTATTAATTTTTTTAATTTTATAGTTTATTCTTTCCAAATACATATACACGTTATTAACTCCCAAAGTAATTCAAGCCGGTATTATTCTATGTTCTTTGTGTTATCTTCCCCAAGTAAGGAAATGGATTTTCTAAATAAGCCTTACAAATGCTCTCAACTCTTCAGCTACAGCTGGTAGCAGCACAGTAGGTAATCAAGAGCTCAGGGTAAGTTTGACGTTAATTGCAGCGCTTAGCAGAGAAGGATTTGCCGATGTTCGCACTCGCTCGCTGCTTAGGCGAGATATTCGTAAGCTGCCATGATAGATTGCAAGGAGATAGTATTTTGATATTTACATGAGGATTTGGGAAGAAACAATCACATAGTAGATAGATAGAAGGTGTTTTTACACAGATGTACATTATTATTGACTTACACAATGTATACATGCAAAATGTAGTTTTTCGTTGTTGTTTCGATTAACGCCTCGGGACAATTATGTGTACGATCTGCAGATAAATGTTCCGGGTGTTCTGGTCGTATATTCATCATCATCAGCCTATGATAAGTCTCCCCCAATGAGCGCCATAGCGCCCTGTCTTCAGCTTGACGCATCCAGCATCTACCTGCAGTCTTCTATGTATAATAAAAAATATAATATCTATTTAATGGGTTTTATTATGTAAATAATTATATCAGTCATCTAGTACCTATAACACAAGTTCGGCTTAGCTTAGGGCTTGATGATGCTGTGTGGATTATCCCGTATTATTTATGGTATTTATTTACTGTTGAGACATCACACCTTCTCAGAATCAGAAACTCTTAGAAGGTCAAAGGTATCTATTCCTACCGACCTCGATTCACTTCCACCCTTATCAGAAAACTCGTTTCGCGCCTCTGTTTGTCTAGAAGGTTTGTTGTCTTTGCACACAATATCATCAACATTTTCACTTGAAGAATGTTTTATTAAACGAAGTTCGTCTTAGGGAAGACCTTGATAATTTGCCATAGGAATTGGAACCCATTCTATCCAACATTTGAGTCCTAATTACTTTGCCTTGTTTACATTGAACAGTCCACGTTTTTAATTAAATACTAGTTGTCACAGGTAGAAGAGGAAAGCTTGACCGAACTGATCATAATGACTCTTTCTCTAAAGACAATAAGAAAGACGATAATATTTTTATAGCAGTTTGTAAAGACAAAGAAAGTGATCTATAAATAGACACTTTCTCTCATCACGAGAGAAAGTGTTCTATAACTATTTATGGAACACTTTCTTTCATCACAGTGTCTAGAAGGTGTCTATTTATATATGAAAAAATTATAAAATAGTGTCTATATACATACTATGAACTGATCATAATGACTCTTTCTCGTAAAGACAATTAGAAAGACGATAATATTTTTTGGTTGATACGACTGCAATAGAATTGCAAACCAACTGCGCAGTCCGATTGCAGTTCATTTGCAGTCGGCGTGCAGTTCACGTGAACTGTACGCCGACTGCAAATGAACTGCAATTTGCGGTTGGATTGCAGTTGAAATGCGGTCCGTCTGTCTAGAGCCGTAGAATTCAGCATTGTTGATAGGCGGCAGGTGCTACTACTGGACTACATTACATTTACAGTACATCATGAAAAGATCTTTACACCTTTTCATATTAGTAAATAGTTATTACTACCTTACATTTACAGTACATCATGAAAAGGTGTAAAGACCCAACTATTTACAGTTTCACCTGCCGCCGATCAACAATACTGAATTCTACGGATTCCGCCGCAGCGAACCAATTTCGGTGTTTTTCCACTTCGCGGTTGAATCAAATAAATTTAATTTTGAGTACGGCCTTTGTTCTTTAATTTATTCGACCTGGTCCGATACACTTTTGTTTTTTTTATTTATCGTCAGCTTATTGCTCAGCTGATTTATAGGAGCTCGGCGGGGATTCTCTTCCTTTGTTCTGTTTGTTTTGGTTCAGTAGCATCACCTTATGTTACTAGAAGCATACAGTACAACAAACGGATGTAAGAAATTGTATTTTAATCACTAGAGTTTAAAATACAATTTCTTACACGCGTCTAAATTTTTTTTTTGCAGATACCTATATCATACGAAGTGCCGTTTTAGAACTTTGATGTAGAGTACAGTAGTTCAAAATTCAAATGCACTACGATTCGTGTTCTTATGTTTTAATAACAAAACGTAAGGTAATTGATATCAAAACTATAACATTTCCAAAAAACAATGGATAAGGTAGGTTCTAACTCGAAAAGACTTAAAAAAGGCACTTCAGCATAATCTTAAGCCTAATGCTACGCTGATTTTCAGATAGGGCCCGGAGCGTCTACCCTGACTTTACCCTACCTACTTATGTAAGTACCTTGTATTAACACCCGGCACTATAGTGCCGACTTAGCAATGTGAATGAAGACCCTCTGAAGATTACCGTTGAGCCTGACAGCTCAGTAAGTGGACGGGTCTGACGCCAATTATCCGAGAGATGTTAGTGGCAATGCCAAGTAGGTTGGTACAAGCACTGGGGGTACGGTGGCCATGATTGGTGTGACTGAGACATAAGTTATTATCGCACGAATCATTAAAATGCCAAAGTTTGGATGTTTTTTCCGGGTGTTCTGGTCGTTTTCTATGTATAATAAAAAATATCTATCTATGTAATGTATTGTATTATTTATATCAGTTATCTAGTACCCATAACACAAGCTTTGCTTACCATGGGGCTAGATAATGCTGTGTGGATTGTCCAGCATCAATTTTTTATTTTTTATTTTTTTTTACTTCTTCACGGCAAAACTACTGAACGGATCCGGGCTGAAATATGTAGCCTGGAATCAAAACTAAGATAACACTTTATTCGATAACTGCACCTGGTCGGAGGTCATCCTACACTATGTTTACCGAGACATGGTCTCCACTCAAGAACACAGTCCTTTTCGGTTCATCGCGAGATATGGCCGGCTCACTGCCACTATAACTTTGGTTATAGATAGATGAAACGTTTATTTGTACTAATAACACACACATACAATTAACATAGAGAAAGATACAATATTTAACTAAATTACCATAAAACAATTAATAAAACGAGCGATTAAAATGGCTACTAAAGTACTTACTGTAGGTAAACATGTGTGTGCCGCAGTTGGTTCTCCGTCGGATGTATTCATTACGAATCCTATCCTTCAAAGAAACTCCGAGCGTAGCTCTTTCCAGCTCTCTCTCATATTTGGATACAATATAATGGCCACCCTAGTTATACGTCAAGAACTGTTACCCCAAGCCAGGATGTGTTGTTTGTCAGTAATGTAACACATAAATAGATTCAGTATCGGTACCCGTCACAGAGTAATTAAATTAATTCCGAGCGTCTACTCTCAATAATTGTATTGTCGTGCTCACAGTCTGAGTGGCATGCCACTTAACTATTTAATATGTATAAAATAAATAAATAATAAATAAATAAATAATGCTGGACAATTCACACAGCATTATCTAGCCCCATGGTAAGCAGAGCTTGTGTTATGGGTACTAGATAACTGATATACATAATACAATACATTACATAGATAGATATTTTTTATTATACATAGAAAACGACCAGAACACCCGGAACAAATATCTGCAGATCGTACACACATTTGTTCCAAGGCGGGAATCGAACCCGCAACTCCTGCGTCGCAGGCGGACCTTCGCCCACCGCGCCACATCGGTCGTCAAAGTCGTATGAATAATATTAACTTCTCTAACCTCAACGGTCATTTTTTATGCGTCCAAGTAAACATTTTTGTTTTTACTTAATATTAACTTCTATAAGGTATAAGGTTATCGACATAGCTCAAAGAATTAGCAAGCTGAAGTGGCAGTGGGCCGGCCATATCTCGCGAAGAATGGCCGATGGGGCAAAGGTGTTCTCGAGTGGAGACCACGACTCGGTAAACGTAGTGTAGGACGCCCTCCGACCAGGTGGGATGACGACCTGCGAAAGACTGCAGGTAGATGCTAGATGCGGCAAGCTGAGGATAGGGCGCTATGGCGCTCATTGGGGGAGGCCTATGTCCAGCAGTGGACTGCTATAGGCTGATGATGATGATGAACTTCTATAAGTAATAATGTACCTACTTACGTCCATGAAAACGATTGTTTAGTCTTAACTAGTGCTCTCCTGACACCCAAGACACAAGCCTTGTGCTTAGTTTGGGTCTCACTAGAAATCCTTATGTGAGTAAATTTTTGATAAATAAATGATTTATGAATTATGAAACTAATAATAGGGCTCCACATAATTTTTACATAAGTATTGTATAATGAAATGATGATTAATTGAAATAATGTTTATGTCTACATCACGCACCTGATGACAATATATAATCTTAAAATATACAATGTGTTTATTCGAAATCTGATCAAATGAAAGGAAAAATGCTTGTTTTTTGGGATAGAAGAATTAAGAATTTATTGATAGCCACACACAATGTTATACAGAGTTACAAAAAAAGGAAAACACACAAAAATACATAACATAAGTCGTAGGGACTTAAACTTTAACATAATGTAGCGTGTAGTAGAGTCCCAAGAGTAAGAATAACTGGTCTTTCCCTATGTGCGCGGCTAATAAAGTCCAATCTCAGCTTTTC
This sequence comes from Eupithecia abbreviata, assembly GCA_943735965.1. Taxonomy (NCBI): domain Eukaryota; kingdom Metazoa; phylum Arthropoda; class Insecta; order Lepidoptera; family Geometridae; genus Eupithecia; species Eupithecia abbreviata. The sequence continues at coordinate 4,179,989 of OX030996.1, forward strand.
ATTATATTATTATTGGATAGCTAACATATCCAACCTTTTTTCCGACTTTTATCGAAAATTTTTGGTCTAATATCCGCACATATCGTTTGATCAGGTTTCGACAAACAGATTGTATAATGTCCAAAAATATTTTCGTCTTCGACGGGGCTTGAACCCGCAACCCTCCAGTACTGGATAAGCTACCTTTGGGACATTATTAAATTTCTTAGAAATTACCCCCACTTTACGCACTACAATAGCAAAATCCTTAAAAACAAAATAATAATGTTATGAACAGAAGCTCTTAGGTATATACTTAATGCGATTATCTCCATCCTTTACAAACATCTCCAGACCGATTGTATGATCCTTTCTATAATATGTACATATAGTATAACTTGGATTATACAATCTGTGTGTTTCCCACGGTGATAGGACATGAAGGGTAGATAGTAGAAATATTACAGGCTTATGCGGCAGCTTCGCACGCGGCTTTTTAAGTGAAAACTACCCTATATTATGTACGATATAGGGTACGATGCATAGAGCGACCGCGCGCGCAAAAATCGTATCGAAAAGGTTATTTATATTCTTTCGAATTTCAATCAAGCGCGCGGAGGCTCAAAAAAATGTTCAGCTTACTCCTGTTACATCCACAGTCATAATCACCAAATCAACGGTAGACGTCTTCGGAGCAGACTGTGCGAAGCCACTTAAAATAAAAGACCAAGTAGACAAATTTTTGCAATCGAGTCTCAAAACTGTCTCTGTCTCAGCATGAGTTAGTTGTTAACACGTTACAATTTTCAACCAGCTCTCGTCTTCCGATAGAGGTCTTTTGGTACTTTGGTCTTGATGGAAAAATTGCTTCCGCGGCGACAACCGTACGGCGATATGTCTATTAATAATAAAAAAAAATAAAAAATAAAATATATAAATCAATCCATATTATCAATTAAGTCTTTTTAAGTCGTGTGCTGTATTTCTTTACTATAGTTAGATAATTAAGTTTTTTGCTCTATCAGAATAAATATATTTTCATTTCATTTAACCAGTTTACTGGTTACCTGGACAGATGTATGACACCGATCGATAGATCTTGAAGAATTTCCCGCGCGACCGGTGAAGCTCCACCGAAGCTGAGACCGAAGTCACCATCAAGAAACAAAATACTTAGATACATCTTTTGAAAATCCCCAAACAGGCAAATTCGAGTGCGGCCCCTTAACATCCCAATATAACCATTGTGTTGCCATCAATCTCCTTTATTTACCAACAAATAAGGGATAACCTTAATCCAATAGATCCATTCAACGAAACCTTTAGATGAGATTTTATTGTTACTTGATATAAAATATTTAACTACCGAAATAGCGGAAAAAGACGAATTTCCTTAAAATAATATTTGTCTTTGTTATTCTATTTTAATATTTCGGTTCGCAATGTTTTTCTTTGGAATTGAATTTGGTTTTAGTTAAGAATTTATAGAAATGAGGACTTTTTTGCTCCGCAACTGAGTGATTTTTTTTTCTGACCCATTACTTAAATCTCTTGTGATTAATAGTTACACACTACTCTAGTGTGTAACTATTAATTACATTTTGTGTATTGAAGTTACAAACAAATAAACAATTCTATTCTATTCTATTCTGTTCTATTCTGTTCTATTCTGTTCTATTCTGTTCTATTCTGTTCTATTCTGTTCTATTCTGTTCTATTCTGTTCTATTCTGTTCTATTCTGTTCTATTCTGTTCTATTCTGTTCTATTCTGTTCTATTCTGTTCTATTCTGTTCTATTCTGTTCTATTCTGTTCTATTCTGTTCTATTCTGTTCTATTCTGTTCTATTCTGTTCTATTCTGTTCTATTCTGTTCTATTCTGTTCTATTCTGTTCTATTCTGTTCTATTCTGTTCTATTCTGTTCTATTCTGTTCTATTCTGTTCTATTCTGTTCTATTCTGTTCTATTCTGTTCTATTCTGTTCTATTCTGTTCTATTCTGTTCTATTCTGTTCTATTCTGTTCTATTCTGTTCTATTCTGTGCTATTCTGCTCTATTCTGCTCTATTCTGCTCTATTCTGTTGCTGTTGTGTATATCTTTTTAAAAAGTAGGCAGTAAAAGTGCTGCATTATGTTTTCTATGACTATGTGAACCTAAACAAATCCGTAACTCGAATACTCCACAACACTATCTTTTGCAGGGCCATTTGTTTAGGCCTAAAATCTCTTAGGGGCAGTTCTCACTGTCGAACAGATAAAACTGTCCGATTGGGTAATGGCGCATTACAATGCATTGGTTGTCACTAGGGATCGTGTGTAGTGGGCTTAAGATGTGAAGGTTTTAGTGTGGACCTACCAAGATTTATTAACACTTTGACTGCGGTTTTTTTTCGTCGACTGCGATCTTTTTTCTGTCTTTTTACCTAAAAAATTCGTGCTGCCGCTCTACACAGCGGTTGTGTTGCGCCGCACATGCGTTTCGTTCGAAAAATATTACAGCTCTGCTGGGTCACAAAGATCTGTATTTTCTCAGCCGCTGCACTAGTGTGGATTTACGCATATTAGTCACTTGTAGAAAACTCATACCGTGCGTTTTCAGCACTCAAAATGTTAATCTTACGTTTGTTTTAAGGATTTATTTACTGGCATCATCATCATCAGACTCCTTGTTTATTAGTCCACCGCTGGACATGGGCCTTCGCTAATGAACTGCATAGTGCCCAATCTTCAGATAGCCACATCTGAATCTGCCCGCAGTCATTCACAGGTCTTCATCTGGTTGGAGGGCTTCCTACACTACGTTTGCCCAGCCGCGGTCTTCACGCGATTCATAACGTATCGTAAAATAACAGAGTGGGACATAACATGACAATTTATATTCCTTATTCCCAATGACAACATTAAATTCTTCCATAAAATATCGAATAACGCTAATTCGCTGTTTTCTTTTTGCAAAACGCCTCATCTATATAAATATTATAAGACGGTAAAGTTTGTGTAGGAGATAATCTCTGAACCAATTTTGAAAATTCTTTGACCAATAGTAAGCCACGTTATTTGCGAGTGTCATAGGCTCTAAAAGAAAGACAGTTTCATCGCTAAATGTTTATGAAACAAATGTATAACCGCACGAAGCTGGGACGAGCCACTTGTTAAAAAAACTTTGAGAAAAATACGACAGTCATATCCATACTAGTCTTACCTTCCTCTCGGAGTCAAATCTCCGTTGACCAATCAGAGAGCTCTGTCCTAATTGGACAACTAATACCATTTCTGTAATCGCCTCACGACTCAAGACTGGACTTGACGTACAAGTTGACATTGACTTCAACTTGGGCAAATACGATAACTATAAGGAGGATATCCGTTTAATAAACCTAATACAAAAGTGGAAAGGTAAACGCTCAGAGATCCTGAATGAGGCGTCAGGTAAGTATAACTCACGCGTTATCAGACTGGGAAAAACCTATCAGAATTTACTTTGACAAGGTACAGTCCCATTTTGACAACTTTAGAATTTATTTTTAAGGCGAGGTAGTCCCATTTTTAGGTTTTTTAAATAACTGTATCTCTATCAAAATGTAAATGAAGCACGAAATTAATATATTTTATAAAAATTGAAAGACTTGTAAAAATAGAAACGTGAATAAAAATATTTTTCTCGATAAAAAAAAATCGCAAAGACACTAATCCAAATTTCAAATAACTTTTACAAAATACTTTAACACAGTTCCACCAAAAATTTTACAGCATGATTAATTGATACAAGACGCAAACGCTTTATTTGTAGGGTTCATTTTCAATTGAAAATAGAGCAGGAGTTATGTTTTACCTACCTTAAGCGTTATATCCTTTCCTGTCTGTTCTCTTTACTATGACAATAGTATTGTCGCAGAGATGAGTTCCCGATAGTGTGTAGGGTGCTATTTGCACGGATAGTAGATATTTATAGATTGACACTTTTAAGACGCGTCCCTTCGTCCATAGATTCTTTCATCAAAGCTAAATGATAAAATGTATTATTCTGAGATGATACCATTAATATTTATTGATCGTGAAGCCATTGATTTAGTGGAATTCGGCCACGTAGATGTATTCCCAACGTCTCAGTAGGGCAAGCAAGGGAATTGTTGTCAAGACGTCACTTTGTTATCGAATGCGTAAATTATTCGAAATTCATTCTATCAACTTCAATAATGTACGCAATGTATGACGTTGTGATGATATTATTGTCTACCTTAGAGAATAATCCCCGTGCTTGATAGGTGAGATAAATACAAAATAATAATGTTGGACAATCCACACAACATCATCTAGCCCCAAGCTAAGCAGACCTTGTACTAGATGATTGTTATACTTAATACAATACATTACATAGATAGATATTTTTTATTATACCAGAACAACCGATGCGTCTCATACGTCTCAATACTCTGATGTATCTCATACATCTCAATACTCTGATGTATCATTCCCAAACTCGACAAAAAGCCCACGTGTCATGAACACTGTATAAAACATCCCGTACAAAAAGGTTTGCTAAGGAATCCCTACCCAATGATACAATCAGTTCTAAGTGGATACTATTCAAATCCGATTGCCCTGAGTTATCCCACCACTTTTACCGTCAACAAGTTATTTCTATTTCGTTGTACGTGGACATTCAGGGCCTTCAATAGGTTAAGGGCGAAGGGTCTGGAGATTGTCCCTCAATAGGGCAGCAAATAATGAGGTCTCTGAGGGAAAGGAAAAGGTGCGTTACTGATCGGCTCAATAAGTAATATCTTTTCTGCTAATAAAAATGGGGGATTTGGTCGTTTTTGTAGGATGTTTTATCAGACGGAGTCAGGAAAGGGTTATTTTATCTGTAACTAGAATTTTTACAGTTATGTGCGCGAAATAGTTATTTGGACGCGTTGATAAATATTGTCAGTGCCACCCATTTATTCACTATCGATTGTTGACGTAATTATTTTCACTTAATTATTCTAACTACTTTATCGATTCGTGTCTAATATAGGCTAAAGGTTGTAGCATACATGGGTCAGACCGCTACAGCACAGCACAAACTTGTGATTTCAAATATGGGCCTAAACTCGTATCCTTAGATATACATATTAACAGTGACGGCATAAATAGCAGACCGACATAGCAGATTGCGCGCGGTAAGCGAGATTGACGCTATCTGTTTAGGTTGCGTCAATCTCGCTAACCGCTAGTTTATGTCTAAGCAAGGCATAGAACCCAATGTTATTTGTAAAATTTCATTGATAAAACAACAATCATTAACACTTTGAGTGCTGAAAACGCACGGTATGAGTTTTCTACAAGTGACTAATCTGCGAAAATCCACACTAGCGCAGCGGCTAAGAAAATACAGATCTTTGTGACTCAGCAGAGCTGTAATATTTTTCGATCGAAACGCATGTGCGGCGCAACACAACTCTTTTTTTTACCTAAAAAATTCGTGCTGCCGCTCTACACAGCGGTTGTGTTGCGCCGCACATGCGTTTCGATCGAAAAATATTACAGCTCTGCTGAGTCACAAAGATCTGTATTTTCTTAGCCGCTGCGCTAGTGTGGATTTTCGCAGATTAGTCACTTGTAGAAAACTCATACCGTGCGTTTTCAGCACTCAAAGTGTTAAACGATAGGCTACAGCGCGAAAAGCACGTTGCATGTTGTTTGATCATACCATAGAGATGATTATACGGATCTTTACCGAGCGTGCTTGGAAAGCAGGCTTGTTTCTTTGCTAGCCATCGTCGTCGCCGCGTCAACAGCGCGTAGACAGCGTGCAGTCAGCATGATGTAAGACAGAGGCGTGTGGGAGCTCAACGTTAGCGGTGGTTTATAAGTGTACGTTTGTCCTTTAAAGTTAGCAATTGTTATTGCAATTAATTACGTATTTATTATATTATATTTTACTGTTTCAATAATTAATTACGGGATAGATTCGCTATCTTAAAAAAAATCTTTACAGATTTTGTCTCTCTATTGTACCTCTACTTTAGTCTATGGTCTTTGATTGTTTTTGGAGTAAAAATGAAATGAAATGAAATGAAATGAAATGAAATGAAATGAAATGAAAGTTTATTTCTTTAGGCTTACAAATAAGCACTTAGACAAGTCATATTTTATACTATTCATTATTATATGTATTGTTGTTCACTTCAATTTTTTGTCCACCAGTGGAAGAAGTGAGAAGAAACCACTAGTATGTTCATAACTTATGTGTCTAGTACATATGATTTGCTTATCTGTAATTTGTTAGATTTTGAGTTGGAGCAAAACTCGTTCCAAGCTTTTTTATCTTCTAGATAATCTGATATTTTGTAATAAGCCTTTTTACAAAGAATATGCTTCACAATTTTTTTAAATTTATTTATTGATAATTTTTGCAACTCACTTGGAGTTTTGTTGTAGAAGCGTATACATTGCCCTTTAAAAGATGCACTTATCTTATGTAGTCTAGTTGTGGGAACAGCGAGTTTATTCTTATTTCTAGTATTTACATTATGTATATCGCTTTTTTTAATGAATCGATTGATGTTTTTATGAGTGTACAACAAGTTTTCATAAATATATTGACATGGTACTGTCATTATGTTTATTTCTTTGAATTTATTACGTAGGGATTCTCTGGGACCCATATTATAGATCGCACGAACAGCCCTCTTCTGCAACACAAAAATGGTGTTTATATCTGCAGCGTTCCCCCACAATAGTATGCCATAAGACATAATACTATGGAAGTAGCTGAAATAGACTAGTCGAGAAGTATCAACGTCTGTAAGTTGACGGATTTTTTTAACTGCATATGCTGCAGAACTAAGTCTCTTCGATAGCTTATCTATGTGTGGGCCCCATTGGAGTTTACTATCTAAGGTTATTCCTAAGAATACGGTATTGTCTACAATTTCTACCGTTTCTCCTTTTACGTTTACATCAGCCTTAACTTGTTTTACATTAGGTAGAATAAATCTTATACATTTTGTTTTGGTTTCATTGAGCAAAAGATTATTGATACTAAACCAATGGACTACCTTTGAGATTGCAGTATTTACATCGTCGAAATTTGTTTTTTGTCGATTCATTTTAAAAATTAATGAAGTATCATCAGCAAACAATACAATCTCATGATCATTCTTTACAAGATGAGGCAGGTCGTTAATATAAACTAAAAATAGGAAAGGACCCAAGATAGAGCCCTGCGGTACACCCATTGTAACCACAGACCCTTTAGATCGTTTCCCATTAATGTCAACTCTTTGTATCCTATCACTCAAGTAAGATGTAAGAAGATCCAAAGAGCTGTCCCTTATTCCATAATGATGTAGTTTCCTGATTAATGTTTCGTGATGAACGCAATCGAATGCTTTTGACAAGTCACAAAAAACGCCTAAAGCATCTTGCGACTTCTCCCAAGCATCAAAAATATGCGATACCAACTCTACACCGGCATCAGTAGTTGACCTGCCACGAGTAAACCCAAATTGCTTACAGTGTAGCAGGTCATTGCCATTAAAATGTCTAAGCAATTGGTGTAAAATAAGTTTTTCAAAAACTTTACTGAATGTAGGCAGTACTGAGTAATATTGTATCGTATTTGTAAACGTTCCTTAAAAGTAATATTGTATCGTATTTGTAAACGTTCCTCACTCCCCTACAATCCAACACCCATTTTCCCAGACAATTTATGAAAGAAGCCGCTAGCTTAAGTACAGTTTCATAAGCGTCGATTTAATACGCTCCGTTCGCTTATTTTGTTACCAACTTGAAAATAAATATCTTTTCATTTAAAATAACGCCCTCAGAGATTATGGGGAGTAGACAGGAGCTTAGGGTTTTTATTCACTGTCATCATTATTTGCCTTCATATTATTAGTCGTTGATGTACTGTTTTTTTTCACAATCTAAGTAACATAACGTTACAGTAATGTTTAAAGACCTCTGTAGCGCGGTGGCTTGTAATGCAAGCTTATAATGCTGTGTAAATTGTCAATCTCAAAGGTAAAAAAATTAATTAATACAAAAATACAATAAAATTAATAAATACAAGAAATCACTACATAGTATAAAACAAAGTCGCTTCCCGCTGCGCTTTCTATCTTTAAAACTAAGCAACGGATTTTGTTGATGTTTTTTTAATAAATAGAGTGATTCAAGAGAAAGGTTTATAAACCATTTGACACATAGATTTTCACGCGAGCGAAGCCGCGCGGCGCGCAGCTAGTACTCATTATTACCCATGAATAGTCAAAATACGATTTCTTCTGTTTGCATTGTTCAAAACTAGGTTATGTTCACACGAGAAGTCAAGATTGGATCATCCACCAACCTCTACTAAATAACAACGTAAGGGGGGGGGGGGTACTACCTACGCAGTGGCAATCCTAGCCCCATCCCTCACGCGAGTCGATCGGTACAAATACCCCAAACCTAAGATGTATTCGCCAATACTGCAGACATTTCAATTTCTTCCTATTCCGTAGTATAGTCCAGAGAGGGAGTAAGGTGCTACTTGGGGGCATGTCAGATCAGGTGTAAAAGCTGAAACTTACATACAAAACTCTATCTAATGACTCAAAAAGGTGTAAATTCCGATGGTATAAAAACGCAACAAAACTAGTGCTATCAAAGGTTTTGATAGCACTAAAATTGTGTTCGTAAATTATACATGTAAATTGTAAATGCCAAACTATTCTTATGGATAGAAATAAACATGATAGCATGATTTTAATGCTGCCATCATCATCATCATCATCATCATCAGCCTATATTAGTCCACTGCTGGATATAGGCCTCCCCCGAGCGCCATAGCGCCCTGTCTTCAGCTTGACGCATCCAGCATCTACCTGCAGTCTTTTGCAGGTCGTCATCACACCTGGTCGGAGGGCGTCCTACACTACGTTTACCGAGTCGTGATCTCCACTCAAGAACATGTTTGCCCCAGCGGCCGTCGGTTCTTCGCGAGATATGGTCGGCCCACTGCCAAATTAATATAATTTAGTTTTTTTTAGAATCTGTATTGATCCTATTAGAATTAGATATATGTATATTTAATTTATGCAGCTTTTCAGAAAAAAATAAGAAAACATAAACAAGTCTACATAAAGTGTAATGAAAGTTGCTAACTCATATTATATCAGGAGACTTTGTAATAACTGGAGCATGCTTAGCATTGACCTAAAATCAGTCAGTCTTGTTAGAAACTGAGGCATTTATAATATAAACATACATACACAGTTACAGAGAGAGACAGAAATAGTGATAGAATATATAAAGCTCGTGTTTATTAAGCTGAAGTGGCAGTGGACCAGCCATATCTCGCGAAGAATCGACGGCCGCTAGGGCAAACGTGTTCTTGAGTGGAGACCACGACTCGGTAAACGTAGTGTAGGACGCCCTCCGACCAGGTGGGATGACAACCTGCGAAAGACTGCAGGTAGATGCTGGATGCGGTAAGCTGAAGACAGGGCGCTATGGCGCTCATTGGGCCTATGTCCAGCAGTGGACTGCTATAGGTTGATGATGATGATGATGTGTTTATTAATCTTATCAGATCGTTTGCCCCCATTTTAATCCTAAGTCCAACCCAGCTATACTATTTTTCACATAACATCCAATTTCTTGGAGGTGAAAAGTCGAATTTATTACGCGCCCGCTCTAGTACACTTGAAATTATTTCAAAAGCAATACGTATGCATTTAAATGAACCACCTGCAGCAATAGCTTTCAAAACGTATCAATAAATAAATTCAGAAAACGAATTTAGGGCGATAGGTATGTATCGTAAAACATGATTCTTAAAGTTATTAGTATTTTATTTTTGACGCAACGGGGATTAATGAACTTTTTAGTTCACTAACCCCGTTACAAGCTCACATCGGCGTCAACGGGGAATAGTGAACAAAAAGTTCATTAATCCCCGTTGACGGGGAACTTCAACGGGGATTAGTGGAATAAACCCATAGTACCAATAGATTTCAGGCATTATTGGGAAAACATTTAAAGAAAATATTCATTATTCATACTCTGCTATGACAGCACCGTATTTTTTGCAATTCTCTCTCTTGTCTCACAATAATTCCTGACGGGAAATGTTCAAGGATCTATCAATAAGCCTTGTATATACTTTTATAGTTATTTTTTTGTTTTTAGAAGTAGTAGCATCAGCTGATACCATCATATCTCGGGAAGAACCGACAAACGCTGGGGCAAACGTGTTCGTGAGACCATGACTTGGTAAACGTAGTGTAGGCTGTCCTCCGACCAGGTGGTATGACGACCTGCAAAAGACTGGAGGTAGATGCTGGATGCGAGCTGAAGACAGGGCGCTATGACGCTCATTAGGGGAGGCCTTTGTCCAGTGGAATAACATAGGCTGATTAGCCTATGTTAGTCAAGCAGAAAGTCAGATCAGCTGATTTTACATCATTAGATGATGACATCAGCTGATCTGACTTTCTAAAGTACAAATTACAAAATAAATCCCAAATCGATCTTGCATCGACACAAAAACCTCCCAGTAAAGTGTTGTACGTTATTGGCTACAACATTATTAAGAAACATCTACAAGTTCAGCACCGCTTCACAAGAAACTTCATTAAAACTGCAGGCTCTTCACGCGGTGAGGTGGTGTGATGTCCTAGGGAGCGAAGCGAGGCTAGCTGGAGATTCGAGAGCGAAGCGATAGTTTTAGATTCAACGTTTGGCTGCCGCTTGCAATTTTTATTTTGGAAGCTGTTAGAAACCAAAAAAAATAATTTGATAGTTATGAAAAAAATATATACATCGACTTCTGACACTGTTTTTACATTTACAAGTATCAAAAGCTACATCAAAAGCCAAGAAAAACGAAACTTTATAAAAAGGCAGGCTCTTCACGTGGTGAAGTGGTCTGTGGTCTTAGGGAGCGAAGCGAGGATAGGTGGAGATTACCATATAATATAAATTTTATTTTATAATATATGTATAACCTGCAAGCCCTGGTACTGTCCACGATCCTATCCATCCATGGTTGTCTGGTAGAGATCGCTCTTGAGCGATAAGACCGCCAATTGTATCTAATTTTTTTAAGTTTTTATTTTACATTGACATTTTATACTTAGTGTGCAATAAAGAATTATCTATCTATCTATAAGTAAATCTTATGTTAACTTAGTACTATGTAATTAAATAGGTATACAAACTTGCTGAGGCTTCCATTTTTTGCATGAATCATAACTTCCGTCCTAGTAACAATACTGTGTTACGGCAAGTTAGAGCTCAGTATCAGTACCTCGCATAGCGCAAGCGATAGTTTTAGATTCAGCGTTTGACTGCCTCTTGCGATTTTATTATAGAAGCTGATAAAAACCAATTTAAATGATTTGATAGAAAAAACTAAAAACCATCGTCGAATTCCATAACAAACAACAAATAAAAAACAGTATAGATCAAAGTTTTTTTAGTTTCCGCGACAAATTTTTACCAAAAAAATATGGAATAAAAAATATGGTACATTTTTGGTTTATTCTCTACTTATACAATAGCATAATTTCTCAAATCTTGACGGAGAAATCGACGAACAAGTAAAAAACACATACAGCCAAACACATTAGAAAACATGCAACCAATTGATTTATGTTATTTGCTTTCTCAATTATTCGCTTTTAATTGAACATGTTGAGCTTAAGACCTATAAACACTAGGAAAAAGGTTTCAATTGCAGCAAACTGTCAATATAAAATCACTGAAAATGTCTTCTATGACAAACGCAGTAGATTGTGTTTTCGAAACCTATATTTTTGCATAACTAAAAGAGCATCGTATGGGGCTTATTAGGGGATACCTATGTTCAGTTCTGGTCTAGTAATATGCTAGTATGTAGAGGTATAGTTTAATTGTATAGCAATTCAAAGCTACGCTTCCTCGTAGGACATGCAACCAAGACAGCGTCCGTTCCACTAAACAGGTCACATGGAAACTGCGAGGACACAATAGCGCACGTCACTTCAGTTAATGCATTGCTATTCTTTAGACGCAGTGGGTCGGTAGCTCTACCTGGAGATTGTAGTTTATATAGCTTTATTTAAGGTTGTACTTTTAGTAATAGGTTTTTTGGTTTTAAGTTAAATGCTACTTTAAGTATAGACATAAAAAAATCAAGACGAATTCCTTTAAAAGACGACCTCGCTGGCAATTTTCGACGACCGATGTGACGCGGTGGGCGATGGTCCGCCTGCGCCGCAGGAGGTTGCGGGTTCGATTCCCGCCTCGGAACAATTGTGTGTACGATCTGCAAATATTTGTTCCGGGTGTTCTGGTCGTTTTCTATGTATAATAAAAAAATATCTATCTATGTAATGTATTGTATTATGTATATCAGTTATCTAGTACCCATAACATAACACAAGCTTTGCTTACCATGGGGCTAGATAATGCTGTGTGGATTGACCATTATTTTTTATTAAAAAAAAAAAAAAAAAAAAAATTTAAATTCAGGTTGCGCTGGTTCGATTACTGTCTCGGGATAAATGTTTGTATGATCTGCAGTTACCTATTTGTTTCGGGTGTTCTGTGTTTTGTTACTATAATACTATTGAGTACCTATAATAGTTATCTGGTGCCGATAACACAGGCTGTTTAGTTCAGGGCTTGATGATGCAGTGCATAGAGGAAAAACACGCTGTTGTCACAGCATGGTCATTCAACAATTTTCTTGATTTTGTAACCAAAACTAATCTTTGTATGTGTGTGTTAACAAGCATATAACTTTAGTCCTTTGACACACACAAGTGCACGTAGTTACCTATATGAATAAGAAATTGAGACTTATTTGTCGATTTTTTTTGGCAACACCTTCTTTGTGTCTACTAAGCCTTCTTCTATGATGCTGAGTGTAACCTACATTATGTTGAAACAAATAAATGAACCTTTATCTTTATCATTCAAGTCGTCTACTTGCTTTGATACTTGTAAATATTATTTTTTATTGTTATTGTTATTTTTATTTTTATTACAATTCACACAGCATTATCTAGCCCCATGGTAAGCAGAGCCTGTGTTATGGGTACTAGATTATTCCGAGGCGGGAATCGAACCCGCAACCTCCTGCGTCGTAGGCGGAACTTCGCCCACCGCGCCACATCGGTCGGTCGAATATAAATAAGAACATCAAGAAATTAAAATTAACTACGTATCTATAAAAAAGCAACAAGCGAATCAATAGGTACCTCCTGCGTCGCAGGCGGACCTTCGCCCACCGCGCCACATCGGTCGTCAAGTTATTCTAGAAAAGCTGAGAAGAGAACCAAACGAAGCGTAAGGCAGCGGCAAATTCTATGGATGTTGATTCCGATACGCAAATTGAATATATCCGGAAATGCAAACATTTCGACATATTCTTCTCGCTCTATATTGTTGACCTTATCTCTGTTGGGTGTATGATAGCCTGAGAATTTTCAAGAAATCCTTGAGTTTCTTAGAAATCTATTGGACATTGTATCCAACGAAATGTAGGTACCTTGTTGTATATTTTGCTTATTATTAATCTTCTTTGCTGCTTATATTACTTGTTTATATCTATCTTCCTTGTTATCTGCGTGCTGCAGGCTGTTTTAGAAGATACTAAAATGTTGAATTTTATTTCGTTTGAAAGACGAGACATCTTTTATCATACGTGCGCGTTAGTTATGTCTATCTTCCGATTGTTTTACAGTATGCGCAGGCGAGAAAACGACTAACTATCGGCTATTTTCTCGCTTAACACTTTGATTGCGGTTTTTTTTCGACGACTGCGATCTTTTTTTTTTACCTAAAAAATTCGTGCTGCCGCTCTACACAGCGGTTGTGTTGCGCCGCACATGCGTTTTGTTCGAAAAATATTACAGCTCTGCTGAGTCACAAAGATCTGTATTTTCTCAGCCGCTGCGCTAGTGTGGATTTACGCATATTAGTCACTTGTAGAAAACTCATACCTTGCGTTTTCAGCACTCAAAGTATTAAGAAACGTACGATTAGATATACATTCCGTGTAAACAAAAGAGATGCATATTATGCATCTCTTTTGTTTACATAACTAACACTGTTGAGACATAACTAACGCGCACGTATGAAAAAAGATGTCTCGTCTTTCAAACGAAATAAATTTTTTTTTTTTTATTATCATACAAATAGTTGATCGCTGACTGTTCACACTGCCGGCGAGAACTCGCTTCACTAGTTTGTCGCTGGGCGACAAGAGCCAGGAAAATAACACTCGCTCAGCGATCAGAAAACTTACGTCGAGAGAGCAACCAGCGGTCATTCCTCTACAATGCGGACTGTCGTTTGGCCGCCGCGAGCGAGTGATGCGAGGAATCGCTCGTCTAACTCGCACACTCGCTTATAGCTGAGCTACACAACTATCGGAACTACGTACTCGCTTCCCGCTTCACGCCGACTCGTTTCTACATTCTAGCTCTGCTCGCTACTCGTTCATCGTTCCCGGTGAGACAACTGCCGAACAGCATAATTCATAAGGTACCTACTAAGCAAATCAGACAGCACACACAAAGATTAAAGCTTGACGCATACCTGGAAACCACAGCTGCAGAATGCTGCCAATCAAGAGAAATCAAAAAATAATCAAAAATTCATTATTGGCAAAATTCATTATTGACCTTTACAATAAATGTAAGCTAAAAGTAGAGAAAAGGTCAAATTCCTAACACGGAAATAAAGTGATATTTTTGATTACTGTAAATGTATCTATATAATAAAAAATATATATATGTGTAAGCAATGTATTCTATGTATTAAGCATATCAGTCATTTAGTACCCATAACACAACCTTGCTTAGCTTGGTGCTAGATGATGCTGTTTGGTTTGTCCAGCAATATTTATTTTATTTAAATGAAACGAGTTTAGCATAACTACCCGCACAGAGGTCGTCAAATAATGCGCATTTAGTTATCTAAATGCGCATTATTTGACGACTTCTGTGGCGCGGTGGACGAAGGTCCGCCTGCGGCGCAAGAGGTTGCGGGTTCGATTCCCGCTTTGGAACAATTGTGTGTACGATCTGCAGATATTTGTTCCGGGTGTTCTGGTCGTTTTCTATGTATAATAAAAAATATCTATCTATGTAATATATTGTATTATGTATATCAGTTATCTAGTACTCATAACACAAGCTCTGCTTACCATGGGGCTAGATAATGCTGTGTGAATTGTCCAGCATTATTTATTTATTTTATTATAAAATTATACGCATTGCACATTTGTATAGTGCTGTGTGGTATCGGTATTGGATTAATGTGCGCAGAGATTTATATAAAAATTAAGTCATTATGTGAATATAGGGCCGTGCCGGTGGAAGTCCTTCATCCTCGTCGGCAGTAAAAGTGTTATCGCCCGGTTGCCCACGTATGTGATGTACGATCCGAGTAGATAACCTATAACTCTGATTTCTTTTCTGATTTTCATCAAAAAAATTTTTGAAGAAATCAGAGTTATAGGTTATTGAGTATTTATTTCTCAACTGTAAGGTAAACGTTTACGAATCCTTACAGCTGGGTAGGCACAGGTGCTTGAATAAATTCAGAATATCGTGAATTTGTGTCATGAGAAATGAATTATTGATTCTGTAACATTTTATTGGCCCAATTTTACCTCAAGCCACGGTTTGAATAAATACAGGAGTTACTCGTTACGCGTTTTTGCAAGTTCTTTGTTCTGTAAGAATAACAGGTGTGTAAGAAAATACTCGCCCAAAATTATATTCGGTTGGTTTGATATAATAAAATGTTATGGAATAATTTCAAAGTAGAACATAAACGGCGGGAAACATACTTAAACAAGTTAATTATATTTTTTTTTTCTGCTTTTTTTCAGCTATTTTTTTTTATTTAAAACACGCGTATTTTTTGGAAATGTTGACGACCGATGTGGCGCGGTGGGCGAAGGTCCGCCTGCGACGCAGGAGGTTGCGGGTTCGATTCCCGCCTCGGAACAATTGTGTGTACGATATGCAGATATTTGTTCCGGGTGTTCTGGTCGTTTTCTATGTATAATAAAAATATCTTTCTATGTAATATATTGTATTATGTATATCAGTTATCTAGTACCCATAACACAAGCTCTGCTTACCATGGAGCTAGATAATGCTGTGTGAATTGTCCAGCATTATTTATTTATTTATAATTTTATTGTTTAGCAACGCTGAGAACGGACTTCGAACCCCTTAATTGTAGATACACTATTTTTATATGAGAAATAGTAACCCCTCTGTCCATCGGGAACAAATTTTATATGACAATCCGGCATCATCCAAGTATCATACACAATTGCAATTATCATCCAAATCGGTCCATAATTGGCGCAGAAATCGAACACACATAAAAAAAAATTAATATATAGCTGAATATTTAGTGTCTCCTACTTTTTTCGAATAACTTATAAAGAAAGGTCAGAAAGATTTTTCGATTACTTAGATTTTTTAGATTTTACTTCACTCACCTTTGTTCAATACTAAACCAGTTCTTTGTTCAATATTAAACCATCCATCATTTTATTCAAATAATTGGACTACAACATCTTTTAAAAAAGTTGTATCCACGGCTAAAAACTCGATAACAAGCTGTCTACAGAAGATTAACGGTAATACCCCAGGAAAGGCTCAGTTCATTCTGAAATTTGGAAGTTGTCTCCCGGATTTTCTGTGCTTAAACTTTTAGTTGGTGCCTACAAAAGGGATAAGCTTTAGTAAATTAGGTGGAACAAAAGGTGACCTGTCTTATCTTATAAATAAATAATGCTGGACGATTCACACAATAATTATTTTATATATAACTATCCTAAATAATTACGCCACCGTCAGCTTTAATACATACCGATCCTATCCATCCGAAGGTTGCCTGTTGAAGAAATCTTCACAATCGGCTCAAGTGGCCTTATCGCTTTTAGCGATAAGGCCACTTGATTTAGTTAGTACACAGCATCATCCAGGCCCAAGCTAAGCAGAATTTGTGTTCTTTATTTCTTTAACACTTTGACTGCTGAACACGGTATGCGTTTTCTACAAGTGACTAATATGCGTAAATCCACACTAGCGCAGCGGCTGAGAAAATACAGATCTGTGTGACTCAGCACAGCCGTAATATTTTTCGAACGAAACGCATGTGCGGCGCAACACAACCGCTGTGTGGAGCGGCAGCACTAATTTTTTAGGTGAAAAAAAAGATCGCAGTCGTTGAAAAACATCGCAGTCAAAGTGTTAACCTTACTGTAATTTGAATTTTGTGACATGTCCAAGTGTCAACTCTTGGACACGACACAATTCAAATTACATAAGTAAAACTAGGACATAAAGTAATCCTTTGATTTTTTGTGCACTTCAATCTTTTTAAGGTAAGAGACTACAACAATACCACGGTTCTACGCTAGGTGTGCTCTGGATTAAAAAAACTGTTATTTCAGTCTCTAGCAAAATGTATAATGTCTGCGACAGATAATAATTATTTTGCGTTAATATAACAATTTGATTCCGGGCTTCCAGCTACATATAGCATCATTTAACCTTACTGTAATTTGAATTTTGGGACGTGTCCAAGAGTCATCTCTTGGACACGACAAAATTCAAATTACATAAGTAAAACTAGGACATAAAGTAATCCTTTGATTTTTTGTTCACTTCAATCTTTTTAAGGTAAGAGACAACAATACCACGGTTCTACGCTAGGTGTGCTCTGGATTAAAAAAACTGTTATTTCAGTCTCTAGCAAAATGTATAATGTCTGCGACAGATAATAATTATTTTGCGTTAATATAACAATTTGATTCCGGGCTTCGAGCTACATATAGCATGATTTAAGACTGTAGTTTTGCCGTGGATTAGTAGTAACAAACTATCCATCTAAACGTATGGTATATGTATCTAAAAGTATGGTTCATCAACACTATCTGACCACTCTAGATAAGTTTTCTTGTTTTTATGTTTGTTTTTATTTTCTGTGTTATTATGTTAATTGTTCCTGTTTTTTTTGTGTATTTGTGCTCTATTTTTATCTATGTAAGTTCTTAATATAAATATTAATTATTTTATATATAACTATCCTAAATAATTACGCCACCGTCAGCTTTAATACGTACCGATTCTATCCATCCAAAGGTTGTCTGGAAGAAATCGCTTTTAGTGATAAGGCTGCCGATTGTGCCACTAGATTTAGTTAGTATTAAGATCCTTTATTTTTATTATTTTCTTTGTATTTGATGGTGCAATAAAGCTATATTGTATTGTATTGTAAACATCAAAAACACACAAAGACTTAAATCGTGGCTCGTCGAGAAGGCGTTCTACAGTATTGACGATTATGTGCGAAAAATTAAATAATATCTTGAGTATTATTACTTAGTTATAATATAATACATTTATTATAATCTAATTATCAGTTATTTGATTATTGTCTAATTATTTAATTAACTTTAATTTATAATTATTATGTGACCTGTAATATTCGTTTTTTACTAATAAATAAATTAATAAATAATAATATTATTAATAATTTATTTATTAATTAATAATTAATAAATTGATTATTCATCCAAATCGAAAACGCCCATGCCTACCTCACCTTTCACATGCTTCAGGCAGAAGATGATTCCAGCGAGATGACTACAGAAACAGCAGAAGTGCAGAACTAAAGCTTACGTAACAAAACGTCCAGCCGTCAAGGTCCAAGCGAAACTAAACGCAGGTAAATTAAGCGGTCGGAGCGTCAACTGTCATTGTGAGCAATTTATGGCGTGGTCACGACGACGTTTACGAACTTTCGGGCCTATTGCGTTTTTTGTATAGAAGTCAGACAAAGCGACACTAGCAGTGACGCAAGAAGTGCTACTCTGATTTTATTAAGATTATACGTGTATATTTGTTATACAGGTCAACGTAACAATTGTGTACTATCAGTAACAGCTGAATTTTAAATTTAAAAAAAATTAATTCCTAATTTGTCAACATTAAATCTGAATTACATAATTTATAATTATTATTGTTTTCTGTAGTATAGAATAATATAAAAACACATTACTTAGAAATTCGTTATTTTGATATTAGCATTTGTCACATAAAGTTTTTAAATTGAGTTCTAAGCAAGTCTACATTTAAATCTTTGTAGCTTATTTTATTGCAAACATGCGCCCTGCGGCTTCGCCCGCGTAGAAATCTATGTGTCAAACCTTCTTCTTGAATCACTCTATCTACATATTTAAAAAAACACATCAAATTCGTTGCGTAGTGTTAAAGATCTAAGCATACATAGGGACAGGCAGACAACGGGAAGCGACTTTGTTTTATACTATGTAGTGATTATAGGTGCCGTTTTCTCTGTAAATGCATCCAATTCGACCTTCAGGGATCGAAGGCCGAAAAGTTGAAAAGTCCATCGCAGTTTGTGTGAAGTCCAATTGACGCCTGGGAAGTGTCCGAGTTTACTGAAGTTTTACGTCTTTTCTGACTCGGGTCGGTGTGAAACTGAGCGGCAGTTAGAGCACGTAGCGATTATGTTCTTTTAGGAAATTGGAATTATGAACTAAGAAAATTACAAATTATCCATATAAATGGCAGTGGGCCGGCCATATCTCGCGAAGAACTGCCAGCCGGGGGTAAACGACTTCTTGACCGGAGACCACGACTTGCTAAACAAAGAGGTAGGATGCCCTCCGGCCAGGTGGGATGACTACCTGCGAAAGACTGCAGGGAGATACTAAATGCGTCAAGCTGAAGACGGGGCTCTATGGCGCTCATTAAGGCAGGCCTATGTCCAGCAGTGGACTAACATAGGCTGATGATGATGATGAGATGCGCTACACCAGATACTCACCAGCTATCGAGTCAAGCGTCGCTATGATCGAATGCTCTAATACCGTTTAGAAAATCTGGAGAGCTTCGGTACCTGGCAAAGGCCTATAAATGTAAAAAAAAACAAAGATGGAATTCAGTTTTTGAAATAACATTTCATAAAAATCGCTTGAGTTGTTTTGGTGATGAGGTTCTTAGGTAATAAAAGCCCAGTAAAGGAAAGTCAGGCTATTGGCTCATTTCAAAATATATTTTGCCTGCAAGGATGTTGGTAGATAGGTACCAGTACTAAATTCAGACCCCAGCTCGCTAAGCTTAAGTACTACATAAATTGAGCTGTTCACCAGCCAAGCATAAGAGATATGGTTATTAAAATAGATGATTGGTCTTGGCCTAGGTTATTCAATAAAATCGAGTAGGTACTCGAACGTCGTAACGGGCAAAGCTACCTTACGTGGTTTTCGTACTTTACGTAAGGAGATCGTAGACATTTTCCATGAAATTTGTGTAAGCGATGAATCGATTCGGCTACGATAGTTTTTTGATGATTTTTTTACCGACGAAACGAAAAACAAAAAGACGAGGATATTCGGCTGTAGGTATTTTTCCCATAAAAAAACTACCCGAGGGATAACTATTTGACCCGAAAACATAAAAAAATACTCTGTAAAGTACTAAGGAATTTCAAGTTAGTTTTTTCAAACCAATCAAACATTAAAAAACTATCACAATTTTCAATATAAAATATTTTTGATGCCGAAAACTTAAAACAACATAAAACAATGCTTGACGAATTAACAAAGATTTTACCAATTACCTCTCAATAATATTATTTTCTATCAAACAAAATGTAATATTCATTCCGCGCGTCGACGGAGACAGACGTAACTAATAAAGGGGAATTGTAACGCTGTTATGTACTGTAACGCTTTTACACAACTCACAACCGCACTGGGCTATTTAGACCTACTTTTACATTCACGCGACGGACACACGAGTGTTTGCTTACAGAAGAAACACTTGATGAAAAAAGGAGATCTTCTAATGTCAGAAAACCCTAAAATATTATATTCAATTAGGCGCAAGAAGAGTGAAGTCCATCCCAGTTTGTGTGTAGTCCAATTGACGCCTGGTACCATTTTTATCCATTTATCCATAACCATTGTTAATGTTGGACAATTCACACAGCATTATAGTCCTAGGTAAGCAGGGGCCCATTTCCACTATTTTTAAAACAGACGACAATGACTCCATACGATTGTGATAGCTATTGAGTCTTACGTTGATTTGGTATCCTATTAAATTGTCATAGCTGTCTCAATGACTTAATAGTATCGCTAATGAGTAGTATGGTAAGTGCGGCCGTATAAATCATAAAATAAATATGAAATGGCGCACCAAATATTTATGAAACCGTGCAATTATAATTAAGGGTTTTTAGATATCTAGCATTTAAAACTATTACTACAATTGCGTAAAAGTCACTTAAAATGCAACAAAATCACGCAAAAATTGTGTGTGGTAAGCTTTCATTACATAGATAAAGGAGTTTAAGTTGTCAATGTCAACTCATGTCAAAGTTGCTCGAATTCAACACTGAGAACAGAACACTGTTGGCCATCTAGGAAGAAGTTGAACACTGTTGATATTTTTTAGGTATGTATGTTTTTGTGTGAGAAATAACTGATTATGGTACTGCCGAACCAAATTGAGGCCCTCCTTGACTACCTCGAGTGTCACCGAGAGTTGGCGCTCGGGCATTATAATAGAAGTAAGGACGGTCGAGAGCTATCTCGAAGGCAGTGGAACGAGATAGCTCTCATATTAAATAGTATTAGCTCGGACTCGCCGGCAAAAACGGGAGCCGAGTGGAGATTGGTAAGAAATGCAACTACTATTGTATATGAACCTATACTCAATACTCAAGCATGTGCACAGATCCTACCTGTAAGTAAGTAATTTACCGTTATTTTTCAGTATTTTAATGAATACAAGTACAAATGTTTGAAAAAAATTAAAGGGCAGAAACAGGAGCAAAATGCTACAGGTAAAGCATAAACCGCTAAAGTGGTCTGCTTACTATTTGTATAACAAGAAAGGTGACTTTTATTTCTAGGAGGAGGACCGGGCAAAAAATATACATTGACCCCGTCGCAGGACCGGCTCTATAACATCCTGGGCCGTGATACTGGGGAGCCTCTGCCTGGCGGCGCAAGGCTACTGCCATTGTTGGTAAGTGAACATTTATTATTACTTTCTTATAATTTATATTTTGTCTCATCAGAACGCTTTGCATGTGTTTATTTTAAAATTGTGGTGTGGTTTATAATTGCTTTTTTATTTTTGTTGCATAGCATGAGGAAACTTTTACGGAGATTGTGTCATGCGAAGCTATTGAGTGAGTGGTACTAACAGCTTCTTTCATGCGTGTTTATAATTTATTGAATAATAGTTTCTGTCCGCGGCTTCGCTCGCATTGTTTATATAAAAAATGTTCTTAACAGAGAAGTACCAACACCTTCACCAGCACGATCCCCTATACTACAATGTTCAGAGGCAGTATACCATCCGCCAATAACGCCTTCACCACCAGTACCACTACGGCATAACTCCGAGTCTCGGGCAAACCCGCAACGTCGTCGCCAACGTCAGCCAAGGCGGCAGCGAGCACTAGGTACAAAATATTTATAGACCAACACTTCTATGAAGTAATGCGAATTATAAAAGTTATCCTTATCATCAGCCTATGTTAGTTCACTGCCTATGTTAGACATATCCCCTTATGAGTGCCATAGCGTCCTGAATTATAAAGTACCCTTCCCAATATCTACAATAGTGGCCACTCAATGTTTTTAATTCCCATAATTCATTTTGCGAAAGACTGCGGGGAGATGCTGGATGCGTCAAGCTGAAGACAGTTCGCTGTGGCGCTCATTGGGGGAGACCTATGTCCAGCAGTGGACTAACATGGGCTGATGATGATGATAATCTTTTCATTATTAGTTGCAGATGTTGTGCAGCTAAGGCAACTTCGAGAACGGCTGGAGCGCTCGGAGCGTGCGCACACGGAAGCTATTGTGGCTCAAGCAAGGCAAAAATAATTATAACAATTAGTACATTTACACTTGATATCCGTAGGAAATGTGTTAAGTCTTTCCTTATTTTTTTAGGGCTACAAACAGACTGGCTGAAGCCATTGAGCGGCTCAACGAGACTATAGTTGGCCGGATCTTTCCCTAATAAATACGATAGTAGGTATAATTATATCACATCATCATTCGAATTCGAATGGTGCTCAAATTCTAGACCATGTGTTGATTCAATGTTTTTTTTTAGGATCGGCAGCGGGGCCTTAGTGAGTTGGATATTAGAATAAGTCTAGGTAGTTAATGAATAAAAAAAGATGTGTATATAAAAATGGCATTTATTTTTACATTAAAACAAAGAGATCATTATTACAACGATGTACAAGTATTTATAAATTAAGCAGCAGACTCTTGTGCACATATGGTCCCAGAGAATCCCTACGTGATAAATTCAAAGAAATAAACATAATGACAGTACCATGTCAATATATTTATGAAAACTTGTTGTACGCTCATCAAAATATCAATCGATTCACTAAAAATAGCGTTATACATAATTACTAGAAATAAGAATAAACTCGTTGTGCCCACAACTAGACTACATACATAAGATAACTGTATCTTTTAAAGGGCAATACGCTTCTACAACAAAACTCCAAGTGAGTTGCAAAAATTACCAATAAATAAATTTAAAAAAATTGTGAAATATATTCTTTGTAAAAATTCTTATTACAAAATATCAGACTATCTAGAAGATACAAAAGATTGGAACGAGTTTTGCTCCAACTCAAAATCCAACAAACTTACAGATAAGCAAATCAAATGCACTAGACACATAAGTTAGGAACATAGTGGTTTAATTTAAATTTTCTGAACTTTTGATTATTTCACGAGCAAAATAACACGAGAACTACCTTTGCTCAATGATACAATAATTCGTCATAATCACTAATCATAGACTAAATTAGCTGTCAGAAAAATAATAGAATTCCTATGTTTGATCTCTATCGCAAGCGATCAAAGAGGCTGTGACTAATAGAATGCGAAAACTTGTCCAAGGTTGTCATAATCTAACTCTTGTTTGGAATTAGCCGGAAAAACATGACATCTTTTCTGACCTTGTTTTCTGTAAGACGACGAACTCGTGTGCAAAGGGCACAATAAAATGGCGACACAACATTTTTATTCCCCTGTAAATATCCCCCCGATGCTTAATATTCGTCTCGGAGGAGCAGAGGACGTGCTATGTGTAATTCGCCTTATTTGTAAGGATATGGTGGTTACCTCTGTCTGTCCGCGGCTTTGGTCGCGTGTGGGAACGATGATGTGACTGGGAGGAAGGATTTTTTTTGTCCGTTTCCGATGTCACTTTAACACTTTGAGTGCTGAAATCACACGGTATGTGTTTTCTACAAGTTACTAATATGCGTAAATCCACACTAGCGCAGCGGCTGAGAAAATACAGATCTTTGTGACTCAGCACAGCCGTAATATTATTCGAACGAAACGCATGTGCGGCGCAACACAATCGATGTGTAGAGCGGCAGATCGAATTTTTTAGGTTAAAAAAAGATCGCAGTCGTCGAAAAAAAATCGCAGTCAAAGTGTTAAAATTACTGTAGGTACTTACGCACCTGTGACAAACGTGAATAGTGCATGTGTGGCAGTGTATGCTATAAAGTGCCGGTATTTGTGCTAGAAACATTGTATTTTTTTGATTTTAACATTTCCAGCAGAAAAAGTCGAAAATCACATAATCAACTTCATCATATCGTGCAGCTAGATTTTGCCCACACCTGGACCGAATTATGGATCAACCATTTCGGTCCTATGCTACGCTAGACTCATCCGTTGCCACCCCACGGCTTTCCTAAAACTAAAGGGTAGATGAAAGCATTTATCAAATAACTAAATGTAGGTATACCTAACATAAATAATAACAGCAACATCAAGTCTGTCTGTTTAATTTGAACAACCTGGTATTTTGATAACCTTCAAAACTCAGTTAGCTTATCTATTTCAGAGTAAACATTGAAGTTGAATTGTTTCTTAATTATCTGGTAAATGCTGTATATATCTTTTCCATAGCACAGGTTAGTCTAGTTAATCAATTAATAATTTGCAAAAATGTGGGTAAAAGTGGTTGTAATAGACACATATTACCCAATTTTTAAGGGATTCAAACATAATATTTGTACACAAAAAAAAAACATTTTAAGTGTATAAATTAACTTTATATTATAATGTTTTTTTTTAAATTAAGTTAGAGATAGAAAATAGAATTAATAAACACGTTACTTGGCCATTTTAACTGGGTTCTTGTTTTGTAAGCCTAAAGGTAAACTTTAGGAATTTCGTTTAGATTTTTTTAAGAAATTAGTCATAATGGGCATAGTTGCATGAAGTGATTTTTCATTCAAGCATTTTCTTTAAAAATCGTCGAAAATGAAAATATGACCAGCGCTTTGACACTAGATGAATTTTCTTCGAATAGGGCTCTTTATTAACTTTTTATGTAAAGGTCAGAAGGCCCTCCATGGGAATGGTAATGGTTCAGTTAATGGGCCATAAAAGTGGTCATTATGAGTAGTTGCCCAAACTGCTTTGATAGCGGATGCTTCTGTGGCTTGATAGTCAACCTTGATTTTGTTGATATTTTGTCTATTTAAGTTGTAGATCCGAAGTCTATAAAATAAATAAATAATGCTGGACAATTCATACATCATCATCTAGCCCCAAGCTAAATAGAGTTTATGTTATGTGTATTTTAAATTATTAAATTAAATTAAATTATTATTAAATAATGCTGCACAATTCACACAGCATTATCTAGCCCCATGGTAAGCAGAGCTTGTGTTATGGGTACTAGATAACTGATATACATAATACAATACATTACATAGATAGATATTTTTTATTATACATAGAAAAACGATCAGAACACCCGGAACAAATATCTGCAGATCGTACACACAATTGTTCCGAGGCGGGAATCGAACCCGCAACCTCCTGCGTCGCAGGCGGACCTTCGCTCACCGCGCCACATCGGTCGTCAAATTATTTAAATTATTATATAGATGACTGATATACATACCTAATACAATACAGGGGCAAATGTTGTATAATCTGCAGATATTTGTTGCGAGTGTTCTAGTCATTTTCTATGTAAAATAAATAATATCTATAATGCATTGCATTATGTTTATCATCAGTTATCTGGTACCCATAACACAAGCTTTGCTTAGATTGGGCTAGATGCTGTGTGAATTGTCCAGCCTTATTTATTTTATATACCTTTGTGTGTGTTTATTTACAAATATAACCAAGCCAAAGCCAGAAGAAGTTAGTTTAAACATAAAATGTGAGACAGCTCGTTATGTTCGTTATAACAAAAGTAGGAAGTATAAACCAGCGGAATCACGGCACAAACAAGACTAGATTCAGCTGAACTCGGCTCGCTTTTTCAATGCTGCATTCAAAACGTGGTGCTACTGTGAGACTAAGAGGTACTACATTTCATATTTATTTTATTGCATCATCATTATCATCATCAGCCTATAGGCCTCCCCCAATGAGCGCCATAGCGCCCTGTCTTCAGCTTGCCGCATCCAGCATCTACCTGCAGTCTTTCGCTGGTCGTCATCCCATGTGGTCGGAGGGCGTGCTACACTACGTTTACCGAGTCGTGGTCTCCACTCAAGAACACGTTTGCCTCATTGGCCGTCGGTTCTTCGCGAGATATGGCCGGCCCACTGCCACTTCAGCTTGCTAATTCTTTGAGCTATGTCGATAACCTTGGTTCTCTGTCGGATGTATTCGTTACGAATCTTATCCTTCAGAGAAGAGATTTTATTGCATCATTGTGTACTTTTTAACGTGCTTACAACTAACTCATGCTGAGAGAGATACCGTTTTGTGATTCAAATAAAAACAATACTGTTTTGTCTTTTACTTTTAAATCATGTTTGTTCTGTTTTTGTTTATTAAGTTGAAAATAAAATATTCTCATTCTCTCATTCTCATTTTGTAGGTCTAAGTATCAACCTTTAATAGTCCACTGCTGGACATAGGCCTCATTAGTGGAATGAGTGCCAAAGCGCCCTGTCGCCTTCCAGAATCTGCTTGCAGTCTTTCGTAGATCGTTATCACACCATACCAGAGTACGTATGCCGCCGTGTCGCGGTCTATCAAGAGCAAGTTTAACCTAGCGGTTGTTCTTCGCGAGATATCGCCGGCCCACTGTCATTTCAGCTAGCTAATTCTTTGAGCTATGTCGATATTTTTGGTCAGATGTTTATCCAACTTTTTAAAATTTCGCGAGTTGTTAACATACATATGTATAAGTAGTATTAAAGATTATTTATCGCGTACCTTTTGTGTTATTTTCCCCTACTACGTTTCAATCGCGTAACAGCGATCATTTGCACAGGGCAATTACACGAAAAATAATCTTTAATAGAATAATAATAATAATAACCCGAGGATGATAGCCGCTATGTGTAGCCATCGCCTTTAGATAAACTTCTCAAAGGGCCTCTGTGCTGTTGGCTTCGGCCCCACGCAAGCCTTCCAAAGGACCGGGTCACTTTATGGCCCGAGATCATGGTAAATGAGAGACATAATAATAATCGTTTATTGGTACATGACATGAAATATATTACAATAGAAAGTTAATGTTCTTAAAACCCAATCTTTCAGAGTAGAGCCTGACGACGGCCATTACTCTTCTAGTTGAGTTGTATAACTGGAGACATGAAATAATTCTTAAAATCAACTCGGAAGATACTGAAGTGGACTGAAAGTCAAGTCGGAGCGACGACGACGAACTAAGAGGGACGCTGATAAGGGCTTCAAATTGTTAGTGTATTATTATGTACTAAGATTTGTTTATACGTACTAGTGGATTCTTAATCACTTCTTCCACTAGTGGACAAAAAAATTAAGTGAACAGAAAATCACAAACATCTTATTTGTAATTTGGTAATAATAGGATTAAATTTGACTTCGTCTAGGTGCTTTTTTGTAAGCCTAAAGAAATAGAAGATAATGATTTTTTATAGGAATTTATAAGCGTAGAACTCATTCAGAGAAATACAATTTATTGGTTAAAATCAATTTACATGCATTTTTTAGTTTTCTTATTGCTTAATTTCAATTAGTATAAGTACGCGGCGCAGCTTTGATCCGATAAAAGGGAACCTGTATATTTTGCCGGATCGATCTTTTTGCACACACACTTGGACAATAATATACTTCGCACCTGGCTTTTCTTCGAGACTGGCTGCCGTGGCCGAAGATTCGGCTTTCGGACATCATTGTAAAAATATGAACTTAGACCGTAAGAAAAGCCTCAATATTTTACTCCGCCGATAAACATTTTCAGACCTTGTAAAATTTCCATCTCAACTGAATGTACACTAACACGTGAATTTCAAGGAACTAAATATTAACGAAATGAAACTTCGTGTCTCCCAAGACCTGCTTATTACATAGGGTGATTACTTTTTACGATGTTAAAACCTTCTTCGTTTAGTGTCTTGGTTAAGGGGCGGTGTTCCTTTGGTAATTATTATGTTGATGACTTTTGATATTGTGGTTTAAGAGTTACTTTGAGTAAGGTTGTTTTTAATAAGGAAGTGCCTATGTTATTTATTAAACGACTGAAGAAGCTGAAATCCGTGATATGAAATATTACTCTGTCTTCGGTCTATGCTCGAGTAACGCTCATGTCATAGAAAGGCTGATTTTAGGGGTTCGTGAGATAGGTCCCCGGTGTGTGTCATGCTGACCATTGGCACTGAGAGGTTGATATATGCTCTCAGCGCCGATGGTCAGCGTGACACTAAAATCAGCCTAACGCCGACCACTCAACGCTGAGGAGCTTCGGCGCTGAGCGGTTTGCGTCGCTGACGAACGGCGAGCCGTCGGCGTAGGCCACACACCTCAGTCTTCAGTGACAGGCGGATTTATGATCACAGTTGAGGTGTTAAAAATACACAAACGGATGGATGCTCTCACGACATCCACGGGCTAAGTTAACTGTAAGCCAAATTAGCTTCTCCGGTTTTAAGGGAGGGGCGCGTTCATAAACTGAGTGAAAACGGGTCGATTCCAACGTCTTCACCGCCGCGGTCAGTCATCTCATTATATTTGTTTCGTCTATTGGAAGGACCCATTTTCACTCAGTTTATGAACGCGCCCCTCCCTTAAAACCGGAGAAGCTAATTTGGCTTACAGTCAAAGGCGTTTGTACAACCATTATCAGGTGGAACAGGGTTGTTCTAATACGAGTTTTAAAGTTAACGTCTTTTTAACATCTCAGGTGTTAAGCTTCTGGTGTATTGGGTCTCGCCAAATGTGCATTGTTCGACCCGAAAGGGGTCCTAACCAAGAAATATGTAAGAAGATTTTAATAAATGGAAATGTATATGTATACAAAATCAATATCTAACTAAATGCATACAAGGTTTTTCTAAATCTAGGTAATTGTATTTTTAATTTTAGTTATCAATTCTTTCATTTGATTTAATATAAATTAGGAATAAATAAATAAATAATGCTGGACAATTCCCACAGCATTATCTAGCCCCATGGTAAGCAGAGCTTGTGTTATGGGTACTTGATGATATACATAATACAATATATTACATAGATAGATATTTTTTATTATACATAGAAAACGACCAGAATACCCGGAACAAATATCTTCAGATCGTACACACAATTGTTCCGAGGCGGGAATCGAACCCGCAACCTCCTGCGTCGCAGGCGGACCTTCGCCCACCGCGCCACATTGGTCGTCAATAACAAACATTACGTATGATGTGCACGAACTTACCTAACCAAATTGAAGAATATAATCAAAACACACTTCATTTCACGCGATTTGTTCTGAGTTACCATTACATATCACCTTTGACCTCATCCTAAATCATAATCAACCTAATCCTTACCACAAAAACCTGCTTCACCAAAGATGGCCAAAGATGTCTACTATGGGATTACAGTCGTATTTACTCGACACCTGCCTAATCACGTTCTATCAAAAGGCGGGAAAAAGGTTGTCGCATATATGTCAACTCAAAAGCGGATAAAATATAGGTACTAGTATCAGTTAACTCAAAAAAATATAATTACCCATTGATTGAACTGTGAAACTCGGGAAAGATAACAATCAAACAAACATTTATAAAATCAACGCCCGTGTCGACTGTTTTCATACCACCATGCGCAAGCGCGCCGCCTCCCTGGTGCGCAGGTTGCGGGTCAGCTCCAATACCGTTCTCGCAATGATAGCTGAGAGAGTGGACTGCCCGTACACCAGACACTGTTGTGAGCGCCACCTTCCCAGCAATCCTTTTAGTTTTTAAGATTATCTTGTTTATTTTCTTATATGAATGTAAATGCTTGAAATAAATAAAAAAATTTTTAATTTACAATAAATGTAGATGACTCTCTTTCGTAGTATTTGAACAGTTGCATCAATTTTCTTCAAATAAATAAATAATGCTGGATATAAAATATAATGGATGCGTCAAGCTGAAAACAGGGCGCTGTGGTGCTCATTGGGGAGATGTCCAGCAGTGGAATAAGATAGGCTGATGATGTATGTATACGTAATAGATTGCAGAATGAAAGATAGAAAGAAATAAAATACATTTATTTGACACTATACATAACACATTACATGGTAAGAAAATAATAAAAACAAGAAAAAAAATTACAAGGAATAGACAAGACATACAAAATAGAGCAAATACGTGTTACATAAGGGGCCAAAAAGGTCCCTGTCTCAGCATTATGCCGCTACAAGCCTAAGTAAGTAGCGGCGCTGATTTTCAGACAGGTCCAGGTGTGGTGGCACAAAGCTTGATAACAGTGCGTGGTGATGATCTGTTTCCGAGTGGGTAAGTATGCGACTGCCGTAACCCGGACTAATAACTACTTAGTCTGTAATAACTAGTGTGCACCTCACGTAGACAAACCGAGGCGATTACCACAGAAATGTATTTCTCACAAAGAGCCACGTTCAGTAATAATTCAGGAGGCAGGGGCGGGTTAAGGCTAGAGGTGCACGGTGTGGTCAAAACAGTTGTTCTACCATTTTTGTTTTCCAATGTTAAAAGAAACCGTATAACGATACTCGCAAAATACGAATTGGAATGAAATTTTTTAATAGTGGACTATTATTACAACAATTAATATATTATAATAAATTTACTATTTCCAAAGGTTACTGATTAAATATTGTCTATCTTCAAATGCTAAGTATATACTCTGCGCTACTTTGATTTGAACGAAACTGGTCCTTACCAACCAGTTTCATACAATCTTTGGAAAATATTGAATTATAAAAAATATCCCACAGTAATATTTTTGTTGAAAAGAACATTACAAAGTAATGATCATCATCATCATCATCATCATCATCAGCCTATATCAGTCCACTGCTGGACATAGGCCTCCCCCAATGAGCGCCATAGCGCCCTGTCTTCAGCTTGCCGCATCCAGCATCTACCTGCAGTCTTTCGCAGGTCGTCATCCCACCTGGTCGGAGGGTGTCCTACACTACGTTTACCGAGTCGTGGTCTCCACTCAAGAACACGCTTGCCCCATCGGCCGTCGGTTCTTCGCGAGATATGGCCGGCCCACTGCCACTTCAGCTTGCTAATTCTTTGAGCTATGTCGATAACCCTGGTTCTCTGTCGGATGTATTCGTTGCGAATCCTATCCTTCAGAGAAACTCCGAGCATAGCTCTTTCCATAGCTCGCGTAAAGTAATGATGACTGTCAAAAAATCCTGACATATGTATTGATATTTTGTTGTTTACTTACAACGCCTAACGTGTGCTTTGTGACGTGTCCAAGAGTCCTGTTAGTCTAAAGAAAATGAGGCACTTTGATATTTAACACAGAAAAACAGATTAGATTAAGGAAAAACGCCAGAAATGTGTACATATACATATAAATGAAATGGCAAACGAATAATTTTGTATTTTTTTTTAGAAGTATT
The DNA here is from genome assembly GCA_943735965.1 of Eupithecia abbreviata. Taxonomy (NCBI): domain Eukaryota; kingdom Metazoa; phylum Arthropoda; class Insecta; order Lepidoptera; family Geometridae; genus Eupithecia; species Eupithecia abbreviata. The sequence goes on from OX030996.1 coordinate 4,211,894, forward strand.
TTTGCTAGAACTCTAGGTAGTTCAGTAATTTTGAAGGTGAGCCCCTAAAGTTCGATCCTAGGTCCAGCCCTGAGCTACTATATATCTTTCAGCATGGAGATAGAATATTTAAGTGGGTACCTCATATTTCTTGAATTGGAGCGGCCGAAGGAATCATGAGGTGGTCTATAATAACATCTATTACCTTGTGTTTAGATACATAATAGCAGTATAATAACAAGACGCAACTTCTCGTACCTACATACATATTATTTTTTTTTTGGATAAAACAAAAGCAAGCTTTTATTTGCTTTTATTTAATCCAAAATGTTCATGGCTGGCAGCGTTGGATCGCGAGGAGTGGAAGGAGAAAAGGTAGGCCTTTGCCCAGCAGTGGGAAAATAACGGTTCAAAATAAATAAATAAATATCAGTTCAAAGATGTACAACATACATGTTACTTACATGAGAAACTTAAGCTAAGTATTAATATTATGTTATTTTTCCGTTTTTTTATCCTTTTACGTCCAGTAGCGTTACATCCTCAAGTATATATCTGTGCAATTTGGTTTTAAACACGCCAGACGTTCCAAATTATATAATCTTTTACTTGACATTTTGGCCGGCTTTCATCATTGGCCTATATATTAGTCCACTGCATGATATAGGCCTCCTATAAATAGTACCCTGTCTTCAGTTAGCCGCATCCAGCATTTGCCTGCAGTCTTTCGCAGATCATCATCTCAACAGGCCTGAGGGATTCCTATACTTTATTTGTCGAGTCACGGTCTCCACTCAACAACACGTTTACCCTATTGAATGTCAGCCGGCCCACTGCCACTTCGTCTTGCTAATTCTTTGAGCTTTGTCGTTAAGTTTACTTCTCTGTCTGATGTATTCGTTACGAATGCTTCAGAGAAACTACGACTATAATTAAGATCCAAAAGGCGGTACTCCTAGACTCATCGTATCCCATAAATCAGTTCCCATGATCCCATGGGAACTGATTATAACGTTTTCCTTGAAACGTTTTCAAATAAACAAGTGCAAAGCCGCCGGCAGAAACTAGTATTTTCTCAAAGTTTAAATTTAGTGGTTCGTCTGCAACGACCGTTTGAAACAATGCGGTATTTTGTGAAGTGGTGTTTTAAAACTATGATAACAATTTGAAAATTGAAATAATTGTTTTATGTTGTGGAGTGGCGGAGGGATATCCACCGCGGGGCGTGCAGCGGCCTCTCAAGCAGAACAATTTACCACCGAAATGTTCGTCAAATTGAATAGAACAGAATAGTTTATTTGTAACTCAATACACAAGCAGAACAATTTACCACTGAAATGTACGTCAAATTGAATAGAATAGAATAGTTTATTTGTAACTCAATACACAAGCAGAACAATTTACCACTGAAATGTACGTCAAATTGAATAGAATATTTTATTTGTAACTCAATACACAAAAACTTAAAACAAACATGATTAAAAAAAATAAAGGAAAAACTGATTTTTTTATGTATATCGTCCACCACTACTCACAGCCATGCCACATGGAGGGAAAGTACCTTAAATATTGTAGATAGAACATTCTACTGAAAGAAGACTTCATTTTGATTTTAAAAACAATTTAAACTGCATTCAGAGATTTTTGAATAATCGCCTGTCTGAACCAGGAATCGAACCCGCCAAATTATAAAAAAAAATCACACCAAATTTAACGATACCGATCAAAAGGCTCAATCGTAAGTTTTTTATTTCCAAGTGACAATGCTTAGCAAAGTCCTTTAATGTAAGAAACACATACCGTGTGATTTCAGCAGTCAAAGTGTTAAAGGAAGACCATGTTTTTTTTTGAGTGGCTTATTTTATTTTGTTTTATTCGGAAGACAAACACTTAACAGATAACTTAAATAAAAACCTATAACCATTTATGTGTCCTCGCATATAGTAGCTAAGGAATTGCTTGCTTGCAGAGGATAAATGAAAATGAAGAAATAGCTTAGTCTTATATGTATTATTATGATTTGCAGGCATGTTATTTCCATGCTCAGCGTACTCCTTTGTTATTTTCGAAATATCTACTGAATGAAATCTTAATCTAATTTTATTTTAAAATTTCGAAAGTAATAGAGATCGCTCTCCACGGAAGACCAGCGCTATGGTATGATCTCTGCCGTCCGATCACTATAAGGCCGTTAAGTGACATTTCGTCAAATTCGACTTTTGTGTACCACACTAAAACGCAGCTTTTGCTCTATCGTCCAATCTAGTTAAAATAATTCTATCTTTTGTCAGTGCTGAGATACAGAAACCACCTACACCACTATCTACATCATTTTTGGAGTTTTCCATAACTAAAATACGGTTATCTCTCTTTAAAACACTAAAATATGGTTGAACCAGCTTAGCTAAGTATTTAAGTCTACATTTTTCCGTTTTATGCAAGCTTATAAAACGGTTACTTGTAATGACAATAAAAATAAACCGTTAGCTGACTTTACATGTGTTTTAGTAAATTTTAGTACTGCATGCCACACTTGTACTTACGATGTCTAAAACACAGTTTTCTAACAACTCCTACTCTATAAAAGCGCTAGACATACTTAGCTGGCTAGTTATTGGAAAACCAATGTAAGATTGAAACATTTACATTACTAAAAGAAGGTGACCGTGTTTTAACTGTGAAACTATTACATTCACGTGAATAAAAACAAAACTAGAAAACAGTTTAGTGACAATGCAACGCTAGGAAAAGGTTAACTGCGAAGCTTTCCGCACGCCCTGTACGGTACACACTCGTCACTAGGACGTCGCGTAGGCAGGAAGTGCGCAAGATTAGTGCGAAATCCCGCCAGAAATGAGTTCAAAAGCGAGGTAAGTTTTATTTTATTTATTTTCTAAAACTCACGTTATTGTTTTGATCACACTGTTAAATAATAATACAACTTAATTAAACAAGTTAGTACTACACACCAAGACTGCTCCTTATGACAGAAAGTTGCTTATTGACCACGTGGAATCATTTTATCCCCTTGAGCCCCATTATCGGCGAGAACACGCATCTCTAAGGCGGTATATATCATGCGATGTTACAATAACTTTGATGCACAAAGATTTTTGCGAGAAGTACCCATCGCAGAAGGTATCTTATGAATTTTACAGGAAGCATATCAAAAGCATGAATATATCATTTGCCAAGCTTACTAATGAGGAATGCGAACTTTGTGAAGCGTATGAGTTACATGCCAAAAATACGAATCACGATGCAAAGAACGTCGTTCCTGAAAACTGCGAAATTTGCACCGCATATGTGTGTCATAGAGAAAAATACAAAAAAGCACGCGATCTGTACGAGGCCCAAAAAAAAATAGGACAAACACTTGAGAACATACATTACAGTCTTGATCTCCAAAAGGTTATAATGCTACCTAGAATAGATAGTTTTAAAAGCATTATATTTTGTCCTAGATTAACAACGTTTAACCTTACATTCGCTCCTGTAGGTAAAATTACAAATCAGCATAAGCCCCTGGCATGTATATGGCATGACGGCATCTCAGGACGTAAGCAAGAAGACATGTTGCTATTATAATTTCATTATTCAATTCTGGGAGGTGAAGAATACTATATAACTATTTGGATGGATAACTGTAGTGCCCAAAATAAGCACTGGCTATTGTTTTCACTAATGATATATATTTGATTAACAGTGACTTGATAGCAACAGAAACAATAACTCTCCAGTATTTTGAGCCTGGTCACAGCTTCATGAGCTGCGATCAATTTCATCATCAGGTTGAGCTGGCCATGAAAAAGAAAGCCAAACTGTATGACTTTCAGGATTTCACCGAGTGCGTCGCTTCTGCTAATCTAGGTAGGGTGGATGTAAAAACCATGGCCCCAAAAGATTTTTTCGATTTCCAAAACCTTGTGTCAGATTTACAATCTCAAGAGTGTACCTGAAATACATAATACAAGTCTGTTTCCAAAGAAATACTTACGATATGCTCTATAAAAGCGAAGTAGATATTGATGATTTTAAAGTTTTGCGATTCTTGGCTGACAGATATTTGAAAAATACAGATGTTTTGAAACCTGAATTCAAAAGTGCACCAAAAGGTATAGAGAAGGCAAGAAAATCTGCTATTATCAAGGCGTTAAAAGATATAAGCGCACCGCACAAAATGCAATTCTGGCATGAGATGCCTGCATGTAACTAAAAATGAAGGCATGATAGTTGCTAGTAATGTTGATTAAGACTTCTTATTATAATAATATTACGATGTTAGATAAATCTAACATCGTAATATTATTATAAAATAATTTAAAATAAATTTTAAGAGGGTAGATTGAGTCGAGTCTGATTAAACAATTCAAGTTTTAAACTTGGCTTAATGTGATTGAGGCTGTTTTTAGAACAAAGCATGTTAAAATAATAATTTTTGAGACTGATTTTATAACTACCTGTGCCATAATCGTAATGCATGTTTAATTGTTTTAATAGGAAGAATTTTATAATTGATAATAAAATCGGGTCATAATAATGGTTAATAAATAAATATATCTTGTTATGTAAAATACGTCTTTTAAGTATAAGTAACTTTGTTGATTTTTGTGGTAAGATTAATAACGCAGATCTCTTTTAATAATAAGGTAATCTTAAAGATTTATTTTAGAATACTTGTACTTTTCTTTTTATAAATTGATGACATGTAACCTGTAAGAAGGCAATTTTAATTAAAGTGTTAAAACTTACTATTTAATTTTAATTGACCCTTATTTCCTTCTATAACAAGCTTATTCATTTTAGGAAAATTCAGACTAGGTTGTTTATTTGTAATTATATCAATATAATTCAGACCAGTTTTTTCACCACTAAAAAACAGTTAGCATGGATTGCTTATGCAACTACTATGTTTTTGTTTAGGAAACACTTTAATTTTAGCATCTCAAAACAACAATATAAACAATTAAAGTCCGATAACGCCATTTTCAGAGTTAGGGTTAGTTAAATTTCAATACACTTACTACTCAAGAACACGGCTAAGTAACTTAGCCGTTTTTTAGCTTTGAATATATATGTAACTGTTCCTCGTTCTAAAATATTCTCGCAGTTACAGTTTGTTACAACTCTTAAATACGGTTGCACTTCAGCAAGCCGTTTTTTTGCGTTTTAGGTGGTCACATTTTAAAGCAGGTAAGCACAACTAAAACACAAATACTTAAATTAAAAAATAAACTTTCAACTTCTAAAACAAAATAATAAATAAAATAGCAGCTTAAATATTGATGAATAATTTGGTCTAACAAAGAAATCTGCATGTCTTCCAAATTTCCAGGGATAGCATTTCCCACGTTTTGGCTCATACCCACAAATTTGGTTTTATCACTTAGCGACCTTTTAGTGATCGGACGGCAGATCTGGTCTACCATAGCACATGCTGAGTGGAGACCGATTTTGTCAGTTTCTCTGTTAATTTAAGGTAAATTTTTAAGAATACTTTTCGTCTCTGTTCTGAACAAAAAAACTGTTAACTTTTAAAAAATAATTATACAAAATAAAAAAAAATCTAGATATATAGATAGATAACACTTTATTATACCACACACAAAACAGAAAACAATACAGGAATAAACAATAGAATAGAGGAAGTATAAAGGGCGGCCTTATCGCTGAGAGCAATCTCTTCCAGGCAACCTTTGGATAGACTGGACATGAAAGAACAAAATAGACAGTGGTAGTTTAGTAAATATATAGATTAAAAAAAGAAAACAAATACTTACACTACATACTATAATACCTACATTACAAACATTATAATAAACTCACATAGATATACGATAGAGCTATCTGATTTAATTAATGACATCTAATTTAATTTTACTGATTTTTATATTCACGTGCCTGCATTCGGGCGAGATATGCAGCTCTACTGTGTTATTCCACCAATGTATTATGTACCAATGTATTGTGTATTGTGTATGGCTGGTCCACCAGTTCAAAGTCGCTCAGCGAGCTATGGAAAGAGCTATGCTCGGAGTATCCCTGAAGGATAGGATTCGCAACGAATACATCCGACAGAGAACTAAAGTTATCGACATAGCTCTGAGAATTAGCAACCTGAAGTGGCAGTGGGCGGGCCATATCTCGCGAAGAACCGACGGCCGCTGGGGCAAACGTGTTCTTGAGTGGAGACCACGACTCGGTAAACGTAGTGTAGGACGCCCTCCGACCAGGTGGGATGACGACCTGCGAAAGACTGCAGGTAGATGCTGGATGCGTCAAGCCGAAGACAGGGCGCTATGGCGCTCATTGGGGGAGGCCTATGTCCAGCAGTGGACTAATATAGGCTGATGATGATTATGTACGATGTCTTATGTGAATAAATATTACTGAATTACTGAATATCAATGTTTTCATAAGGATAAATAACGCTGATGCAGCAGTTTCTAGTGAACTAACCTTCCGTCCAAAACATTATAATATGACCCCGGTCAATCTCACGCATTTCCTTCCATCTAGAAACCCCCCTCCATAAAGTGGATAACTGGTAGTAATTAGCTCGCAAGTTGGCGCAGTGCTTTTGAAGAAGCCAGTTATGATATTTGAGCTTGAGAGCGTAATGCTCGCTGCCGAATATTGGAGCCACTAATATAGCGATCTAACGATACTAGCTAGCAAGAAACAGTACATAACTGAAATTTCTGTTCAAAAATCTTTTTTTATACTCAAAAAGAACAAACAAGCCCACTTAAAAAATAAATAAAATTCATTTATTTCGGACAACGACAAATCATAATTAAAATTAAATTTAGGTCCATATCATGTTAGTAGCAAATATTACTTAATTCTATGTTAGTTATTAACAATTAATGTAAATTATTACAAACAAATGTAAATTATTAAAAACTTAGAATAATAAATAAATAAATAAAGCTGGACAATCCACACAGCATCATCTAGCCCCAAGCTAAGCAGAGCTTGTGTTATGGGTACTAGATGACTGATATACATAATACAATACATTACATAGATAGGTATTTTTTTATTATACATAGAAAACGACCAGAACACCCGGAACAAATATCTGCAGATCGTACACACAATTGTTCCGAGGCGGGAATCGAACCCGCAACCTCCTGGTCGCAGGCGGACCTTCGTCCACCGCGCCACATCGGTCGTCTACAGAATGAGTATACATTGGTATCTAAAATATGTAGGTACTATTTGGTGAATTAACGGTAGATCGAGTGTTTAACAATCTAGATAACAAAGGTCACAGGCAAGAAACACGCAGGTAACAAGTAAAATAGTTTTTTTTTTTTGCGCAATACACATAGCATATACAAGTTTAGGTATGCTACGAACCTCTTTTATTGCGTCGCAGTAGCTCGCTTATACTGAGTTAGGGCTTTTAATAAGTTACTTAGAACATTTACCTACTCTATAGTGTGTCTTGTTTTGAAGTGTTTGTATGTTTACAAATGTTACACAATTCACACAGCATTATCTAGCCCCAAGGTTAGCCGAGGTAAATAAATGTCTTTTTATTATATTACTAGCTGCGCCCCGCGGTTTCACCCGCGTGGTGATAGATATTTTGGATAATATACTATATATCTTTATGAATTGTAGCCGTGTTATTCTGATACGTAAGCTATATTATTGTGAAGTTTCATTAAAATCCATTCAGTTGTTTTTACGCGAAAGAGTAACAAACATCCGTCCATCCATCCATCCATACTTACAAACTTTGACGTTTATAATATTAGTAGGATGGCGTAGCAACGGGAAGCGTAGCAACTAGCTACGACGTAGCAACATCTACGCTGTAATATCTAGTGTCTATCCGTAGAATATTTTATTATTCATGTTATAGGAGATAATTCTGTAACAAATAGGAATATTACTAAGATCGTTCGTCCCTTTCGTGGCCCTACATTTATAAATTACAATGTCTACAGGGTGCGCCGTCTTGTTTTGCTACAGTAATGGTTTGTTATTCCAAACGAGCGATGACGGCTCGAATCGGATGTCACCCTGTATAAGTAGAGACTAGATGCTGCCTTTGTACTGCAAGTTGCTTGCAACTTTACGCCTCGGGGTTTGGCGATGTTTCTTCAATTATTTCTTGGAGTTAGGTAATTTTGTAGATGTCGCTGTATAATTTAATGAAATGATGAAGGTAACACGGATTAGCAATCCGTGTTACCTTCATATTGTTGTGTTTCCCCATTCCCTACCTAACCCTACCTAGCCTCAGCTGCTGTACGAGAAAGAGATAGATAATCCTTTATTCATTATTACATTATTTAGTCAAGCTGAAGACAGGGCTCTATGGCGCTCATTGGGGAGGTCTATGTCCAGCAGTGGACTAATATAGGCTGATGATGATGATTATGATTTTTTTATTCATAACGCTTATATCTAAAACATATTTGGAAACAATGGCGAATTGGCGACCTTATCGCTTAAAGCGATTTCTTCCAGGCAAACAAATCTTGACGATAAAATCAAAGGAATAGATGAAATGGTTTTTCTTGACTTTATTCCCTAAATTAATACTTGGATACACAGATTACTAACGGTCTTTGGTAGGTATCCCGTTACTTTCGTGATATAAAATTGCAATCTTAAAAAAAGCATTTTAATTAAAATACACCAAAACCTAGTTCAAAGAAATTAAAATAAACAGTATTCTTTAAAACATCCTCCCTGAAAAATAACACTTAGCGTATTCTTACACGACGCTATTTACTGTTGCTCATAAGTGGCGTTCATAAAAGTGGGCAGGCTGTCACAAAAAAGGGCATCGGTTCAGACTTTTGAGATGTTTTGAAAACAACTAGTGCTGTGTGAGACGTTAACTTAGCTATTGTGTGCTATGCCATGCTTAACAACTGCTATTGTTGATACCTAATCAAAAAATTCATAGCGAATTCTATATGAATACTCTTTGATACTATTTGAATTTCAAATTTGAAGTGTAATTCTATGATCCCGTTCTATGATACGCTGCGGATTGAAGATCGCAGTTGAGTGTACATTTTTTTGCAGGGTGTGCTGTTGCCCGCCCTCTGGTGGTTATCCCTTAGTCACCACTTACGTCACCCGCGCGAAGAGTTGGGGTGGTGCAAATTCTAAGCCAGTACCACGTGGTTATGATTGAGACATGCCTAGCAGCAGACTCTCTTCTTTACTAGTCTTTTTTATATTTTATGTATGCTAGTTTTAAGATATTTTACTACTATGGACCGTAGAATAAGTTAAATAAGATCTGTTACTTTTCTATGGTCTGAAATTAATGATTTATTATTATTTACTTTGATGAACTATCAATCCACAGCAGCATGGATTGTTAAGCGTTTTATTTATTATTTTTTCAATTGTGTGTCTAAGTGTCAGAGTTATAATAAAATACTTGTAGCAGCCATTTCGAAACAATTCTAAGTTGCTGTTTAGTTTGTGAGTTGGCTCGTGTAAGAAGGCTCTCATAGTCGTGTGTCCTCTAGAATTATTTGAAGCAGTAAATGCGGTCGGACGCTCAGGCGCTCTTAGGCGATATTTCCACTATTTTGGACTGGACACGAGAATTTTTAGCAACATTTATTTGGATGTTAAGAGCTTAAAATGCTTAGTGCTGGCATTTCTAGGTCTGGTTATATTAAATGGAATGTTTTACGCTAGGTTTTTAATGTCAATTTGAACAAGGTAGGTATCCTTTTCTTAAGTACTTGGTCAAAATGTTTATATACTACACTTATCTCGTTTATTCAGCCTATATACAAATTTTATCTACTGGTTTTGGCTATTGCCTAGTGGGCCTGCCTAGCTTCGGTAACCAAAAACCTAAAGTTTTAATATAAACGAAGCGCGAAGTATAAGTAAGTATGCCTTTTTAGTGCATATCTATTTTACAGAAAAAACTACGAACCAACCCCTAATATTGATTTTACTATTGGTAAATATTGCTTGATTTAAATTCTCTCCATCAACATCATCATCGGCCTATATTAGTCCACAGCTGGACATAGGTTTCCCCCAATGAGCGCCATAGCGCCCTGTCTTCAGCTTGACGCATCCAGCATCTACCTGCAGTCTTTCGCAAAATTCTCTTCAAGCGAATCATATTCGCGCTCTTCAAAGAACGATTCCACAATTTAAAAGGACCAGTACACATAAGTACCTGCTCCTGCCTGCTCTATGAAAGGAAAACATTATTTGACCTGCCGGAACAAACTTGGACATAGGTAACCATTGTACACTGTCGGACAAAATATAAGCACGATTTTATTTCCCGCGTTTTATTTTCGCCGCGTATCTGGTTGTCATATAAAACGTGCGGTTATTTGCCCTGGGTCTGGGTGAGGCATGGTTCCGAAACATTTATGGGATAAAATGTTTTATTGTCAAAAGAGCACTGAATTAGCTTTAAATAAAATAAACCATACGTGGTTTATTTTATTTGAAGCTAATTCAGTGCTATTGTAGTTTCAATAACGATAAGATTGGTTTATAACTCGAAGCATGCAATAAAATTAATACATTAGGAGTATTATACCTATCAAACTAGCTCCTATAGTTTAGCGACGCGAAGTGTGTTTCATGTGAACCAAAAAACGAAGTCGTCATGTTTGTCTGCCTGTCAGTTTCCCGCCAGTCAACAAACTAAACATAACTGATCTATAAAAGGGTTTTTATTTCTTTTTATGCCCTGTGGCGCGGTAGGCGAAGGTCCGCCTGCGACGTCAGAGGGTTCGATTCCCGCCTCGTTACAATTATTGTGTGTACGATCTGCAGATTCGTTCCGGGTGTTTTGGTTAAAAAACAAATTATCTATGTAATGTATTGTATAAATTATATCAGTCATCTAGTACCCATCACATAACCTCCGCTTAGCTTGAGGCTAGATTATCTGTGTGGATTGTCCAGCATTCTTTATCAAAAATCAGTTCATAACTACCTCAGGTCTTCTGATAGAGCCGTCAAGAAGTGAAATCACGAAATAGAGATACATATATTATAATAATGTTAATATCTAAAGCGATCGATATACGTAAACACAGAATTAACTCAAATTACGGCGACAAAATCAGTGAATCCGTCATCCGAATCTGCACGATTTAATCAAATAGTGGCATAATTCACAGATAATTTATTAATGGCGCTGCATTAGTCAATTTTGTACTATACTCGTCTACGCTCGGTTTCGGGTTAGGAAAATAATAGTGATTATTAATTATGAAGTAGCAAATTGGGTAACCCATAGCAGGAAATGAAGGTAAACCAAAAAGGTATCAGTGGGAAGGCTAACAATAATATACTTAGGTATGGGCCAAGGTAAATTGTGATTTAGTGACATTTGATTTTTGAATTTCTATATATCTAGTTACTAAATTGTCAAAATATTGTATGTCCGAAATGGATAAAATTGTTACAAAATATTTTTTATAAGACCTTTTCTATGGATGTTTTTCACAACTTTACAATAAATATATTCTAATTCTTAACAGAGACATCATATCAAAAGTTCTGAGCTCTTGTTGATAGATTCAGTAGGTGGGCGTGTGTGCCTCACTGGGCTAAACCCGACAGCGTGCGGTGATAATAATGACGTCACTATTTATTTAAACAGCCCTGATTATGTCCCCAAGTGTACCTACCTCGGTACAACTTAAAGAAAACAGCACAGGTTCTAAAATGTCTTTACCCGACTCGTATGTGAAAAACCTCAATTGAGTTAAACTTTTAGTTCTTCGTAATAAAGTTTATTTTTCACTAAATCTTGTATTCAATTTGTTAGCAGTTTCTGTTTAGGAAACGTTAGTTTTATCGATTTCGTTTCTTGGGTTTTGAACTTCTATTCTATTGTATTATTTTAGTTATTTATTTTATTTTACTTTTCATTTAGTTATAAATTGAAATTCACCATGAGGAGATTTGAGACTGAGTGCCTATCATCATCAGCTTATGTTAGTCCACAGCTGGACATAGACCTCCCCTAATGAGCGCCATAGCGCCCTGTCTTCAGCTTGACGCATCCAGCATCTTTCTGCAGTCTTTTGCAGGTCGTTATCCCACCTGGCCGGAGGGCGTACTACACTACGTTTAACGAGTCTTACTTCTTTACTTACGAGATTTGACCAATACAGTCACAGTATTATAAGTACTTTTTTGTCATCCCGTGACTACGACAGTGTGTAAACCTGTTGAAATGTCGGAAAAATTGGTAAATAATCGCTATAAATACCCGTCAAAATGTTCTAATAACAAAAAGTATTTATGCATCTACATAAGTATAATGTATGTACCTACCAAACAAAGCTATAAAATATTGTGAAAAGTACGACCAAAAAGGTTAAATTTCGAACCGCAATACAAAATTTTCCGTACCTATTTATTTACCGATAACTCGATAATCAAATGATCGGAATAAATTCCTGCTAATTGGTGAACGGCTTGCGCTCCTTGATGCGGTTGTACCGTTACGTAGTTTCCAGGGCTTTCAATAAAGGAATGACGGATTTTAGTTTGAATTTTTTTAATCAAATTGCACTGTTTACCGGTACAACTTTTGAATAAGGAATCTCTAATTTTTGCCCAAACAAATTATTCTATTGTAGCATGAGGGTTTTGTTAAGATAATGTATAATTTAATTTATTTAAAAAATATTACCAAAAAAATAACAATGATAACTGCTATCTAGTATCTAGTCACATCAAAATCTAGTCTTAAAGATTCTAACCCGAAAATAGAAACAGAAGGCTTTTAAAAGATTTTTAGGATTAAGAAAAATAGAAAATATTATTGAGAAAATGTGCTGTGCCCTGAACTTTAATATAATACCCAAAAAATCGCTTGAATTGAGTTGGCAGCCCTCATACACCATGCATATTGAGTGAATTCTAGGGCTGTGCTCGGTTATCAATTAACTTTGAATTAACTAGTGGAAAATTGACGACATTGGCAATTGGTATTGAGCTCTGGTCCAACTTACAGTAATCACATTATATTGTCATAATAATTATTATAAAAAGAAATGCTTGGATGTTCCAAGCATTCCCAATATCGTCAATTATCCACTAATAATAATTAGTTTTCGAATTATAATATTTGTTTTCTCTTAAAGAAGAATCTAGTAAAGATTCATATCTAGATTGGGCTGACATTTTTCTAGAGTTCAAGACCTGGATAAACATACATATATGCTACTGGATAAGTTCTGTCTGTGTAAAATACATATCGTCGCTGTAGATGGAAAATTGAATAATTGACAAACCAAAATCAAGGAATAACGCGATTTGCTGTTTTAATAAAAATGGCGATACTTAATTTTTGGCACAAAATTCGACTGCCTGTAAATATTAAAGTGTTGCAAGATTAATTTACAAATAACTTTTCAATAAATTAATATAGCAAAACAAAATGTGTTATTTATTTTACTTTCCATCTACAGCGATGATTTACTTATCATAACAACAGTGTTATTATTTTCACTCATTAACAAAAAACACCTTTCTTAACAAAGAATCAAAGGCAAAAATTAGAACTAGTATTTACAATTAAAAGAATCGAGTTTACCACGGAGACTGTTGCAAACAATCTATAGGTAGCTCAACTAAAATTTACTAGTAACCTAGCAAATTCAAAGTTTAATAATAAAATTGAGTAGACATCAATGTATTTTGTCTACTGACCATATCTGAAATACATACGCGGGATATGTTTTAAGAAGTAACAAAGAATAAACAACGCGTTAACCCTTCATGTTTCCCTCCACAATTTCGAGTTTAATTTGTTAATTGCAAAATGTAACGAAAATGTTTACGCAAAATCAGAAATTAATCGCTTTTATAATGAGCTCGAGAATCTATTGTCTGCTGGAGTAAGACAATATGTAAAGTATACAGAAACACAACTATAGTCGGAAATACTTAGCGCATACTAAGATAAAAGAAAGAAAGATAATTTATTTTTAACTACAACCTTATTTTTAACTATACCCATTTGCTAGCAATAACAACATAGGTCACCTACCTCCATAGCTCTACTTACTGGTCCATGCTTTAGTATGTAATTTATGTAAACGCACAATTTTTTCGTGGTTCGCTCCGCTCGCTGTTAACATTTTGCTAGTGGTATAGCAATGCCTAATAATATTTCATGTAAGGAAGATGGTCCCCTGGATGCGTCAAGCTGAAGACAGGGCGCTGTGGCGCTTATTGAGGAAGGCCTATGTCCAGCAGTGGACTAACAGGCTGATGATGATGATACATTTTTCGCGCCATTCCCCGCTTGCTAACAGCTTTATTCCTCGTAAATCCTACTAATATTATACGCGAAAGTTTGTAAGTATGGATGGATGGATGGATGTTTGTTACTCTTTTACGTAAAAACTACTGAATGGATTTTAATGAAATTTTACAATAATATAGCTTTTACATCAGAATAACACATAGGCTACAATTTATAAAGATATATTCAAAATATCTATCACCACGCGGGTGAAACCGCGGGGCGCAGCTAGTATATTTATATATTAGGCCTTGCCTTCTGTGTGTTCTCTGTGATATGTTTGAGTCTCCCCGAGATAGGCATAATAAGCGAGAATAGTATCGTTATAATAAATTACATCAATTCACCACAATAACGGTACACATTTAATGACAGTATTAATTTAGTCGGCTTAACCTTAGTGGAGGAAATTGAGAGATACTCGTACCTAGGTTCCATAAGGCTCAACTCACACCAAAAGAGCGTCGAAGCGCAGCGCAGTTTCAGTGTCATATGAATTTTAACTTTATTTTCATTACAATAAAACTTATTATCGAACGAGTCGCGCGGATGCCCGCGGCGCCGCGGGAATTCCAGCGAATTCGACTCGTTCGAGTTTCTCATGCGATAATAAGTTTTATTGTAATGAAAATAAAGTTAAAATTCATATGACACTGAAACTGCGCTCCGCTTCGACGCTCTTTTGGTGTGAGTTGAGCCTAACACTGATCGTTCGTGGAATGATATTGGCTATTGGGTGCGTACAGTCACCAGCATAAATAAACAATAAATAATGCTGGACAATTCACACAGCATTATCTAGCCCCATGGTAAGCAGAGCTTGAGTTATGGGTGCCAGATAACTAATATACATAATACGATACATCATTACATAGATAGATATTTTTTATTATACATATAAAACGACCAGAACACCCGGAACAAATATCTGCAGATCGTACACACAATTGTTCCGAGGCGGGAATCGAACCCGCAACCTTCAGCGTCGCAGGCGGACCTTCGCCCACCGCACCACATCGGTCGTCAATATATCTATATATGTATATAAAAGAAAGTCGTGTTTGTTACAACACTTATAACTCGAGAACGGCTGGACCGATTTAGCTGATAATTGGTAGCGAAGGAGGTAGCTTAAAACCAGGAGTCTAACATAGGATTTTTTATCATTTAAGCAATTTGACACATAGATTTCCACGGGGGCGAAGCCGCGGGGCGCAGCTAGTTAAATAATAAATAATGCTGGACAATTCACACAGCATTATCAAGCCCCATGGTAAGCAGAGCTTGAGTTATGGGTGCCAGATAACTGATATACATAATACGATACATTACATAGATAGATATTTTTTATTATACATAGAGAACGACCAAAACTCAAACCCCTCTGGCCTCCCTCATTGGGGGAGGCCTATGTCCAGCAGTGGACTGCTATAGGCTGATGATGATGATGATGATGACGTAGGTTGGTGAGGTTTTCAAGTAAGTAAGTTTATAACGAAACAATTGTGTGTAAGATCTGCGGATATTTGTTTCGGGTGTTCTGGTCGTTTTCTATGTATAATAAAAAAAAAACTATCTATGTATTGTATTGTATTATGTATAATTATCAGTTATCTATCTAGTACCCATAACACAAGCTCTGCTTACCATGGGGCTGGATAATGCTGTGTGAATTGTCCGGCATTATTTATTTACTTTGATGTTTGAAGTATGGAATAAAATTCACGATTTAAAATGTCTCTTAGGAATCATTCACTCTCCCTAAGGCCTCAATCAGCTTTTTAAGAAAAAAATCCATTCTTACTTTATTCGCGTAAAAAGTTATCATAAAATCGATGTATATGAAGTCCCAAGAGATTTCTATCTACGTACATCCTGAAACCCTTCGCTTCTTCCTATCAACCGACAACCGTTCAGCAAATAGAATAATACATAGCTTATTTCCTTGGGACCGTGCGTGGTTCTTACTTCCCATTTCCTATCCTGGCAGGTGGATTTTTCCAATAAAACTAAAGAGGTGATACGATTTTCAACCTTACGATGTTGTGATAGGAGTGTGGGGATTAAAGTGAATTGAGGACTTGGGTGGTGTTTGTTTTGTTATTATCAGCGCTTCTAAATAAATAAGAACAATATTGCTACTAGAAATGAAATAAAATGAAAGTTTAATTCTTTAGGCTTACAAATAAGCACTTAGACAAGTCATATTTTATACTATTCATTATTATATTGATGTTCACTTCAATTTTTTGTCCACCAGTGGAAGAAGTGAGAAGAAACCACTAGTATGTTCATAACTTATGTGTCTAGTACATATGATTTGCTCATCTGTAAGTTGTTAGATTTTGAGTTGGAGCAAAACTCGTTCCAAGCTTTTTTATCTTCTAGATAATCTGATATTTTGTAATAAGCCTTTTTACAAAGAATATGTTCCAGATTTTTTTTAAATTTATTTATTGATAATTTTTGCAACTCTCTTGGAGTTTTGTTGTAGAAGCGTATACATTGCCCTAGGTAGGTAGGTATAATCATTATTCGGCTTAATTTTGATGGAAAGTTCCGCTTGCTGTTTACGCCCAATAGGCTTGTGTGTACCTATGTATACTTAGATATATAGAAAATTCTTTATTGCACTTTAAATAGAAACTATGTACAGTAAAAACTTCAAAATTAATTACTATAACTTAATTACCTACCTACTATGCGAATGTAGCAAGAATAATAAGTATTGAGTAAGAAGAGAGTTAAGAATAATGAATATTAAGTATTGAGTAATGTCAATACCGCTTTTTCAAGTACCATCATCATCAGCCTATGTTAGTCCATAGCTGACATAGGCGTCCTTTAATGATAATGCCATAGCACCCTGTCTTCAGCTTGACGCATAGAAAGCGGTCGCTCTCAGGTCGTCACCCCACCTGGCCGTAGAACGTCCTGTACTACCCTGTCCTAGTTTGCCCAGTCGTGGTGTCCACTCAAGGACACGCAATTCAAACTTTCCCCAGTGGTTGACGATTTCAAGTACCAACTTAAATATGTTTAACTGAAGTACCTAAGTGCTCCTAATTATTACGGTGCTGAAAATACTTGACTTAAAGGTCAGTTACCTTAGGTATAATTTGTTTCGTTTCATTTGTAATGAAAATAATAAATAAATAAATATGGCTGGACAATTCACACTGCATTATCTAGCCCCAAGGTAAGCAATTGTGTATTTATTTTACAATAAAAGTTCTACGTAAAAACTTCGGCGCTTAATTTTAAATTCCCTAATTTTAAATTCCCCCTTCTTTAATTCTTTATTGTACACATATAAAACTTAAAAATAACTTATTTAAAAAGATATGTACATAGGCGAGCTTAACCCTGAGCTAGAGTTTTCTTCCAGCAAACCTTAGGTTTACAGGAGTGGCGATGGAATAGATAGAGGAAGTGTACAAGAGACAAATTAGACTAATAATACAATACGGAATGAGATTATAATATACATACATAAATTAAAAAAATAATAGTTCAATAAACCTAATAAATACATTTAGTCCCCCCCCTTATGTAGAAAAGTTTATATTTACTTTTTAACAAAGCAAAGCTTAGCTCAGAAATCTATAGAATATATCTATAGAAAGAATATCGATAGAAAGTATAATTTTAAAATTTTCGAGGAAAAGTCAAGCACAATACCACAGATAATATTATACATCAATACTAAACAGCATCAAGATCCTAACTACCCAGTTTAAAGAAGTATCGTTTTGTTGCTTACATTATATTATGTTTGGATTGTCTAGCATTATTATATTATATTTATAATGCGATTAATGGATAAATTACTTTAAACATAAGCATATCATCAAACAAAATTTGCACGACTTTGTTAAGGTTTTTTGAAGACTTTTGAAGACTATTGTGGGGTATAGACGTACGAACTTAAAGTACGCGGTTTTTAAGATCGCGAACTTACTCGGCTCGACGTTAGTGAAACACGTGAAGCTTACTCGCTCTGTATTGCGATGTCGTCGACAGAAGAAGCTTTGTGTTATTTAGGAATTATATCGTATTATATTTTAAAAACGAAAATACTGACGGACTGGCCACAAACAATGGCGGTTCGTGGCTCGCAGTGCTGCCGTACACGTAAGAGCGGAGGCGGGTTACGAGCAAAATTTCAAACTTGTCAGATCGCCAACGAACGTACTCGGCGGTTTTAAAGTACGCGTACCAGCGAAAAAGGTCATCGAGCCACAAGTTCGCGAACTTACTCGTACCCACTCCTAGTGGGTGATAGACGTGCGAGTTCTGGAATTTTGGTCCCTATCCCAGTAAAAAATGCTCTTGCTAACTATTTGGGATAAGTGAACGGTATTTTTAGCCAAAACAGGAACGATTTATCTGTATAAAGACCATTTCTTACAACAATTAACCGAGTAGAGCCACTTGGCAAGCATATAATGTTGCAAAAATACGGCCGAATGCAAATCTTATTGCTAGGAGTTATGTGATGTTGTACTTAATGTGGTAATGCTTCTTGCGATGATGGTGGCAGGATTTATAATACGTGCTAATTTAGATTTAAATCACTACATCGTATAAAACAAAGTCGCTTTCAGTCTGTGACAGACGGACCTATGTATGCTTAGATCTTTAATAATAATAATAATTCGCAATCTCCCCTATAACCCAATTACCCAGTCCATCCATCCATCACAATAGCCTGGTTTTATTTCTTTATTTTTCTTTGCAATAGTCTCTACACCTCGCGGACACCATCTTTGGGTGTATCATATTGTGCACCCGAGGATGATATCCGCTATGTGTAGCCATCGCCTTTAGATTAACTTCTCAAAGGGCCTCTGTGCAGTTGGCTTCGGCCACACGCAAGCCTTCCAAAGGACCGGGTCACTTTATGGCCCGAGATCATGGTAAATGAGTGACATAATAATTAATAATTCATTTATTTTTCAGATTACAATAGATCCATAATTGTTGTCAAAAGAGCGTTGCTAGGCAACCACGTTTATTTAGAAAAAATGGCGTATTGATATGCAAGGAATTTTATAGGTATATTTTTCACACCTTGGGTTACATTATTGGAGTTTTAGTAAGGATCCCTTACTTTTTTGAAAATATAATATAGCCTATGTTCACCACGGATATTTCGGCTTCCTAACGGTGATATAATTTTTCAAATCGGTCCAGTAGTTTCGGAGCCTATTCGTTACAAACAAAGAAAAAATCAAACCTTTCCTCTTTATAATATTAGTATAGATATCATATACTTACTTTTCAATATCATATAGATATATTTTTTTTTATTATAAATAGATAACGCCCAAAAAACCGGAACAAATATCTGCAGATCGTACACACATTTGTCCCGAGGAGGGAATCGAACCGTAACCTTTTGCGTCGGAGGCGGACCTTCGCCCACCGCGCCACAGAGGTCGAATTTAGTCAACTAAGAACTTTGTGACATCGACTGGACTGAAACGGCTAAGGAACGGGACAACTAGCCATCTCGGGTGTCGGAGGAAAAGCAAGACCTGTGACTGTGACCAATGACCTACCACTAACAACGAATTCGTCGTAGCTGTAGAAAGTTTGCTCAATAAGCCAGCGTTTGACTTTAGATTTCAATGCAGGCAGACTGTGGCCTCCTTTAACAGCACTGGGAAGTCGGTTGTACACGGCTGGGCCCATGATGTGTGGTAGCTGCTTACTCAATACTCAATACTCTCTGAAGGATAGGATTCGCAACGAATACATCCGACAGAGAACTAAAGTTATCGACATAGCTCTGAGAATTAGCAAGCTGAAGTGGCAGTGGGCCGGCCATATCTCGCGAAGAACCGACGGCCGCTGGGGCAAACGTGTTCTTGAGTGGAGACCACGACTCGGTAAACGTAGTGTAGGACGCCCTCCGACCAGGTGGGATGACGACCTGCGAAAGACTGCAGGTAGATGCTGGATGCGTCCAGCCGAAGACAGGGCGCTATGGCGCTCATTGGGGGAGGCCTATGTCCAGCAGTGGACTAATATAGGCTGATGATGATGATGATGACTCAATATATTTATTGTTGTCATCACATTGGCTTAATTAGTAGGTTCTTATGTATAGATTAGTATCACAATGTGAACCCTTTTGGGCGTGAACAACAAGTGGAAGGCAGACCGAGGTTGTTTTTAGTAAAATATAAATATGTAGTTACTAAGGTAAGTAGTACCTACTTGTCTAGTAATTTTAGTAATCATTATATTTTATTTGCCTTATCATAATGTCAGTTTTATTTATTTATTCTTATCATAATGTCAATTTGTCATTTAAAAATTCATTTATATCATAATAGCATTTGTCAATTAATAATTTCTTTAGTATTTTTATGAATAAGGTATCAGATTCTATGCCTTGTATTGTTTATTGCGTTATTGGTAGATTTTTTATTTATTTTAATGGTGCTTAACTAACTTACCTAATTACCTACTTCAGTGTAAGCTATCAGTATAATGATACGACGCAGGCATAAAGACGTCCTTCACAAATATGATTCAAGCCCCATAAAGCATACTATCAAAATTCATATCCATGTGAAATCACATACTCGTAAAATGAAGAAATAGGGAATCCACATAGTTAGGGCGGATCTACCCTAAAGCTTATTTTACTACAAAAAAATATTTTATAGTACACCAGATGCAGATCATTACAAAAAAATAAATTAAATATAAAAAGTACAATACCTTATCCCTTAGAAGTGACATCTTCCTGAAAACCTTTGGATATTGATTTTTTTATGTGAATTTAAAATAACTGTCAAATTAAATACAATACAATACAAAAAATCTTTAATGTACACCAATCATTACAAAAATACATTATATGCGACAAGTACAATGGGCGGCCTTATCGCTTAGAAGCGATCTCTTCCAGGCAACCTTTGGATGGAAAGAATTATATGAATTTAATAAAAGGCAGGGGGAGTACCACAGGTTATCTAAATAAGAAATTATTATTAATAAAAACTACATTTGAATCAAATAAATGGCAGAATTGCTTCAATCCAGAGCCATCTCACAAGAAGTTGAAGTTAATTAAAAAAAATGCGTGATACAGGATACAGTACATACCAATATGGCGACTTCCTCTTAACGCAGGTGGACGGGTCGCCTAGCCATAGGAGTTTACGAAAGAATATGTAAGTATTTTCAATATTATTATTGTTTATTTATGTCGCAAATTTTATTCGTTATCAAAATATAGCAATAAGCTTCGAAAATAGTATGAGTGACACACTCACGAAATCATCTGAATCGACCAGCTGGGAGAGTGTCCTCAGTATGACAGCGCCCTTATTAATTTCATTCCATAATGTTAAGTGACCCATGCTTTATGAGTCATAAACTTTATTTTGAATATGTTGTAATGATATTCAATGTATGTGCATATATTTGTATATTTATATATAATATGTGAAGCATATTATGTTTGTTGCTGGGGCTTCGAGATAATGTTAAGTGAATAATAACTAATGATCAAACGAACTTAAACAAGTGAAGGTCGATCGTAATTATGTGAACGGCTTCATTCTTGGCGAATTATACAAATATAACTAGTGGACCTTCCCGGCTTCGCAAGGTTTTAGTACGGATCCCTAATATTTTGAAAATATAATATAGCCTATGTTCACCGGGGATAGTGTAGCTTCCCAACGGTGAAAGAATTTTTCAAATCGGTCCTGTAGTTTCGGAGCCTATTCATTACAAACAAACAAAAAATCAAACCTTTCCTCTTTATAATATTAGTAGGTATAGATAAATAGATACTATCGATAACACCTGACATTGTATAGGTATAGGTATAACTGGCACCTTTATGAATAAATAAATTAGTATTTTATATTTGATAAAACACCTTACATATGTACATCCGGTTCGAAGGACCATGAAAAGGGTTATGGTTGGGGGTTGTGGTAGATGGTACTGGTAGATCAACTGCAAGCGCAGCTAAATGCATATCTGCTGCGTGGTCGGTTTACCCGAACACATGTATACCTTTCCCCTTTTCTGAAAATACATTTAGCGGGTAGCAGCCTTTATTAGATAAAAGCAATATATGGTGGACCTAAATATTCTTATATTCTATAAAAGTTTTCGATTTCTAGGGTAGTCAACATTGAGCTGCTTCATCTTAGGTCTTTGTCGCTTGTCTTCGTCGCTTGAATATCCTACTAATATAGGATAGAAATAACCCTAAAACATTTCAATAAATGAACGATGAACGCAGTCCATCCAAGTATCTAAAACTAGCTGTTTCCCGCGGTTTCAGCCGCGTTAAATTCGAATTTCACATTTCTAAAATTTAATATAGTCTATGTCAGAGGAGATAGTGTCGCTTTCCAACGGTGAAAATTTTTTTAAAAACAGTCCAGTAGTTTCGGAGCCTATTCAATACAAACATACTTTTCCTCTTTAAAATATTAGTGTAGATAGGTACAAGTCCCTTATCAACGTTGACCTTTCATTGTCAGTTTCAGACAGTATGGTAAGTAAATATCATTAGAAACCTTCAACTCGACTGAAAGTTAACTGAAGTTCTACTAAATTATGAAATAGCCGAAACTGAACGATGTGTTATCAAAATCCATAAGATAGGATTGTAAGTACGATTTAATTGATGCCTATCAGGTATGTATATATATATATATATATTATATCAATCAATCTGTTATGTATGTACCTTCACTTTGTTCAATTGAAACACATTACAACTATAATTTTCATAGGTGGGCGTTGCGACCTGCAACACAGTATTTTACTTCATCAGGTCGCATCGCTTCATATTTTTGTTCTAGCACCTAAGTATGTTTCAAAATAAAGACTTTTAACTTTTTTTACTTTTATCATATTATTCTCTGATCCTAGAAAGTATTATTGGTCGCTATAATAAATTAATAGCTAAAAAACTACCGGAACAAGTACCTATAGAAAGTATATTTTGTAAAACTTGAATTAACTTTGCGTCGTCAATTTTTAAAATAAAATAAAAAAATGTTTTTCACTACAAAACAAAAAAAAAACCGACATTGGTCTTCAATTGATGGAGATATCGGAGAAAATATTTACAAATGGACATACAACCTACCGAACATAGAACCTGTTCCTTTTTTAAAAGTCGATGTAAAACATATGTAACCAAAGCCGCGGCTTAACCAAAACTTATGGAAATATAAAATGAAATGAAATGAAAAAGGTTTATTTGACACGACACATTACAATTTTAAAAACACAAAGGATAACTAAGAACTAGGCACAAACTTAATTACTAAAATAATAGAGGTTACACAGTTATATACTTAAAAATACAAAACAAAGAAAAAACAAATTATTTTAGAGCTCAAAAATGTATGATTAAAAATTTAAAAAACTAGGTACCCAACTAAAAACTTCCACAACCTGCCTGGCAAAACATTTGGTGTCGAGTCAAAAAGGTATCAACTCAGCATGTTGCTGGGTAGATAAATATACCTACTCAGCGCTAATAAGATATCACGGTCAAGTCTCGACACAATCGTCAAATGGACTCAGGGCTCAGCCTATAAAACCGCCGCATACACAACCGATTCGATATTAAATCACGAGAACAACATCAGATACTTTACCCGATACTCGATTGTATTGACCTGCTTCGGATAGAAAACTAAAAGTTTGGATATAAATTTATCTTGCGTCCAAGTCGCAATCGGATATTTTAGTGCTCTGCTTTTAAGTTAGAATTGTTTCTCTACTGGAGCCAAGAACATTTGATTAAGCTTAAGGCTGGGTTTTGGGAAATGCACTATTCTTTTTTCAATTCTCTTGCTCCATAAGTTTTTCATTATTACGTAGTCAAGTGGACGTAAAGCTCGTGCATTATGATTCAATAAGATGTCTGTGGCGCGGTGGGCGAAGGTCTGACTGCAACAGGAGGCAACTTCCTAGGTTCGAATCCGCCTCGGGACTATTGTAAGTAATATGTATGTAATATATTGTATTAAGTATATTATACTTAATACAATATACTTAATACAAACACACTACTTAATACAATATCTATGTAAAATATTGTATTAAGTTTATTATACTTAATACAATATATTACATAGATATTACTTACAATTGTCTCGAGGCGGATTCGAACCTAGGAGGTTGCCTCCTGTTTTGCAGTCGGACCTTCGCCCACCGCGCCACAGACATCTTATTGAATCATAATGCACGAGTTTTACGTCCTTATCCACTCCACATTATCATTCATCTATGTAGTACCCACTGGGGGAGGCCTATGTCTAGCAGTGGACTGCTATAGGCTGATCATGATGATGATTATGTAGTACCCATAACACAAGCCCTGCTTAGCTTGAGGCTAGAGATAATGCTGCGTGGATTTTACATCATTTTTTTTTATTTTGTGTTACACTAGACATCCCTTCGTGAGTAGGATAAATAATTTGTAGATACTATTAGTATTACTTGTGCTTCTGCAGAACGTTACAAACTGTGACATTTCAATTAAGAACTTAAAGTCTGCTTGTTTAGGATTGGATTGCCGTGTTTGTGGAACCAAACTTCAATTTGGGATATGTGTCTTGATACCTTTCTTATATACATAATATATGTACCTATACATACATAGAGTAAGCAGTACCAAGCTGAGCAATTTACCGATAACATCTCCAAGAATTAGCAAGCTGAAGAGGCAGTGGGCCGGCCATATATCGCGAAGAACCGACAACCGCAGGGGTAAACGTGTTTTGGAGTGGACACCGCGACTCGCCAAACGTCGGGTAGGACGCCCTTCCAGGTGGGATGATGACTTGTGAAAGACTGTAGGCAGGTGCTGGATGCGGCAAGCAGAAGACAGAGCGCTCTTAGGACTATGTCCATCAGTGGACTGTTATAAGTTGATTATGATTATTGATTATCCCTTCGTAGCTCAATGGGACTCTATTCACTGAACCTGCCACACAGCACAAGTATGGCATTTCAGTGTTTGAATATTGTAAGTGGCGACAGTGTTTTGTTCATTTGTCGGCGGGTTTTGTGAAGACTATTTTGGACTAAAATCTGTCCGTACAACAAAATCCCCGCACAGATTCTCAAAATTACAGGAACTTACGTGTTCAAGCAAACACCGCCTTTAAACAACATTATGGTCTGTGATTTTTGGTAGAATCATAATAAAATTTGGTACATACCTTGTTCTCTTTGCATCTTGGCACTAGAAACAGCTTCCAAGCTTTCGCATTTATCAACGAATAAAATAAAGGAATTTCGTCATAAAATAAACTTTCAATATCTATAAAATTGCTTCTGTTTATGAAATTCAATGAAATTGAGTTTCAAGAAGCTTGAATTATAGTTTGACCGAAACCGCTGTACCGCGCCTGAGGTATGCGAACGACGGGGGGGAAATATCGGCCGCTCCGATCCATCAGTCTCCCGTCAACGCGTACTCTTGCTCTTTTTTCCTCGCTCCCCACCTCGCCGCACATTCCTAAGGAGCAGTACAGCGGTTCCGGTCAAACTATATCAATATTTTTTGTTATAAAGCACTAATGGGTACCTTAAAGATAATGGTTGTTGGAAACCCATTTCAATGAAATAAGAATATTACCTATTCATTATTTTCTATTTCTTTTCGTATTACTAAAATGGGGCGAGGAATGGGCGTTGGTAAAGATACCTCGTACCTACCTCATTTTCGTGGTGTAACATTGTAGAATTTTTCGTTTTATACTACTATTAAGAAAATTGGCGGCAACGTAATTGGAAGCGCTGACTAGACAACCCAAAAATAAACGTTGGATCATCGACTGGGTACGTAGTCGATGCGTTGGATGGTCCTTAGGTTCTAATACAATTGGAAGACTCAATTTTGTAAGTTATGGATGAAGTTTTATGAAAATAGTCAGCAATTTCATGAAAACGTTCAA
This sequence comes from Eupithecia abbreviata, assembly GCA_943735965.1. Classification (NCBI taxonomy): domain Eukaryota; kingdom Metazoa; phylum Arthropoda; class Insecta; order Lepidoptera; family Geometridae; genus Eupithecia; species Eupithecia abbreviata. The sequence goes on from OX030996.1 coordinate 4,238,129, forward strand.
AATACTATATTTTGTTGAATTTATAGGAATGTTTAGTTTACTTACATCAGAAACTTCTTTGCCTATTAGAGATAATGTTGCAAAACCGATGGGTCTTTACTTTTTTGGTGCTCGAGGCGATTTAGAACTCATTTTTTTAAAACTGTACTGCACTTATGAGATAATCTGTTGTTCAGTTAGATACCGAGCAAAAAAAAACATAAATACAACCGAACATAGAACGGACGTAATTCTATAATCCCTCTCTTGTAATTCTATTCTATAATTTCTATTTAATATTTCTTGTTTTGTTTTCTTTAGCTGTAAGTTATCCGAAAATAAATAAATAAATTGTGTAAAGTTGTATCGTTGATTCGTTGCGGTAAGTACCTAAGTGTAGTAGACTATTAAATTTCTCATTTCACTAATTTGTTGTTCTTGTGTTGACTAATTAATTTCCCATAGTTTGAGTAAAATCCTTTTAGGTTATGAAAATTGATTTTTTTTAAATATTTTTTCGACTGCGATCTTTTTTTTAACCTAAGCCATTCGTGCTGCCGCTCTACACAGTGGTTGTGTTGCACCGCACATGCGATTCGTTCGAAAAAACATATTACGGCTGTGCTGAGTCACACAGATCTGTATTTTCTCAGCCGCTGCGCTAGTGTCGATTTACGCATATTACGCATGACAAGAGTGTGCGCACACATGCGTCACTTGTAGAAAACACATACCGTGTGATTTCAGCAATCAACGTGTTAAATATAATATTAAAATGTTTCGTAGTCGTTCAAAAACTTGCGTTGCTCGCGTTTTAATAGCACAGACTAACAATTTCGCCAAGGTTATACAATTTCCTTGGAAATGCGTCCCCCAGGCGATAACTAGTGTCTATAAGGAACTCCAAATACTGAAATAGAATAGAATAGAATAGAATAGAATAGAATTATCTTTATTTGTAGCAAACAACTTTGATTTGTAGTTAACAAATTTACTAAACTAATACCTTAACTACCCAACACCATAAATATTACATAACTACTAACTAATTGAAAAAAAATAAAACTTAAATGCTACAAAATGGCGTCCGACTCAGCATTGTGTTGTGATAGCCATTGTGCATAGCTATCACAACGCTGATCTTCCGTCGGAACCAAACCCACGCGTCACGTCACGTATACCAACACAATACATTAAATAATACTAAAGCCTAAAATAATGAAAACACTTATATATAGAGCACTTTTGCCATTCAATTACTAGGTAATTGAATAAACACAATAAATACATTAAATAATAAATAAAAGAACAAATTCATAAAAAAAAAAATATATATAAAAGAAATTATAATAATAATAAAAGCAGTAAGTTTAAAAAATCATCATCATGACATAGCAAGAGAGAGAGAGAGAGATGGTAAGAGAGTAAGAGGAACAGCAGCGGAGGTAGAGCTCAGAGTGAAGAAAACTATAGTAAATCTATTTCGTTTCTGAGATCTTCAGTGGCTTTCTGGTGGTCCAGAATATACTTTTTTAATTTAGACCTAAATGTATAGAAACTCTGAAGATCTCGTATAGGTGGTGGGATGTTGTTCCAGCACTTTGCTGCAGCGTACCGGAAGCTGCCTCTAAAAGCTGCAGAGTGGTGACGTGGCGTCGACAGCTGCTTCGAGCATCTACGCAAAGATCTTGTTTTAGAGAGCCAACCCAGTCTCCCATACAAGTACACTGGCGTACGGTACCTGATCACGCCAAAAAGTAAGCAAGCAAGGTGGAGCTTCTGACGCGCCCTCATTCTGAGTATTGATTTCCTATTCAGAAAGGGGGTGACGTGAGTCCGGGGGGGAATTGCAAAACAAAAACGAGCGCACGCGTTTTGTACTCTCTGAATAAGACGTTGAGTACGGCCCAGCAGCCGAGGTCCCGTAACCGTGTCTACGTAATTGAGTCTAGAGAGTATCAGGGATTCGACCAACTGGACCCGTAGCTCTTCACTCAAGTATGGTCTGATGTTATATAGCACCTTAAGCTTATAAAAACAAGATTTGACGGACTCTGTAGTATGTTTCTCGAATCTTAAATTAGAGTCAATTAACATACCCAAATTACGTGCCTCATATACTCGCTCTACAGGCTCTCCCAACAGTAATATATCTTGAGGTAAATTAAATTTAGAAAGTTTGTGTTTGGTGCCAATGGCCAAATATTTCGTTTTTAACGGATTGAGCACCAGACTGTTCCGTTCTGCCCAATCAGCAATCCTCGCCAGATCTTCATTGAGCTTATAAATAGCAGCACCTGCATCTTCAGGTCTAAAAGAAATATACAATTGGACGTCATCAGCGTATATGTGATACCTACAGTGCTCTATGTGCTGACAGATATCCGCAGAATATAGTATAAATAATAATGGACCTAAGATTGACCCTTGGGGCACACCCCGCTCGACAGATTCCTCATTAGAGACACAGAAGGCTCCACCTGACTTAGGTAGCTTAACATACTGACGACGCTCACTCAAATAACTGTTAAACCATTTGACAGCGCAAGCGCTGAGGCCGTAAAAGCTCAGTTTAGATAGTAACAGCGTGATGTTTAAACAATCAAAGGCTCGGGAGAAATCAAGAAGAACCAGCAGAGTTATACACCCCTCATCCTGAGCACTAAGTATATTGTCAGTAATATCTAATAAGGCAGTGGTGGTGCTACGGCCCTTTCTAAATCCTGACTGTAACTCTGGCAATAGCTTATTTATTTCAAGAAACTCAGTCAGCTGATTACATACCACTTTTTCGAGTATTTTTGAAGTGCATGGTAGTATGCTTATGGGACGAAGGTCTTTGATAACCACTGGTTCTGAAATTTTAGGGAGCGGTATGACAGAAGCAATTTTCCAAGAATCAGGGAAAGTTGACGTGGTAATAGATGTATTTACTATGGATGTTATTAATTCAAGAGTTGCCGGTAGGGTCAATAGTAACATCTTAAGGCTAATTTTGTCCGCACCTACAGCGTTAGATTTAAGCGAAATTATTATTTTCATTATCTGATCACAGCTTACTGTATTTAAGTTAAAAACAGCATCGCCGTATTTATGATACTCAAAGAATGTAAGCAAAGTTAAATCAGTACGGGGAGCACCAGGGACATTAAGAAAATGAGAGTTTATTAAATTAGGGTCATTAAATTGGGGCGGTAGCTCACTAGATTTTGGGGGCAAAATTGAAGATTTCAAATTCTTCCATAACGTCTTAGGCTCTTTAATTTTATTATTAATATGTTGATTAAAGTATGCAATTTTCTCAAAATGTAGAGCTCGATGAACCTCTGCTTTAAGATCTCTATAATAGGTTTTTTTCGACTCTAGTTTAGTTCTCCGAAATGTGTGGAGTGCTTCGTCCCTAAGCTTCATCATCTCCTTCACGGTAAAGGTGATCCACGGATAGCCACGGTCTCTGAGGACTATAGTTTTAAGAGGGGCGTGAACGTCAAATAGAGAGATCACACAACGGTTAAACTGCTCTACCATGTCATTTACGTGGCTAAGTGAAGCAATTGTCTTCCACTGTATTGCATCTAAATCATTATTAAATATGTCAAAAACAATATCGTTGATAGGTCGAAACGTAAGAAATCTAGGAGGTATTTTACAGCGCTTAATTTTAAATTCACAAACTAATAAATTATGTCCAACCAAACGCCCAACAGAGTCATTTGTTATACTTTTCACTGGTAAATTAGAGCATACGACATCAATAAGTGACTCTGTGGTATCCGTGAAATGAGTAGGCATTTTAATAGGTATATGTCCCTTTATTTCCCCTTAATAAAATTATGGGGCTGTATATTGAGGCGAAGGGGCGGTCACGATTAAATTGTATAATACTAAAGAAGCAGTAGAGAAGCTTCGATATATACGATTATCGTATAGCGAGACCGGATTTTTGAACTGACTGCCGACGACAGTAGAATATGAGATTGACTATACTGTGAGTATGACTTAATGCATCTAAAAGTCTCGTCTAAATATTAAGACTCTTTGTTTAAATAAATAAGTGAAAGGTCGCGTGTTCAAGTCCCGTCGAAATCGAAATTGTTGGGAAATTAATTATTTTTTTAATAAATAAGACCCAGAAAGTTTCTGCAGAAAAGGATCAATGGCATTTTTGAAATCGATTTATTACCTTTATTTTTTTTTGTATCGTCGATGCTAGTTTTCTAAAATAGATGGTCACTTTGGCTTCGTCGCAGGCAGGGCTTGGATTACCGGTATTTTCAAGTACCGTTTCGTCTGACATGATAGTACCGTTACCATCATTGGTATCGATATAAATTTTTACTTGTAAGTACCGGTACCTCATTTTTATCGCTACTAAATTATCAGTATTTTCAATAAGTATCGATATAATTAACGATGTTTTGCGCGTTAAATATACCAACAAAGTTGGCATATTTCAAAGTAACGATACTTAAATGTATTGAAATGAAAATAGCATAATTACCGCTATAGCACCGATATTATTGGTACCAGTAGCAAGCCCTGGTCACAGGTCATATTAAAGTGCACAAGTGTGGAATAGAGAGTGCACTTGTGTTTTCATAGACATTCCGTCACTCTTATAATCCGATAGGACGGACACGACTGCCTCTCCCTAGCATTAAATGTAAAGCTAGCACGATAATAAAGCTTAGCCCGTATTATAAAATTTAAGGCTTCCGTCATTTGGGACCACTAGGTAGTGGGACCGCGGTCCCTTTCGCCGGATTGATTTAATTTTATTATTTTTCAATAATAAACTTATTTTTATTATATTCGGAAGAAAAATAATAAAATTAAATCAATCCGGCGAAAGGGACCGCGGTCCCAAATGACAGAAGCCTCAACATTTTGCTCGGTCATAGATCTTTACTTGAGAAACGCTTTTCTATGGCATACACAGCATTTAAGCATAGCTCTAAGACTGAGCAAGCTTTCATAATACAGACCTGAGTGTTCTTACTGTTTGAACGTCTATATTGTGTCAGATCTGTGATTTTTTCCTCAACGCTCAAAGAATACAAATGTTTCCTTATTGGAGAGTCCTATTGACATGTTTTAGCTGAATTATGTTGTTTTTATACGCAAATGAGACCGTGACTTACGGTCGATGTTTTTATCCTGAAATCGACTCTGAAAATGTTGGTTCGTTGTTGTGGCCACATGATGTTAGATTAGATAAGATTCCGTTTTCAAAAAGTATCACCTAGTCAAGTTAAATTTTAATACAATAATATATTTTGATCAAATAAGAAATAAGTTGTTTTTGATTGGATTCTCCACTTAGGTAAATTTTTTGTCCGCCGTGGATGAAGTGAGAAAGAAACCACTTCTATCACTTAAGTGTCTAATACAATATTTTTGTGTCACCTATCATTCATATCATGTATGTGTCTAATACAATATTTTTGTTTTACCTATCTAAATAATAATGAATGCTGTTTTAGATACATGTCAAGTTATGTTGGGTAAGACGGCCGCGCTGTTGGTAAGACGGCCGCGCTGTTTGTCTCCCGCCGCCGCCGCCACCCACCTCAACTCCAGCTTCGGGGCCAGGACGTGGCTTGGAGCTCGCACACGAGGTACCTCGGCATCGTGATTGACAGGTCGTTGAGGATGCAGCCGCAGGTTGACCGCGCGCTACAACAAGCGCGCGTAGCCCGAGCGCTCCTCCGACCTGTCCTGGGATCTCGGCTGCCGCTGAGGACTAAAGTGCGGGTCTACAAGTCCTACGTCCGGTCCCGACTAACCTATGCGGCGCCGAGCTGGTACGCCCTGGTCTCCCAGACCAACAAGGACCGGCTCCAGGCGCTGCAGAACGTGGCTCTCAGGATCTGCACGGGCGCGGGCCGCTAAGTCAGGAACGACGTCATAGCCCGCGACCTGCAGATCCAATCCGTGGAGGAATTCGTCGTGCAGACGGCGCGTCGAATGTACGATCGCGCCGACAACGGGCACCACGAGCACCTCCACAACATCGCCCCGCCCCAGCCCCGGCCCCAGGAAGACGACCGCCCATGGCGACCCCTTCCGCGGGACCTGATCCCTGCGGAACCACCATAGAGTCCTTGGGTTTATTTTAAAAAAGATTATAAACGGAATGATGCAAAAATACATTGAGAATAAGGGAAAGAAAAGATTCCCACAAAACCCAAGGACCGAGGGGTCGTCACCCCTCGAGTTGACGCCGGGGTAATGAGGCGAAGCCTCGAGGCCCCTCTCTGTGCCGCCACCAGGGCCGGAAAGAAATCTATTGATTGAAGTTATGTTGTTAGTATAGTAAAGTGGGCATCGGGATGACTGAGACCACGAAAAGTACATTCGCGATTGTTAAAGCAATAAGTAAATTTCCCCTTTTCGACATAAACTTTCATTTCATTATGCCCATAATGCCCACGCTGGGCATGCGGGTTGGGAATTGCAGTTGGTAAATTGTTCAGCAGGAGGCACTGCTGCTAGCCACGCGCGGGAGTTGGGATAGTGCAAATTCTAAGCCGGTTTTACACGGTTGGATCTTCGTTTGACTACAATCTCACTTGATGGAAAGTGAAGATGTGGCCGATGGTGTATAACGAAGGTTTAGAAGACACCTTTGCACTCTTGCCTTGAAGAGACCCAGGTAATACACAGCTAACGAACCAAAACCTACATTGCCCACAGAAGAAATTATATTCAGCTAAGTCGATTCATGAAATTAAATTCTAAGCTATGATAAATGGAAACCATTTTATTATTCAAATCTTCATAACTGCCCGGATTAAATCGATTGGGCTTGGACATTAATTATACGCTCGTAGCACACTTGATCACAATATTTTTTTCACTTCTCTTGCTAAAAAAGTGTATCATAATAGTGTAGCTTAGCGGGCCTAAAACTCGAGTTTAATACCTCGGGCTAAAAAGTATTTTTTCTTTTTAATTTTTGTCTAAAATCATCAGCCCGTACAAAGCATTCGTTCTCTTACATAAAAACTCGACTTCTTGGTGCTCCGTCAATCTATTTTTTTGAAGATAGAACCGTCTTGGTGATGTTTTATGAAGGTTGATTCTTCCCTTCACGGTAGAATGCTCTAACTGCACATTTAATTTTTAATAAAATTTCTGAAAATTGTCTTATTTTGAATTGTTTTATTTTCTCGCAATCGAAGTGAAAAGTAGAGTGTTTTACTCGGGTCAAAACCACCCATTATAACTCGGTCTTGTCATCCTCCCTCGCTACGCTCGGGAGTATAACAACCTCGTATATAATGGGATGGTTTAGTCCCTTCTAAAACATTCTACTATTATGATTCTGTAATTATTTATTGTAAACATACAAAACTTAAAAATAACTTAATTAAAAAAGATATGTACATAGGCAAGCTTAACCCTGAGTTAGAGTTTTCTTCCAGCAAACCTTAGGTTTACAGGAGAGGCGATGGAATTAGATAGAGGAAGTGAACAAGAAACAAATTAGACTAATAATACAATACGGAATGAGATTATATATATATACATACATAATTAAAAAAAATTGTTCAATAAACCTAATAAATATATTTCGTTCAATATAATTAAAAATATAGCTAATTAAATATAATATATATATATATATATATCATAATTTATCATAATATACCATATATATATCATAATATAATATATAAATATCTCTAGATAGATAATTTTATGATGATACGAAGTGCTCTTTCAATTTGATTTTAAATATGATAATATTGATTTATTCAGTATATGAAGATAACAAAAGTAATAACATACGACCGATGTGGCGCTGCGGGCGAAGGTCCGCTTGACGACGCAGGAGGTGGAGGGTTCGATTCCCGCCTTGGCACATCGATCTCCTTGAGACAAATGTATGTAGGTACGTATGAAATGCATACCGATAAACACTGGGGTTAACGTGTTCTTTATCTTAGTCGTAGAGTAAGTAAAAAACTTAAGAAAATTTACGCAGCTATATAATGTATTATTTTTATTTTATTATTTTTAATTTTCGTTAATTAAGGCACAAACAGTTTACAATATTCTTAAAATTAACAGTAATATAGTTTTGTATAAACCAATCAAGATGCCACTAATAGAAACATTATATTAAAAAAAACACAACAACGTACAGACGCTAATTTGGAAAAATAATAAAACAACAAATCAAAACGGACAATTCATGCATGAATTATACAAATATATACATATACTTACATAAATAATAATAAAAAAATAATAATAATAAATAATTTTCTTTATAAATATATACATATTATATAAAGAAAATTAACCTAAGAGAGAAACTAGTTTTTTAAAGTTATTTTTAGAGAGCAAAAATATGTCACATTCAGAAAATTGTTCGTTGTTTTTGTATAGTATAAATACATAGTATGTACGCAAACTCACTTTTACAGTAAATAGGCTAGTAACTAGTAATAGAGTTCAACCCGATATCTGGATTAGTAATGGATCGGGCCAACTGGAGTGATTGGCCGTAATGAACTAGCCTGACAATAACGTTAACGATACCAACGGACTAATCGCGATTATGATTGATTACGTGATTATGATTATTAGGGTGATTACATTTTATGAAGGCCGTAAATGAATCGCATGTTTACGAAGTTAGTTCAGTGTTGTCAGATAATAAATTACTTAAAAACAAAAATAAAGCTATCGTTCTGTTCACTTTTTTCTATGCAAGTTATAATTATTAATATAATTATATGTATTATTTGATTATAATTATTATTTATTATTGTTTGTAATCTCTAAAAATTTTATATACTTTGTTTTTACTCCATAAAAACTATTATTCTTATTTTTACATTCATACACTACTACATTACTAATTAATTCTCAACCTACACGTTTTCCGTTTGTGCTCGTTCTGCTCGCTCTCAGGTTTTGGCTGAAAATCAGTGTTTTTGCTTTTAGCAAAAAATATCGCTGAGCCATGGTCTATTTGTTGTACTGTGGCACACACATGTTTACCTACAGTAAGTACTTTAGTAGCCATTTTAATTGCTCGTTTTATTAATTGTTTTATGGTAATTTAGTTTAATATTGTATCTTTCGCTATGTTATTTGTATGTGTGTGTTATTAGTACCAAATAAACGTTTTATCTATCTATCTATCTATCTACTTTTTACCGACTTTAGTTGGAGGTTTTATGATCGGCTGTATGCATTTTTTTTTGTATGTTATCAATTTCTCCGTTAATTATGAACAGATTTATCAATCATATTTACCAATCGATCATTGTACCCCGCTTTTACTTGCAGGGTGTGGCCTGCTTTTTAATTAGGTAAATATGAATACATATTTGTTTTTATTGAAATGTTTTAATTAATAGAGACTAATGAGCTTACAGCTTAGCGAATACATCCGACAGAGAACTAAAGTTATCGACATAGCTCTGAGAATTAGCAAGCTGAAGTGGCAGTGGGCCGGCCATATCTCGCGAAGAACCGACGGCCGCTGGGGCAAACGTGTTCTTGAGTGGAGACCACGACTCGGTAAACGTAGTGTAGGACGCCCTCCGACCAGGTGGGATGACGACCTGCGAAAGACTGCAGGTAGATGCTGGATGCGTCAAGCCGAAGACAGGGTGCTATGGCGCTCATTGGGGGAGGCCTATGTCCAGCAGTGGACTAATATAGGCTGATGATGATGATGATGATGAATGAGCTTACGGACAAACGGGATAACCGTTTAAGTTAGCTTTTAGATTAAGATAATTATTGTGAAATATAAATAAAAGAAAAAAAAATCGCTAAAATAGCGAATCGCATGTTTACAAAGTTAGTTCAGTGTTGTCAGATAATAAATTACTTTTTACCGACTTTAGTTGGAGGTTTTATGATCGGCTATATGTATTTTTTTTGTATGTTATCAATTTCTCCGTTAATTATGAACAGATTTAAAAAAATCGCTATTCTACATACATTAACTATTTATATAAGAATATATTTTTATTATTTAGTTTCTATTATTTATGTATCTTGTGTTAATTAAGTGCTTATTTTCATTTTCTTTGAGTTTATAATCTACCTTGATATAATAGTAGTTTTGTTTTGATTTTTAACTTTTAAACTTGCTATTTGACTGTCTGTTTAAAAATATCCATGTATAAAATGTAAATCCGTCATTGGTCGTAGGAAAAACGTATTTTAAGTTTGTCTAGAATAAGGACTGTGGATTTTGTTAAATAAATAAATAATATGTATAGTTAGCTCAATTTGGTCCATTCAAAAAATACTCGCGAGGGATTCGTTTTTATTCCGTCAAGCTGAAAAAAAAAATATTAGTTTAGAAAACACGACTAGCTACATTAATGAACCTGAGGTTAGAGGAGTGCAAAAAAGTCAGAAATCGCAAATCGTAAAAACTTTCTAATACATTTCGTTTTCATACATTTGATTTCCGATTAAATAATGTTTTTTATGCATATAATAAGGCTTTTAGCGATTTGCAATTTCTGAACCGACTTTTTTTAGTAGGTACAGGTACCAACTGCAACCTGTGTTGGTCAGATATAAATTTTTGATCATTTAAATGATATTCGGCCAGTACCTATGTTTGTTAATGAGTAGGTAGGGTACCTACTCATTAAAAAACATAGGTACTGGCAGTACCTACATACAAAAAGCTGACAAACAGAGAGCTCGTCTCTATTTTATAAACTGTCATTGTGCCGAAATCGCAAAGAGAAGGGCCTTAATTGAGAAGCTCTCGCAAAAACTTTAAACTGGGTCGAGATGATTTTGCTAATGAAAACCTTTGGTCTTTTTATCCGGCTTTTAATGGATTCGTCAATTTGGGGTTATGTCGTTTTAAATGTCTGACTGTCGGGCTTTTAATAAACTTCATATAAATACCTAGGATGGTATTTTAGTAGGATTTTATGTATTTGTAGAGATAGTTGATCAACTGACTTCACAGATACGCTATTGACTTCGTACTAGTTCATTGCAACACAAGCGCCACGGAGGCGGTTCAGGACGTGGGGTCATTTGTGGGACACCTATGTTTAGTTGTGCACGTGTGATGATTGTTCTGATTCTTGTAATTCTTTATTGTACACAAAACATTTAAAAATAGCTTAACTAAAAAAATATATGTACATAGGCGAGCTTAACCCTAACAAAGGGTTTTCTTACAGCAAAACCTTAGGTTTAAAGGAGAAGTTGAACTATGAAACGATAGAACAGATAGAGGAAGTGTACAAAGAAACAAATTAGACGAAGAGATAGATGATGATGATAATTCTTTGAATAAAACTTTTATTCTAAATGTATAGGATACAAATAATCTAGATCTAAGATGGTAAACCCTAAGTCTGTCAAAGTTAAAAAGGATCTACTTATTATGTAAATAAGAAACTTTTCGGCGAAAACCACTTTGTCAAGTATAAATATAAAATTGAAGTTGATACATTATTAAATAATTTTGGTCTCACGTTGATTTCCATTTAAGTCAGCCACAACAGTAACTTATTAAATTATCGTAGGGTCTTATAAACTTAATTTAAGTACTTTATTATTGGAACTGTAAATTATGAGTTCGAAATAAATTTATTTCGTACCCTTAAGTTAGCCTGATAAAACTTTAACATTCCAATAAGTTTACTGTAGAAGTTTAAACGTAAAATCGACACCTTTGTGTGTGACTGAAGTAAAAATTTCGTGAAGGGAACACTGCTCTAAATGTCATTGGAAGGGATAAAATATTAATAAACTTATTATTCATTAATTCGTAGCAAATATCTCATCATCATCATCAGCCTATAGCAGTCCACAGCTGGACATAGGCCTCCCCCAATGAGCGCCATAGCAGTCTTTCGCAGGTCGTCATCCCACCTGGCCGGAGGGCGTCCTACACTACGTTTACCGAGTCGTGGTCTCCACTCAAGCACACGTTTGCGCCAGCAAATATCTACGTCAATTCTCATTATGGACCGATATGCCATAATACCTACATTACAACCATTATAATAAACTCACATAGAAATAATATAAGGCTATCATACATTTTATATGGATAAATAATGCTGATGCAGCAGGTTTTTTAAGATAGGGAGTGATTTTGCACGTCTGATGTCCAGAGGGTGAGCATTACATAGACGGGTAGCTTGAAAGAATTGTCATAGAAAGAGGTGTGAGCAGAGACTTCTAAGATGAATAAGAATAAGAATTGTTTTATTTGGCCAAAAAAACAGGCTACACAATTAAAGCAATAAACACACATAAAAAAACACAGTACACAGTATAAAAAAACACAAATAAAAGGCCTACAGAAAAACAAAAATTATAATAATAAGATGAGGGTAGGGTATAGTTATTAGACAAGTTACTGACCTCGATCCTATTACTAACCCGAGTTTTAGTTCATCTAAAAACCTGGTAACTCTAATCTTACTTCCCCTATTATACCCATATCAAGTTGACACTTCCAGAAGATATTATCTGAACTCATTCGTGCCAAAACCCGAGTTTGGAAACTTCGCGCACAAACATAACTTTCGCGCAGGTAGATTAATATTTTCCTAAAGTTCCTTTCTTTGTTATAAGGGTGTGTTCAAATGAACTCAAGAATAGAAAGCGGATCTAATATGGTAAAAACTTGATAATGAGACGCAATTTCACGAGGAATAGACGGTACAGAAATAATTGGCTAGTAGAATAAAGAACTGGCAATACTAAATGTAAACTATATACGTCTATAAGAATTAGAATACTTATTTTTAGGTTTTGTATAAACTTTTTAATGATTTTTTTATGTCTTTTTTTGAATCACTTACATAAAGTAAGTGATTCAAAAAAGTCTAATGTGACCAAACCCTACGTGAAAGTAATGTGGCTCTCGTATTTATTCGGGTGGCAACACTGACTCTGAATAAATAAGGTGACATACCTTTTGAGACACTTATCAGTTGGGAACACTTGTTTGCTTTATTTTGGAAGGTTGCTTCTGCAATTTGTTTGATGGATGCTAACTTTTTGAGTTGTGCTGAGCTTCTAGGATAATTAGAAACTTAAAGTGTTTTTGTGCCTAATCTTTGCCTTAAAGCTATCTAAAATTTTCCTTCATTCTTCTCTCTTTCTCATTCAGTTACTGTCACTTCAGGTGTGTCTTGTAGCTCCAGCTGTCATCAGATTTTATCTAAATTTATCTCTGTAGTACCTTCCTATTGTATGTAGTCATTGTTATTTGTAGTTTATCTGTTAGGTTAGATTAAGTAGCTTGCAAGTATATAGTTTGTATCTTTTTTTATTTTTTGTTTTTGATATTTCTCTATCTAATTGTTCGTGATCTACCAACTCTTAGTTAACTTATATCTTTTTTTCCATGCCTAGGTTGCCTGGGAGAAATCACTGTCAGCGATAAGGCCGCCTATTGTACTTTTTATGTGTAATATTTAGATATGGTGTTATTTTATAGTTTTAAGTGCAATAAAGTGTTAATTCTTTCATTCATTCTTTTCAATCACATACGCTTCCTTTTTTCAAAACCTCTGATCTTATTAATATTCCTATAAAATATGTTAGGTACTATTTTGTTTATCCCTTATCATATAATAGCATAATAGCTGGGCAGGATTTGGAAAACTACATCGAGTCTTCTCGTCATCCATACCGCACTGGTTGAAAACGAAAGTTTTCAATCAGTGCGTCCTACCCGTTATGACCTAGGAGCTGAGACGTGGACACTCACGATAGGGCTGGTCCACCAGTTCAAAGTCGCTCAGCGAGCTATGGAAAGAGCTATGCTCGGAGTTTCTCTGAAGGATAGGATTCGTAACGAATACATCCGACAGAGAACCAAAGTTATCGACATAGCTCTTTGAATTAGCAAGCTGAAGTGGCAGTGGGCCGGCCATATCTCGCGAAGAACCGACTGCCGCTGGGGCAAACGTGTTCTTGTGTGGAGACCGCGACTCGGTAAACGTAAACGCCCTCCGACCAGGTGGGATGACGACCTGCGCATGACTGCAGGTAGATACTGGATGCGTCAAGTTGAAGACAGGGCGCTATGGTGCTCATTGGGGAAACCTATGTCCAGCAGTGGACTTACATAGGCTGATAATGTATAATAATTATGTACTAAGGTCAGGAGCGCACTAGCGGACAGCCAGTTACATACTTCACCAGGAAATCGCTCGAATGGAGCGAGCACTTGGCCACAAAAAGGGTTGAAGCGCTCTTGTATTTGCAACTTAATTGGCGAGTAGTTTCTGCTCGCGGCTTCGCATCTGAAGTATTTATGAAAACGTTTAACGGTTTTTTCTATCCATATGGAAAATGTTTTATGAGTAAAAATAGTCGAAGTTTGATTTCAGGCTTATAGCTACATCTATGCAGCCCGCTAGCCCGATTCGTTAAGCAGATATGGCGTGATAACAAATATCCATCCATCCATCAAAACTTAGTGTTATATTTAAAGGTAGACGCGGTTTTGGCTGCGTTGCTTGGCCGCTAGTTCGCTATTGCTCTAACATCGTAAGGTACGAAATTTAAGAATTAATAGGCTAAATATATGGCTATCAAAACACTATAGCCTATAGGTTTATAGGCTATAGTGTTTTGATAGGTTTATCAAAACCTGATTGGAATATGTATTATAATAAAGTTATTTGGCACAATTACTTTTCACGAATAAAAAATTGACCGATGTGGCGCGGTGGGCGAAGGTCCGCCTGCGATTGCGGGCTGCGGTCCGGTTGCGGGTTCGATTCCCGCCTCGGAACAAATGTGTGTATGATCTGCAGATATTTATTTCGGGTGTTCTGGTCGTTTTCTATGTATATTAAAGAATGTCTATCTATGTAATGTATTGTATTATGTATATCAGTTATCTAGTACCCATAACACAAGCTTTGCTTACCATGGGGCTAGATAATGCTGTGTGAATTGTCCAGCTTTATTTGTTTTATTTATTTTTTATTTTGTAATAATAGTGTGATATTTAAAGGCAGGTTTGCTTAACCGCTAGTGCGCTATTGCTCTAACATGTTTTGCTATATTATTCTGGCTACTTATAGCACCTATCAAAACCTGATTGGGATATATCTATACTAATATTATAAAGAGGAAAGGTTTGATTTTTTGTTTTTTTCTTTGTAATGAAAAGGCTACGAAACTACTGGACCGTTTTGAAAAATTCTTTCAACGTTGGGAAGCTACACTATCCCCGGTGAACATAGGCTATATTATATTTTCAAAAAAGATAGGGCGCCGTACTAAAACCGTGTGAAGCCGGGGAAAGTCGCTAGTATTATAATAAAGTTATTTGGCATAATTTATTTCCACGAATACAAAATGAAACGAATGCTAGCAAAAAACGACCTAAATCTTTACTTTCAACATTTCCGCATAGAACTAGCAATTACCGCCTGCACAAATACCGGATAAAACCGGCATAATCCGCTTTCTGTAAACGAGCTTTAATTAGGCGGTGTTTTAGTGAATGTACGGAACCTGTGCGAATGTTTTATGACTGGCTTTTTAATTAATTGGTTTACTCGTTTCAGCATTTACCTAAATATATACTGTATGAATTTAAAAATCTTTTCACTATTTGTTAGGTAAGTCCCGTCAAAACTACGGAACGTATTGGGCAGAATTTTAGCATTGGGGTAGGTTTACCAAGAATACTACATAGACTACTTTTTACCTCATAATTTCGCGATTCGGCAAAAGTAGTGTAGTAGGACGCCCTCCGGCTATATTAATATTCAGCTGTGGACTATTAAAAGTTGATGATGATGATGATGATGAAACTGTATGAACTTCTTCACGCTAATATTATAAACTGCAAATAGTTGGATGTTTGTTAGGTTAGTTAGGTATTTCTTCACATTAAAACTACTAAACGGACAGGGCAGAAATTTTGCATTGAGGTAGTTTTTACCAAGAATATGGCTATTTAGCCCATAACTAAAGAAATAACCTTTGAAAGTTTCCATAGAAATAACGCGCGAGAAGCCGTCGGCAGAAACTAGTTTTAAGGGGCAAACCTAACTGGTTTAGTTGTCAATCAATAAATTTATTTCGGGCCCAGGTGGGGGTTTAGTAAATAAATAATAAATATAATAAATAAATAAATAATGCTGGACAATTCACACAGCATTATCTAGCCCCATGGTAAGCAGAGCTTGTGTTATGGGTACTAGATAACTGATATACATAATACAATATATTACATAGATAGATATTTTTTATTATACATAGAAAACGACCAGAACACCCGGAACAAATATCTGCAGATCGTACACATAATTGTTCCGAGGCGGGAATCGAACCCGCAACCTTCTGCGTCGCAGGCGGACCTTCGCCCACCGCGCCACATCGGTCGTCAAACTAGTTAGTTGTCAAACTAGGCCTACATCTCAGTATCCACGGGATCCCCGTGGTAAAGAACTCAAATTACATTAAATTGAATATACATTATTAATTTCTCTTTGGTTCCATTGAAGTGAAAATACGATTGAGAAAAAAAATACGATATAAAAAACATGAAAGTGCACTATTTCTCACATAATTTGGTCAAGATCTCAAAACCCTAAGGTTAATGGTATTATTTTTATTATTTTTTTTATTTATTTTTTATTTTTTATGCTGGACCATTGACACAGCATTACCTAGCCCCATGGTAAGCAGAGCTTGTGTTATGGGTACTAGATAACTGATATACATAATACAATACATAGATAGATATTTATTATTGTACATAGAAAACGACCAGAACACCCGGAACAAATATCTGCAGATCGTACACACAATTGGTATGGATTTATTTAAGACTACTATTTTGATTCGTACCTTTTATTTGGTTGAACCAGTTTCTTTATAAGTAGTTTTCATGTGATAAGCTGAATTTTTGCGCTTATGCCGTTTTAAAAACGTATGCTCTCCCGCTCCTATGTAGACGATATAATTTGCCTATCTTCTTCAAAAAATGGCGCGCCCTGCGCCCTCTATAGTTTTAATTGATGCAGATCTACAAAATAGCTAACAAGGACGCCCTTCGACCAGGTGGGATGACGATTTACGAAAAACTGCAGGCAGATGCTGGATGCGGCAAGCTGAAGACAGGGCGCTATATATCATTATGGGAGGCCTATGTTCATCTGTGGACTATTAGAGGTTGATGATGATGATGACTTACGTAGCAGAACCTAACCAAGATAGGACAGGAAAATTTAACAGGGGCTTTCAACCTTTTTACAAAAACTTTCTTCAGTAATATAGTACTAAAAAAGGAATGGTTACCAAGTTGTTATTTTCCTTTTGATCAACAAACCGTCGTTAATTATTTTTATTCCACTCTTTCCTTTGAAAAAAATTTAAACACAAAACACTTCACAAACATAAAGGCATTTGTTTGATGTAAAAAATAAAAATGCTTCCCCATAAATATTCCTGAAAGGGGAAAAATTTCGACAATGGTGGAGTGTACGAGGAACAAACACTTTATCAAGCAAGCGTACAACCTTTTGTCATCGTCAATAGTTCAATATGTCAAAGGCTGATGTTTTGGTAAAACGATTTTGTGTTCGACTGTACTGTGTGGTTCTCCACTTCTGATATAGCATTAGAAGATAGCTGAAACACTACAGAAGAAAAGCTCTACCATTACTTAAGAGATACAAGAGAAAAAGCGATACAAGTGAAAATTTGTATTTAAAGCGGTAAAGGAAATTATTTATTTTAATAACAATCAGGTTTTTTGCACAAAATGATTTTTTAAGTAGTTTCTATAATCTTTCTGGATCAAAAACGGGTAATTTGCTTGTTAGGGTTATTTATTATTTTGTAATCAACATATCGCGCGTGACCGCACTGGTGGAAAGATTTGGGGGTGGCCTTTGCCCAGCAATGGGATAAATCAGGCTAAATATATACTTATATACATATATGTATATATGGGTATTGTTAAAAGTGAAAGACAGTAAAACATATTTATTTGCAGCAAATACAAAGTTTAACTTGAACTATTTAACAATTTGTGTGTTAAATAAATTATAAACCGATTTCGAGTTCCTAAGAATTGTACACTCGTTGGTGCCACAGTATAAGTATGTGCACTGAGATACCGCGATCTATTTTTTTAAGTGGCGACATCTAGTTAAAATTCGGGTCTACATTTAATTTAACTGATGAGTGATGGATGGCTCATAGATAAGACGACGAATGATAGACCTCTTGTTTACGCCCGTTGCCATGGAAACCATTTCTTACCAATGATGTGAAAATTAACATGTGACGATGTTTCAGATACCGTTCACTGGAAGATCAAATTTTTATGGGACCATCTCAAAATAAACATTTAAACAACGAAATAATTATTTAAATGTATTAAGAATTGGCAAAGAATTCACCAAAATTGTTCTAGCTAGTCATGATTTTTCAAAAGAGGTTGGTCGTTTTTAGGTTGCTCTTACCTTCGTACCCCATGTCAGGCCGCCATTAAAAGTTTTCGCGCCATTTTTGACGTTGACGTTCGACGCAAATGTCACAGGGCTTACCAGAAATTCAGAAATTCGAGTGACAAGTCCGTCACTTTCAAAATTAGGAAGTTTAGAGTTCTTAAATTTTAATTGTTTAATTAGTTTATTGGAAATTGGAAGTAATTGGCAGCTTTAGCAGTGTTTCAAAAATGATTTATAATATACAGAGTGTTTGGTGGAGGGTTAAAAAAAAAAAAAAAAAAAACTGAGTTAAGAAGGTCATCTTTACATCGTTTTTAAAAAAAACTAAAAGCGATCGAGGAGTTCAAATGCTTTTAAAAATTTATCTTATCATCGCTTATTCCAGCGGTATACCACATGTAGCCGAAAAGTCTATAAACTTGTCAAAAATTAACACTTAAAGGGAAAACGAAGTAAAAATACAAAAGAAAAAATAAACCTCTTATTCTACTTAGCTAACAAACCTTTTTACTTCTTTAATCTTAGACTAATATGTCTATTAGAGGATTCAAATAATTGTACCTAATCGTTAAATTTCCTTGTTATTTTGGGTATTGCGTCAGTTTTTCAAAATACAAAAAACAGGATTAAAAAAAATTGTAAAGAGTTAGGGTCTTCTACTTCAATTTGTATTTTACAAATAGGTCCACCTACACACCCACCGAGTTTGTCTAACCCTCCACCAAACACCCTGTATATTTTGTCGCTTATAAAGAAAATCTAATCGTTAATATCTAAAGTTGTTGGTGGTAAGTTGTTCTATAAGTTCTCAACCATTCAACTTCTTCCTAGATGGCTCTGCAGTTGATTGACGCAATTCTGCCAGTGTCCGTCTCATGATCTCTATTGATATTTCAGTATTAACCTACTAACTACAAGCATAGAGGAAAAACTCGCTGCTGTCATAGCAGAGAGATAGTGTTATTCA
Source organism: Eupithecia abbreviata (assembly GCA_943735965.1). Taxonomy (NCBI): domain Eukaryota; kingdom Metazoa; phylum Arthropoda; class Insecta; order Lepidoptera; family Geometridae; genus Eupithecia; species Eupithecia abbreviata. Next base: position 4,257,530 of record OX030996.1, read on the forward strand.
ACAAATTTCTTGATTTTGCAACCAAAAACTAATCTATATGCGCTGATAAGCATATAACTGAAGAACTTTGACACTCACAAGTGCACGTATAGGAATTCGAGGCTTATTTGATTAAATTTTTTGGCAACACCTCGTTTGTGTTTGCTTTTTTCTGTTGTTTGCATTCAAAGCCATTTTCTTCTATCCCTACGAGTTTTAATTCAGGCAGCTATACCTAACTATTCCTGCCAATCTTTGAATTGACTAGAAGATCATTGGCCGATTGGCACTAAACAATTTATCAAACAAGAAAAACATCTGTATTCATGAAAAATGTTGTTTACCCCTGCTGAGTGATATGTGCATTATAGCTGACGCCAAATATATTATCTTTTATTTATGAAATGTGTCTGCCATGCTATTCACAAATAGTTTTGTCAAAGAACAAAAAATGCGTTAGTTAATCCGTTTGTCTGACAGATTGTCCGATATACAATAGGTGAATAACCGGGATTTAACACTTTGACTGCGGTTTTTTTTCGACGACTGCAATCTTTTTTTTTACCTAAAAAATTCGTGCTGCCGCTCTACACAGCGGTTGTGTTGCGCCGCACATGCGTTTCGTTCGAAAAATATTACAGATCTGCTGAGTCACAAAGATCTGTATTTTCTCAGCCGCTGCGCTAGTGTGGATTTACGCATATTAGTCATTTATAGAAAACTCATACCGTGCGTTTTCAGCACTCAAAGTGTGATTTGATTCAATCTGGAAAGGAAATAGGTTTACTACTTTCTGACCTAGTAAAGCGCATGGGAAGCATTTTTACCGTTGCCATAGTATTATATTAATAAGCAAAGCAGACGGCTGACAAATGCAAAATAGTTAATCCGTTTGTCTGACAGATTGTCCGAGCTACAATAGGTGAATAACCGGAATTTAAGTAAAGTAAAGTAAAGTTAAAAATCATTTATTTCTTTAGGCTTACAAAATAAGCACTTAGACGACAAGATTTGATTTAATCTGGAAAGGTAATAGGTTTACTACTTTCTAACCTGGTAAAGGGCATGGGAAGCATTTTTACCGTTGACATATTATTATAATAAGCAAAGCAGACGGCTGACACTGTTCGGACCAACCATCCCCTAACGGGGGACATTACAGGAATTATTTTTTATCCGATCCTTGATAAAAAATAATCATTATACCCACTTTTTGTGACCAGAAAGTCATCTGATGGGAAGTGACAATGTTAATGATTCATTTTTGCGAACATCCGACAATTTATATAAAGTTAGAAAATATTTTAAAAGGCCTACAATGTATCACGACAGTCTTGAGGGAAAGAAAGAAAGAAAGAAAGAAAGAAAATATTTTTATTCACCTTAAAACTACTATACACAACAAACTTAAACTACGCAAATTATTACTACCTATATTACAAATGATTGTGCGTAGCAGTGTTCATGGCAAATATGGCCTTCACTCAGCATTGTGCTGGGTGCCCACTAATGTGTCCACCCAGCGCTGATTTTCAGTGAAGACCAGAGGGATCGTGTCACGTCACGGTCGTCAGGAGCGTGATGTTGACATCAAAATGTAAACAGGATTGCATTATAATTATACATTACACAATACTAATATAAATATATTCTATCCCTATTCATTCTAACCTAAGTAATATACATACGTACCCAAAAAGAAGACTAAACTATAAATCATAAAAACAATATTGTAATACAAATGTTGGACACCAGTACAAATGGTAATACAAATGGAGGGCACCAGCTATTCATGTTTTTTTCAGGACATTAGTACCTACTAAGCGACCAATATAATTTATTTGCGTAGGTAAGTGTAAAAATATCAATCTAGCTATAATATGTGATTATTAATTAGTTATGTCCATTTACAATTTAAGTATATGGTGTCTACTAGAGCTACTGCTGATAAACTGTTGTACAATGATATCCGAAGTAAATAACTTAACTTAAAAAGATATATACATATTAATTTTAATTTTAATTTTAATTTTCTTTTGTCCTCTGCAAGCAAGCAATCCCTTAGCTACTATATGCGAGGACACATAAATGGTTATTAGTTTTTATTTAAGTTATCTGTAAAGTGTGTAAAACTGTTTGTCTTCCAAATAAAGCAAAATAAAATAAAATAAAATATACATTATATTATTATTTTAGTCTTAAACAATATATCCATAGCAATGTATTTCTGTACGCATAGTCTGAGATTACTGCTCTACATGTTATTGTTATGTTTTTATTTAGCTGGATTACTCTGTACCTAAATTTGAAATTAGTTATAAGATATCCATAATTGCATAGACATAATTGAATGTAAACATTAGTTGGAGAAGCCATTGGTTCCTGAAACACAGTTTTTTACTAGTTCAGGGGCCTATGGACCCATATTGCCTGCTTCACTGTCTATTTTGTCAATAAATAAAAAGTTTACTTTTACTTTACCTTAATGGCAGAAACTTTTTACCTGTAATGTACTTTTAATTTGGAATTAAATAAAATATAATACATAAATAATGCTGAACAGTCCACATAAAAACTGATACAAAAAAATATTATGTAGCCTAAAACGAGTTCCTTCTAAGTATTTTTGAGATTTTGGGGGAATCAAAGTATTTGACGACCGATGTGGCGCGGTGTGCGAAGGTCCGCCTGCGACGCAGGAGGTTGCGGGTTCGATTCCCGCCTCGCAACAATTGTGTGTACGATCTGCAGACATTTGTTCCGGGTGTTCTGGTCGTTTTCTATGTATAATAAAAAATATCTATCTACATATGTAATGTATTGTATTATGTATATCAGTTATCTAGTACCCATAACACAAGCTCTGCTTACCATGGGGCTAGATAATGTTGTGTGAATTGTCGAGCATTATTTATTATTATTATTTATTATCGAAATATCGAAAATTTAGTATATTTAGTATTTAGTCTAAAAATTAAATATATTAAACCTCCTAAGAAAAAACCAGACAAAAACCCTGACCCTAAAACAAAATTACACATTATCCTGTCCAATTCCCAACGCCCAGATGCCCAAACTGAAGGCCCAATGCCCAAGTAGGTAAAGATATCGGCCAAGCTCTCAATCAATCACCCTGAGATACTTTTTAATTTTTTATTCTTTCGCTTCATCGTGGCCCCGTTGGGATATAATAAATGGGCTGGAAGATGATGTATGCCTTTACTAGGCTTTCAGTAACTTTGTTCATGTTTTATTAACGTGGAAATTTTGTGTGAAAAATATGTATCTATGTACATGTATAGTATTATGTATATCGTCGCCGTGGAGGTCAAGGGAGTCAAGCCACAGATTTTTTGAAACTGATTTAAGTACACAAAAGCATTTTTTTAACATAAAAAATGCCGTAGTCAATGTTTTTGAGCCACAAAATCCATTATTTTTGATTGTACTAGAAATGGCCAATAGGTTTAGCCCACATACAATAAAGAAGTCAATGACGACAAGCAGCATAATACTTTTGACTTCCGAATAATTCCTATTTTTCTTTCACCAGTCAACACATCTATGTGGCATAACGGTGTTGACCATTTAAACTTCCCGCGCGAGTTGGTCCGGGCGATGTACATCTTGTCTTGCTCTTACTTGCGAAGAGGGACAGAGAGAAATGGCTCACGCACGGCGCTGTCAGAAGGTTCACATAACACAAGCTCTGCTTAGGTATAAATAAATAGATAATGCTGGACAATCCACGCAGCATCATTTATCTATAGCTATCTAAAGAAGAAAGAAAGAAAATTATTTATTAAACACTTACACAACACACAAACAAGGTTTATTACACATAATTATATTAGACTACAAAGTACGTACTTAGGTACATATTATAAAACACATCGACAAAATATAAAAAAAAAAGTGAAGATACAAAATGTAAGTAGTATTGCATATGGTACTAAGTAGCCCTCACAGAAAGTGGATAAGCGCGCGTGTATAGGTCTAATAGGTCCTGACTCAGCTTGTTGCTCTATCACAATAACCCAGGTCATTTGTGAAAGAGCGCTGGTTTTCTTATCTCAGGGTGATTGATTGAGTGTAATACAATACACATTACATAGATAGATATTTTATTTATTATAAATAGATAACGGCCAGAACACCCGGAACAAATATCTGCAGATCGTACACAATTGTCCCGAGGTGGGAATCGAAACCGCAACCTCCTGCGTCGCAGGCGGACCATCGCCCACCGCGCCATATCGGCCGTCCGAATAGAATAGAATCGTAAAACATTTATTTGCACACAGGTATAAAATATAGGAGTGAGGCAGGGGGATGTCATATCCCCGAAACTGTTCACTTGCGCATTGGAGGATATGTTTAGGTTGCTGGACTGGAAAGGAAAGGGCATCAACATAAACGGCAAGTACATCTCACACCTGCGATTCGCTGATGACATAGTCTTAATGGCGGAGTCGCTTGAAGAACTGAACCGGATGCTAGATGGCCTAGCTTCAGCCTCCCGATGTCTTGGCATGAATTTGGATAAAACCAAAGTCATGATCAATGGTCACATTGATCCAAGGCCGGTGGTCGTACATGGTCACCTTCTCGAAACTGTTTCCGAGTACACTTACCTTGGGCAGATTCTGCAGTTGGGTAAAAACAGTTTCGAGAAGGAGGCCAAAAGGAGGATCCAGCTAGGCTGGGCAGCATTTGGGAAACTACGTCGAGTCTTCTCATCATCCATACCGCAATGCTTGAAAACGAAAGTTTTCAACCAGTGCGTCCTACCCGTTATGACCTACGGAGCTGAGACGTGGACACTCACGATAGGGCTGGTCCACCAGTTCAAAGTCGCTCAGCGAGCTATGGAAAGAGCTATGCTCGGAGTTTCTCTGAAGGATAGGATTCACAACGAATACATCCGACAGAGAACCAAGGTTATCGACATAGCTCAAAGAATTAGCAAGCTGAAGTGGCAGTGGGCCGGCCATATTTCGCGAAGAACCGACGGCCGCTGGGGCAAACGTGTTCTTGAGTGGAGACTACGACTTGGTAAACGTAGTATAGGACGCCCTCCGACCAGGTGGGATGACGACTTGCGAAAGACTGCAGGTAGATGCTGGATGCGGCAAGCTGAAGACAGGGCGCAATGGCGCTCATCGGGGGAGGCCTATGTCCAGCAGTGGACTGATATAGGCTGATGATGATGATAAAATATAGGTAAAGAATAAAGAAATGGAAAACAAAAACAGTTTTTTTTTTCAGGTAAGTGACACAAAATGTTGGTAAAAATAAGGCTGCCTCCTCTTCCTGGGCCGATATTGGGGATCGCTCAGCGTGTGCTGAACATCCGCGCCGCGCCACATCAGTCGTCAATGTATATCTATCTGTACGGTCCGTACACCACGTAAATAAGCTGAATATATCAGAAAAACTAGGACATAAATTTTAACTGATATATTTAACGATAAACTGTAGTTACTAATGAGATGCGTGTGTAGATCGACAGGTGATCGCGAACTGAATATAATAAAAAGTATTGCTAAAATTGATGACTCGCGTAAACGCGAGGTTGGCTTTAATTAGGGCAATGCACAATGTACGTACTCGTACACTATCTATATTTCTATATTAGCACGAGTGTGCTTTACATCCCTATTAATATAATACTCACAAGTAAAAAGCAGAAGAAGGAACTAAATATCAGCGGGAAAACGGCATGACTCCCTCTGGTTCAACTACGGAATAACGTTTCTTAGGTTGTAAAAGCACCGTAAAGGTACTAAAGCTCTCTACAATCTATTTTTAAGCTTTTGAGTGCATGTATTCAGTATCCAAGTGTTTAAAAATTAAATCGATTTAACCTCCAATGACGACCTCTGTGGCACGGTGGGCGAAGGTCCGCCTGCGACGATGATGATGCGATGGAGGTTGCAGGATCAGCAAACATTTGTTGCAGGTGTTCTGGTCGTTATCTATGTATAATAAAAAATATCTATCTATATAATGTATTGTACTAAGTACATCAGTATAAAATATGACCTGTCGAAGTGCTTATTTGTAAGCTTAAAGGAATTAAAACTTTCCATTTTCATTTTCTGTCATCTAGTACCCATAACACAAGTTCTGCTTAGCTTGTGGCTAGATGATGCTGTGTGGATTGTCCAGCATTATTTATTTATCCTGGAAAAACGTGTGCAAAGCCGTAGGCAGAAGCTAGCAAGCGTTATGAAGAAACGTAATAAACCTGCCTTGAATACATTTGTCACCAGATAATAAATACTCCCCAATAACGTCTCATAAGAAGGATCATGCAAAACGTTACGAGTAGCTACAGTAATATGTTTCACATGAGCTACACTGGTTTTTATTTACCCACTGCGTCACGCGGGCTTATACGTACGCACTTAACACTTTGACTGCGGTTTTTTTTCGACGACTGCGGTATTTTTTTTTACCTAAAAAATTCGTGCTGCCGCTCTACACAGCGGTTGTGTTGCGCCGCAAATGCGTTTCGTTTGAAAAATATTACAACTCTGCTGAGTCACAAAGATCTGTATTTTCTCAGCCGCTGCGCTAGTGTGGATTTACGCATATTAGTCACTTGTAGAAAACTCATACCGTGCGTTTTCAGCACTCAAAGTGTTAAAGTAAACCTGTCATAAGGCGTTTTGATCAAAATCTAAAACGCGCGTTTGGGTGTGTACAGACAGATATGTAGGGACTCTGGTTTTAAAACACGCGTTACTAAACACGCGTTTTAAAACGCCTAATTTGCAAGTGTGAAAAATATTTATCTATTCATATTTCTACGTTTAAACTTGTAAACTTACGCGCAGTTTACGCTTATCACATCTATACAAATTAATTTTTCTCAGAATACGTATTTTTTTGGTCTCATTTATTTGGAAGGATTTTTAAATGCATTTCCATGTTAGTCCTATAATATTGTATATAGGTACTTACTTTATAAAAATAAGTTAAACACATTGAAAATATAACTTAACAAAAATTTACAATACAACATAAATAAAACTGACCTAAAACCTACTTATCTATGACAGTAAATGTAAGTAATGACAGTTATCATCATCATCAACCTATGTTAGTCCACAGCTGGACATAGGCCTTCCAAAATGACAAGTAATGACAGTACATATACCAATTTAATAATACTAGGTTTTCAAAGATATAGCATAGCGTGCGATCATTTCAAAAATCTACAGAGTTGCCACTTGTTCTCTAGCTAGATTAAGAAACTACATTTAAAATTCGTTGACGTGTAAAAAAACAACCGCAGCGCATGTTTCGTATTACTGGTAGTTTCAAAGTTAAGAAAGTTACAGAGTTAATCTATGTTGAGAGTTCGAGAAGCTTCCAATATTTACAAGTCCGCTATAGTCGAATCTTGCATTTCACGCTTTTTGTCTGTACAAACCTTTGATCTCTAGTGGCATAGCAGCTTATCTTCCATCCATTAGGTAAAGTCCGATACATACGTGGGTGTATCACTCATTACTATTTTAGCCGCTCATCAGCTCCATTTTCATCACTACATAGTATAAAACAAAGTCGCTTCCTACTGTCTGTCTGTCTCTATGTATGCTAGATCTTTAAAAGTAGGCAAAGGATTTTGATACGTTTTTCTAAAGATCAAGACGAAGGTTTATATGCCATTTGATACATAAATTTCCACGCGGGCGAAGCCGCAGGGCGCAGATAATTACGCATAATATAAAAAATAAGATTGAACGGTGAAAATTTTATGAGTGAAACACTCACAATACAGCTAAACCGACCAGCTCGTCGTTGTTGATACGTGCTTTTACCTAAACTTAGGTGGTTTATCACGCGCGGGACATATCAGACAGATCACGAAGTAAAATTTTCGGGCACGCCGAAATTTCGTATCGTCCGTTCAAACCTTTGAGCTGCAGTGGTTTAGTAGCTTAAATTCCACCACCCTCGCTTCCTTTATAATGATGAATGTGAGCGAGAGCGTCGAGCGTGCTTATGACAAATACGCATTTAATTCCGAATTTTATGTGAAAAGTGCCTCTTTGAATCGCTGATTTGTTTAACTTCAAACACCTGCTGGGAACGGTTGGTTTTACGTCTACTTTTTCAGGTATTTGCTTTGGGTTTTTGGAAGTTAATAAATACGGAGCGACTTTGCATTTCTTTCTGGGTATAGTGAGTTTACCTACTCCACAAACTCTAGATGTTTAACTAGCTATACTCCAGTCATTCCCCAAGTACAGAGTTTGTAAACACCTCACAATACAAACATAAAGAACTCTCTTTATTGCATCGATATTGAAAATTATTTGGGTTGGGTAAATGTTACCTTTCTTATTTGTCAGCAGCATTACAGTAAACAGCTCAAATCGACAAGTAATATATATTATAGTTATGTAGAGAGATTTATTTTATATGTAGAGACAATGTTTATAAACTTTGTATTATGAGCGATAAGGCTGACCATTGTACTTGTCGCATGTAATTTTTGTAATGATCTGCATCTGGTCTGTAAAGTATTTTTGTAATTTGTCTTTAGTCCGGCGAAACCCATGCAATACATGCATGGGTTTCGCCGGGCTATAGATTCATACAAAGGTTTTTTTTTGTATAATCCACCCATACCTTAGAACATACCCTTGTCAAAGTAAATCGTTCGAATTAGTTTCAGTTCGAAAAGGTTACATACCATATGACGGAAAACTTTTCTGCTCAGCTCTAAAATAAAATAACTACACAAAATAAACAATACTGGCTTTTCTTGACATATTATTTCAGTTTCTTTCCAAATAATATATTTACGGAGATCTCCAAAAGTACTTATCTCGAAAACTGACGACCTTTGTGGCGCGGTGGGCGAAGGTCCGCCTGCGATGCAGGTGGTTGCGGGTTCGATTCCCGCCTCGAAACAATTGTGTGTACGATCTGCAGATATTTGTTCCGGGTGATCTGGTCGTTAACTATGTATAATAAAAATATATATATATCTATATGTAATCTATTGTATTAAGTATATCAGTCGTCTGGTACCCATAACACAAGCTCTGCTTACCTTGGGGCTAGACGATGCTGTGTGGAATGTCCTTTTTGAAAAATCTCCTTACTCCTGAAAATAAGATTTATTTTTCAGGACTTCTTTCAGTTCCTTTCCTTAGAGAGTATATATTTAAATCCTTTCATGAGTTTCATACAAATTATTCTTATTATTGTACTTAAACTTATGTGTTCAGATTCCTATTGTTTTTCAATATCTTTAATACACTCGCTCTATGCCGAATTGTTTTTGAAAATTTAAGGGCAAGGTTTGAAGAGTGCCAGCGGCGCGATGGAGGCCACCTGAACGACATCATTTTCAAAAAATAAAATTCCCGAGTCTTTTCTTTTTTTTTTAAATAAATAATCATTTATATACAATGTGTAGTTTATTTATTATGGCAATTTCAAAAGTGCGAAAACTTTTGGTCAACCCTGTATTTTGAATGAAAAACTCACGAATAAACTAATTTCAACTTCCTAGGTGCTCTACGCTGTTTTTAGTTGAATGAGCTAAATTGTACTCATAATTTTTTGACGATTTGTTCAATGATAAATATTAATTCATTCTCTCGAATATCATAAATATCGTTTACTCCCACCTGTTCTGTTGAGTAGTTCTGTTGACAAAACTACTGGGATTTTTTCCCCCATTAGTTTATGTCTTCTTTATTTTTGCATACCAACTAACGGTCAAGCATGTTGTTCCACAAAATGTATATACTTATTACCTTACATAACATACATTTTTTACTTACATTTTTGGTGGCGACGCAGCGATGCACGCGTGTCAAGCTTAGCTTTCCAAGAAAATGTGTGATAACGTCTACTGCAAACCCGCTTACAAACAACACGCTACGCACAATATTACGTCATTGCTACACGCATGGCTTGAATATGACATACACGCAGCTCAACCTCAGGCTCAACGCTGTCAACGCTATGCACACGGTACACGATTGCAATGGACGTTATTAGATTCACCATTGAACTCAGGGATAAAAAAGTTTTAACAGTTCTATGACGTAACAGTCCTATTGCAAAGCACAGCTGTCTAGCTTAATACGTGACTAGCGGACCTTCCCGCCTTCGCACGGATTTAGTACGGATCCCTAACTTTTTTTAAATATAAACTAGCCTATGTTCACCGGAAATAGTGTAGCTTCCCAACGGTGAAAGAATTTTTCAAATCGGTCCAGTAGTTTCGGAGCCTATTCATTACAAACAAACAAACAAAAAATCAAACCTTTCCTCTTTATAATATTAATATAGATTAGAATATAGATTAGTATAGACAAACGTGCGTAGCGATAGGACAACGGCTTTATTAGAAAACGTAAGAACGAAAACATAAGGTAGTCCAAAAGAATATTGAAAACTGAGACTAGATTGCCGGAAGCTGATAAGCCGCCTGAGTAACGGTCTCCCTGCAATGTGCCGCCGGATTGTTTTACCTTCTTTTGATATATTGGAGCTTTAGCACTTATACACGACGCCGATGGTTGAATCTTTTTGTTGTTTCACGGCAATAAAAATATCAAAACGTCGTGTGTAACTGCATTTGTTAAACCCACCTTGGTTGTTACAATTCATCATCAGCCAATAGCAGTTCACTGCTGGACATAGGCCTACCCCAATGAGCGCCATAGCACCCTGTTTTCAGCTTGTCGCATCCAGCATCTACCTTAATTTTAACTTGTCAATCTGTTATGTACCTTCACTTTTTTGAATTGAAACACATTATAACTATAATCTCGGAGGTGGGCGTTGCGACCTGCGACACAGTATTTTACTTCTGCAGGTCGCATCGTTTCATATTTTTGTTATTAGCAGTAAGTTTCAAAATAAAGAATTTTTACTTTACTTTTATTTTACTTTACTTTACCTGCAGTCTTTCGCTGGTCGTCATCCCACCAGTCGGGAGGCGTCCTACACTACGTTTACCGAGTCGTGGTCTTCACTCAAGAACACGTTTGCCCCAACCATTTGGTTTTGATTGTTATAATTATGAGTTCTTTTTTCAGTGATATCAACAATCTTTATATTAAATAACCTACACAAAGTTATATCAACAGCCTGATTGTGCATGAAATTTTAATAGGGTAAGATCGGTTCCATGAGAGTTTCGCAGGTGCTGCTGGTTTTAGGAATCATCAACTGATGAAGATTATTTGAAGTTAATAAATTATGAATAACCTGCTTGCGGGTTGAATACATTTGACATCACTTTATAAGTCATGTACCTGTGATAATGTATACAGTAAATAAATGATTTGATTTGATATTACATATTATTGTTTTTATTACGCAAAAGTGGAGATGGGTAGGAAACCTGGCAAGGAGAGAGGATCACCGATGGACCAAAGCAGTCACCGAATGGTGGCGTAGGGATATGCGGCGGCGTCGAGGCAGACCACCTGCCCGATGGTCAGTCGACATTGTGGGGGCTGTAGGGAAGCAGTGGATCTGACTGGCACAGGACCGCCCGGGGTACAGAGATAAGGAAGAGGCCTATACCCAGCAGTGGGTGTTACCGGCTGATTAGATATATAGATTGTTTTTTTGTAGAAGAAGTAGACTAAGAACAAAAACAGTCGCACACAGTCGTATGCAAGACCCTATACATACAAAGATTCCTTCTGATTGATAGTCCCAAGAGTGGATTCCTTTTAGACCCGAATCTATCTCTTATTTGTACCAGGATCTGAGATGACTATCCTATAAGAAAAAATCATTCACACAAGGAATTTATAGGTCTATTTTCAATCAGTGATTTATTGAATCCATACCGCAATGCTTGAAAACGAAAGTTTTCAACCAGTGCGTCCTACCCGTTATGACCTACGGAGCTGAGACGTGGACACTCACGATAAGGCTGGTCCACCAGTTCAAAGTTGCTCAGCGAGCTATGGAAAGAGCTATGCTCGGAGTTTCTCTGAAGGATAGGATTCGCAACGCATACATCCGACAGAGAATCAAAGTTATCGAGATAGCTCTGAGAATTAGCAAGCTGAAGTGGCAGTGGGCCGGCCATATCTCGCGAAGAACCGACGGCCGCTGGGGTAAACGTGTTCTTGAGTGGAGACCACGACTCGGTAAACGTAGTGTAGGACGCCCTCCGACCAGGTGGGATGACGACCTGCGAAAGACTGCAGGTAGATGCTGGATGCGTCAAGCTGAAGACAGGGCGCTATAGCGCTCATTGGGGGAGGCCTATGTCCAGCAGTGGACTAATATTATAGGCTGATAATGATGAAGATTTATTGAAAACCAGCGCTGCATTGACTTATGTCAATCTAGCATTTAATGCTGAGCCGGTAGCCTTTCTGTGTTCTCGTATTTTAATTATTTTATTCGGTCCTGATTTGTTATCTTTATTATTATTAGTTCTTAGTTTGTATTATTTTATATGCAACACAAATCAAATGAAATGAAATTTTATTTCTTTAGGCTTACAAATAAGCACTTAGAAAATTAGTAAAAGACACTTTGACTGCGATCTTTTTTTATCCTAAAAAATCCGTGCTGCCGCTCTACACAGCGGTTGTGTTGCGCCGCACATGCGTTACGTTCGAAAAATATTACGGCTGTGCTGAGTCACAAAGATCTGTATTTTCTCAGCCGCCGCGCTAGTGTGGATTTACGCATATTAGTCACTTGTAGAAAACTCATACCGTGCGTTTTCAGCAGTCGAAGTGTAATAAATATTTTCTATTTCTATCAAAATACAGGTTTCTCTGAATATTCAATGTTCAGTTTTACAGAACCTTTAAAATAGGAAAAAAAACCTCTTAAACCGTCAATCAAAGGTTTGGGTAAAAGTCAGTAAAAGTGCTTTGTGCTTTGGATTTAAAAGCGAAAGTCGATCCGTCAAAACTGTAAAGCTTTGGCCGTGTTGTGGCAGGTTTAGCGAAAGCTTTCTTTTGAACACTGTGAATTTTGGCTTGAATAAAAAAGGTAAGAAGCTTTAGGACTATATATTGATTTGACTAGATACAGTTAGGATAGGCTAAATCGCTTTCTGACTAAATCTCGATAATATAATTCTTGTAATTCTTTATTGTACACAAAACACTTAAAAATAACTTAACTAAAAAAAAAGATATGCACATAGGCGAGCTTAACCCTAACAAAGAGTTTTCTTACAGCAAAACCTTAGGTTTAAAGGAGAAGCGATAGAACAGATAGAGGAAGTGTACAAAGAAACAAATTAGACGAAGAGTATAATACATTATAATAATATACGAACAGTCTTAGCAATAATTAGGTATTTTTTTACCGACTTCACAAAAGAAGAGGGTTCTCATTTCGGACGTATTAGATGGTGGTCAAATACAAAAAAAAAATGTGCTGTAAGATCATTACTCATGTTTCATTTCATTATTGACGTAATCGTATACATTTCTGAACAAAATATATTAAATAAATATAAATAATGCTGGACAATTCCCACAGCATTACCTAGCCCCATGGTAAGCAGAGCTTGTGTTATGGGTACTAGATAACTGATATACATAATACAATAACATTACATAGATAGATATTTTTTTTGTTATACATAGAAAACGACCAGAATACCCGGAACAATTATCTGCAGATCGTACACACAATTGTTCCGAGGCGGGAATCGAACCCGCGACCTCGTGCGTCGCAGGTGGACCTTCGCCCACCACGCCACATCGGTCGTCGTATTAGTCATTATAATTTGAAGGGGGCATAATATGTCCAATGTCCATCAAGTGAATTAATATAGGCTGATGATGATGATGAATATAAACGCGAATCTAATTAACCAACGAAAATCTAAGTATCCAAACTTTCGCATTTATAATATTGGGGTGTTTTTTTTTGGATGAACAATGGATGAAAAAAAAATATTTTAAATAAAAATAAACAAAAATTTAAACTTGTAGTCGTAGGTTAATAATTCGGTTTTCAACGAAATTAGAGCCCTCAAGCCGCATTAAATTAATTATAATTAACTAACAAATTTAATTCAGTCTGATAAGTATACTTTGCGATAAGGGTTGACGCAAACGAGCAACTTATCTTGGATATCAGAGACCTTTAATTACCAAACTATTTATATATATGTATGTAGCTATTATTTTGACGACCGATGTGGCGCGGTGGGCGAACGTCCGCTTGCGACGCAGGAGGTTGCGGGTTCGATTCCCGCCTCGGAACAATTGTGTACGACCTGCAGATATTTGTTCCGGGTGTTCTGGTCGTTTTCTATGTATAATAAAAAATATCTATCTATGTAATATATTGTTTTATGTATATCAGTCATCTAGTACCCATAACACAAGCTCTGCTTACCTTGGGGCTAGATAATGCTGTGTGAATTGTCCAGCAATATTTATTTATTATTTATTTATTTATTATTTTACTAGAATACACATTAGGGTTTTAATTACCAACGTTCTTTGTTTTTAGTAATAAGATTTAGGTACCTATAATTGTGGTATTAATAACAATTAATAATAGTTCATAAGGCTATATTGTAAATTTTGAAATAAATATTCCTTATTCTATTCTTTTGAATCCCCATATATTTGTTTTTTTTTGATAATTATAAAAAGTTCTGATAAAACCCAAAATAATATCCAAAAAATTGATCGCGGCGCGACTTTCCCGCGATCTCCCTAGGGTTACGTAGATAGAAGTGGTCATTTTTAATGTAGCTACATCACTTGGTAGTTAACTATATTAGAACTATACGGAATTTTTAAAAATTATTTATTAATATAGGAGCTGAAGTGGCAGTGGGCCGGCCATATCTCGCGAAGAACCGACGGCCGCTGGGGCAAACGTGTTCTTGAGTGGAGACCACGACTCGCTAAACGTAGTGTAGGACGCCCTCCGACCAGGTGGGATGACGACCTGCGAAAGACTGCAGGTAGATGCTGGATGCGGCAAGCCGAAGACAGGGCGCTATGGCGCTCATTGATGGGAGGCATATGTCCAGCAGTGGACTGCTATAGTCTGATTGAATAAATTTATTATTAGTTTTTCTTATTGTCTAATTTTATGTATAATTTTTTATGTTAATTTGTTTTATTGTATAGGTACTGTAACTAACTAGTGTAATTGGTTCTTATATAATCGTGCTAGTTAGTAAGTACTTATATAAATAAATAAAAAAAATACGTAAGGATTATTTATTACCTTAAAAGTGGCAGCGCAACTTTTTCTTTAGAATTGTGAAGTTGCTGCGTCTTGCTTGCCCAGACAATAATAATGAATTCAAAGCGAATGAAAGGAATTTTCGGACTCCATAATTCTAGTTACTACAAGATTAACATAATTAAGTACATTTTTTGCCTCCCTTCAACCCAGTTAATTATACCTACATGAATAATTTTCTAAGATCTCTCCTTAAATAAATCATAATAGTGACCTTTTTGAATGTTAAAAAGGTTAATTTATTATTTTAATTTGAATAGACAAGATCTTTAATTAACTTTCTAAGATAGAAGCGTTGTTTGAATGCGCCTACAGCTCTCAAAATAATATATAATTTATTATTAAAAGTAACAATCTCAAAATTGTGTGCGAGTCCTAGATGATGTGCACCACATCTTGATGGATTGCATCAAATTCAAAGATCAAAGGGAGGCAATTATGATTGAACTTAAAATAAATAATGCTGGACTATTCACACAGCATTATCTAGCCCCATGGTAAGCAGAGCTTGTGTTATGGGTACTAGACAACTGATATACTTAATACAATACATTACATAGATAGATATGTTTTATTATAGGAGGTTGCGGGTTCGATTCCCGCCTCGGAACAAATGTGTGTACGATCTGCAGATATTTGTTCCGGGTGTTCTGGTTGTTTTCTATGTATAATAAAAAATATCTATCTATGTAATGTATTGTATTATGTATATCAGTTATCTAGTACCCATAACATAAGCTCTGCTTAGCTTGGGGCTAGATAATGCTGTGTGAATTGTCCAGCAATATTTATTTTATTATACATACGTAACGACCAGAACCTCGGAACAAATATCTGCAGATCGTGCACACAATTGTTCCGAGGCGGGATTCGAGCCCGCAACCTCCTGCGTCGCAGGCGGACCTTCGCCCACCGCGCCACATCAGTCGTCAAATTATTTTATGCCTAACTGTCTCATTGAAGAAGATTCTTTGAAGAAAAGACCTTTGTCGTATGAATCGAATCAAATACATTGAAATAAACTTCATGGTAAAATTTAAAACTGAAGTTTTTTATTAGGTTTATTGAGCTATTGTTATTTTAATTTATGTATGTAGCTATTGTTATTTTATTTTATGTATGTAGGTATATTTTAATCTCATACCATAATATATTATACTCTTCGTCTAATTTGTTTCTTTGTACACTTCCTCTATCTGTTCTATCGCTTCTCCTTTAAACCTAAGGTTTTGCTGTAAGAAAACTCTTTGTGAGGTTAAGGTCGCCTATGTACATATCTTTTTTTAGTTAAGTTATTTTTAAGTGTTTTGTGTACAATAAAGAATTACAAGAATGGTATGAAAGCAGTCGACAATAAAACCATGAAGAAACTACTTTGGCAAGGAAGTACTATCGATTCCATTAGGAGCTTAATGAGATTGGGTGTGTCACTGCGCGCGTATCTAAAGACGGCCGACAGGGTAAGGCTTTGGAGGAGGTAATGAGAGAGGATAGATGTGAATTTATTTATTTATTTAATTATTAGCGGACCGTCCCAGTTTCGCACGGGTATTAGAACCTTTGGCTACATTATTGGAAATTTAGTAAGGATCCCTAATTTTTTTGAAAATATAAAATAGCCTATGTTCACCGGGGATAGTGTAGCTTTCCAACGGTGAAATAATTTTTCAAATCGGTCCAGTAGTTTCGGTCCAGTAGTCCAGTAGATTCGTTACAAACAAACAAACAAACATACAAACAAAAAAAACAAACAAACCTTTCCTCTTTATAATATTAGTATAGATTAGCTAGCACGATTACCTATAAAACAAAAAAATAATTGTTTTGACGACCGATGTGGCGCGGTGCGCGAAGGTCCGCTTGCGACGCTGGTTGCGGGTTCGATTCCCGCCTCGGAACAATTGTGTGTACGATCTGCAGATATTTGTTCCGGGTGTCCTGGTCGTTTTCTATGTATAAAAATATCTATCTATGTAATATATTGTATTATTTATATCAGTTATCTAGTACCCATAACACAAGCTCTGCTTACCATGGGGCTAGATAATGCTGTGTGAATTGTCCAGCATTATTTATTATTTATTTAATTATTAACTAGCACGATTACCTATATAACAAAAAAAAATTGTATTGACGACCGATGTGGCGACGTGATCTATGTAATGTAATGTATTATGTTTACCATGTATTGTATTTGTAACCCATTACACTAGTTAATTACAATACTTTCGTATATATTAGAACAAATAATCATGAAAAAAAATTATACATAAAATTACACAATCAGAAAAATTTATAATAAATGATCATTTATAAAAATTCCATGCAAACAAAATTCTATAAAAACAATGCATTTTAAACGTAAAGAAGACTAAAACAAAGAACGCAAAAACTACTGAACGCATCGGGCTGAAATTTTGCATACAGGTAGTTCCAGGCCCGGGATAAACCAAAGGTGTAAAATAAGGAACCTTAGTTATAATTATTTAGTATAGAGTGATCATTTATCATCAGTTCAATAAAAAAAATAGAAACAAAGAATGTTATTCGATTTTCTTGTTAGGTATTGAAATACGGTGCATAAATTGATGTTTTAAATACACCTAATTGTATGTTTATGATGATGAGTGCATTTTTTTTTAATGTGGAGTCAAAAAAATTGCACAGAATTGTGTGAATTCATTTTATCACCATGCTTTTCTAGACGATCTTTCATATCTACACAACATTACCTCCTGTCTTCAGCGAAGCTCAGAAAACAGTGACGAGTTGGAAGCTTTCCAGATCAGCTCAAGCGAGATCGAAGTATGGAAAAGCAGTTTTACTGGCTGGATTTTAGTAAAAGGGTTTTTCAAAATGCATACCATAACTTTGTCCCCCATGTACCTTGTCACCGGTTCAAAGTCGCTCAGCGAGCTATGGAAAGAGCTATGCTCGGAGTTTCTCTGAAGGATAGGATTCGTAACGAATACATCCAACAGAGAACCAAGGTTATCGACATAGCTCAAAGAATTAGCAAGCTGAAGTGGCAGTGGGCCGGCCATATCTCGCGAAGAACCGACGGCCGCTGGGGCAAACGTGTTCTTGAGTGGAGACCACGACTCTGTAATCGTTTTGTAGGAAGCCGACCAGGTGGGATGACGATCTGCGAAAGACTGCAGGTAGATGCTGGATGCGGCAAGCTGAAAACAGGGCGCTATAGCGCTCATCGGGGGAGGCCTATGTCCATTAGTGGACTGCTATAGGCTGATGATGATGTACCTTGTCGCCGTCAAATTTTTAGCACTTATTTCCTGATTTTCTGGTGGAGCATTGTCTTATCTATTTTTTTGTTTGTACATAGATAAAGTCTGTTTTGTATATTATTTAAAGGTTTTACTAATTACCACGTTTATTATTTACCACCGCAATCTGTTTCAGATAAAAAAACAAGGAATTTCGTCTACATAAATATAATTACCCTGATTCTCCAAATAAAGCGCCAAATAATAAACAAGCGAAAAGAAAATCCCTCAAAAGTAGAAGGCGAAGTGAAATCATAAATAATGCCCGTATTACGTAAAGTTCACGTAACGCCGCAACGTTCACGTAACAAAGTTCACGTTCCGGGATGTATCGCGTCAGTCATTTCCGTCTCGAACCGGAACTTCCGGCGGGCCAATAGAGCGTGGGTACTATCGCGTAAATTATTGCTATACGAGTAGGCCATAAGTTAGCCGGTGTGTTTTGTGGAGTATTAATTTGACATCTGTGAAAATAAATTCTGAAAATTGATTAAGAATGGTAGCAGGTTAACGACTTTGTTTGTGTTGGATGACGCTAGATGATGCTGACCGCAGTATAAGCACTTGAATATCTCAGCGTTTAATTTCAAAAGTTATATGCTAATACATTGCCGATGTGGGTAAAAAGACAACTCGGCTGAAATACATAGTATGAATAAATATGAATACTCAGAAAAGTAAGATTTAAAATTATTTAAAAACCATAGGATAATCCTTAGCTTTTTTATTATTTCTCAGTATTTCTAAGCTATAGTATGCTTATTATTATATTTATAATAACGCTGGACAATTCACACAGCATTATCTAGCCCCATGGTAAGCAGAGCTTGTGTTATGAGTACTAGATAACTGATATACATAATAATATATATATAGATATTTTAATATAGACATAATAGATATTTTTTATTATACATAGGAATCGACCAAAACACCCGGAACAAATATCTGCAGATCGTACACACAATTTTTCCGAGGCGGGAATCGAAACAACCTCCTGCATCGCAGGCGCTATTTCTAAGCTATTTATCCCCCGCCTGTACCGGAGGCTTCATTGCAGTCTTTGGCATTCCTTTGTAACATTTCCTTACACCGAAAGCCTATTTACGTGAGATGCTTGCTTAACCTCAGAGGTTGGAGCTATCAGTACTGGACTACCGTATTACTTTGCGGACGATATTCGAATAACAACATTTTGCCCTGATAGAAGATCATCATCATCATCATCAGCCTATATTAGTCCACTGCTGGACATAGGCCTCCCCCAATGAGCGCCTTAGCGCCCTGTCTTCAGCTTGACGCATCCAGCATCTACCTGCAGTCTTTCGCAGGTCGTCATCCCACCTGGTCGGAGGGCGTCCTACACTACGTTTACCGAGTCGTGATATCGTCGTGTGTGTGTCGTGATAGATAGAAGATAGAACATACTTTATTGCACACCTATGTAAGAAACTATATAGAATAAAGACTTAAAAATAATCAACAATTGGCAGTCTTATCGCTCAAGAGCGATCTCTAACGTGGTTCTTTAAATAAATAAAATTCGTTACTTTTCGACAATTTAAATCCGTAGACTTTTAGTAGCACATACAAAAACAAGTAAAATTAATCTAGCTGCTAGCACAAAATATTTAATATAAGTATAGATATCTTTTCTAGATCGCCTTCCTGATAAAGCTTACCTAGAGCGATCAAGAACATCTATCTGAGGCAGGTACAGGTTCAGGTTCAGGTGGGGGTACTCCATTTTCCGCATTTGGACTCCAGTTGGTCCTTTATGCGTAGTAGTTTGCTAGCATAGCCAGCCTAGCTCCGTCCAGAAGCGCAGAATCTTCCTGGGGTCTATCTGAGGCTTCAGGATGCTGTTGCTTTACAAGTGAGCTTCTACACAACTAGTACTTGTACGAACAGGTTGGTCCATCTCAACAGTCGACAAACCGAATTCAGCGTACGGAACTTTCTTGTACCACTAAATGCATAAAGCTTCTGTAAATAATATTTAGTATCGCTTATTCACATATATTTTTTTTAAATATGTCCTATCTAAACAACGAAAGACTGCAGGGTGATGCTGGATGCGTCAAGCTGAAGATAGGGCTCCATGGTGCTTATTAAAGAAGGTCTATGTTCAGTAGTTTTATTTATTTTATTATTTATTTATTAATTTATATAAATACAGCACTTAGCTTACAGTCTAACACCAAAATTCTAACTACTAGACTTAAAAAAAGACAGATAAATAAACTTAAAACAAGATTACAAATAGGTAGTTATACATAAACAGATAATTTATTTAAAAGTAAGGTACGATCTTAAACTTAAGTAGATATGGCTTAAACTATAATAAAATTTGTCCACATGTTGGAACTGTTGCAAGAAATCGTTGAGTAGTGCGAGTGCTCTGAGTGTAGGAGCGTTACCGACCGATGTGGCGTGGTGGGCGAAGGTCCGCCTGCGACGCAGGAGGTTGCGGGTTCGATTCCCGCCTCAGAACAATTGTGTGTGCGACCTGCAGATATTTGTTCCGGGTGTTCTGGTTGTTTTCTATGTATAATTAAAAATATCTATCTATGTAATGTATTGTATTATGTATATCAGTTATCTAGTAAGTAAGCTCTGCTTACCATGGGGCTAGATAATGCTGTGTGAATTGTCCAGCATTATTTATTATTATTTATTTATTTATTACTGGCGTGTTGCGTACGCGCTGCTTGTAGAGCAAAGAGCCGATGGAACCTGCGTCCCGTTCTAATGTAATTATTAGGGACGTAAAGGGTAACTGTACCCAATATTACAGGATTATCCACTCTGTTACGGAGAACTAGACAGTAGTGCATGGCCAAATGCAGTTTGCGTCCCAACTCTAGTGTATCCAGACCAATTTTGTTACTTGTTACTTGTTTCTGGACTGGTTTCCGCAACTTGGCCGCCGTTGGGCCTTTTTTGCGTGTCGGGGGGCTGCTAGTCTAACCACCCGATGTCCTCCAGGAAGGCCAGCAGCTCGCTGATGCCGGTGCATGCCTCCCTAGGCCTCCTCGGTGTCCCAAGGTGATCCAGTCTTTGAGAAGCCACGCTGTCGCAATCTACAAGCACATGCGCTGCCGTCTCCTCTGCCGATCCAGACCAATCATACCGGTAACAAAAAGAGAGGGAAAAGATACGGATAATACCCATAAATTCATTTATACAGATACCTCGCAAACTTACGCTGCAGTCTCTCTATCATAGTATCTCATCAGTAGTTTTTTGACGACCGATGTGGCGCGGTGGGCGAAGGTCCGCTTGCGACGCAGGAGGTTGCGGGTTCGATTCCCGCCTCGGAACAATTGTGTGTACGATCTGCAGATATTTGTTCCGGGTGTTCTGGTCGTTTTCTATGTATAATAAAAAATATCTATTTATGTAATGTATTGTATTATGTATATCAGTTATCTAGTACCCATAACACAAGCTCTGCTTGCCATGGGGTTATTAGATAATGCTGTGTGAATTGTCCAGCATTATTTATTTTATTTTAGTAGTGGACTAACGTAGGCTGATGATGATGTTAATTTAAAGTCGAAACATGTAAAAACCGAATCCGAATAATGACTTCTCCAAGCCAACTGACATAATGGACATAAATCTACTTATTACTCACACCTCACACGTCAACCTTAACACAAAGGCTGGGGTAAAAATATTAATTCCTCTGTTTACGGTATAAGATGATGCGACATTTTGACGTTTGAAACTCTTTTCTTTGACATGTGAGATTCATTATTTTTTTCTTTTGTAACAACATATAAATTGATTCGGAAAAGCTACAGTCAGCGACAAAAACTGCGTAGAAAAAAATTACTGAATAGAATTTAAAATTTTCGGGAAATAATTTAGTGTATTCGATATGTCAATCCGATTAAAGGTAGAATTTTGTGTGAAATTCTCTTTCTTAATTTTGAAGAATTTTCTCTTGAATGAAAAGCTAAGGCAAGCCTTAAACGTAAAATATTATCTCGTATTAAAAAAATCAATATAATAATATTCAGTACAATATACCTAGTTTGTCCGGTAAAATTTACTGACATTCACTCAAATCGTTATTTAATTATGAACTTGTAGATACAGATTGTTTATGAAAATGAACTCTCCAAAATCTTTTTTTTTTAAACTGATATAATTGTTTATTATAATGTTTTAGCGTCTTTCTTTCTTGTGCATATTTAACTGAAACTAACTGTACCATGTTTGTTATTATTTTTCATACAAGATATTAAGTAATGAGACTTGTATATTATTTGAAAAGAGTGTAGCATTTCAATTTGTAATGTTTGCGTAGACGTGCTACGCAATTCGTAGACCTGCTACGAATCGCGTAGACCTGCTACGGCGTAGCTGCTTCGGATGTGTTGCTTGTAAAATTATTTTTTCTGTCTTAGATGGATTCAACTGGGTTTTGTATCCATAATGACGTCATTACCTCACCACTGTATTTATTGCCACTTCCGTACGTACAGAAGTTTATGTAGTGGATTATTCACTCGTGGTAATTTTGTGGTCCTTATTCACCGTTACGATTATGACGTACCTAGATTTGTATGATACGTGGGCTTACTATAGGATAATTAATAACTCATTGGTCAACAAAAATAATGAAATAGATTTATTTAACACATCTGCAAGTAAGCTCAAACGCTTGCTTAGCGATGAATTATTTTTAAAATAACTAAATTTAATATCGTCTTGTGTTGTGTAATTCATTTTTGTTCTAATTTTATTTAAGTCGTCTACTTTTACTGTTCGTCATTTATTAGTCTATTTAAGTACATATCTGCGGAAACTTTTTAATTGGCCTTCAGCACACATGCGCTGGTATTTACCGGCATGTACTAAGAAAGTAACTATTTTTAAGACCTAGCTGTAAGTTTTCCCAAAATTTTGAAAATAAAAAAAATATAAATAAAATAACCGGAACCTAGTCAAATTAAATATTTTACGTCACAGATGTGGTTCATTTCACGCATTGTAAAAGGGATGGAACCTTGACAAAGTAAATATCCGACCGAATTTCCGTTGTGGTCACGTGTGGAATGTTTGTATTTGTATTTATTCAAATTAATTACATCTGTTCTTACAGGTATGACCCCATATATATATATATATATAAATATAAACTAGCTGCGCCCCGCAGTTTCACCCGTGTGGTGATAGACATTTGGGATACTATACAATAATATATATCTTTATGAATTGTAGCATATGTGTTATTCTGATATGTAAGCTATATTATTGTGAAGTTTCATCCGAATCCATTTGGTAGTTTTTGCGTAAAAGAGCAACAAACATACTTACATACATCCTCACAAACTTTCGCGTTTATAATATTAGTAGAATTAGTCAACATTATAAATCAATAGCAAAATATGCATAATATGTTGTACCTTATATGTACGAAAACAGTATATGTACGTAAAAAAAACAAAAAAAAAGATTATAAATCGAATGCAGCAAAAAAAAAAATATTAATAAGTAGGGAAAAAAAAGATATTCCCACAAAACCCAAAGACCGAGGGGTCGTCACCCCTCGAGTTGACGCCGGGGTAATGAGTCCAAGCCTCGAGGCCCCTCTCTGTGCCCCCACCATGGCCGGAAAGAAATTTATTGAGTACTAGCTGCTCCCCGCAGCTTCGCCCCCGTGGAAATCTATGTGTCAAATTGTTTCAATGATAAAAGGTATCCTATGTTAGACTCCTGGTTCTAAGCTACCTCTCCACCAATTTTCAGCTAAATCGGTCCAGCCGTTCTCGAGTTATAAGTGTTGTAACAAACACGACTTTCTTTTATATATATAGATATGTACATATCTGTCATCTAGTACCTATCCAACCTCTGCTTATTTTGGCCTAGATTATTCTCTCTCCATTATCTAATTATAATTAAACTTTGCCATCAAAATCTATCCAGCTAGTTTTTCCCAACTAAGCGGGAGTTCGCAACAGTTCAGGAACATGATATTTCCATAAACAAGAAACTGCAACGGCCGAGATTCGTATTAAATGCAATAACGTACCCATTCAGATGCAAATAAGCGGCGCTGTTGGCCCTTTTGTCTGTGGCGGGTGAGTTACGACCTCTAGCGGGCAGTGCTGTAAATGCCACAGTATCGCAACTTTGAGGAACATCCTGCACTACGAAACAAAACGCGATTATCGCTGTGAGCGGTTTTTCAAAATAGAAATACACCTTCTTGTATTAGCAATTATCTATAATATAGAAATGAATCGCTGAATGTGCAAGCATAAATCTCGAGAGCAGCAATATTCCTTGAAGTACGAGGATGGTTCTTACGGAGAGAAAAAAGAGAAAAATTACCTGTCTTCAGCTTGACGTATCCAGCATCTACCTGCAGTCTTTCGCAGGTCGTCATCCCACCTGGTCGGAGAGCATCCTACACTACGTTTACCGAGTCGTCGTCTCCACTCAAGAACACGTTTGCCCAAGCGGCCGTCGGTTCTCCAAAAACAAAGTTGTAAATAAATTAAACTGAAAACTTATTGGTGCAAAGTACCATAGCGGTTTTATTTATGTAATGTTATGTTTTTAATGATAATGTATATTTGTTACATTATCATTAAAAACCTTCCATCCAAAGGTTGCCTGGAAGAGATCGCTCTCAGCGATAAGGCCGCCCTTTATACTTCCTTTATTCTATTGTTTATTCCTGTATTGTTTTCTGTTTTGTGTGGTATAATAAAGTGTTATCTATCTATCTATCTACCTAGCAAGTTTTATAGTAACCTAATTGTTTGCAGAATTACTTAACTCGGTGTCTGACTCGCGTCAGTACTTAGCTTAATCGGAACCGCACAAAATAGTTGATCGATGGTCTTGATTGATCACCGACCTACTTATTAATAAAATATCTAATCCGCAATTACTCAAGTTTAATGTTCTACCTAGTCTCACCGTCGCATGGAACCGAACTGGCGTGAAATAAGGTAGGCCTTTTGTAAATAAATAAATAGAGCTGCACAATTCACACAGCATTATCATTCATTCTAGCCCCAAGTTAAGCAGATCTCGTGTTATGGGTTCCAAATACCTGATATAAATAACATAGATAACATGCTGAGTGGAGACCGATTTTGTCAGTTTCTCTGTTAATCTAAGTTTAATTTACATAAAGGAGGTCTCTGTTCTGACAAAATAAAAATTTAGATATTTTTTATTATACATAGAAAACGACCAGAACACCCGAAACAAATATCTGTAGATCGTACAAACATTTGTCCTGATATCGAACCCGAAACCTCGTACGTCGCAGGTGGACTTTCGTCCACCGCGTCACACAGGTCGTCACTTTCCAAAAGAGTGGGGAAGTAAAGGGTCATTAAAAAACCCAGCTGTGGACACGTGGCTAACGTCACACGTGATTTTATTTAAAGAACACTTAAGTGCCTGCATGTACCTATTTGAATGGTAGGTAACCTCAGTACCGGCGTGGACAGAAGTCTGCCTAAGATGCAGTATTTGATATCCGGAAAATTTTGACTAGTCTGCAAACATTTGATCTAGATTTCTTTGTCTATAATTAAAATAATATAATAAACAGTACGTATGTTTATAGGTAGTAATCTCCAGAACCATTACTAGTTTTGTCCTTAACATAATATGTTGTCTATGTATTTCACGGTTTTAACTTGAATAAAGCTTTATTTGATATTTTCTACAATCACTCGTCTAGTAGGAATAACAAACTGACTTTGGATCTGGAACATTAATTATTAATAACCACGTAATGACAATGACAGTGTTGCCATCTCGTCATAACAGCGGTATTTAGTAATTACCGTAATGTATGCCCGTAATTAATACCGTATTCCGTTGTTACCAGGTTTTGTTTTCCACTAACGAGCTTAGTGCAGAATGTATGAAACAAATATAATGTAACTGGTGTCTGTTGAATGAAATTTTG
Source organism: Eupithecia abbreviata (assembly GCA_943735965.1). Lineage (NCBI taxonomy): Eukaryota > Metazoa > Arthropoda > Insecta > Lepidoptera > Geometridae > Eupithecia > Eupithecia abbreviata. Next base: position 4,283,990 of record OX030996.1, read on the forward strand.
TAGAGTTTATACAAATTTTCCGAATTTCACAAGAAAATTTTATTTTTTTTATTATAAAAAATAATGCTGGATAATTCACACATCATTATCTAGCCCCATGGTAAACAGAGCTTGTGTTATGGGTACTAGATAATTGATATACATAATACAATACATTACATAGATAGATATTTTTTATTATGTATAAGAAAACGACCAGAACACCTGGAACAAATATCTGCAGATCGTACACACAATTATTCCAAGTCGGGAATCGAACCCGCAACCTCCTGCGTCGCAGGCGGACCTACGCCCACCGCGCCACATCGGTCGTCAAATTATAATAAGTATTTATTTCACATAATCCTACTAATATTATAAACGCGAAAGTTTTTAAGTATGGATGGATGGATGGATGGATGGATGGATGTTTGTTACTCTTTCACGTAAAAACTACCGAATTTATTTTAATAAAACTTTACTTATACATCAGAATGACACATAGGCATTTATAAAGATATATTGTATATTATCCAAAATATCTATCAACACGCGGGTGAAACCGCGGGGCACAGCTAGTGGTTAATAAAAGGTGTAACAAAAAGTAAAGAACAAACTGTCAAGCGTGTGGTTAAGATTCAATCGCAGGAAAATACAATAAAACATAGTCGTTTAGAAATGGAGCATACTATTAAAAACAATGGATATTCACACCTATGGGACGCCGAAGTGTGGACTGAAATTATCTAATCACTCATATTTAATATCATCATCATCATCAGACTATAGCAGTCCACTGTGGACATAGGCCTCCCCCAATGAGCGCCATAGCACCCTGATTTCAGCTTGCCGCATCCAGCATCTACCTGCAGTCTTTCGCAGGTCGTTCACTCTATATATTTAACATATTGTACTGTAAATTTACTTAAAATTTTACGCGAAAATGTTTACTGAATATTTACATTACTCCATTTTTTGAAAGAATCTATCACAGAAAATGGACGCAAAAGTCACAAACAAAAAATAGCCTGAAAATAAAACTAAGTAGCTTTTCATATTTACATGAAATAAACTTCATAATGCGGAGCTAATAGACTCAGTTTTGTATAAAATCTAAAATGAAATGTTACCAACACTTTCCGGGCCATTTAAATATTAAAATTTTAATATGACTGTCTGTTTGTCTGACAACGTGTGAGGTAATAATAACATTATGCCTCTCAAATTCTCCGCCCTCGCAGACAAGTACGCGAGGATTCATACGATTTCTGTTATGTTTTGCCGTATTTTAATTATCAAATTGAATTGAAATAAAATTCTAGAAAATGATTATTGTAATTCGATTTTTTTTCGTAAAAGATGTGCGTTTACTGTATTTTAGTAAATGCAATCAAAATTAGAGTCGTATTAGAAAGTAACCGGTTTTATGGTAAATTGAAATAGTTCGAAAGTTTTTTCATCAAAGAATTGATGCAGTCGGACAGTGAGGAAATTGTATGAACACCATTCTAAACGTAAATATTATGTAATTAAATTAGGATTTCTAAAAGCTTGTAAACAATAGATATTTCTACACTTCAAGGCTAAAATGTTGCGCTCGCAATTCATCTTTTGCCACACAGCGGGGCAATGCAGTCAGCGTCTTGGAGGCGATTTAGATTTGTATTGATATACGGATCAGTTGAGCTACCTGTATATTGTTGCAGCAGTCTGCAGTTAGCAGATTTTTTTCAATTGTAAATACTAGTTCTAAATGTTTAAATTTTTATTGTAATTTCCTTTGATAATAGAGGGAAAATGTTCCTAAATATTCTATAATACCATCTTTCTAACTTTCGTAATGAAGACTTCGTCCATGAAAGCGAAGTCACAGACATTTACTAGCTCATAATTCTGCTTTTAAGGATCTCTAATATTCTCATTATGAACCACATTTGCTATCAGAGAGCTTCGTTGCGAGTGCAGAAGACTTTTTGTAACAAAACTGATTTAGTGGGTGCAATATATTTTGCATGTTTTCCGAGGCGACGGCTCGGCACACATTTTACTTGGCGGTTGTAGAGATGAGATAGATTTGGTTAGGTCCGAAAACAAAGCCGAATATACTAGCAACTATTTGAATTATTAATTTATAAGAAAATTAGCTGTTCTCCGCGGTTTCACGATATCTTCATTATGATAACTTCCTTGTTATCTTGACCCGAAGAAGGCTCAGATGGCTTAGAATTGTCTGTGTTGTGTTAGTGTAATGTTGTTTTGTGTTGCCGCTTACATATCTGACAGCCACCCAAGCGGCAGCGATCCGTTGTATGACCTAGTCGCAAGCAGTGGTGGCACAGCTTGAGCTTTGTTACTTGCTTCCACCGCTCGTCGGTGGACAGAGCCTTATAGACCTTGCAATCAGTGAGGCGATGGTCACCTTGCAAGCAAAGCAACACCATGCTGCATTATCAGCTGAAACTGCAAAAGACTTCGTATTAGAGCCTGATCTTTGGTTGTTTTTTGATTGATCCCTTGTGGATCTATTCAAGGATGCTAAAACATCAGCACGTGAGTTAAGGAATTGTCTGAAATCGTTAAATGAAGGTAAATCATGAAGGCCGTTTTATACTCCTCCCATTCAGATAAACTACTCTGGTCTAGTTTGCTGTCTGTCTCTGTCGGATATTATATTCGTTACGAATTTTATCCTTCAGAGAAACTCCGAGCATAGCTCAAGATGCATCAAGATGATTATAATAAAAGTATTCAATTAATAACAAGAAATCTTTCTCAAAACCGAAATCGAGCCGAAAGTCCCAACACTAGGCACGTGTTATGGATAAGTTTATTTTTGGGTTAACGTTCGTTTTAATAGGTTTTTTAACGAAAAGCCTCTCGCATTAACTGGAAATGCAGTTTGTTTATTGAGTTATAAATATTTTTACCAAGTTTTTGTTATTTGCGCGATGACAGAAAGTATATGGGAAAGTTATGGGGAAGTTATATTATTACAAGGTCGTAAACACGTCTTATAACAAAGTAGTGTTACGAGTTTGTTATGAAAATGTCTGTGAGAATAAATGTATTCCTACATACAATCATCATCTGCCTATAGCAGTCCACTGCTGGACATAGTCCTCCCCCAATGAGCGCCATAGCGCCCTGTCTTCAGCTTGCCGCATCCAGCATCTACCTGCAGTCTTTCGCAGGTCGTCATCCCATCCGGTCAGAGGGCGTCCTACAAAACGATTACAGAGTCGTGGTCTCCACTCAAGAACACGTTTGCCCCAGCGGCCGTCGGTTCTTCGCGGTTCCTACATACAAGCAGAGCATTACTTACTATTTATTAGAGCACTATTTGTCCTGCTGCCACTAACGCATACCTGAGTCCCTATGTATATAAGTAGTATATAAAGAAAGAAAGTTTTTTTTTTATTAAACTCTAACACAACACATATCATCATCATCATCAGCCTATGTTAGTCCACTGCTGGACAAAGGCCTCCCCCAATGAGCACCATAGCGCCCTGTCTTCAGCTTAACCCATCCAGCATCTTCCTGCAGTCTTTCGCAAATCGTCATCACACCTGGTCGGAGGGCGTCCTACACTACGTTTACCGAGTCGTGGTCTCCACTCAACAACACGTTTGCCCCAGCGGCCGTCGTTTCTTCGCGAGATATGGCCGGCCCACTGCCACTTCAGCTTGCCAACTCTCAGAGCTATGTCGATAACTTTGGTTCTCTGTCGGATGTATTCGTTACGAATCCTATCCTTCAGAAACTCCTCTATCTAAATAAACTTCCGTATTTACTTTAACCTACATATATGTTAATCAATCCCCAACGGCGCGGTGTCTTCACTAACCCGGAGTTAAATATTTAAGCAAATCGTCCGTTAATAATTCATTAGACCCGGTAAAGTTGATTCATTTTGAATTGCCCTTCTGAGAATAACCGATAAAGTTTGAGGTAAGAGCACGATTGAGCGAAATTGTTTAATGAGACGGTTTAGTTTTACCTCGCTTAACCGACTTGTGAAAAGGGTGGAACTCGTTTCATAGCTAAATGGGTGCCATTCAGTCTATAAAATAAATATAGAAAGAACTTTTAGTAATCGGAAAAAATTCGGTTTAGTAATTAATTCAAATTCAAATTCAAATTCAAATTCAAATTCAAATTCAAATTCAAATTCAAATTCAAATTCAAATTCAAATTCAAATTCAAATTCAAATTCAAATTCAAATTCAAATTCAAATTCAAATTCAAATTCAAATTCAAATTCAAATTCAAATTCAAATTCAAATTCAAATTCAAATTCAAATTCAAATTCAAATTCAAATTCAAATTCAAATTCAAATTCAAATTCAAATTCAAATTCAAATTCAAATTCAAATTCAAATTCAAATTCAAATTCAAATTCAAATTCAAATTCAAATTCAAATTCAAATTCAAATTCAAATTCAAATTCAAATTCAAATTCAAATTCAAATTCAAATTCAAATTCAAATTCAAATTCAAATTCAAATTCAAATTCAAATTCAAATTCAAATTCAAATTCAAATTCAAATTCAAATTCAAATTCAAATTCAAATTCAAATTCAAATTCAAATTCAAATTCAAATTCAAATTCAAATTCAAATTCAAATTCAAATTCAAATTCAAATTCAAATTCAAATTCAAATTCAAATTCAAATTCAAATTCAAATTCAAATTCAAATTCAAATTCAAATTCAAATTCAAATTCAAATTCAAATTCAAATTCAAATTCAAATTCAAATTCATATTCAAATTCAAATTCAAATTCATTTATTGCATGAAATATATTTTAAAAAGTTCTATAATGGGTCACAATGTATCCTGCCCTATAATTGGGCGTGCAATGTTGTAAAATTTGCAATAATTAACTACTGTACATATATACAAACAATAATAACAATACAATCAATTTAAAAAAAAAATAGAAAAATTAATGTCAAATCTACAATTTATCGGTCATATATTCATGAAATGGGTAATACCATTTTTGTGTCAATAGTTTAGTCACTTGCCTCCGAAACAACGCACAAAGTCATTCTCTTGTAGACTCAGGCAGTTTATTATAGGCGAAAGGGGCTGAGCAGAATATGCTCTCAGTATAAGTATATACAGTACGGAAACTAGGAACAAACACTCGAAACGGCACACTCACACAAACATGCACATCGACACGGCTTCTGGGTGATTCTCGGGGATGCTCAATTAGCGGTTGTCGCGTCTAGGCGTGCGGTCGCGTGAAAGTGAAAAATGACCCGCTACAGATATTGCGTTGCATGAACGGCTGTATGAACTCTGCTTCATCAAAACCCGAGCTGTCGTATTTTAAACTTCCTGCTGATTTTGAAACGTAAGAATAATTTATTATTATGATTGTTATAGAATAATGAGTCCGTGTGATCGATCATACATAATGAATTCGTGAACTTATATGTATGTAAATCAAGAATGGCGGCGGTTTTGAGGATGTTTAAAGTCAATTGACGACCGATGTGGCGCGGTGGGCGAAGGTCCGCCTGCGACGCAGGAGGTTGCGGGTTCGATTCCCGCCTCGGAACAATTGTGTGTACGATCTGCAGATATTTGTTCCGGGTGTTCTGGTCGTTTTCTTTGTATAATAAAAAAATATCTATGTAATATATTGTATTATGTATATCAGTTATCTAGTACCCATAATACAAGCTGTGCTTACCATGGGGCTAGATAATGATGTGTGAATTGTCCAGCATTATTTATTTATTTAATGAGATTTTACAAATAGAGACGTCATACTCATTGTAAAGAAATAATAACTTGGCGATAATTTATTAAAGCTACATACCTACCTGGCACTGTTTGAGCAGACAACGCAAAGCGGCAACAGCGCAGTGATTTTTGTTCGAACAGACGAGACGCCGCCGCACGGCATATGTCCTTATCTCTGTCACTCATAAACGCAACGCACGCATTACTTGTCTCGTTCGTGTAGGTGGCAAAGCGGCAACCTCGCGGCACTGATTTTTGAGTAAATATAACATCATTGTTTAAAATAGATTGTAGACTTTCAAAATGTAAATATAAGATGGCGGCTGCAATCAATTATGAAATTTTGCATCATGGGTATCGTTTTTATGGTTTTCGAGGGTGCTGAAGCCGATACTTCAGACAAAATGTGAATCCAAGATGGCGGCTGCTATAAATTATCATTTTTTCCATCATGGGTGTCATTTTCATGGTTTTCGAGGGTGCTGAAGCCGATACTGCTGTCAAAATATGAATCCAAGATGGCGGCTGCTATAAATTATCATTTTTTCCGTCATAGGTGTCATTTTCATGGTTTTCGAAGGTGCTGAAGCCGATACTGCTGTCAAAATGTGAATCCAAGATGGCGGCTGCTATAAATTATCATTTTTTCCGTCATGGGTGTCATTTTCATTATTTTCGAGGGTGCTGAAGCCGATACTGCTGTCAAAATATGAATCCAAGATGGCGGCTGCAATAAATTATAAATTTTTCCGTCATGGGTGTCATTTTCATGGTTTTCGAGGGTGCTGAAGCCGATACTGCTGTCAAAATGTGAATCCAAGATGGCGGCTGCTATAAATTATAAATTTTTCCGTCATGGGTGTCATTTTCATGGTTTTCGAGGGTGCTGAAGCCGATACTGCTGTCAAAATATGAATCCAAGATGGCGGCTGCCATAAATTATCAATTTTTCCGTCATGGGTGTCATTTTCATGGTTTTCGGCTCACACGTGACGCCACGAGATTACCTATTTAAATTGTATTTGTAAGCAAATACTTTACTAATAAAGACAATTTAATTAGTTAGACCTAATATTTACAATTAAAACAATTGACCTAACTGCAGACTGTTGTAAACAATCTACAGGTAGCTCAATTGATCCATCATTAAAACCAGTCGGAAGCGTCGCCAAGACGCTGGCTGCATTGCCACGCTGTATGGCAATGCTGGCTGATGCGCTGCGCAACATACTCGCCAGATCTCGGGTCACGCGTCGCTTCGTCCAGATGAAGATATTATTATATTATACCAGACCACATAGTTAGTTATTTCAATTCCATCTATTGATCACTACAGAATAAACAATCGTCTTAATAAAAAATATATATCAAAAACAAGAAAAGTGACAACCCTAGTGCTATAATGGTGCGTAGGTATTTATTTCATCAACTAGGCTTAGTTTCCATACTGTTCTATATGTGTACTGTGATATGCTTTTACGCATTAAGGGGCCTCCGGAGGGACGCATTCTTCATACAAACGTCATACCAAAATGATTTCCAATTCAAGCTTATTTCCACTATAATATTGTATTATTTGTATTTGAATAGTATTTATCTAGGTTCCTAAATCGTTTTATTTTCAAAATACTTACTTAAAATTAAATGAAAGCCAATAGCATTTTGCACATTTTTATGCGAAAATGGACAAGTTTTCTTGCTATTTGTTTCGTATTAAAAACATCAGTATCTTACGTTTTATTTATTAAAGAACATAGCGTATATTGTCTAGTTACAGAATAACAATACTTTGTGAAGAATTCAAAAAGTTTTTAGTCATAATTTTTGGTATTACGGAACAAACCAAATTTTGAACGGCTAATATTACTATCGCGCACGCATGCGGCGCGGCGCAAGGGTTAAACAGGGACAGCGATATTCGGAGCGATTTTTGCAAGCGAGGGTCGCCGGACCCTTCAGGTGGTCGTTTTGGAGTTACGAATAACAACTTTCTGTTTGTCACGTCTATTGCGCACCACGGCATCACAGAGTTCTACTATTAACTTGTCGAAAATTCAAAAAGTAAAAATATTATATGATCTACATTATTTAAATCGCTGTATGTTCCGGATGTTCTGGTCGTTATCTATGTAAAATAAAAAAATATCTATCTATGTAATTTATGTCATCCATGACAGAAGCTCTGCTTACCTTGGGGCTAGATGATGCTGCGTGGATTATCCAGCATTATTTATTTATTTATTATTCCATCAAATAAGTTTTTTTTTGTCTACAAGTGAAAAAACAAGCACTAATACATTCAAATATCCCTTACTATCTGCGCCCCGCGGTTTCACCAGCGTGGTGAGAGATATTTTGGATAATATCATTATCATCATCATCAGCCTATAGCAGTCCACTGCTGGACATAGGCCTCCCCCAATGAGCGCCATAGCGCCCTGTCTCCAGCTTGCCGCATCCAGCATCTACCTGCAGTCTTTCGCAGGTCGTCATCCCACCTGGTCGGAGGGCGTCCTACACTACGTTTACCGAGTCGTGGTCTCCACTCAAGAACACGTTTGCCCCATCGGCCGTCGGTTCTTCGCGAGATATGGCCGGCCCACTGCCACTTCAGCTTGCTAATTCTTTGAGCTATGTCGATAACCTTGATTCTCTGTCGGATGTATTCGTTACGTTTGGATAATATACTATAATGTATATCTTTATGAATTGTAGCCTATGTGTTATTCTGATATGTAAGCTATATTATTGTGAAGTTTCATTAAAATCCATTCAGTACTTTTTACGTGTGTGTACATCCATCCATCCATACTTACAAACTTTGACGTTTATAATATTAGTAGGATGTGTCTAATACATGTTTGTTTTGCTTGTTTTTAGTTCATAACACCATCCCGCTTGGACTTACTTGGTATTACGCTATCTATCCAACGGCTCAATACTTCCGCAAACAGCAATGTATCTTGTTTAGCAGTTGTAAAGTTTTTCACGGCACCGACCGAGGTCTCAAAGAAAACTTCCTTGACTTATTGACTTTTGCAACTGAGTCCAGGCACTGCTTAAATCGAGCGAAGAACTTCAATTTATTTTACAGAGAAACCTACACTGAATGGACGGTTTGATATTAAACTGGTAGTTTATTCTTTTTTGTGAAATTGTACTCTATTAATATTGTGTTCTTGAGTGGAGACCGCGACTCTGTAAACGTGGCCCTCCGAACAGGTGGGATGACGACCTGCGAAAGACTGCATGTAGATGCTGGATGCGTCAAGGTGAAGACAGGGCGGTGTGGCGCTTATTGTGTGAGGCCTATGTCCAGCAGTGGACTAAGATAGGCTGATGATGATGTAACGTATCAAACCTGCTGCAAATGGTACATTACGCCCCGTAACAGGTAAATCTCCGGCTTTAGGTTTTTCCCAACATTTTCGGTCAAGAACCTTAGACGTTTAACAGCCGCAAGAGTCAGTTAACTTTATAATAATAATAATAATAAGGGTTATGCCATGGCTGGGTTATGCCATTGCTCACGTATACGTTTGGCATACTAAGATGGACTCAGACTGAACTAGACGCCTTGGACTGTAGGGTTCGTCAACTTTTAATCACTCATCGCATGCGACACCCTCGATCTTCGGTAATGAGATTGTATATCCCACGGAAATGTGGTGGTCGAGGCTTTTTAAACGCCAAGACCCTACACAATCGTGAGGTATGCAATCTCAGAAATCACTTTTTACAAGTTGAATACCAGATGCATCGCGATGTGGTTGCAGTAGATAAGAACCTTACCCCTCTCTCCTTGGCTAACGAGAACTGGCGCAAACCTGTGGTGATGAGCATCCAGGACCGGAAGGCTATATGGGAGAGCAAAGAGCTGCATGGGAGATTCTACAAGGTTCTCACAGGACCTGATGTAGATCTCCTAAGCTCAGTGAACTGGCTACGCTTTGGTGACCTCTTTGGGGAAACTGAAGGTTTTGTCTGTGCAATTATGGACGAGGTGGTAAAGACGAACAATTACCGAAAGTATATCATGAAAGACGGCACGATCGATATTTGTCGAGCGTGTCATCTTCCTGGGGAGACCCTCCGTCATATACTTTCGGGTTGTTCGCACCTTGCTAACTCTCAGTACTTGCACAGACACAACCAAGTAGCCAAAATTATACACCAGCAACTTGCTCTCCGATACGGCCTTACTGGTCCTGAATTTCCGTACTATAAGTACACACCGGCGCCAGTTCTTGAAAATGGCCGTGCCACGCTCTATTGGGACCGATCTATCATTACGGACAGGACTATTCTTGCGAATAAGCCTGATATTGTACTGATAGATCGGTTAGAACGGAGGGCGGTGCTCGCTGATGTCACCATACCGCATGATGCTAACCTCGTTAGAGCTGAGAAAGATAAACTTAGCAAATATCTTGACTTGGCTAACGAGGTTGTCAGCATGTGGGATGTAGATTCAGCGACCATAGTCCCGATAGTCGTTTCGGTTAACGGCGTAATAGCGAAGAGCCTCGATCAACACCTGAAGAGACTCTCGCTAGGAAGTTGGATCAAGGGCCAGATCCAGAAGGCGGTACTCTTGGACTCGGCACGTATCGTCAGGAAGTTCCTTTCTCTGCAGCCCTAGTCACCGACCGCTTGAGCCTAGCTTCGCGGTTGGTGATCTACCGTTTTGATATATTTTTTACTGTAGAATAGTTTTATAATATTTTATTGTAATTTCTATAGTAAAAAATGTATTTTATACGAGAATTTAAATAAATGAGTGAAATAATAATAAAAGCCTTTATTCGGATACTTAATAAACTAGTTTTACAAATATGCTTAAAATTAGACATCGGAAACCCCTATTGCATCTGTTTGCCCGGTTTTGGCAAAGGCCTCTTCCAACTGCTTCCAATCCTCCCTTGCTCGTGCAGTTCTAGACCAAGTCTGTCCTGCAGTCTCTCTTATTTCGTCCTCCCATCTTTTATATTGTCTCCCGCGTTTCCTCTTTTTGTCTCTCAGATACCAGTTTATTATTGTTTTGCTCCATTTATCTGAGCCGCGTTAGATATGTCCCGTCCATCTCCATTTTAATTTCTTTATTGTACTAGTGACATTGTTTATTTTTGTTTTGTTTCGGATGGTTGTGTTGCGTATTTTATTTAGTTTCCTAATGCCCAGCAGTTAACTTTATTACAAAACAAATTCACAGTTCAGTTTCGGGATCTTAATACTGGGGCAGTAAATTGCATGTCCAAGCACATTTACAGACACAGGACACGTTCTAGTAATGTAGTTAGCTACGACTACAATACTGAGTCTTTAGAACAGCTAGTTCTCGACTAGCAGATATAAATGTGAACAATTGTGTGCACGATCTGCAGATATTTGTTCCGGGTGTTCTGGTCGTTTTCTATGTATAATAAAAAATATCTATGTATGTAATGTATTTTATTATGTTTATAAGTTATCTAGTACCCATAAAACGTAAAAAATAGTCCAGCATTATTTATTTTAAATTCAATCATCATTGTCTCCCTTTGATCTTTGAATTTGATGCAATCCATCAAGATGTGGACATCATCTAGGACTCACACACAATTATGAGATTGTTACTTTTAATAATAAATTATATATTATTTTGAGAGCTGTAGGCGCATTCAAACCACGCGTTTATCTTAGAAAGTTAATTAAAGATCTTGTCTATTCAAATTAAAATAATAAATTAACTTTTTTAACATTCAAAAAGGTCACTATTATGATTTATTTAAGGAGAGATTTATTAAATTTTATTGTTTTAAAACAGTTAAAAACCAACTTTAAATTTCTCAATAATTAACCGTTTTTTAGTTTATCAGGATAGTATTAACTAATCCCTTGACATATTTTTTTAATGAGAACATCTTGAGATATACAATAGCTAAAGCAATAAAATCCGTCCACAAACGGAACGAGAAATCGGCCAAAATACATAAAAACAAATATAACCTAACCTAACCTATATGTACACCTGATACATAATTAAAACCTCGATTCGAACCTACTATATTCAAAGTCGGGTATAAAATGAATGCAAAAAATGTTAAAGATACCAAAGCTGTTCATACTGGAAAGATTACCTTTTGCATCAACGCTGTTGTTCGTCTTCTGCTGAACAGAGGTGGCCCCTTAAGCTCCCCACAATGATCGGTCCTGCGCTACCCGCATCCACTGGTTTTACATAACCTTCACCAGGTTATCGGTCTACCTTGCAAATCTCTGCCCACGTTGCAACTTCCTGTAAAAAAAAAATCTGCTAACAATGTCATCAAAACTACGCAGCTTTTTGCGTTTAGACTATGGCCGCACCCAGTTTAGATGCAAGAGGTCGTGGTTGAGTTGGCCGCGTCTACTAATAAGGATTTAGGAGCCAGCTCACTACTTTTATAGAACGCGGGAGCATCTTGAAATGTCCAGAGCAAGAATCTTTCAGCATATGCGACATAATATTCTGAAAAATATTAGGAAAATAGGTTAACGTTAAAATTTTGTGTCCTGTTTTTGTGTGTCCATATAAGTAATTAGAATTATTTTTTCAGTATAGCATAGGGTCGCCAATAACTATAACATAGAAAGGTGTCATAACCAAACAAACCAATCACAGCATGCCCGAAGCAGTTGGTCTAGAAGGCTGTTGATGATGATGGATCATTAAGAAAATGTATACAAAGACCGAGACCGAATTTCACTGAATTAATCACTTCACTAATGGTCTCGTCTCAGAATAATATATAAATAATTTTAGCATATTACCTTTGATGGGAGAAACAGCAGATAGGGACGCGTGTTGAAACTGTCAAGATTAAAAACAATGAATCAATCTCTCCGAGCAAATGGTGCTATTTGCACGCATTATCTAGATTTTTTTTCATCTTTGGATGAACCTGCACGGTACCATTCTCATAGTAAAGCGATTGGTTAACATAATTTGGCCATTTATTGTAAATATCGTGGAGAAAACATTAGCCTGTGACTAATGTTGGATGATTTTTTTTTATCAGACAATATATTAGAATAGTTTCCGAAAAGTAGTCAAATGGCCAAAAAAGTACATACACCATCACTGAATAATAAACTAATTAAAATGCTATAAAGTCCAGCAAACCAGAGTTACTCAACTTTTTGTGGAGCAACATTAAGCTGAAGGCAGGAACTTTTTGGTTTACATGGTAAAGACACTTTGAGTACCTTTGTCATAAACAATTATTTATATAGTTTTTCTCATTATTGTGTATTGATGATGTGTGAGCTATTATATTGTTTTTCATACTTCTTTCTTTTATTTCTATAAATCCCTGTTAATTGGATCGCTCTCTGTAACGCATTTAGCTAACATCTCGATCTAATATGGGTTATACGAACGCTTTACTGGTACATGAACTCTATTCAACGCTTCTTGGAAAGAAAACGTAAATACTCCGCTCAATAAGCGCTAACTAATTAACTTCTAACTTATCTTGAACTGAGGTTTGTTTTACGCGCACTTTTAAATTCTCTTTGCTGAAGTTTTATGACCGGTTTCATAGAAATATCGAGCATAGAAGCCTTATTAACGCATTTGAAGACGGTTTAATTAAAATACGCTATATTATTTATGATTAAACGAACTTAAACAATTGAAGTTCGATCACAATTATGTACGTGAACGGCTTCGACATTACTACGAATCTTTAGAGCCATCATCTTTAGGCGCTGATCAGGGAAGACCTTCGTCCAGCTGTCGACTAGTATTATGTCAATGATGTCTGATGTGTACAATAATCCTAATATAGCGTTATTCCTTCCTTTTGTAGGTAGATAGTGGCTTAAAATCAAAGATCCATCAAATATTCACCTTTCACTAATTACAGTTCATCTAGCTTGTTCAGCACAGTTTATAAGAACCAGAAATCAATAACAAGATCAAGCGACCGAGAATAAGAAGGTAAATAGGTAAGTATATAAGAGTTGTACGCGGCTATGTATTACGGAGCGAGAAAGGCCGGTATGGTGATTACGTAACTCGCGATCGGTTTGCGACAGGCGTAAATTAAGCAATCAGTGCTGTCAAACGTCAATTTTGTATTAGTTTGACACCAGCTACAACGTCAAAATTGGTCAAAATTGACGTTTGACAGTACTGATTGCTTAATTTACGCCTGTCGCAAACCGGTCGCGAGTTACATAATTACCCGGCCGGTGATTATGTAACTTGCGACCGGTTTGCGACAGGCGTAAATTAAGCAATCAGTACTGTCAAACGTCAATTTTGTATTAGTTTGACACCAGCTACAACGTGAAAATTGGTCAAAATTAACGTTTGACAGCACTGATTGCTTAATTTACGCCTGTCGCAAACCGGTCGCGAGTTACATAATCACCATACGGGCGTGCATTCGCCGCAGTGACAAGTAACAGACTGGCGCGCGCTCGGCCAAACGCCTGCGCGCACGCAAAGCATGTTATTAATTTAGTCTTTTTTATATGTTATGTACGCTAGTTTTAAGGTATATATTACTATGGACCGTAGAATAAGTAAAATAAGATCTGTTACTTTTCTATGGTCTGAAATAAATGATTTATTATAATTCTAAAGCGAATTAGCAACGTTTGCATTTTACATAGAAAAGTACTGTCTTGGATAAAAATCAGTAGCGAAAACATTGTTAGAATACTTTCAACTAATATAATATTTTTTTAACTTTGAGTATGAAGTGAAATTATACTATATCCTAACGAATGTATCAATTGCAAATAAATCAAAATAAAATAAAATAGTAGCTAGTAAATATAATAAAAAATAAATAATGTGCTTTACAATTTCTATAGAAAGCAAATGATTAATTACAATAGGCCCTAAGTATAAGTAGGTATGTTGAACGCACCTAGCTAGACTACTTATAAATGCGAAAGTTTGTCTGTATGGATATTTGTTACTTATTCACGCAAAACTACTGAACGAATCGGGCTGAAATTTTGCATACAGATAGTTCCAGGCCCTGCATAAAACATAGGCTACTTTTCATCCCATAAATCAGTTCCCATGGGATATTAATAACCTTAAAACGTTTCCATAGACACAATGCATAATACAATACATTACATATCTATCTATGTAATGTATTGTATTATGTATATCAGTTATCTAGTACCCATAACACAAGCTCTGCTTAACTTGGGGCTAGATAATGTTGTGTGATTTGTCCAGCATAAAAAAAAAAAAAAAAAAATAATGCATGCGAAGACACGGGCAGAAACTGGTAACGAATATTCGACACTCCATCTACGCTTTATAGGCTCTGACCTGTTTGCAGAAGCAGAATCCATTGCTGTGGTGTAGAGTGAATTTTTAAATACGATTCTTTTCAATTACGGTTTGCTGTTGAAAATGTGGTTGCGGTTGCCTACGTTTTGTTAACGGGTTGTTTGATAACATTTTATCGTTAGGTAACCGTATCAGGTACGGTATCTAACGAAATACTAAAAGAAATGGTATGGGTACAAGCAGTTTAACCTGTGCAACTGTTTATCACATAATTAAGATTTTTTATTGATTAATTGACAAGTAATTTTCAAGAAAAACAAAAAATATGTGGCTGAGATCAAATAAAATGCACTATTTACTACTTAGTTGCAAGACTTCAGAACTGTTCTAACTTCTTTTGAAAATTTGTAGATTCAATATATAAAATACATAAAAATATTAAGAGTATGACACATATTTGAAATTGAATATAATATATTTGTTTGCTGTGCTGAAACGGTGCTTTATCAGTGTGCGACAAGGAAAGAGCAACTTTCTCGTCTTATTTTATCGGATTGTGGTGTCCACCACGTGACAAACAATAAATGATATAAATAATAAATAATGGACAATTCACATAGCATTATCTAGCCCCATGGTAAGCAGAGCTTGTGTTATGGGTACTACATGATATAGATAATACAATACATTACATAGATAGATATATTTTTATTATACATAGAAAACGACCAGAACACCCGGAACAAATATCTGCAGATCGGACACACAATTGTTCCGAGGCGGGAATCGAACCCGCAACCTCCTGCGTCGCAGGCGGACCTTCGCCCGCCGCGCCACATCGGGCGTCAATAATTACTAAGCGTCAAAATGTAGTAGGATTTTCGGGCATTTTAGGTGAAATAGGGTTTTCCTGCACTTACAAACGAGTATATAATTCCAGCGGCATTCATAAGCCGTTGGCTATAAAATGGTTCCGGGTATTTTAGGCGACCGTAGTTTTTATGGCCTGTTTGTTCAGGTTACGTAGAAATACCTACGCTTATTTTTTTTTCTCTCAGGGGGAAAAGTAACAGACATCCATACAAACAAACTTTCGCATAGATAATATTGAAATTAAATTAAATAAATAGAATTCTCCTATATATAAATAAAATACATCTCGATGTGATGCAGGAGGTTGCGGGTTCGATTCCCGCCTCGGAACAATTATGTGTGCGATCTGCAGATATTTGTTTCGGGTGTTCTGGTTGTTTTCTATGTATAATAAAAAATACCTATCTATGTAATATATTGTATTATGTATATCAGTTATCCTACACAATCTGGTTGAAACGTTGAGGGATGAGGGCATCAAATTCTGTCGAAAGCAGCGTACTGGCAAGAAGTCCAAACTCTCGGATGAGACTCTTGGGCTGATGACAAAAAGACGGGAGACCACCCAAGCGACTTTGTCAGAGAGGTCAGACCTGAACAAGCGGATTGCGAAGATGGTACGGCATGACCTTCGGAGCTTCAACACGCGCCTCATTCAAGAGGCGATAGAGCGAAACCGAGGGTCCAAAGTATTCACTCAGCAGCTTGGCAGGAGCCACCTGACAAAGCTTAAAACGCACGACGGGAGGACCGTATTGTCAAAGCCGGAGATATCCGCCGAGGTAGAGGATTTCTATGGCCGATTATACGCTGCACATGCCCCTCGTTACCGACGAGATGACCAAGATTCCAGAGCCACCCTGACACGCCACTATACCGACGAACTGCCTGAAATCAGTCAAGACGAGATCGTGTTAGCTCTAAGGCAGCTTAAAAATGGAAAAGCCCCCGGCGAGGACGGTATTACTTCAGAGCTTCTTAAAGCCGGAGGAGCCCCTGTAATACAGGAGCTACGGAACCTCTTTAATACCGTCCTTGACAGTGGGAGAACTCCAAAGGCGTGGAGCGGGAGTTTGGTGGTGCTCTTTTTTAAGAAGGGAGATAAAACCCTTCTTAAGAATTACAGACCCATCTCACTCTTGAGCCACGTCTATAAGCTGTTCTCACGAGTGGTCACGAACCGTCTCGCCAGGAGACTCGACGAGTTCCAGCCACCGGAACAGGCTGGGTTCCGCGGAGGATATGGCACCATAGACCACATACACACAGTGAGGCAGATTATACAGAAGTCCGAAGAGTATAATCAGCCCCTGTGTCTGGCTTTTGTGGACTATGAGAAGGCATTTGACTCCGTCGAAACCTGGGCTGTTCTGGATTCCTTACAGCGATGCCAAGTAGACTATCGTTATATCCAGGTGCTGAGTTGTCTCTACGAGGCCGCCACCATGAGTGTCCAAGTACAGGGTCAGCAGTCTAAACCCATCCAATTGCGCAGAGGAGTGAGGCAGGGGGATGTCATATCCCCGAAACTGTTCACGTGCGCATTGGAAGATATGTTTAGGTTGCTGGACTGGAAAGGAAAGGGCATTAATATAAACGGCGAGTACATCTCACACCTGCGATTCGCTGATGACATAGTCTTAATGGCGGAGTCGCTTGAGGAACTGAACCAGATGCTGGACGGCCTAGCTTCAGCCTCCCGATGTATCGGTCTTGGCATGAATTTGGATAAAACCAAAGTCATGATCAATGGTCACATTGATCCAAGGCCGGTGGTCGTACATGGTCACCTTCTCGAAACTGTTTCCGAGTACACTTACCTTGGGCAGATTCTGCAGTTGGGTAAAAACAGTTTCGAGAAGGAGGCCAAAAGGAGGATCCAGCTGGGCTGGGCAGCATTTGGGAAACTACGTCAAGTCTTCACGTCATCCATACCGCAATGCTTGAAAACGAAAGTTTTCAATCAGTGCGTCCTACCCGTTATGACCTACGGAGCTGAGACGTGGACACTCACGATAGGGCTGGTCCACCAGTTCAAAGTCGCTCAGCGAGCTATGGAAAGAGCTATGCTCGGAGTTTCTCTGAAGGATAGGATTCGTAACGAATACATCCGACAGAGAACCAAGGTTATCGACATAGCTCAAAGAATTAGCAAGCTGAAGTGGCAGTGGGCCGGCCATATCTCGCGAAGAACCGACGGCCGATGGGGCAAACGTGTTCTTGAGTGGAGACCACGACTCGGTAAACGTAGTGTAGGACGCCCTACGACCAGGTGGGATGACGACCTGCGAAAGACTGCAGGTAGATGCTGGATGCGGCAAGCTGAAGACAGGGCGCTATGGCGCTCATTGGGGGAGGCCTATGTCCAGCAGTGGACTGCTATAGGCTGATGATGATGATGATGATATCAGTTATCTAGTACCCATAACACAAGCTCTGCTTAGCTTGGGGCTAGATAATGCTGTGTGAATTGTCCAGCATTATTATTATTATATTATATTGTGATCGCCACTTATTAGTGCAGCCCCGAAGCCGTAGCGTTCTAATCGTACATCTCGGTAAGATGTGAAACAAGCCTATAAAATAGATTGATAGAGCTTTGGGGCAGTGCTGTAAAATCAAAATTAGCAAAACTTCAAATATCACAAAATAAACTTATCAAACTTCTTTTCAATATTCCTTACTTAACTTCCACAGAAACAGTTTATAAAGAAACAAAAATAATGAACATTAAACAGTTATACAAATATAAAACATGCATCCTAGTCCGTAAAATACTAAATAATAAAATTCACACAAATTTAACATACACTAATTAAGAGAAATAAGCAAACATAGTTCACGTCGTGCCAGCTTTATCGTGCTTCCGAAAACTCGGACTAACTATGGCAAAACAACGATACTATGTGAAGGCGCACAGCTTTACAATACTTTACCCTCCCAAATTAAAAGTGTACGCACATTTAATGTGTTCAAACTCAAATTAGCTCAACATATCATATATGATAAGTCACTTCTTATTAAGTGAACACATTAAAAGTAAAAAGTAAAGTAAAAAATCATTTATTTCTTTAGGCTTACAAAATAAGCACTTAGACAAGTCATATTTTAAATATAAATTATTATCAAATAAAATTATTTTACTGTTCACTTCAATTTTTTGTCCACTAGTGGAAGAAGTGAAAAGAAACCACTAGCATGTTCATCTCTTATATGTCTAATACATGGTTATTTGCCTATTTTAAGTCTAAATATAATATGATTCGATACATGTCAATATTTAAGTAAAGCTATGCACAACAACAAATTACTTACTACATACTATTGTCGGTGCGAAACTGAGCGACATCTGGCCAAGCATTAACATCATTGAGATAATCATTTATGGAGTAGAAAGCCTTCTTGATGAGATTTAGTTTTATGTAATTTTTAAATTTACGAATAGGGAGCTCAGTTGCTTCAGATGGAAGCTTATTATAGAAGCGCACGCTATTGCCCATAAATGATTTCCCTACCTTGTGTAATCTAAATGATGGGATGTGTAACTTGTTCTTGTTTCTTGTATTTCTATTGTGAACATCACACTTTTTCATAAGGCTATCCTTATTTTTGTGGGTTACATTAAATTTTCATAGATGTATTGCGATATTACAGTCAGAATATTAATGTTTTTAAATAATTCCCTCAAAGAATCTCGTGGCTTCAATTTATAAATAGCGCGTACCGCCCTTTTTTGAAGAACAAATATGGTCTGGATGTCAGCTGCCTGTCCCCAAAGAAAAATACCATAAGACATAATACTATGGAAGTAACTAAAATAAACTAACCTAGCTGTGTCTTCATTGGTAATATATCTAATTGTTCGAACTGCATAAGCTGCTGAACTAAGTCTACCTGCCAGAGCCTCTATTGGCGACCTCCTTAAAATTCCTATAAAACTATAAAACTCCTTCATTAAATGAGCCAGCTATCGAATGACCACAACCTATGTATAACCTTAACCTAAGAACCCTGTTCTCATGTAAGTGACTTTAAACTGTCTTTTTGAGAATAAATGAATATTAAACGGTGAGATGACGAAAACTATTTTTATTTGGATAAGTAGCTTTTAAATAACATTTAAAATTCATAACTGTGCGCACACAACCCAGCCACGGCAATGAATAAGGATTGGGAATTATAGAGCGTAACATAAAATAAAATGTTTGCGTATTTTTAAAAGCCTAAAGCTAAACGGAATCTGAAGGCAAGCTTACCATCTCTATTAAAATAAGTGTGATATAAAAAAACGGGATAATTAATATATATATGACGACCGTGACGTGACACGATCCCTCTGGTCTTCACTGAAAATCAGCGCTGGGTGGACACATTAGTGCGCACCCAGCTGAGTGAAGGCCATATTTGCCTGAACACTGCTACGCACAATAATTTGCAAGATATATAGTATTAATTTGAGTAGTTTTAAGTTTGTTGTGTATGCTAGTTTTTAAGATAAATAAAAATATTTTCTTTCTTTCTTTCTTTATATATATATGTATATAGTGAGTGTCACTGAGTGTCTACAAACATTAAAAAACCTATATACATTTAATAAAATTTAGGTAAACCTGAACGTGCCGTTTGGCTTATAATTCCTGAAGAACAATTTATCACTGAACTGCAATCCCTAACCCACATGCCCAGCGTGGGGATTATAGCCATTATCCCCCATGATATAAAAGCCCCGAAGGTGCTTATCAGGAGCCCTGAGTCCAGCAGTGGATCAAAGGTAAAAGTGAAAATTTTCAGTATGAAAACAAACAGAGCTAACAAAATAAGTAAATACATCATCATTGTGAGTAAGTAATATAAGGCTTTGTAATTTATTGCACACTTAAAAAAACAGATACACTGGACAGGAAAATTACAAATAAATAATGTGTTGTACAATGGGCGGCCTTATCGCTTAAAGCGATCTCTGCCAGGCAACCTTTGGATGGACATGAAGAGTTAGAACAAGTATAGACGGTGGCGTGTTATATAGAATAAAAATAGAAAAAACAAGATTTAAGATAACAACATATGTATAAGATCGCAAAAGCTTTTGCCAGCTTCCAGCCCCAGTTTACAGTTCAGTTCAGTTCAGTTATTTATTGATAAGAATATTCTTATATCTCAAACATAATAATACAAGTAACAAAAAAATACACAACGAATTACAAATCATACACACAGGAGTATGAAAAACTAATTATGTATTGGTAAAATTACCAAAAAAATAAAATTATTTTATAAGAAACTCCTGTAAAGTTTCTTATAAAATAATTTAATTTTTTTGGTAATTTTACCAATACATAATTAATTTTTCATATCAACATTTTATTATAATAAATGTTATAAATAGGTATTATAAGTGTGGATCAGCGACATTGGCGTCATCTAATTTGTAATTTAGGAATTCTTCTTAACTGTAGTATGCCCTGTCCACTAGGATTTTCTTCAGTTTGTTTACAGTACACAAATATTAGTAAGATTCCCTATTCGTGGTCAGTAGGGGGACGGACTGCCATCATTAGTCAGGTCAGCCGGGCGTATAAATTATGTGGCCAATTAGTTACATTGATGGCTGACAGTGATTACTGATATCTGGATAGAGCAGGACACACGGTAGGTTATTCGGAGCTTGGGCATTGAAGGGCGAATAGATGACGTAGAAATAAAACCGCGATACGGGAATTCGACTATTTTGAGCTTGCTCATTGATTACCTACATTACCTACCACCTGATTACCCAGAATATAAAAAAGCTTGGAACGATTTTTGCTCCAACTCAAAATCTACCAACTTACAGATAAGCAAATCAAATGTACTAGACACATAATTTATGAACATACTAGTGGTTTCTTCTCACTTCTTCCACTGGTGGACAAAAAATATAAGTGAACTATAAAATAATTTAATTGATAATAATGAATAGTATAAAATATGACCTGTCTATATTTTGTACGCTTAAAGAAATTAAAACTTTTCATTTTCATTTTCTCAGAAGGTTTGTTTTAAGTTCTGTACTCAAAGGGTAAAACAAGACCCTATTACTAAGACTCCACTGTCCGTCTGTCTGTTCGTTTGCCTGTCACCAGGTTGTATCTCATGAGCCGTGATAGCTGGACAGTTGAATATTTTTACAGTAAGTATATATTTTTTTAAGACCGCCAGGGGGCCACTAGGACCTACGAGTCCTAGTGGGGACACTCACAGGTCACTGCCCACTTAACAAACACCTCTTCACCATCGGAGCAACGGACAGCCCTCTCTGCAGAGGATGCCTGAGCGACGAAGAATCAGCTGCCCACGTAGTCCTGGAATGCGAGGGAGTAACAGCGCAGCGACTAGAAATCCTCGACCACCCGAGGTCACTCCGCGAAGCCTGTAAAGATCCCAGGAGTATTCTGCGCTTCTGGTCGGAGTTAGGCTGGTTAAACTAGCAAACACACACCACGCACAAAGGACCAATCGGAGTCTAGGCGCGGAAACAGGAGTACACTTACCATAACCATAATCATAAGACCGCCAGGGGTGGCGAGATAAGGAAGAGGCCTATACGTGCCTATACTCAGCAGTGGATGTTACCGGCTGATTAGATAGATAGATAGATATATTTGATGATGAAGCTTACTTAAACGGTAACTCTGTTTGTCCGTAAGCTTCATTAGGCTCTATGGTATATTATGAAATTACTAATAAGTATCTATCTAGTAAATACAGTTGACTCGTAACTTTACTAGCGTGACGAAACAATGTTATTCCTTCGCGTCAGAAACTGAATGTACCTCTACCAGTTGTTTTTTTACCAGGTTTTTGATTCCCTAGTCGCTTTTTGCCACTGCCATCACCAAATTCAACAATCTGCTTGCGAGCTTTGTTGGTAATACCACGCTTTGCGGCAAAACCTTTCTTTGGGGGACACAATGCACACCACACTTTAAAACCGCACTCAAAGCGATTGCTCTAAGTGCGATTCGAACTGCGCGTTTCGAATAGCTACTGCGTTGCGTACCAAAAATAGAGCAGGGCCCATCAAACAAGTTTTCCTCGCGTCAGTTCCACGAATACCTCCCCTATGTTTTCACCTTTATAATCCTAAGTTACAACGTCATCATCGATACTGAAGACATGGCTTCCATAACATAATAGGCATTTTGCTAAGTGGGCAATTGTGGTCGCGGTCGAGCGTGAAATATTGGGTTATTCCCAACGTCTCATGTGAGATGTTGGGACGTTGCGACATGGGACTTTTTTAGAAGATTTTTTTACTAATTAAACTGTCAATAGTGTCAATGGCATTAGTGTAGGCCAGGGGCTCCAAAAGGTCCTCAATCGCCTCTTAATAGCCTTCTGTTGCTATATTTTATTTATTGTATGTGCTGCTGTTTTTACTTGAATAAATAAATCAATCGACCAACTTTCTGTCAAACCTGAACACGCACAACACAAAGGACGCCCTCTGTCCAGGCGGGATTCTGAAAAGCACTCTAATGTTGTCGAGATTATATTTTATTATATTTTAAAAATATCTAAATTTATCATATTTTCGTATCGTATTAGTCATATAGATTAGGCAAAAATCTGTCGGTAAATGTGTGTTCATGGGATAAAAAAAATCAATTCACAGTTTCCCGATTTTTTTAACACCATGTAGTTGTTACGTCATACAACTGTGCTGCGCTCTGCGTTTTCGTCGAACGCGCGAAACTTGAAAATGTAAATTGTAAATTCATGTTCAAGGCATAAGGGTTTAATACATTTTTAAATGTTTTTCTTGTCTTACATTATAGAATGTTATTGACACATTAAAAATAGGGCCCCATTATATAAACAGACTTCAAAGTCATCTCGTACATAAACCTTTTTGGAAAATATACCAATAATTTGTATGGGTCGCTAATAAAATCTTTCGATAATCGGTATACCAACCGAATCCTAGCGCTAAGCAGGGGTAACCCTTCGGGGAGCTGCGAGACAGCACCCCGAAGAAAATCCTACAGTTCCTAGCAGCTGCAAGGGTTAGTGGCGAACTATGAACGCTACGGCTTCGGGGCTGAACGTATAAGTGGCGATCACAATAGGCCTATCATGGCCGCAGTGATACGAAAGCCACCCAAAGCTAATTATAAAAAAAAGATAGGTCGCTAAACTAGAAAAAGTTCCTTTGTACATATTTTGAAGGTAACGAAATATCTTTTGTTATTCTAAACAGACGAGCTCTTAATTCAAGCTAGCTAAAGAGAAAATTAAGGACATAATAGAGAACCTTACTTCACAAAGAAAGTTTCAACTTTATCTTTGCAATGAATTGCGAGAAGGTTTTTACTCGAGTGCTCGCTCCCCTTAATTTTATGTCCGGATCTTTAGTATTCCTATGTTCTTTTTGCTATTATTTATATAAACCAATAATAATTAAATTTGATTGTTTTCGAAAAACTAAAAACCCGACCTTGAATCAATTAAGTAGTTAGATAGATAGAAAACACTTTATTATACCACACACAAAACAGAAAACAATACAGGAATAAACAATAGAATAAAGGAAGTATAAAGGGCGGCCTTATCGCTGAGAGCGATCTCTTCCAGGCAACCTTAGGAAGGACTGGACATGAAGGAACAAAATAGACGGTGGTACTTAATAAATATGTAGATAAGAAAAGAAAACAAATACCTACACTACATACCTTATACCTACATCACAATTTACAAACATAAGAGTTGGTTTTCTACTTTTAATTTCCAGTTTCGTAACCATATATTTGTGGTTTCATAACATTGTTTTATAGGTAAATCCGAAATAAATGAGTTAATAATAACGAGTTTCCTTTTTCTCTAAAAATCGAAATTCAAAATTCAATGTCCTTTATTTCTTTAGGCTTACAAAATAAGCACTTAGACAAGTCGTATTTTAATTATAAATTGTTATCAAATAAAATTATTTTACTATTAACTTCAATGTTTTGTCCACTAGTGGAAGAAGTGAAAAAGAAACCAATAGTATGTTCATCTGACGACCGATGTGGCGCGGTGGGCGAAGGTCCGCCTGCGACGCAGGAGGTTGCGGGTTCGATACCCGCCTCGGAACAATTGTGTGTACTATCTGCAGATATTTGTTCCGGGTGTTCTGGTCTTTTTCTATGTATATAAAAAAATATCTATCTATGTAAATATTGTATTATGTATATCAGTTATCTAGTACACATAACACAAGCTCTGCTTACCATGGGGCTAAAAATGCTATGTGAATTGTCCAGCATTATTATTATTATTATATTATTATCTCTTATATGTCTAATACATGGTTATTTGCCTACGTAAACTGTAAACTCTCCACCCGTGAAAATAGCCCAAATAACTACATATAAACAGATTAGACCAACTTTTGTAATAAAATACGGGCAACACAACATTACAGCCTAGACATAAATAACAGCAACATACGATTTTAAAACCCCATTGTGGGAATAAAACTAAGATGGCCATAAATCATCTAAATGGGCAAGTAACAGCATTATTAAAGTAAATTTATTGTACAAATGTGCGAAGACACTTGCTGATATTTACGGGATACTTATCTGCAATGAAAAATATGCTCTTTAAATCGTGTGTTGGAAAAATCGGAGGTAATTTTTGTTTTGGTGAAACATTTCTTAAATTGCGCTAACAAAATACGAGGTGCTATGGATTTTGGACGCAAGTGCTGAACTTTGGTAACTTTATTTACAAAAGCTATAGGTAAGTATATTATGAGAATGAAAACCGCTTTTAGATGACTAGCTTGCGCCCCCGTCTTAGCACACTATACAATACAATACAAAAATTATTTATTGTACACCATAATCAATAATTCATTACAAAAAATACATTATATGCGACAAGTACAATTGGCGGCCTTGTCGCTTAGAAGCGATCTCTTCCAGGCAACCTTTGGATGGAAAGAATGATATGAATTTAATAAAAGTGTTCACTATGTTCATGGATGATAAAGAGCTTATGTATGTGATCCAGACTAATATTATTAATTCTAAAGTATCTCTGTCAGTCTGTATTTTTGTTACCTTCATTATTTTTGATACATTTTACACTGACAAAATATCTTCCCCCAAGATAAAAAAAAAGTGTGTGGCCCGCGAGCTGTCTGTCAACTGACACCGTCAATATAAAATCCATCTAACTGTTACGAGTTAAAGCCCATATTTGAATGTACATTTTGTGCTGTACGGCAGCGGTGCTTTCCAGGTGTGTGACCAGCTTTAGATTTGATGTTACCAACGCCACCGCCACTATGTTAAGACTATCATTATTTTTAGCATAATTATCAAGAAAACCTCTAAGCTAACTTCATCATCAACCTATAATAGTCCACAGCTGGACATAGGCCTCCCCTAATGAGCGCCTTAGCGCCCTGTCTTCAGCTTGAAGCATCTACCTGCAGTCTTTCACAAGTCGTCATCCCACCAGGCCGGAAGGTGTTCTACGTTTGCCGAGTCACGGTCTTCACTCAAGAACACGTTTACCCCAGCAGTTGTCGGTTCTTCGCGATATATGGCCGGTCCACTGCCACTTCAGCTTGCTAATTCTTTGAGCTATGTCGGTAACTAGCTAACATACTTTACTAAAACTAAAGCGACTAAAAAACAAATTCCTAAAATTCAAGTAGTTTTTGTTTTAATAAGTAAGTAGGTACTTCCTACGTTCCCGCAGGAATCTCAGTTTCTTTGTAACGATGCTGCCGCAACTATGCTCGAGTTCTCAACTTAATATTTCAGTGTCTTACTAAAGCACTGGAACTATGAAAATTTAGTACTAACTCCTAAGTTTTGTAGTGCAGTGGTTCACATTCTAATCCAAAAGTCGGCACAGGGTATCTGTGGTCGGCACCATTTTTTAGCCGTGAGGGTTATGTTTTTGAATGAAATAATGTGGGAAATATTTTTATTTAACTTACTATTTTATTTATCCTACTAATATTTTAAACATGAAAGTTTGTAAGTATGGATGGATGTTTGTTACTCTTTCACGTAAAAACTACTGAATGGATTTTAATGAAACTTTACAATAATATAGCTTATACATCAGAATAACACATATTGATTCCCGCCTCGCAACAATTGTGTGTACGATCTGCAGATATTTGTTCCGGGTGTTCTGGTCGTTTTCTATGTATAATAAAAAATATCTATCTATGTTATGTATTAAGTATATCAGTTATCTAATACCCATAACACAAGCTCTGCTTACCATGGGGCTAGATAATGCTGTGTGAATTGTCCAGCATTATTTATTATTTATTTATTATTATTTATTAATATTATAAAGAGATATATTTGATTTTTTGTTTGTTTGTAATGAATAGGCTCCGAAACTACTGGACCGATTTGAAAAATTCTTTCACCGTTGGGAAGCTACACTATCCCCGGTGAACATAGAATATATTATATTTTCAAAAAAGTTAGGGATCCGTAATAAAACCGCGCGAAGCCGGGAAGGTCCGCTAGTCTGAAATAAATGTATTTTTTGGGATTATTTAATTTCTTAATAGTAACTGTTGTTAACTAAATGAATTCTTTCATCATAAATTTCTCTTGGAAATTTTGTTTAATTTCATCTCGCATTTTTATTTCTGCTTAAAAGCTAAGGTTTTTACATAAAACACTTTGAAAAAAAACGTTAAATTAAATAAAACAGTTATACACCAAATCATGCATCCGCTTCCAGGGTTCCGTAGAAATTAGGAAAATCTAATAATTTTACGGAAGTTCGTTAACCTAATATAATTTTACGCTATACTATTGTGACATCTGTCTGATTGATGTCTGATCGATAATGTCACCTTCACTACATAGTATAAAACAGAGTCGCTTCTCGCTGTCTGTCTGTCCTATATCTGTATGCTTAGATCTTTAAAACTACGCAACGGATTTTGATGCGGTTTTTTAAATAGTGCGATTCAAGAGGAAGGTTTATAAACCATTTGACACATAGATTTCTATGCGGGTAAAGTCGCGGAGCCCAGCTAAATTTCAATAAAATATTTTAATCATGTTTTATAATTAGTTCATCAGTTTTTTAGTATATATAGGCCTCCTCATCGATTTCGATGACGGCGACCCTAAGTAATCACGGATTTTTTCTATCATGAGCTCTAATATGGCTCGCTAGACCGAACTTGGTCTTGAATATCCTACGGCACGCATAGCAGTACAGTTGGCCCGATGGGCTATATGTATACGTGTAGGAGGTCTTAGGTCTCTGTTTACGTATCTGGCGTCTTGCGTCCATTGCCTCGATGCGATTTTCCTGAAACGCTTTGACTCTGTTGTAAATAGTAGATCGCCAAGATGACCTACGAGAAGCAAGCTCCTCCCAACACCCAATATTCATTAGTTTTTTAGTACCCATATCATGAAGTCAGCTTAGTTTGGGATAAGATGATGTCGATGATGTGTGTATTGTCAAGCATTATCACTTTATTGAAATCTTTTATATAGCTCTCAGCCGGTTTGATATTTTTTTTAACAAGTATATACTTATGACATGTTAAACGTGAAATTCTTTTTGTACGGAATACCACAAGATAGGTAAAGTCAATAAACTGGGTCATGTAGCTCAGCAGATTCACCTACTCACACATGTATAAATGCTAACGTTCTATTGTAAATTATTACTTATTTGCAATGAACTAAATCAGTGTCAAACGATCACTCGGGGGTTCGATACGTTCTTTATCCTTCCCTCTACATCTTAAACTAACTTATAACTGTAGAACTCACGACAGTTTTTGGTCCTTCGAGCCGGATCACTCGGGGGTTTGATTCGTTCTTTAAAGTTCAAGTTCATTTATTGGTAAAATAATTATTACACGTCAATATGGTTTGTTTTGTATAAATTATAATAGTTAATTATAAAATCAAATAAAAATAATAATTGTATAAGACTATTTATTAAATTATAATACATTCAAAAACATTTATTATAATCAATTCTATAATCAAACAAACAAACCTTTATCCTTCCCTCTACATCTTAAACTAACTTTACTTATAACTGTAGAACACATTACACTTTTTTTAAAAGACAAGCGTGACATTACCCTAAAAATATACTTTTCATATACAGAACCCTAAAAGCGAGCGGAAGTAATAAATTTGAATATTTTCAAAGCTCCAGTCTTGTGCGAGCTTTTTGAGTAATCCAAATTAATTCTGCATCTTTTTTGTCACTTTGGCAGGATTTTTGGAAATGGCCGTGGATTAATACGGAAATTTTATAATTTACTGTGATTCTGTGCTAAAAAATAAGGTCGTGAAGTTCGTTCAGGGCAGGCTAACATAACTTTTAACACGTAAAAATGTCTACTAGTGATATTTAATAAATTAATTGTAAAATAAATAAATAAATAAATTTTGTATATTATACAAAACTTATATAATAATATAGTGTAGGATCTACAATCATCAAATAGATCTAACAAGCCACTTACTCTCTTAGTTATACATATATTAATTTATATTTTTAAAGTGTTATAAAATGTGTGCTTAATGTTATATAAAGATTATATTATTATTTATTATTATTATTCTAGAAAATAAATACAAAGGCAAACCTAACCCTAAAAAGAGTTCTTCCAGCAAACCTTATTGGGATATGTATGAAAAGAAGAATTTCTCTCATCAATCTTAATAACAACAGAAAATACACTAAATAGAGCTTAATCTTCTTAATTTATAATTTATTTTCTTTGTGTTCAATTCACACCCTGCATTTCTCCACGTTTTACAAATATTTGTCATTACATAAGTATCAATTTTAAGGCAGTGAATACCGGGCAAAAAACTCGACGAATACTTTAAACCAACTTGCGATTTTATTCCAACTACCATTATTCAAATTCGCAAACAGTTTGTGAAAGTATTAAATTCTTTTCAGGAAAGAACGATACGACTAAATGGTCTTTGTGCTTACTGATGAAAATAGAACTGAAAAATATGCGGAAGATATTTTAAAATGTAGTTTTGAGATAATGATGCATTCGTTTGTGCTTTATTTAGTTACTTGTGTTTGTTATAACAAAGTGGCAAGACTGGTTTAAATATGTATTCGTTTTGAGTTATAATACTGCATACCCTGCTAAGCCCAAACTGACGTATGTATAATTTTTTCCGTTGATTTGCGGAAAATGAATTGCTTCTTAACACTTTGACTGCTGAAATCACACGGTATGTGTTACAAGTGACTAATATGCGTAAATCCACACTAGCGCAGCGGCTGAGAAAATACAGATCTGTGTGACTCAGCACAGCCGTAATATTTTTCGAACGAAACGCATGTGCGGCGCAACACAACCGCTGTGTAGAGCGGCAGCACGAATTTTTTAGGTTAAAAAAAGATCGCAGTCGTCGAAAAAAAACCGCAGTCAAAGTGTTAACCTTGAGATCTAATTCTGCTGACCAATCAGGTTACTATGCCAATGTCATCAAAGAATTGGCGATGGGTAAAAGAAACTCTAGATAGTGCGTGCGGTGCTATTTGTACTGAGGCACTAGATCGAACGGTTTCAACATTGACTCGCGTCCCTCCATCTGTAGTTTCTTTCATCATTATCATCATCAGCATATAGCAGTCCACTGCTGGACATAGGCCTCCCCCAATGAGCGCCATAGCGCCCTGTCTCCAGCTTGCCGCATCCAGCATCTACCTGCAGTCTTTCGCAGGTCGTCATCCCACCTGGTCGGAGGGTGTCCTACACTACGTTTACCGAGTCGTGGTCTCCACTCAAGAACACGTTTGCCCCATCGGCCGTCGGTTCTTCGCGAGATATGGCCAGCCCACTGCCACTTCAGCTTGCTAATTCTTTGAGCTATGTCGATAACCTTGGTTCTCTGTCGGATATATTCGTTGCGAATCCTATCCTTCAGAGAAACTCCGAGCATAGCTCTTTCCATAGCTCGCTGAGCGACTTTGAACTGGTGGACCAGCCCTATCGTAGTTTCTTTCGTCAAAGCTCAAATTCCATAATGTGCAATTTAGAGACGACTATTTTTATGGTTAAGTGATTAATAAATAGATATAACCAAAACCAACCCAGAGGTTAGCAGGTAGATAATGCTATCTAGAATTATGCTTGCCTATGTACAACTTTTGTGCAATAAAGTACATTCTATCTATTTATCTATAGAACTTTTTAATTGAGGTAATGAGAAAAGTTTTCGTATTTTACGTCGCTTTCCAGCTTAAATGTATAAAAAATTCTGCCAAAACCTCGACACGCCACCCGACACAATGAGAGTGCGTGTTGAGTTAATCAAATTGCGTCACGTTTGAATAATGTCTATAGGTATTGTTCGTTCATGTCCAGTCCATCCCAAGGTTGCCTGGAAGAGATCGCTCTCAGCTATAAGGCCGCCCTTAATACCTTTATTCTAAGTTTTTATCTCTGTATTATTTTCTGTTTTGTGTGGTGTATCTATCTATCTAATGTGTTTGCACCATAATGGTGCAATGCGACGCATTGTGTCGACACCATAATATGTGCGCCATGCATATTACCGACACCTCATCATCATCATCATCATCCTGCTGGACATAGGCCTCCCCCAATGAGCGCCATAGCGCCCTGTCTTCAGCTTGACGCATCCAGCATCTACCTGCAGTCTTTCGCAGGTCGTCATCCCACCTGGTCGGAGGGCGTCCTACACTACGTTTACCGAGTCGTGGTCTCCACTCAAGAACACGTTTGCCCCAGCGGCCGTCGGACCGACACCTGATGGCACACAAACACGCAGTTTCTTCCAACAAGTCCGCTTTAGTGGAACTGTCAGTGACACTGTCATGATTATTGTGAACGTCATGGGCATACAAAATATAAATATAATACGACTTAATTAAAACCATAAAGGAGTTTGTGGTCCAGCTGGCGCGCAGAATGTACGACCGTGCGGAAAACTCTCGCCACGTACACCTCAACGGACTCGCTCCTCAACACACGAGACCCCCGGATGCAAAAACTCCGTGGCGACCTCTGCCCCGGGAACTCCTAGAGTCGCCCGAAGCCATCACCCAGGATGATCAGAACAGCCAACATGCTAATGAACAGCTCTTGAGAAACCTGCAAATATAAATAATGCTGGACAATTCACACAGCATTATCTAGCCCCATGGTAAGCAGAGCTTGTGTTATGGGTACTAGATAACTGATATACATAATACAATACATAACATAGATAGACATTTTTTTTATTATAATATAGAAAACGACCAGAACACCCGGAACAAATATCTGCAGATCGTACACACAATTGTTCCGAGGCGGGAATCGAACCCGCAACCTCCTGCGTCGCAGGCGGACCTTCGCCCACCGCGCCACATCGGTCGGTGCAAGGCTCTCATAATAACAGCCTTGAGGAAAGCTTTCCTCGACGTAGAAACCGGAAGAAAGAACTCTAGTTCGATTCCGGCGCATTCAACAACGTAGACAACGTTGAGTCGAATGCTGATGACCACCTGGCTTGATTAAAGTCAACACGCATCGCGTTTCATCGGATGGCGTGGCGTGTCAAAAGTGTATTTCCGACTTAACAATATGATCTTTTGGTGCACATTAGCCTAAGTATACAATACAATACAATACAATATACCTTTATTGCACCATCAAATATAAAGAAAATAATAAAAATAGGATCTTATAAACGAAATTTTAACTTACTTTAAATTTACCTTTACCTTACTTTATATTACTTTTAATTTCATTTTATTAAATCACTCAACGTTCGATTATTTATTATACATTGTTTTTTGTAAGATTAGCACAAATTACAAATTATATTATTATTATTGTAAACCTTTTAAAGAACAATAATTTCTCTGGCATTTTAATTTAATTGTATCTTGTAGGAAAACCTTTGTGTACTGTAACTGTCATTATTATGTAAATGTTATATATTTAAGTATACAAATTAAATATTTAACTTAATTTAAATATTTTTAAGATAGCCGCGCAGCAGAGCGAGACCCTCTGGCACAGGTATTACATTGCTTAAAAGAGGGTCTCATACCACTGTAATATATTAATTAATTTAAGTTAAAGCAATAAACTATTTAGTTTTTTTTTTTTTTTTTTTTTTTAATAAAAATAAAATAAAAATAAATAAAATAGCCTTTATTGCTGAACTAATTTTTACAATGTTTTTCCAGTTTTCTTACAAATATGCTTACTTTATTACAGTTACTTATCTTTTTACATAAATTAAATATCGGTAAACGGTCGTTTCTGTATTTCAGCTTGTCTTTCGACATAGGCCTCCTCTAAAGATTTCCACTCTATTCTATCTTTCGCTATGCGGGTCCATATTGGATCCAAATAGGATCTTAATACTAACTAAATCTAGAGGCACAATCGGCGGCCTTATCACTAAAAGCGATCTCTTCCAGGCAACCTTTGGATGGATAGGATCGGTACGTATTAAAGCTGACGGTAGCGTAATTATTTTGGATAAATATATAATATATAAAATATTATACTTAGATAGAAAATTCACAAACCCATTTGATCTTTCCAGCTTCTACATAATTCACAGACCCAATTCGCTGTACAGTTACCCGAAACAAAACTGCTCTGTTCTGAAACTAGCTCAAATCACATGCATAACCAGCAACTATCCCCAAGTTGAAGCTGTGATATGAAACAACGAATAACATAAATGATGCGCTGCAATGTTTTGAGTCGTATAACTTTGATTATGACTGTACCTGCTGTTGTTTAGAGGATATAGCACACATCCCCTGGTACTCCTACGATCCTATCCATCCATGGTTGTCTGGGAGAGATCCGCTCTTGATCGATAAGACCGCCAATTGTAATTTATTTGAAGTTTTTTCTGGTAATAGTTTTCTATTTGGTGCAATAAAGAATTTTCTATCTATCTATCTAGAGCACATACACCCAGCAGCGCTACCGTACAACACAAATAATAACTATTCAAATCAGCAAAAAATAAGCTTTCAAATGTATGTAAATATTTCTAGATTATAATAATTCAATGGGATGGAACTATCATGGTTATTAACACTAAAGTCATTTAAAACGGATTAAAAACTTTTTTGGAATTATACTAGTTGATACTCTTTAGATAAATTTTGCAGTGACAAAATGGTAAACTGCAAGCGAATTGACGATGAAGAATTTTTCTCAATCGTGTTTTCACATTCGATGAACCAAAGTAAAAATGTTGAATTTTATGTAGCAAGCAGTGCAGTGGACGACCGATGAAAATACCTGAAACAAAAACTCATGCTAAGATCTCTGTTGTATTGCCAAAAATCATCATCAGCCTATATAGGCTAAACAATCTAGCTAGAGGCAGCAACTTCCTCAACTTACATAAACAAATTAAAATTTCGACGCGAGACTTTGAATACCTTCCCTAACTTTCTAAGCATGATCACATGAAGAATTTCAAAGTTATACCTTTAAAATCTGACCGCTCATGCGTTATAGCACGCGGGGACATTTTTGGCAAAACAACAGAGAGCTTAGCATGAGTTTTGGATAGCTTTTGAAGACAATAATAGTTTCCTTTTCCTACGCCTGGTTCTGAGATAAACAATTTCCGTATAATGGCGACGCAATAGTTTTTTTATGAACTCGATAAGATTTCAGTGATAAGATGTGTTTTAGTAGAAGGTACGGTTTTCACAAAAAAGAAAACTATTGTAAACCATCGAGTACCCAACTACAAGCTATGTTTTCTTTGCGACTGGATGATGCTATGTAAATTCGTTATGTACTCTTATATTATTTTTTTATAAATTGTGCAATCTCATGCTAGTCACTCAAAAGTTATCTTGTAAAACTTGGAAGACCGCGCTTACTTCTTGCATAAATCAAGTCTCTGCCGTTGCCAGGAATAACACGAGTGAAATGATTTGATAAAGGATAGGAGTTGGTAGAAAACATTATGTGGTTTCATAGGTGTGTCTCTAGATGTAGGTAAGTGAGTTATGACTTATTTTAAGCATTTTTGAAAAGTTGAAGCTGAACTTAGCAAGGAAATCCGAGTCTAACGGCTCGGACGCAATTTTGACATAAACGTGTGAGAGCATTTGTGAATTTTCCACAATTTTCAATGAAAATAATGCGTATGGGTAAAATCTCCATAAAAACTGAAAAAATTAACAAACACTCCAAATACCAATCTAGTAGCCTTAATAAAAGTGTCAGAGGTTTAAACAAACACACATTTTTAAAGATTGGTAAGTACCTACCTTCTTAATATTAAATATAGAAAAAGAATGAGGCGTTGTCTGTATAAAATAATTCGACTAGACTGAAAAGTCGGCATGTTAAAGATTACTTATCGGGTATTTATTGCCATTAACAAATAATAACGTTCCTAATCATAATTGTTCATAATATTTAATTTTTTCACAAATTGCGGATGTTTAAAAAGTAGAAAATAGGCACTTTGACGTGGGTCTGTCATATTTCAATGGCATAGACCACCGCACGGTCTATGCAGAAGATGAAAACCGATATGGAAATTTCTTTGATTGGCATCAAAGAAATTTTAATATCGGTTTTCATCTTGGAAATTTCTTTGATTGGCATCAAAGAAATTTCAATATCAGTTTTCATCTTCTGCATAGACCATACATAGTTTGACAATGGTCTCCTCTTTACTCTTAAACTGTAAACGTAAAGTCAAATAGGGCTCTTTTAATTTTTGCAATAAAATATAATAAAGAAAGCTATCTAAACTACAATCGAATACAATCTGTTGTTCCTCATCGTTCTATTTATTATAAGTATGTAGACCAGGTACATGCATATACATAATATGTATAATAGGACCAATTGCAAAGAATTGCAACACAACAACAACCATTCGAGCTTAAAGTTTATTTATTTATTTATACTTCTTGCACGAAAACCATAAAACAAAACTTATTCTAGAAAATTTATACAAAGGCGAACTTAACCCTAAAAATAGACTCTTCCAGCAAACCTTATTGGGAACCTTAAAGTTGAAAGTTTTTTATATAAAAACGAGGCTTAAATCTTGTTTTAGCATATTCTTCGTCACTTTCCTAGCATAATAAAACGGATATCCTGCGTTACAGATGCAGCGCAGTATGGGAGCAGATTACTCGCTCGAACCACTCCAATGCGCAGACTTTGAGTTCGTGTTTATGAGACGAAGTTTTAGCCTAGCCTCGTTTCATGGAAACAGTTTTGCTCCTAAGCTATATATGTATGCACCTATCTACATATGTATATTAGAACGATGAGGAACATCAGATTTGTATTTGATTGTAGATACCTACAATCAAATACATATCTATTTTGTATGTATTTGGTAGTTTTTTCTAATTCTAAAATTGGGGTGGAAAGCACGCCACGCGAGTACTTATGTATGTTTTTATGCGCGAGTAACTAAGATTTAATTTAGATTATTTTGACAATGCCCCGGCAATTATTATGACATTCCTTCGTTCATCTATTTTTATGATTATAATTTTTGACATTATTACTAATTCTAGGCCCCCTTTACTGCAAATCATTTGTTAAAGTTTTAGCCTAGCCTCGTTTCGTGGAAACAGTTTTACTCTTATGTATATATATATGTATATATATCCTCCCTATTTTACTCCTACCTATGTGTATGCACCTATCTATATAAGAAAGATGATAAACATTAGATTGGGTTATTTTATTATTTGACGACCGATGTGTCGCGGTGGGCGAAGGTCCGCCTGCGACGCAGGAGGTTGCGGGTTCGATTCCCGCCTCGGAACAATTGTGTGTACGATCTGCAGATATTTGTTCCGGGTGTTCTGGTCGTTTTCTATGTATAATAATAAATATCTATCTATGTAATGTATTATCAGTTATCTAGTACCCATAACACAAGCTCTGCTTACCATGGGGCTAGATAATGCTGTGAGAATTGTCCAGCATTATTTTTTTTTAAACTTACGCGATCAGAACACGTAATCCCGTGTCAGTCATCCCGTGACCACGACAGTGTGTAAACCTGTTGAAACGTCGGGAAAAATAGTTAAATAAACGCGATAAATACCCGTTACAAAAGTACTTGATTACATAGATTAATTTTGTTGAATACTTAAAAGCAAATCAAAGAGCAGACCTGCGATATGTAAACTCTGCCCTGAATTAGTATGCAAATAAAAATCTAATTTAAGCAGGTCTCAGGTGGGGATTTAATTGTCAGCTTGCGAGAGTTTCCAAAATATACATACATTACCTACGCAGATCATCACTACGTTGAAGCGAAGAAGAAAGAAGAAAAAAATAAGAACAATGTGTTGTGTTCAAATTAATTCAGATATCCGTCGTCGGTTCCAAAAATTTTAATTAATGTAACTTATAATTTTAATGCCCATTAATCTTCAATTCGTTCTACCTGCGGCGCGCCCACCCCATTGTGTAGCATCACAGCTGGACAGTGAATGAGTTAAGATGATGACGGGCGATCAAGATGACAATATGCACATAAATAAACTCAGCGCTGACTGTACTCATAAGAGTTGACTAAAATTAAATTAGAAACGGCTAACTTTGGTACAGATCGGGTGAGAAACGATTCAAGTTTAGTGATTTAACTGGAAGTTAACTTTGGTAGTTAATTATTGGTTTGGCTATTGGGTAAACTGTTGGTTTGTGGTTAATCAATTTAAGAATTAATCTGTTTGCTTAAATTTGGAATCCAATTTTTTTATTATTTAGGCTTACAAATCAATTTTAATAATAATCATTAATTTCAGATCATAGAAAAGAAAGAGATCTTATTTAACTTATTCTACGGTCCATAGTACCTTAAAACTAGCAAATCATAAAATATAAATAAACTTACATAAAAGACGAACAAAGATTTTTTGAAATAAAATATATTATGGGCCGAATACGGCATATAATGTGGGACGAAAGCGGATTTTTTTATGTGGGCCAAAATTCCTAGGGACGAATCTGGCATGAATCAAAATTACGGCGACAGCGTATAGATGACGTAATCAGGGTGTCAGCTGACGATGGTGCACGGCGGTGCAGGGGCATAATAATGATGCAGGACAGTTCACACAGCATCATCTAGCCCCAAGATAAGCAAAACTTATGTTATGAGTACTAGATGACTGATATACATACATAAACAATACGTACATAAATAGATATATTTTATTTTACTTAGATAACGACCAGAACACTATGAAAAAATATCTTCAGATCGTTCAAAAAAAATTCCCGAGGCGAGAATCGAACCCGCAACCTCCTGCGTCGCACGGACCTTCGCCTACGGCGCTACAGAGGTCGTCAGATTGATTCTGCAATAAACTGCAATAAATAATAATCATTTATTTCATAATAAAAATAAAGTTCTGGGTTGACTGACTTTGGTGTGTAGTCTCCTTAATATATCAAAATTTTCTTTCAAAACACACTTCGGCCCACGCGTTTAAAAATCTTTTGGTCCGTCGTGGAACCAACCCAATTATTGATCCAGGAAATACCAGTTCTGACATAATATACCAGGTATTTTCCCAATGAACAAAAACATCTCGAATAATAAGGTATTGACCAGATTTGACCCCGAATTCCGCAGTAACAATGTGTCCAAAGTTTTTCAATAACAGACCAAAGGTAAATAGGATCGACCCCTAGGAAAAAATTAAATCTTTGCATGTAGAAATGAAACTGATAAAAAATCTGTATTTTCTTGAGTAACCGATTTCATAATCATATAAGCATACATAATGGTGCTTGTATGATTTTGGAATTCATAATCAGTTTATTTATTTCCACCGTAGGTACACAATGTTACACTAGATGTCGTTATATACTATTTTAAAAGATAAATTACATTTTTATTATAACACACACTAACTTATGACAAAGGAAACACCATAGATAGGGCATTGTGCAAAAAAAAAAACAGATAGACATGCCTTCTTAAAAAATTAAAATAAATTCATTTATAATAATTTGTCACAATAAAATAGATAATAAATAATGGTATAAGTTAAATGGAATAATAAATTAAATAAAATGTCAAAGTAATCTGATGTATAAGGGCATTGTCAAACTATACTAAAAATATTGTACAAAATTAAATAATATAGAAGTAAAATACAATGAAATAATGTAAGGAAGAAGAATAATTTTAAATTTACATTTAAATCATGATTTAAATTAATGCTGCTGTATAGGGGCATTGTCAAGGAACTAAACATAATCACATTAACCTGTAATCCAACACATACTTAACTACTCTCTGTCTACTGGCTCTTTTCCAACTGCTTGGAAAGTAGCTCAGGTTACTCCACTCCCCAAAAAGTCGAAGCCTGATTCTTTCTCTGATTTCCATCCTATATCCATTCTTCCTTTCCTTTTCAAAGTTCTAGAACGCCTTGTCCATCAACAACTTAACACCTTCCTCTCCAGACATAATCTTCTCAATCCCTTTCAGTCCGGGTTTCGTCCAGGCCACAGCACCGTATCCGCGCTATTCAAAATAACTGACGATATACGCTCTGGCATGGAAAGCGGGAAAGTAACTGTCCTTTGCTTGCTAGACTTCAGCAACGCTTTTAACAATGTTGATTTTGATATTGTCCTCGGAATATTGCGCTCTCTAAACGTATCTCCAGCAGTGGCTGACTGGTTTCGCAGTTACTTGCATGGACGTCGGCAGCGTATTTGCGTTGATGATGTGTGCTCATCATGGTGCGATATTTCTGCGGGCGTGCCTCAAGGCGGCGTTCTTTCACCTCTCCTTTTCGCTATTTTCATAAACTCTA
Source organism: Eupithecia abbreviata (assembly GCA_943735965.1). Lineage (NCBI taxonomy): Eukaryota > Metazoa > Arthropoda > Insecta > Lepidoptera > Geometridae > Eupithecia > Eupithecia abbreviata. The sequence goes on from OX030996.1 coordinate 4,323,723, forward strand.
TATCTCTTAATATAATTTCATCTTACCACCTCTATGCAGATGATCTCCAAATTTATGCTCAAGCCTCGGTAGATCAACTATCGAATGCCATCTCTGCAATAAACGAAGACTTGGACCGTATCCTTGACTGGAGCAAAAGCTTTGGCCTCAAGGTCAATCCTGCTAAAACGCAGGTGATCACAGTGGGAAGCTCTCGAATGATAGCTCGGGTTAACTGGGGTAGTCTTCCAACTGTGGTCTTTGACGGGACTCCGGTGGATCAAAGCGAAACGGTGAAAAATTTAGGCGTCCTCATTGACAGGAATCTGTCGTGGGGACCTCAGCTCTCTGAAATCAGCCGTAGGATGTTTGCTTCAGCGGGTTCCCTTCGAAGATTACGGAACTTTCTCCCAATCGCCACTAAAATTTCTCTTGCCCAATCTCTTCTTCTTCCAGTTCTTGATTACGCTGATTCTTCTTATCTTGATATTACTGAGCAACAACTTGACAAACTTGAGCGCCTGCAGAATGTCGGGATAAGGTTTATATTTGGCTTGCGCAAATATGACCATGTCTCGGAATTTCGCAGGAAACTCAAGTGGTTACCAATACGGCTTCGCCGTAATAGTCACATCCTATCTCTTCTCTATAATATCTTATTTCTCTCTTCTGCACCCCCTTATCTCAAGGAACGTTTCACTTTTCTCCATCATTCTCACGCTCTTTCTCTCCGTTCTTCTGAAACACTCATGCTTCAAGTCCCAGTCCTCTCAACTTCCTTCTACGACAACTCATTTACTGCTCGAGCTGTACAACTTTGGAACACATTACCAGTCTCAGTAAGGCGTGCTAAGTCACTAGCAATATTCAAGAGCATGGTAAAGGAACACTATTTGTCCTGCTGTCACTGACCACACCCTTTTTTTTTCCGTTATAAAATTAATATTATATACTTATATAAGTAGGTATGTATTATTTGTTATCAAGTATATATGTATTCATGTTGTAATTAACTACATAATAACGCACACAGATCCCCTTTTTCAATCCAACGATCCTATCCATCCACGGTTGTCTGGTAGAGATCGCTCTTGAGCGATAAGACCGCCAAATAGTCACATATCTTGTATTATTATTGTTTACCTTGTTTTGTTTTATTTTTAAGTGTGCAATAAAAGTATTGTCTATCTATCTATCTATCTAAACATAAATACAATTATCATAAATTCTGCCTTCTTGTAGATGAAGGCATCGTACAATCATTCTATCCTTGCTAATCGTACAAGAGTACTCTTATAAAAAAATAAAGTTTCTTTATTCAGACATAGGTAATTGTCTTATATTTCTCAGTTAACAGCTTGAATGAATGTTCGTCTCTATAAGACAGAATATGTTTTGTTATTTTGTTATGTATTTTTTTACCTATGTATATTATGTTTGACATTTATATAAGAAAATTCTTATCAATCAATCAATAAACACATACAGCCCATAGATGATACTTAAACGCAGAAACATCACCTACTCTGTCGTTGCTCAAGCATGATTATTATATTATTGACGACCGATATGGCGCGGTGGGCGATGGTCCGCCTGCGACGCAGGAGGTTGCGTGTTCGATTCCCGCCTCGGAACAATTGTGTGTACGATCTGCAGATATTTGTTCCGGGTGTTCTGGTCGTTTTCTATGTATAATAAAAAATATCTATCTATGTAAAGTATTGTATTATGTATATCAGTTATCTAGTACACATAACACAAGCTTTGCTTACCATGGGGCTAGATAATGCTGTGTGGATTGTCTAGCATTATTTATTTATTTTTATCAATAAACTTTTTTCACATTATTGTTTAGGTACAAAACCACAACCATTTTACCAACATTTCAGTAGCTAGCAATCAGCTTCTAAATACTGATATTATATACTTTATTGCACACTTAGTATTTATGAAACTATGTAAATAAAAAATTAAGTTACAGATCAAGTTTAAGGTTTATATAACATTACAATATGTTTGCCACGAGAGCTACTGCCGACAAACTGTCACACAGTTTTTCAGAACCTAAACAAATTTATTGTAGTGTTAGTTTTGAAAATAAATAAATACAAAAATACAAATCCAATGTTCGGTTTTCTCGTAAAGCTAGCCTTTAATCTAGGTTCAAGGTCAAGCTTTAGAAGCTTGGGCTAGAACCTTCAACTTGGTTAAATATACTTAATTGTGAGTTTCAGTTCTATTCTAGAATATTCCCTCCTCCAATCTCCAACCCCGAGCGAAAGGGGAAGCATGTAATTATTTCCGTAAATGTGCAAACTTGAAAAGTTAGCTCCTGACGATTAGCAGGAGGGAAGTTTCTCAGATAATTGCCAATTCCGTTGTTCCTTGTTCTGTTTAGAATTAAGGGGTTTTCTGGCAATTTGACGAATAGACGAGTGAAGCTGTAAAACTGAACGCGCCGATTGATAAGGTTAAATTGAAACCCTTTGTATAACGCGATTAGAATAGGGAGGAACTGTGACTCAAACGCGGTTGGACACTTACCGATAGGTATTGATATGGATCGGTTGTTTCTTGATTTTGGCAAACATCACAAACTCTAAGAGATTATTTTATAAACAATATTCAATTTTACTAATTATTTCAAAATGGCATTTCTATATTCATCATCATCATCAGCCTATAGCAGTCCACTGCTGGACATAGGCCTCCCTAATGAGCGCCATAGCGCCCTGTCCTCAGCTTGCCGCATCCAGCATCTACCTGCAGTCTTTCGCAGGTCGTCATCCCACCTGGTCGGAGTCGTGGTCTCCACTCAAGAACACGTTTGCCCCAGCGGCCGTCGGTTCTTCGCGAGATATGGCCGGCCCACTGCCACTTCAGCTTGCTAATTCTTAGAGCTATGTCGATAACCTTGGTTCTCTGTCGGATGCATTCGTTACGAATCCTATCCTTTTCGTATATTCATTAATTTTATAAATATGATTGTTTAGAATTCCAGCTAACATCTAACAAGAAAGAACCCAAAAATTTTTGTGCCCTGACAGGGATTTTATGCATTGTGTACCTACCCACTAAGACTACACCTAAGAAACTACCTGTATGCATGAAATCACAATAAATGATATGAATATGAAATTAAACATTTTGCCAACTGAGCTACGAAAGCAAATGACCACCGAGTCGATAATTTCTAAGAACCCTACGAAGTCTAGTCTAGCTCCTACAAGGGAAACATTTGAAAGAAAGAAAGAAAGAAAATATTTTTATTTACCTTAAAACTACTATACACAACAAACTTAAACAACGCAAATTATTACTAAATTTGAGTTTTTCGCTGGTTCAAGTCCCGCCGAAATCGTAATTTTCTGGGATATTATTTAATGTTGTTGATATTACCCCGAGTGCGAGGGCATACGCGCTATAATAACATTATCCATACAAGAAACACATGAACTAATACACCACAAAATAAGTACCTATACCTCTACATAATATAACAACTAACTGTAATTGGAATCAAACATTATTATGTTATTCTTTCGTTTTAAGATAATGAATAATAATAATAATAATAAGCCCGCAGGGCAGCTTGTGGCGAGCTGTTGGTGAGTAGCGACACCACGGGTACCGAGTGCTCCCGGGGAAGTTCCTGGTTCTCGTCTCCGCTAGCGGAGTGGCATCCCAAGAGAACCTCTTGCTTGCCTTCATTGGCCGGTCTGAGTGTAGTCGCGAGAGATGCATCTTAGGATGTAGACTCGGGGGTGGAAGTGTCTAATGGCGTAATAGCGAGGAAACCCGCTCACGAGCAGTCTTCGTGATGGTGAAATCGGGGCCGCACCTCTCGACACCCCTCAGTCTTTTGCGCCGATGTTGTTCCTCTCCGGTAATTTACTCCGGCTTTTTAAGGAACCCATCCAGCATTCGGCAAGCCACCGTCTGCCACTCTTCTTAACATTATGATTGACTTGTTTATGGCAGACGTCCGCAATCTCCCCTATAGCCCGATTACCCAGTCCATCCATCCATCACAATAACCTGGTTTTATTTCTTTCATTTTTCTTTGCAATAGTCTCTATACCTGGTGGATACCATCTTTGGATGTATCATATTGTGCACCCGAGGATAATACCCGCTATGTGTAGCTATCGCCTTTAGATTAACTTCTTAAAGGGCCTCTGTGCTGTTGGCTTCGGCCCCACGCAAGCCTTCCAAAGGACCGGGTCACTTTATGGCCCGAGATCATGGTATACGAGAGACATAATAAAAATAATATTTTTTATTTATTCTTTCGATTGTCATGATAAACATATGCGGTGTTTTTTTCACATTGGAGACGGTTCGACTCCCAGACGTAGCAAAATTTTTTTTAGAAAATCTTTGAATGTAATATTACTAAGTTTTAAAAATAAAATAAAGTCTCCTGCCAGAAAAATATCCTATCTACAATATTTAAGGTACCTTCCCTCCATGTGGTATAGCTGTGAGACGCCCTGTATATTATATACTACACCACGCTGAAACTCTTACCTAGTTACTTAAACTAAGCAATAAATTACTGAAATGAAGTAAATTAAAGTTAATCATAAGTTAAGGGCCATAATACTCAGGCTGGTAATAAAATTTATTACTATTAGGTTAATACGGGCTCGTAAAATGTAGACTGCACTATAGTAATTTATCTCATCTACAAAGAAAAGTGTAGTTTGTTTGTTCATAACGGAGTAAAAAGTAGCAGGTGTAGGAAGTAGGAACACGAAAGTAGTAGGAGTAGTGGCGCGGCAGGGGATGGTTCTTAGTTGTTTAGGTTCGATTCCTGCCTTGGAAAAATTTATGATCTGCAAATATTTGCTCCAGGTATTCCGACTATTTTCATCCTCCTTTATTTCTAGCTATCATCTCACGTTTTCAGATTTCAATAAATACAAAAAAAATACAAATACAAAAAGATCACAAATAATAACACCTTAACTTAATATATGTACAATTTTTACATTTTAGAGTTGATTGGTTGAGGTGTTGCAGTTATCAGTGACCCCCGCACTAGGCTAGGCCTGTTTCGGATTAATAACTTTATTTCTTTAGGTTTATAAAATCAGCACTTAGACAAGTCAAATTTTATATAATTATAATCAATCACTACGTTAACAGCTTATAATAGTCCACTGTTGGACATAGGCCACCACTAACAATCGCCATAATGGCTTTTACAATTGCGGCCATTATCCCCACGCTGAGCATACGGGTTAGGGATCGCAGTGCCTTTATTCTAGTAGAATCCCTTCGACATGTATAAAGGTGGCCTCCACGAACAAAGTCGTGAACAAAAGCTAGTATTCCATACATTTACAACACCACATAATCTCTCTCTTCCGTGTTCGAAGGCTATTTACTAGAAACCTCTGATTATGTGAGTGGATATCGTTAATTCAAGGGAGTGACGCTTATGAGCTTTATTGAAGTGATAATAATGCTTAGGTTTTATGGAAAAAGTTTCTATAGGGCAGGGTTTTGTAGGAGCTTGTTTACAACCATTTTTACTGTCCTGACGTTCGCGGTCAAAGAATCGACTATTTCAAATCAGCCCGTGAATTATTTAAGAGCCGACTAAGTGCCTTTTTTTACATGTCCCGGCTATCCGGGTATCCGGTGCTGGATACCCGGCCGGGACATGTGACATCATCATCAGCCTTTAGCAGTCCACTGCTGAACATAGGCCTCCCCCAATGAGCGCCATAGCGCCCTGTCTTCAGCTTGCCGCATTCAGCATCTACCTGCAGTCTTTCGCAGGTCGTCATCCCACCTGGTCGGAGGGCGTCCTACACTACGTTTACCGAGTCGTGGTCTCCACTCAAGAATACGTTTGTGAACATGTGACATGTGAGGTGGTAAATTATATGCAAGTTACGCTGGTACGTGTGAAAGATAACGTACATGCCCCTACACTTGGCCGCCGGGTATCCGGCACCAGTTTGCTGGCAACCGGGCCGTGTGAAAGGCACTAAGGGAACCCAGAGGCAGGGCAACAGTTTCTTTCTGAGTAATATTCAATACCTGTGTGGCGAATATGGCGATATCACGAAAATAAATTAAAATATTATAGATCGCGTTGCTCGGTCCCCCTGTAGTTGATTCTGCTTACTAAAAATATCTTTATCATATATAAATATCAGTTTGTCCAAAACGTCCTAAAAGCTGGTAAGATCGTCACATGATTTTTAAAACACGTATTTTAATGTATTGCCTTACGTAATGAAAAATTATTTACTTTGGGGAAACCTGGGATATTTAAAATTTTAAATAATTCCCAAAATATTGAATTTTTGTCAAATATTTTCCTAAAACCTCCCAAACGAAAGGTTTAGTACCTTTTGTAGAACGATCTTCATCGTGATAAAGTACGTTATATATATTAAATTTTCGTCAAATTACCACAAAATGTCTTCTCTCGGGATCCCCAATTATATTCTACGTGGACAAATGACAAACCCTATGGTGATTCAGGTATCCTATATGAGGATTATTACTTTTAATTAGGGTTGTATCATTTAAAACTGATAATACTCAGGGTTATTATTTGCTGGGTCATTGAGCTGAGCGTCCACTGCAGTAAACGCTAGGCTTTGTTCCGTTCACATTTTGGCTATAGCTGAACGCGCTTCATCACGATAGTATCAAAATGTAAAACTTTGAAACTATCATGGTTATTAACACTGAAGTTATTTAAAACGGGATAATTACCATGCAGTGCCTTCAGTTATTCCGTGATCATGGCGCATGAAACTGTGTCGAAATATTGGAAAACTCAAAAATCAAATCATGGTAAATATCCCGTTTTATATGACTTTAGTATCGAAATATTTCAAGTAAAATAATTATTGAACCAATTTAATTGTAATTTATTTTATGCTGTATAATAACATACTTTGTATAATTGACCTAAGGCGAATAATGAACGGAGATAGATAGATAGATAAATAAATAAAATAAATATTGCTGGACAATTCACACAGCATTATCTAGCTCCATGGTAAGCAGAGCTTGTGTTATGGGTACTAGATAACTGATATACTTAATACAATACATTACATAGATAGATATTTTTTATTATATATAGAAAACAACCAGAACACCCGGAACAAATATCTGCAGATCGTACACTAGGTACATAGATAGATAACACTTTATTACACCACACAAAACAGAAAACAATACAGAGATAAAAACTTAGAATAAAGGTATAAAGGGCGGCCTTATCGCTGAGAGCAATCTCTTCCAGGCAATTTTGGGATGGAGTGGACATGAACGAACAATATAGACGGTGGCACTTTAATAAATAATTGGTAACAAAAGAAAACAAATACACTAAATACCTACATTACAAACATTATAATAAACTTACATAGACTATCAATATTTCATATGGATAAATAATGCTGATGCAGCAGTTTTTTGAACGTAGGTCAATTATACTAATTTCAGCAGGGTTTAATAATAAATTTAGTTAGATTATCTTCATATTAAGCTAGAAATTCGTTAAACACTTTTGAGAATTCAACCAAGTCTTAAAACACTTATTACAAATAATCAATGGTTTCATTAATCATCTGTAACAGTTCTTCTGCTTTGTACTGTACTGTATACACTGTTAGAAATGTAAGCAGCAATAATCCTTTAGTAGTCGGAGGAAATTGTTCACTTTGAAATTAATTAAACGTCGCAGACAAGACACAGTTTCGGATTTCTCACTACCCTTTCATGCATTTGTATCTAACGTACATGATATTTGGATCTTTGAGTAATTAACAACAGATATGTGAGCTTAATAGCTTCATTGAATATAATTTGGCCTGTATTAAAAAACTATAAAACGACTTTCAATAAATTTCTATCCGGCCCTGGTGGGGGCACAGAGAGGGGCCTCGAGGCTTGGCCTCATTACCCCGGCATCAACTCTAGGGGTGACGACCCCTCGGCACTTGGGTTAGTGGGAATTTCTTTTTTTTCCCCCTTCTCATCTCTGTTTTTTTGGTTGCATTTGTTTTTTTTTTTTTCTAATAAACCCAAGGACTCTATGGTGGTTCCGCAGGGATCAGGTCCCGCGGAAGGGGTCGCCGTGGGTGGTCGTCTAAAAAAGTCCATTTTCTCTACATAGGAATTTAAAACGACTTAAAATTCCTATGTAGGGAAAATGGATTTGAAGGAACATTTCAATAGTGCGATCTTTTTTAGCAAGTGGCGACATCTAGTTAAACTTTGAGTCTTATTTCCTGCCTGTTCTGATATCCTGCAAGATGAGAAGACGTTAGGGTACACACGTGGCATCCCAAACGAAAGGCCTGATACATTCCAAGAAATCAGTGTAATACCGTCAGGCTTTTTAACATCCTCTCGCATAAAGCCACGTGATCCGAGAGTAACTGCCACGCTCATCATCATCATCGTCTGCCTATAGTAGTCCACTGCTGGACATAGGCCTCCTTTTATGTGCCTGCAGTCCTTCGCAGGTCGTCATCCCACCTAGCCGGAGGGCGTCCAACACTACGTTTGTCAGTTCTTCGCGAGATATGGCCGGCCCGCTGCCACTTCAGCTTGCTAATTCTTAGAGCTATGTCAATAACTTTGGTTCTCCGTCGGATGTATTCATTACGAATCTGCCACACTGACGCTGGTAAAAGCCCGACGGATAATTATGATGCTATTTTAGTAAATAACATTATCTCTTATTTCACCCAGTAATAACTTCTTTTCTTACCTACTGTATAAATTTTACAGTGCGTCCTATGTTGTGGGCTGGCAAGTGTCCAAGATTGCCGCTTTGAGTCGGTCAGTACACGGTCTAAGTGAAAACAATGTGAGAACTAGAACTTGATGCATCGGTATAGCAAAATACTTGTTCGTTTTAAAAACAAAAGGCAATAAACGGGTTGGGAAGTCGTGATTGGGTTTTGCTTGATAACTTTTGTTTCTGTTAGACAATATTAACTAACGCATTTAACGGTGTTTGTAGTGGAAACTATTGTTAATTAACTAGTGTTAATTTTATAAGGGTACAACATGTTATTCTGTAAAATGTTGGCTGTCGATGACAGCGTTTGAACGTTTTGTATGATTAAGATTTAAGGACTGTGGATTTTATTTCTTAAATAAATAAAGGAAACTAAAAGCACGTTCACAGCTAAAGTTTCCCACTAATAGGGTTTTACCATAATAATCATGTTTGGCAGTCGGATGCTTCTAAAAAAACTTCAAGCAATAAAAATTACGCGTGTCCAACTGGTTTCTTGGTTGTAAGAAATTTCTTTAAGCATTTCCATTTCGTTTACTATTTTCAAAACCTGCCACAAGTACTTACCTATGGCAGGAACCTAATTACTTGCAAACCAACGGTAAGATTTTCCCAGGAAAAGGCATACTTTGCTGCTGCTGTAGGTAAAAAAGAAACTGCAAGTTAATTTTATATTCTAAGAGCTGGTATTTCTATTACCTAAGGTTTCCTGAAACTCGAGAGTTATGTAAAAATAATTTAAAAGAATCATCAAGAATGTTGTAAGCAGAAATACATTTTAAAACTATTTCTATTCAGTCCGCAATCAAGTAAAGTGTACTACAGGAAATACACTTTGCAGTTTGTGGTATACATTTTCAATTTGTTGAAGTGAGAGAGGGCGCCACTGGACAGCTTTGTGTTGAGTTCTGTTTCAAACGCATTGCGTGGGTTAGTCGGTATTGAAATTATGTGCATTTGCGATATTAGAATGTTTTCTCTTTAAATCGATATATAGATAAAATACTGTGAACGATTATTTATTTTATTATTCATTATAGAGGCGAGCAGATTTTTATTTTCCTATGTATTCTCTGTTTACGCGCAATTTGTTATATCTTTCTTATTGAAATACACTACTCAACAAAGTCTAGGGAACAAGCAATAATACTTCAACTTTTTTGTGAAAACTCGTAAAAAAGTACTGGTCACTAAAATTTATAAATTAAGGCTGGAAGAGGAATAAATCATTTGTTCGTAATTAAAAAAAAATTAAAACAAAAGTGCGAAAGCTTTTTCAAAATAAGAAGGAAAAACCGAACTTGGTCGCAGAGTAAGGGGTCTGCTAGCATAAAGTTGTTGTGATTTTTGTCATGTATCGATTTTTTTTTGTGAAAAACCATTACTGCTAACTTTTTCGATATTTTTGAAACTCTAAGCGTTATGTCACGTCGTCATTTAACGCGGGAAGAGATGCTTAGGGCTGTGGGTATGTTGGAAGCTAGACGCAGTCAACGCGATATCGCGGCCGCTGTTCACATCCAAGCGTAATTTGCCGATTATGGGCACGCTACAGGGCTACAGGAGATGTAGCCGAACGTCACCGAGGAAGATACAGGGTCACTACCCAGAGACAAGATCGATTTCTGCAAAATGCTGCAAGAAGGCAGCCCCAGATTACAGCTCGCCAGTTGGTAGGAAGACTCCAGTCCCAGCACCAAGTGGTTATCAGTGACCAAACTGCCAGGAGAAGATTACATGAAGTCAATCTCCGCGCTCGCAGACCATTAAGAGTTCCAGCTTTGCGACGTGGAAATCGAGGGCGTCGTTTATTGTGGGCTAATGCACATTTGCGATGGACCGACAATCAGTGGGCACGTGTTCTCTTTTCCGATGAGTCTCGCTTCGGATTTCATCCTGATTCAAGGAGAGTGCGTGTTTGGCGTGTTCCTGGTCGCCAAAGTAGACTCCGAAATCCTCAGGAAGTTCATCCTTATCAAGGCGGAACGATCATGGTGTGGGCTGGAATTCGCCTGGGTGGGAGAACTGATCTCGTTCGCATACGAGGCAATTTGAACGCAGAGCAATACATTGAACAGGTAGTGCATCCTATGGTCATCCCCCACCACCAGCAGTTTGGCCAAGATTTCGTGTTCATGCAGGATAATGCACGCCCACACACCGCAAGACAGGTGATGAATGTGTTCAGCGAGCACAATATCACGGTATTAGAGTGGCCTGCTCAGTCCGCCGATCTCAATCCAATTGAGCATGCATGGGATTTACTCGGAAGAAGAGCTTTCAGTGATTTTCCTCAAAATTTGAACACGGGAGAAGAACTTTTTTCGCATCTCTCCAGAATATGGAGCCTTATTCCACAGGCGACAATTGATAACTTGATACTCAGCATGCCACGCCGATGTAGAGCCGTGGCTAATGCCCTGGGAGGTCCAACGGATTATTAAACAGCTGCAAATAATGTTTTTTCATTTAATTTCCACGTAAGCGTCATATGTTTTTGTAATTTGAAGAATTATTTTTTTTTGGTTTAGGCACTATTTCAGTTTTTTTTATTAAACCTTAATTTTTTACATGAACGCTTTTTATTTAATTGCATAACTGAAATCAAAAATAAATTTCGCTTCTTTTGATGTATAACATCTGGGACAAAAAAAAGTTGAATTAAAAGTATACACTAAAATATCCTTGTTCCCTAGACTTTGTTGAGTAGTGTATCATATTTATTTAGTATCGTGTTTTGACAAGACATAAACTCATTAATTAATTCATGTAGATTCGTGATTAATTGATTATTAACACGCGATTAACGCGTGTTAAGGCGCATTTTAACGCGTTGTCAGCTATATTATGCTAATTTTAGCACGAATAACGCGTGTTAAGGTGAATTTTAACGACGACATTTTAATGACGACCGAGATGTGGCGCGGTGGGCGAAGGTCCGCCTGCGACGCAGGAGGTTCCGGGTTCGATTCCCGCCTCGGAGCAATTGTGTGTACGATCTGCTGATATTTGTTCCGGGTCGTTTTCTATGTATAATAAAAAATATATATTTATGTAATATATTGTATTATGTATATCAGTTATCTAGTACCCATAAAACAAGCACTGCTTACCATGTTAAATAATGCTGTGTGAATTGTCCAGCATTATTTATTTATTATTATTTATTTTAACGCGTTGTCAGCGTTATTACGCTGATTATAACGCGAATAACGCGTGTTAAGGCGCATTTTAACGCGAATGACGCTTTTCACGCGTTATTCGCGCTACAATCAGCGTAATAACGCTGACAACGCGCGATACGTTACGTTTTAAATTGCGTGGTAGCCCCACTGAACTGAAGTAATGAGGCGTTATTTATAAGAAGCCTCAGTTTGTAACAAAGATGTCCGTTGAAACAGTTTGGTCAAAAACCTAAAAGAAGTAAACAAAACGCCGACCTGTTTAAGCTTCTCTTTGAATATTCATAACCAAAGGCCTGGGCACAGTAACAGATGGACGGACTGACGAATAAGTCTACATTTTTGTTTTGTAATATAATAAATTTCCGGAGGGGCTCAGTAAATTTAATTCTCTGGGCACTTCATATTTTCCTGTCGTCGTTCAGGTTATCAATAAAACTTGGGTGTCCCGTTTGATGTTCTTGCTGAGGTGGGTTAATTGGGAAGTGGTCCACGTGGGAAGTAAGTAGTCTTCGGCCTTCCTACATAAAAAAAAACATCTTAAGAATTATCCAGAGGTTGTCCATTTTAAATCTTACTAAAATGCATCAATATGACCAAGATAAGAAGCGACCTGCCTTTTATTATTGAGACTTCTACTTTACACTCAACATCATCATCAACATAAGTTAGTCCACTGCTGGACTGGACATAGGCCTCCCCCAATGAGCGCCACAGCGCCCTGTCTTCAGCTTCACGCATCCAGCATCTACCTGCATTCTTTCGCAGGTCGTCATCCCACCTGGTCGTAGGTCGTCCTACACTACGTTTACCGAGTCGTGGTCTCCACCCAAGAACAAGTTTGCCCCAGCGGCCGTCGGTTCTTCGTGAGATATGGCCGGCCCACTGCCACTTCAGCTTGCAATTCTTAGAGTTATGTCGATAACTTTACAGTACTACTATAACATTATGCTGGGAAAAAAGAGTGGCGGCCACGATGCAATGCAAAACGAAACTTGAGAGACATCCACTTGATGGACAGACGATATCGTAGCGGTCGCTGGGAGTCGATGGATGAAGGCGGCTCAGGACTGCTATTTGTTGCGTTGGGGGAAGCCTATGTCCACTGTCCGGTTGTGGACGTATATGGCTTGGTATGATGATAAAGATGATTGAGTTTAGTGAATTTTTATTCGATGAATTCTGCCCAAACTCGATCCCAATCGTGCCAAATTCCATAAATTCTCAAAATATTACTGAAATTGTTGATTTTATGTCCGTTGGTACCTATTAAACGGCTTGTTCTTGAAAATTCCGGAAACTAAGCTACTGTAAAACTAAATGCCGGCCTTTATAGCAAGGGTTCGTAAAACTTTTGCTGGTAAGATTTGTAAAAATGGCTTTGGAACGACTTCAATGCAACTGAAAAAAAACACACTTCAGACTAATAAATTGAATGCAAAAGGTTAGATGTTTAGATGGGTGGGTAGATAGATAGGTATTTGTTTCTGCTTAATGCCAAAACTACTGAACGGATCGGATTGGAATTTTGCATACAGGTAAGCCTAAACCTGTAATAAAACATTATGTACTTTTTATCCCATAATGGAAACTTGACTTTGTGTATAGTAGAAAAGTGGGTGCGCGTTCAAGTCTTTTGTATGCTACGTCGGTCTATCGTAGCATCGTAGCACGTGCTACGAAGTTCTACGTTGAAATTTCTAGATATTAATAAATAAATAATAATAAATAATACCGGACACAGAATAAGCGTAAGTATGAGCTTTTTTATGGGTACTAGATGACTGATATACATAATACAATACATTACATAGATAGGTACTCGTATATTTTTTTACTATATATACAGAAAACGACCAGAACACCCACACAAATAACTGCAGAACGTACAAACATTTGTCCCGGGGAATCGAACCTCCTGTGGACCTTCGCCCACCGCGTCAGAGAGGTCGTCGGTCGGAGGTCGAGGTTGTATTACTAGCAGTTTCAGTCATTTGACAAAAAATTACCATCTCGTGACGTCTTTAGTATGCTACGCCAGTCCGTCGTAGCATCATAGCACATTCTACGAATTTCTTGCTATTACTAGCAGTTGCAGTGATTTCACAAAAAACTACCATCTCGTGACTTTTTTTGTATGCTACGCCAGTCCGTCGTAGCATCGTAGCACATTCTACGAATTTCTTACTATTACTAGCAGTTGCAGTCATTTGACAAAAAAATACCATCTCGTGACTTCTTTATTATGCTACGCCAGTCCGTCGTAGCATCATAGCACATTCTACGAATTTCTTGCTATTACTAGCAGTTGCAGTCATTTGAAAAAAATACCATCTCGAGACTTTTTTTGTATGCTACGCTAGTCCGTCGTAGCATCATAGCACATTCTACGAATTTCTTCCTATTACATGTAGTTGCTAGTCATTCGACCAAAATGACCATCTCGTGACTCTGTAGCTGATTTCTCTACTCTTTTGTCTTATCCAGTTTTTCTCGACATTCGTTTAAAGCGGCGGCGGTTCTGTTGGTGCATTGCCATCTTCTGGTAATGGGTTTTGCGGTGGAACCCTAGTCGGGGCGTTTTTTGTTCGGATTGCGGAATGCTAAACTAAAGCATGTTGGCGGTTATTTTTATTAATGTGGAATTGGTTTACCATTCTAAAATGAGGGCTTTTTTACGGCTTCAAATATTATAAATACTAGATTTAGTTAGTATTAAGACCCTTTATTTTTATTATTTTCTTTGTATTTGATGGTGCAATAAAGCGATATTGTATTGTGTTGTATTGTAAATAAAGTATAATATTCTTATATTATTATGACTTCGAGTAGTTACACTTTTCACTTATAGTTAATACTAGCAGCGCCCCGCGACTTCGCCTGCGTTAAATTTCTGTGCAATTCTACCATATTTTCTTACCGTTTAAACCTTCCCTGGACTACGACAAATATTTCAAAACTAAATTCGCCCAGCCGTTCTCGAGTTTTAGCGAGACTAACGAACAGCAATAGATTTTTATATTTAAAGATATTTACTAGGTTAGATATTGTTATGAAAACGGATGTGTTACATCAGATGAAACTTGGTAAATCCATTGACTATGATTATAAATAAATAAATAATGCTGGACAATTCACACAGCATCATCTAGCCCCAAGCTAAGCAGAGCTTGTGTTATGGGTACTAGATTTCTGATTTACATAATACAATACATTACATAGATAGATATTTTTTTATTATACATAGATAACGACCAGAACACTCGGAACAAATATCTGCAGATCGTACACACAATTGTTCCGAGGCGGGAATCGAACCCGCAACCTCCTGCGTCGCAGGCGGACCTACTCTCATTCAATAATTACAAATATTGATTATGATGTAATTATTGAATGAGATTGAATTTTTTATCGCTCATTACATCCGATTCTGTAGGTACATTATTTCATATATTTTCCAACCAGAAATATACAACGATATAGGTTCACGAAAAGCTAAGACAAAAAGGTTTTTCTTTCCCTATATGAAAGCAAGATGTGATGAAATGAAATTTAAAGGCAGGCGACGCACGCAAATGCAGTCTGTCGTGGATACGTGATGCAATCTATGTGCATACGCTGATGCAATTGATTTGAAACTCGCTTTCAAATGAGGCGATCAATATGTTCCATCCGGATACTGGGTGAATACAGAGGCTGCATTTTAGAATCAAAAGATATTTATTTATAACAACAATACAAACAGTTAAAAACAAGTAATATTTAAAGGATTTTCATTATTCTAATTATTTCAACTGACGTCACCGAATTTAACGTCACATAACCTATAACCACCATATGGGTTAAGAATTACAGAATTATATAACACTACTTACTGCGCCCCGCGGTTTCACCCGCGTGGTGATAGATATTTTAGATAATATACAATATATCTTAATAAACTGTAGCCTATGTGTTATTCTGATGCATAAGCTATATTATTGTAAAGTTTCATTAAAATCCATTCAGTAGTTTTTATGTGAAAGAGTAACAAACATCCATCCATACTTACAAACTTTCGCGTTTATAATATTAAGTAGGATAAAGGATGTCACTTGGGTATTTAAAATGGAAACATACCTGCTCCTTTTTGTATTGAGCGAGTCTAAACAGTATTTTCAGATCTGAAAAGTTGAGTTCAATATCGTCCACTTCCATCCATGATAGGACCTTCGCAAAGTTTGTCTTTGTCAGCCTGCCCGAGCTCTCGCTGTGAGAAGCTCAATATTTCTCGCCAGTCTGTCTCAACCATTATGATAGAAGATGGATAACTTATGTATTAGGTATTGTAGTCAGTTTTCGCAAATAATCTGAAGAACAACACAACCAAAACAAATAATTATCGAGTCTACAGATACAAAATCAAAGGAAAATGCTCTTCAGCCGCAACCGTTGCCTGTCAAAATCGCACCCTTTTGTTTAGACAAAGATGTTACATTCGGCTCAATCGGAAAATCTCAGCAAAATCTTAGCACCATTCTACATCCATCTTCTCTCAGATCAGTACAATAAAATGTAAATGATGATCCCAGTCCGTATTTATAGCTGCGCACGAAACATCCATCCAACAGTTGGCAGTAAATCCAAAGCACTACGTCGTATAGATAGAGCTCTGAATAATTAAATGGAGACGTGTGGAAAATGCCAAAGCCCTTTCCGGGTCACATTTGGCTCCCTACAGTTACTTATGTCCCTTGTCAGTGCCAGACAACTTTTGATATGCAATTCCCTATTCCTTGTAGGTTTATTATAACACAAGCTCTGCTTACCATGGGGCTAGATAATGCTGTGTGAATTGTCCAGCATTATGTATATGTACCACCACAGAGTGGAGCCCACCCAACGCTAAGAGGCGACGTGGAAGGCCCAGGATGAGATGGCGCGACGAGCTTGAGGTATATCTTCCATCATGGCCTGTTGCAGCGTTGGATCGCGAGGAGTGGAAGGAGAAAAGGGAGGCCTTTGCCCAGCAGTGGGACAGTAATGGCTTAAAATAAATAATATATAATATGTATGTATTTATTTATTATAGTTTACCAGCTGCGTCTCGCAGCTTCGCTCGCTTCTAAATCTGTGTCAAGTTATTGTACTTTTTTCACCTTGGTAGGTTAAGGGTGAGCAGAAATGGAACCAACAATTTTCATTTCTATGTCAGTATTTAGGTCAGATATTTTACGGGTATTCATTAAGAGTTCGTACGCAATGCAGTGGATTCTTTGTAGTATGAATTTTGATAATACTGCTACGAAACTGAAGGCAGATTTTACTGCCGCGAGTTTTAATCCTACAGTGTTTTGTTAACTTATCAATGGCCCACGACTTATGCAAGTAACACAAATCACTAAAACCTTGCCTCTTTCACCAATACTTAAGTGGCTTAACATAAACACTCCCGTATGGGATATGTTTGGCTTTATTGCTTAATTTTACGGCCGAAGCGTTTCTGTAATGATGTGCCGCACTTTGGAGACAGTTTTTGTTTATCCTGTGTCCCTGAGACAACATGATTTTATTTAAATAAATTGTGCATTTGGTATGCTCGGAGTATCTCTGAAGGATAGGATTCGCAACGAATACATCCGACAGAGAACTAAATTTATCGACATAGCTCTGAGAATTAGCAAGCTGAAGTGGCAGTGGGCCGGCCATATCTCGCGAAGAACCGACGGCCGCTGGGGCAAACGTGTTCTTGAGTGGAGACCACGACTCGGTAAACGTAGTGTAGGACGCCCTCCGACCAGGTGGGATGACGACCTGCGAAAGACTGCAGGTAGATGCTGGATGCGTCAAGCCGAAGACAGGGCGCTATGGCGCTCATTGGGGGAGGCCTATGTCCAGCAATGGACTAATATAGGCTGATGATGATGATGATGTGCATTTGGTATTTTTAAACTTAGTGGTAAACAAGTTAGATTTTTGATAAATAAATCATGCTGGACAATCCACACAACATTATCTAGCTCCAAGCTAAGCAGAGCTCGTATTATGAGTACTAGATAATTGATAAACATAATACAAAACATTATATAGATAAGTATTTAATTATACATAGAAAACGACAAGAACACACGCAACAAATATCTATAACATATATCGTACAAAAATTTGCGGGAATCGAACACGGTCGCCATGTTATCTACAAATAAAAATATTCGGTATATTCTAATGTACCTAAGTGAAATTTAATGCCTGAATTAAAATATACATGACAACTAACTTCCTTGCTTAAACTCTAGTCGGTGCAGATCAGTTTGCAATCGATAACTTCCTGTTTTTCTATGAAAACCAATAAAAACTTTGAAAAAACCACAATAAAAAGACCCAGAAATGATCTCCAAAGCAAACGATAAAACCCATAAATTCCAGAAGAGTTTTATGACAAAAATACGTTTCAGAGTTCCTTGGGTAATAAAGTGAGCGAACATTGAGCTTAGTATCTGGAACCCGTTATTATCTTTCAAAATATGGATTTTGCGCTCGTATAAAGTGGTGTTTAACGACTGCGAAGAGATTATAATGATGTGGCTATCAATTGCTGATATCTGTGCGACTTTAAAACAGATTGTTAAAATGAGAATGAATACTTGAAAACTGTGCAAATTTCAATCTGAGACTACATTTCGTAGAATTTTGCATTTGGCAACCTTTTAGCGCACGATTGGAATCAGGGTGTGCAAAATTATGAAACGAACTGAAATCGACATAGCTGTAAGAATTAGCAAGCTGAAGTGGCAGTGGGCCGGCCATATCTCGCGAAGAACCGACGGCCGCTGGGGCAAACATGTTCTTGAGTGGAGATCACGACTCGGTAAACGTAGCGTAGGACGCCCTACGACCAACTGGGATGACGACCTGGGAAATACTGCAGGTAGATGCTGAATGCGGCAAGCTGAAGACAGGGTGCTATGGCGCTCATTGGGGAAGGCCTATGTCCAGCTTTGGACTAACATAGGTTGATGATGATGATGATGAACTGAAATCAACTTTTTGGTTCTTAAACTATCCAAGCTGACGTCATAAATCCAAAACATCAGTAAGTATAGAAAAAATAATAGGGGGCGCTAATTGGTTCAGTTTTCTTATGTATTCATAGCGCTGCACAAAAAAAAAATACTAGATACATTTCCAAATATATTTCTAAGCCTTAGCGCGATTGTCATTATTTTCCACGCTGACGTCACAAATCCAGGCTATCAGTATAGGAAAAATAAAAGGGAATCGCGCCAGCTTTCAAAAATGTATCGCTCATTGTTTAATGTTCTGTGTTTTTTAGTACTGCACAAAAATAAAGTCTCTAAATAAAGTTTGCGAACGAAATGAGCAAAGCCACAGCGCACTGGTAGGTAGGTACATACCTACCTGTTGTTATTGACCACTGCATAGTAATAGCCAATTACTGCGGGCCGGCTGTTCGTTACAGTTATCAACAATGCCTTAATTGGGATAATCCAGGTAAATTCAGTTTCATTTTGGACGCGATAAAATAAATTTTGAATGGCCGAGGGTAGTTTTCGGCATTACGAAAATTGAGAGATTAAGGCTCGAGCGCACGTTGCTTAAGGTGATTTTAAATGAACCGTTATAATTTAACCATCCTCATCATCATTACCAGACTATAGCAGTCCACTGCTGGATATAGGCCTCCCCCAATGAGCGCCGTAGCGCCCTGTCTTCAGCTTGCCGCATCCAGCATCTACCTATAGTCTTTCGCAGGTCGTCATCCCACCTGGTTGGAGGGCGTCCTACACTACGTTTACCGAGTCGTGGTCTCCACTCGAGAACACGTTTACCCCAGCGGCCGTCGGTTCTTCGCGAGATATGGCTGAGACAGCTTGCTAATTCTTAGAGCTATGTCTATAACTTTGATTCTCTATCGGATGTATTCGTTACGAATCCTATCCTTCAGAGAAACTCCGAGCATAGCTCTTTCCATAGCTCGCTGAGCGATTTTGAACTGGTGGAACAGCCCTACCGTGAGTGTCCACGTCTCAGCTCCGTAGGTCATAACGGGTAGGACGCATAATAATTTAACCATTCACGGGTATTTCACCTTTATCAGCGTTAATCCAAGAATAGATGATGATAATGATTCGTCGTTAATGGCAACTGTGTCTGGTTGAACACTTTTCTGCCATTGTCAAGTAAGAAAATAATTCTAAAATCAATTAGTTATTAAATTAAGATGATTGTTTGATATTTTCACCAGAGCCTTGTTCGTTATCTAGCAGAGTGTACTACATGCAGGTTAGGTTGGCTTAGGAGACGAGATGTCGGAGTCCTTATACATTCTTACCCATGAATAGTTAAATTCATAGAGGAAAAACACGCTACTGTCACATCAGAGGGACAGTATCATTCGACAATTTTCTTTTTGATTTTGTAAACAAAAACGAATCTATGTGTGAGTTGACCTGCATGTAACTTCAGTGCACACAAGTGCACGTTTACGAATAGGAAATTGAGACTAATTCGTCTATAGTTTTCTTCTTTTGTGTCTACTATTATTCTAAGCCTTCTTCTTCTATGTTTAAAATATAATAGGAAAGCCTAGAATCACGCACCTTTATCATCACTACGGCCGCACCTGTCGTAGTTGTTAATTTAGTACAGGATGGGAAATATTTAAAAACTACGGCCCATATAAAATATATACCTGTTATATATTGTATAATGTATATCAGTCATCTAGTACCTATAACACAAGCTTTTGGGTCTAGATTCTGTGTGAATTTTTCAGCATTATTTATTTATTTTATAACGATTTTTATATAATTGAAGGTCAACACTAAGTTATTATACCTTTGTGGAACTGCGAAATCGGTAGTCAAAATCGTGTGACTACCTTCTGTGACAGCCATTTGGGTTTTACGACTTCTATAAGTTAAAACATAAAGTGGTTACCGCAATCCGCATCCGCATTCAAGTTTTGCGGAAAAGGAAGTCACGGTGCAGTTGTCTTTGTGAGCCGGAATTTTAAAATATACCTAAACCTACCTAGCTAATACTTATATTAATAACTTGTATAGGCTCCCTCGATACAGGCCTAGCCTAGTGAGGGTGCCAGCAGAAATTACATAACATTGTAGATAGGTACATCTCGGCAATAACACAATGTATTACACTAAATTTCAAGTACAGGTACCTTAGTAACCTATTATATCTAACCTCTTATAACTTCTCACCATGTATGTAAGTGCTAATTATAAGATTGAAGTGTATTTACTTATTAGTTTTGCTGTAATAAATGATTTTTATCTTTATCTTTTATCTTTAATTACCTTTGTGTTTATTTTATTACCTGTGTACAAATAAATGTGTCTTTCTATTCAACCTTAATCAAATCATCCAGATGTGACCATTTAGGCTCAAGCGTCTACCCAAGTGAGGGATGAGATTTCGGAAAGAAGTCATTTCGTCACACAACATTATTTAGCGCCAAGCTAAGCAGAGTTTCGTAGGCCTGATCGTGACGTCACCTGTACGGGCTCTAACGAAAGACCAGCGCTGGCTAAGTCTCTTACGGAGCTTAGCCAGCATTATGCTGTGTTAGAGCTTTTTTATAACAACTCTCTCTTTTGTTAATTTATGTTGTTATAAATAAATTTCATTCTATTCTAATTAATTCTCAACCTACACGTTTTCCATTTGTGCTCGTTCTGCTCGCTCTCAGGTTTTGGCTGAAAATCAGTGTTTTTGCTTTTAGCAAAAAAATATCGCTGAGCCATGGCCTATTTGTTGTACTGCGGCACACACATGTTTACCTACAGTAAGTACTTTAGTAGCCATTTTAATCGCTCGTTTTATTAATTGTTTTATGGTAATTTAGTTTAATATTGTATCTTTCTCTATGTTTATTGTATGTGTGTGTTATTAGTACCAAATAAACGTTTCATCTATCTATTCTAATTGTACATCCAATTCTGAAAATGCTTCCCAAGCAAGGAGGTTTATCCATTATCAGTGTTGCAAACCAATAATGGTGCATAAGCTTCGTTATTTTTCCGCAAGTCACCACCGCATCCGCCTCCGTATGCCGGAGCCTTAAGAGGGGTCGTAAGTTTAAATTAGGTACGGTGTGGGAATTATTCAAATAAACTTTCATTTTGTTCTGGGTTTTAAGTGGATTGTCGGCGTTCAGCTTTTATGTTTCCTACAAGGGTTGGAAGGCATGGCCTATCATTAGAGTTTGTTTGAAGTGAAATGAGGAAATTTATCGGCTCAAAAGTCGAGTTGCCTGGTAAATTCAGTCGGTTTTTCTTTTTACTGTACAAAAACAAACCGTTTACTCCTGAACTGAAGAAAGTGGTTGAATTAAAATCAGAGCTTTGCTTTGAATTGAAAAGCATGAAAAATAATTTTGACACGCATTGTTTAAATGTGTATAGTACCTATCTTATTTAGGATACGTTTGTAGGACACTAGCTGCGTCCCGCGGTTTCACCCGTGTGGTGATAGATATTTTGGATAGTATTATATACTATAAATAATAATAATAATAAATAATGCTGGACAATTCACACAGCATTATCTAGCCCCATGGTAAGCAGAGCTTGTGTTATGGGAACTAGATAACTGATATACATAATACAATACATTACATAGATAGATATTTTTTATTATACATAGAAAACGACTAGAACACCCGGAACAAATATCTGCAGATCGTACACACAATTGTTCCGAGGCGGGAATCGAACCCGCAACCTTCTGCGTCGCAGGCGGACCTTCGCCCACCGCGCCTATATCTTTATGAATCGTAGCCTATGTGTTATTCTGATATGTAAGCTATATTATTGTGAAGTTTCATTAAAACCCATTCAGTATTTTTTACATGAAAGAGTAACAAACATCACATTCTTACTAACTTTGACGTTTATAATATTAGTAGGATCACTACATAGTACAAAAGAAAGTCGCTTGGTGCTGTCTGTCTGTCCCTATGTATGCTTAGATCTTTAAAACAACGCAACGATTTTGATACAGTTTTTTTAATAGATAGAGTGATTCAAGAGGAAGGTTTATACTACACATAGATTTCTACACGGGCGAAGCCGCGGGGCGCAGATAGTTTTGAATTCAAGACATTACAAAATCCGGTCCTCAACCTATTTCTCTAATTTTCGATATACGGCTTTATTACGCTTTCTTTTTCACATATTTTTTTCACCAGCACGCTCGTAGACCGTTTTCATTGACCCAAATTGAGACTTCGACTTGGTATCTAAGGAACGGCTATAACCTTTGAAGTTGTCACTACAAACGCTTGAAATAAACGTCCTTCGAGAAAGTTTCTCTTGAGGAATTAATATACCTATGAAAAATTTAGTGAACACGGAATTAGAGCGGTCAACAGTGGAAAAGGGACAGAGTTTTTTCTCATCACACGTGTTCATAATGCTTACAATACGAAGGTCGAATCGTGACATCGGCCGGGTGATTATGTAACTCGCGACCGGTTTGCGACAGGCGTAAATTAAGCAATCAGTGCTGTCAAACGCCAATTTTGACGTTGTAGCTGGTGTCAAACTATTACAAAATTGACGTTTGACAGCACTGATTGCTTAATTTACGCCTGTCGCTAACCTGTCGCGAGTTACATAATCACCCGGCGGTACGTATTTTGATTTTCAGTATAATGATAAATCCGAACCGTACTAACTGCTCAGAGTTAAATAAAAATAAATAATGCTGGACAATTCACACAGCATTATCTAGCCCCATGGTAAGCAGAGCTTGTGTTATGGGTACTAGATAACTGATATACATAATACAATACATTACATAGATAGTTTTTTTTTAAATTATACATAGATAACAACCAGAACACCCGAAACAAATATCTGCAGATCGTACACGCAATTGTTCCGAGGCGGGAATCGAACCCGCAACCTCCTGCGTCGCAGGCGGTCCTTCGCCCACCGCGCCACATCGGTCGTCAAGTTAGTTGTATTTATCAGTATAAATCCAATCACAGTCAAACTTTGTTTTTAATGAAGAACGTTTGACGTAACCGCAAGATTATTAATTAGATTATTAATCTTGCGAGATTAATAACGTAAGTAGTTGTTATTCTAAGTTCTTATCAATTAACAATAAGCTGTAGTTGAAATTTATGCTTAGAATTGGCTGCCATCCCAACCTTCATGCCCAGCAAAGGGATGATGGTATTACCCCTTCATAATAAGAGTCAATATGACTATCAAAGGAGTCAGGAGACCTGCATAAGTCCTGAAGTGGACTGGTAAGTAAAAGTCTTCGCTTTGTCTCTCTCTCTCTCTCAATAAGGTTTGCTGGAAGATAACTCTATTTAGGGTTAAGTTCGCCTTTGTATTAATTTTCTAGAATAAGTTTTGTGTGTTTTTTTTATCTTTATTTATTGATGGAGTTTTGTCACAAAGTGACTATATCACTCCCATATGAGATCAATTCTTTATAATATAAACATGGCAAAATATATAAAAGAAACAACAATAACGTTTGCCACATGACATTGCATGGCCACCTCCATAAGGAATGTAAGTTTTGTGTTACGTTTTAAGTGCAAGAAGTATAAATAAATCAGTGATATTTCAAATAAACATTATGTGTCTGTTATATCATATATGATAAATTGTGGTATGCTTTTAAAGCTTATAGAACTTAACGAAATCAATTGTAACATGTGTACCTACGGTGGAAATAAATACACAATAGACAAAAATATCACCTGCAATATGAGGACCAGCTTAACATATTGCAATATGAAACCACCTTCAAGGAGCTAGCTTATTTTCCCGTTACCAATAGCTTTACCTTGCAACTTTCTAAGAAGTATGTCCACTAAGCTACGAATATTAACTGCTAGGTTATGCCAGGGTATTTAGGATTGTTGCAAATGTCAAAATCCATTTCCTCTGCTCCGGGAACATCAAACGGCATCGTTCTAAATATTGTAGTTTTGCGCTACATCGCTCGTTTTATTTTAATGCAGCTAAAGAGCAATAATGTTCCTTAAGTATTCATAAAGGCATTTGAGGCATCCCGTTCAATTTAGAATTCTAAGAAGCAATCTCTTCCAAGACAGAGCAAGGCCCTTTGCTCAAATTTTAGACGTTTATGGGTACTTGTAGAATAATGAACAGGTATAAAATACATTTTAATAAAATGAAATAATGAAGACTATTGTAATAGACAAACGTGGTGTAGGACGCTCATGTGGGATGATGACTTGCGAAAGATTGCAGGCAGTCAAGCTGAAGACAGGGTGCTATGGCGCTCATTAGTTAGAAATAAGAAAGAAAATATATTTATTTTTAGAAAGTGTGGACTTACTCCTATCCATATGTGTGAAGGTAAGAAAGCAAATAAATGCTGGTTCCGAAACTGCGTCGAAATATTGAAAAAAAAAACTCAAAAATATAATCATGGTTATCATATAGTAAAAAGTAAAAAATCATTTATTTCTTTAGGCTTACAAAATAAGCACTTAGACAAGTCATATTTTAAATATAAATTATTATCAAATAAAATTATTTTACTGTTCACTTCAATTTTTTGTCCACTAGTGGAAGAAGTGAAAAGAAACCACTAGCATGTGATATCAATCATCCCGTTATAAATGATCTTTGAATCAAATTATAGATTTTTAAAATTGGGCACATTATTCAAGTAGGATTACTCATCCGACAGAAAACCAAAGTTATCGCCATAGCTCTAAGAATTAGCAAGCTGAAGTGGCAGTGGACCGGTCATATTTCGCGAAGAATCGACGGCCGCTGGGGCAAACGTGCTCTTGAGTGGACGACTCGGTAAACGTAGTGTAGGTCGACCAGGTGGGATAACGACCTGCGAAAGATTGCAGGTAGCTGCTGGATGCGTCAAGCTGAAGACAGGGCGCGCTGGTGCTCATTGAGGGAGGCCTATGTCCAGCAGTAGACTAACATAGGCTGATGATGATGATGATTCAAGTAGGAATTCCAAGGTAAGGTATTCCGAGTACTGGAAAAATTGTCACGAGAATAAAGTCACGGGCGACTCTAGTAATAAAACCACAAGCTGCTCAACCACACATTAAGCCAGACTATTTGCAGAGCACGCATAATTCAGGCCATAGTGACCTACGAATCACAAATAGAATATTTTAGTAGGTAGTGCCTTTCAAGTCTAGAGACGTGGGTATTTTGTAATGTCACAGGAGATGTTAAACTGGAGCGTGGATGCGAAACCCGTTCAAGAACGAGTAAAAATACAGTTTAAAGATAATCCTGCGATGTGTCTACTATCAATTTGTAGAGCAGGGCCGATGTTTGTTAAAAATTAATTTGTTTGCGAACATAGGAACACAATGCAAATATGGGATTTTCGAATTCAATTTACATCGCCATGTAAGTAAACATTCAATCATGGCGAGCGCGATTGAAAAAAACTTATAAAACACCACCTTCACTTCCTAAAACACTAAAATGCTCTCGTTTATACGAACTAGACTAGAAGATGCAAATAAAATGCTAATTTGTTGCGTTATTTTTATTTTCTTATTATACGAAATTGGTTAGATAACCCCGATTTGTCCCCTGTCCCTTACTCATACGAGCAAAAAGGGACCTATGTAAGCAAATATAATATTAAATAAATAAATAAATAATAAATAATGCTGGACAATTCACACAGCATTATCTAGCCCCATGGTAAGCAGAACTTGTGTTATGGGTACTAGATAACTGATATACATAATACAATACATTACATAGATAGATATTTTTTATTATACATAGAAAACGACCAGAACACCCGGAACAATTATCTGCAGATCGTACACACAATTGTTTCGAGGCGGGAATCGAACCCGCAACCTCCTGCGTCGCAAGCGGACCTTCGCCCACCGCGCCACATCGGTCGTCCAATATTATTCGCAAGTCCACTGCTAAGTTTACCCAATCAACGCCTTAATCCGGCGGTCATCACACTATATCAGACCCGTGAGCCA
This sequence comes from Eupithecia abbreviata, assembly GCA_943735965.1. Taxonomy (NCBI): domain Eukaryota; kingdom Metazoa; phylum Arthropoda; class Insecta; order Lepidoptera; family Geometridae; genus Eupithecia; species Eupithecia abbreviata. Next base: position 4,350,676 of record OX030996.1, read on the forward strand.
TCCGTGGCGGGCATCCCACAATAGCCCTTCAGGGAGTTACGCTTCTACCCATTATTAACTATTGATTTAATGGCCACAGTTAAGCAGTGGGTCCCAAAGGATCTCGACTGCGTTAATTTTCTGGTTATGCAAATTTTCTTCGACGGCGAATAATTTTGTATAATGGATTTTAATTGTTTTGGGCCACGCTCTGTGGAAATTGTAATCTTATAGCACTGTCTGGTTGTCTTGGGGTAAAAATATGACCTCCGTCTTGAATCTTGGATGTCATTTTTGACGACCTCTGTTGCGCGGTGGGCGAAGGTCCGCCTGCGAAGATCTGCAGATAATTGTTCCGGATGTTCTGGTCGTTTTCTATGTATAATAAAAATATCTATTTATATAATGTATTGTATTATGTTAATCAGTTATCTAGTACCCATAACACAAGCTCTGCTTAACATGGGGCTAGATAATGCTGTGTGAATTGTCCAGCATTATTTATTTATTTCATGTCATATCTTTAACCAATCCATTCAGTAGTTTAGGCGTGAAGGACTTACAAACATTCATCCATCCATCTAAACATCTAAACTTTCGCGTGTGATATCAGTTGTCGCGTGTTGATAACTGAAACTCTGCTCAACTTGGGGCTAGGCTACACCGTGTGAATTATCTAGCATTTTATTTTTTATGTTAGTTTTATTTAAATGTGACCTATAACTACCGCTGCCATATCCTACCAAAACGCACCCTTACATAAATCACTTTACAAGTCAGATCAATCTAATAAAAAGTTTGCCTATAAAAATCCGCAAATATCTTTGGACCGCTATCGGAATGGTGTATTTTATTTGTCTTATGGTTTCTGTTGGAGATATACTCTAAGTTTATACCGACGACATTGTCTCGTAAATGGATGGTTATTGGATAAAGTACTGACATTGTGGTTGTACATGGTCACCTTCTTGAAACTGTTTGTTGAACATACATAGCTACAATACAAGAAATAAAGAAAAGTTACACGTACCTACTACTAGACTGGTAAAAACACATAAACAGGGTTTAACCCTAAAGCTTGATTTATATAACAAGTTACCACTAGAACTAACTCTACTTCCTTTTCAGGAATTTAAAGCAAAAATAAAGAACTTTTTAGTATGTAACCCATTTTATAGCATTAACGAGTTTTTAACGTGCTCATTTGTCAATTTGTGATAAGTTATTATTGTTTATACTTGTATTATTGTAATTTAGGATTTAATTTAATTTAAGAGTATTCATTGTACTGTAGTCTTAATTGACATGCCAATATTAGTAATAATGTTATGGTGAATAAATTGAATTTACTGAATTTACTGTTTCCGAGTACACTTATCTTGGACAGATTCTACAGTTGGGTAAAAACGATTTCGAGATGGAGGCCAAGAGGATCCAGCTAGGCTGGGCAGCATTTGGGAAACGCGTCGAGTCTTCTCGTCATACATATCGCAATGCTTGAAAACGAAAGTTTTCAATTAGTGCGTTCTACTCATCTGTCATCAACTACGGAGCTGAGACGTGGATACACACGATACGGTTCAAAGTCGTTCAGCGAGCTGGAAAGAGTGAGATGCTCGGATCTCTTTGAAGGATATGATTTGTAACGAATAAACCCGACAGAGAACCAAAGTTATAGAAATAGCTCTAAGAATTAGCAAGCGGAAGTGGCAGTGGGCCGGGCACATATTGCAACTGCCACAACCACAATCGCTGGAGTAAACGTATCTTTAGTGGAGACCACGACTCGGCAAAGAAGTGTAGGACGCTCTCAGACCAGGTGGGACGGATGTGGCCAGCTGAAGACAGGGTGCTCATTAGAGGAGGCCTATGTCCAGCAGTGTATTATTAATTATGTATAAGTTGAGTTTCTATAGTAAACCAAGATATTTTTGGTGAGGCGCCAAAAAAAGAACGCACTATAACATTTGATTAAGTAAGAGACCACATCCACTTTAGTAATACGCCAATTAAAGGAAAAACCCTAAAGAATATCTTAGGTATTGTCAAGACTTTTAGGATAAAATATGTTTACGAGCGATTTTATTCTTCGGCCCACAAGTTTATCTTTTTTTTATCTTACGCTATAAAGTTATACTGAGTAGGGAGTCGATGTACGTTCACTATTTATTTTAAGAGAGCAGATCAAACAGAAGTTTGATTGGACTTCACTTTGACTGGGATCTTTTTTCGACGACTGCGATCTTTTTTTTAACCTAAACCATTCGTGCTGCCGCTCTACACAGCGGTTGTGTTGCGCCGCACATGCGTTTCGTTCGAAAAACATTACAGCTGTGCTGAGTCACACAGATCTGTATTTTCTCAGCCGCTGCGCTAGTGTGGATTTACGCATATTAGTCACTTGTAGAAAACGCATACGGTATGATTTCAGCTATCGAAGTGTTAAAAACAGCCCGCGTCGCCTCACCTCTACAAGCTATAATGGTCCACTGCTGGACACAGGCCTTCCCTTGATTAAGCGCTTTATTGGCTTTCCTCTAATGGGATGCTATGCTTATGAGATACTAGCGGACCTTCCCGGCTTCGCAAGGTCTTAGTACGGATCCCTAACTTTTTAGAAAATATTATAAAACCTATGTTCACCGCGGATAGTGTAGCTTTCCAACGGCGAAAGAATTTTTTCAAATCGGTCCTGTAGTTTCGGAGCCTGTTCATTACAAACAAACAAAAAATCAAACCTTTACTCTTTATAATATTAGTATAGAAAAGCCAATAAGGCGCTGTGACTATAATCCCGGCATCCCCACTATAGGATCTCATAACATTCGTTAAACATCAAAGTATAGCTTAGACTTCTCATACATCTCCGCTTTGCAAGGCAACCGATTACTCCAAAACTTTGATAACCTCCGAACTGCAGAGAAAATTTACAGCAAGCGAAAAGCGAACCTATTCCTTACAAGTTATGGCTGATAGAATTTATAATTCATGAATTTTACGATACGTATGAGAAACGTGGAACTTGCACCGATTCCTTTCAGTCAAATGGAGTTTGGATTCAAACGGTTTAAGTTCGTAATTTTCCGAATTGGAATTTTTATTTCATAACTTCGAAATTCGAATTCTAGGTTGAAAAATTTATGTAGCATGTTGAGCAAGTAGCCATTTGAATAAAATGCTTAGGTAACCTTACCTAAGCATTTTTTCACGTACATACGTACGAATATTCAATTCATATAATTTATTGTGATTTCATGCATACAGGTAGTTTCTTAGGTGTAGTCTTAGTGGGTAGGTACACAATGCATAAAAACCCTGTCAGGGCACAACAGTTTGGGTTCTTGTTAGATGTTAGCCTAAAATTCTAAACAATTCTACACTATAGTATAAAGCTAGATTACCACTGACTCACTGACTGATTGACATAATTGTTCGCCTTGATGGTGGATGGGAAGGTATGCTTTTTTTACGAAATCGTTTAGGGGAGGTAAAAGTCTCCTAGGGAAAATTCCGACTTTTTGACATTTGTCCCCCTAGGTCCCCCCCCCCCCAGTAGGGGGGCTCCTACGTAGAGCCATATTGCTGAATTTTTTTATGGGGGTTGTATAGAGGGAGACAAGTGATTTTGATTGCATGGAAAATTTTGTCTACATAAACTAGTCATATTTATAAAATTAGTTAATATAGGAATGTCATGGTTCATGTCGTGATTAGGTAGGTACTTACTAATTTGATCTGTAGGTGATAGTATGTCAGCTAGTACACTTTCGGTTTTCTGTTTTAATTTGTCATTGGAGATAATACTAACTAAATATATACGTAACCACCTGGTTACTTATACGTACGTGTGTACGAGTATCAATTTTCATCATCATCAGCCTATATTAGTCCACATAGGCCTCCCCCAATGAGCACCATAGCGCCCTGTCTTCAGCTTGACGCATCTAGCATCTATCAGCAGTCTTTCGCAGGTCGTCGACCCACCTGGTCGGAGGGCGTCCTAAAACGTTTACCGAGTCATGGTCTCCACTCAAGAACACGTTTGCCCCAGCGGCCGTCGGTTTTTCGCGAGATATGGCCGGCCCACTGCCACTTCAGCTTGCTAATTCTCGAACTATGTCGATAACTTTGGTTCTCTGTCGGATCTATAAATTTTATAGAACCGATGTATATACAGGTTATATAAAATTGAAACACGTATTCTGTTCTTTATTTCAGACTTATGAAGTGAGTGACTCACTTATGAAGACTTATGAAATTACATATGTAGTATATTAAGGAACGATGTTTACTTGTAATGTAACTTGTGAATTGATGTTTGCTAAATATACGCTAGTAGGTATACTTATAATAATATTTGAACTTATCAGCGTTATTAGTTTAAACATGAAAAGAACATGAAATGTTTGTTTAGAGAAGGTAATCAAGTAGGTTGATGTTTCGATAGGATATTAAAATCATCTTTAGATTTATTATTATTAAACTTTTTATTATGATTCTTTCTTGGATCAGGGGTAGAGAATAACTTGATCGATGGATTTATTAGATTTACTTTGAATTTAGTATATACATATTTTTAATACAAATAACCTAGGGTTACCTTAATAGTAACTCCTATCTCTATTCTCTCTATTGTATTACCTATTTAATTATGCTTGTATGTCTCTTTGTATTTTGTATAAATTTGTATGTTCTTTGTACACGTATAAATGTCTGTGATATTCTTGTAAAGTCATATAAATGTATTATCTTTCATGGAACTTCGTGCCGTCTATTGCAGATCTATTACGCTAAATTCATGGATCCATGGATGGGAGACTGGGCATAAACCATTTCTATTTCGATGGATGGAACATATTGAATTACATGAAATTTTACGGTTGGATAGTCAATGTTAGTGAACGAAACGGATTCCCCATTCTACGTTTCATTTTGCTACAATGTTGTCGTACAAAGTATACTCGTATTGTGAATCCGTATTGCAGTACCGAATAGAACGTCGATGAAGTGATTCTATTTACTTGTCATAAGCACTAAGTTTGTTAATTCATAGGCTTTAATTTTGGCTGGAAATGGCAATCTTCCATTAATAGTTATAGTGACTTAGATGGATGGGCATAGTGTAAGTCAACAAATGGTTTTCAAGCGTAATTCTTAATTAATTTATTGTTTGTGAAACAGGTAATTTACAATCAGTATATAAGACTTATTTTATATCGCTGGATTCTGCTGCTTAGGTGTACAAACATTTCAATAAACATTGTTATAATATTGTAGCTAACAATTGTAACTATTTATTTTATTTAAAAGCATGCAGTTACATAATCATCAATTGCGTCAATTGTATGATAGGAGGATTTAGCGTAATAGCACTGCTAGACTAAATCTCACCAGGACAATGCGATGGCGATGTATGGTTTCGTAGGCCTAGAACCACTTCCAGTCACTGCGCTATGCCAATATTTATTTATTTATTTCGGAACACCATCAGCTACAATAATGTCTATATACTTAAAAATGACAGAGAGCTAATAATAGGTATTCACTGATAGAATCTAAATAAGCTAATTATCTGTGAACACTAACAACATTGTAAAAAGAAAGAAAGCGTACTCTATGAGAAACCATAAAGTCTTCGTACCTACTTAAACTAGTGATAAAAATAATAGAAAACATAAAACAGAATATAACACAATTATCAAGAACCGACCTAGACCTAAGTTTAGTGCCAAAAAAGTCAAGAGACATGTGACGCCTCGCCCTGTGAATGCTGGTATGAAACGGGTCAATGTCAAACTTCTTGCTGAAGTCATTGACAGTTTTGCTCGCTCGCACCATAAACGAATTCTGTCTATAGTTAGTTGAGGCTCCGGGAACATGTAGTGGAGGGTGTTGGGGATTTCGATAAAGTTTTTAAATATAATTATTCAAACCAAACAGCAAGTGATGCATACGAAATATCTAACGTTAACACTTTGACTGCGGTTTTTTTTCGACGACTGCGATCTTTTTTTTTACCTAAAAAATTCGTGCTGCCGCTCTACACAGCGGTTGTGTTGCGCCGCACATGCGTTTCGTTCGAAAAATATTACAGCTCTGCTGAGTCACAAAGATTTGTATTTTCTTTGCCGCTGCGCTAGTGTGGATTTTCGCAGATTAGTCACTTGTAGAAAACTCATACCGTGCGTTTTCAGCACTCAAAGTGTTAAGATCTAGTTTAAATGTATAGGATTAGAATACTTATAGTTTCTGATAGTTGAAAATCGATGAATACAGATCAGGCCTCGTAGAAGTTTACACAAGTTTATGAATATTTAAAAGCTTGCTGCTTCGTTAAGATCAAGATTGTAATAGTTTACCTATTCTAAGAAGTAAACAAAAAATATAAATATACTAGCTGCACCTCGCGGCTTCGCCCGCGTGAAAATCTATGTGTCAAAAGGTTTATAAACCTTCCTCTTGAATATCTATTAAACAACCGCACGAAAATCCGTTACGTAGTTTTAAAGATCTAAGCATACATAGGGACAGACAGACAGCGGGAAGCGACTTTGTTCTATACTATCAAGTGACTTCATTTGAAGACGACATCGTTTGAAGATCTAGTCAAAGTCGCAAGATATGTATATTTTGATGCGAGAATTATAGCACAAAGTATTCTGACAGAAGCAAAAGGAGATCTTAACCCAGGAGTGGGTGATTCAGGGCTGTAATTCATTAACCAGCCTAACCATGTCCACTGCTGGACACACAAGCTTCCCCCTCATAGGCTCCTTATTAGCTTTTATCGTAAGGAGTCCCAACGCTATCATGTAGGTTGGATACCGCAGTTCGATGGTAATTATTGTTCTCTGCCTAACCTTAGTTGCCTCTAATGCTCTGTGCAGTGTTAGTGTGGTGAAAATCCTAAGCCGATTTCTCATAGCTCGGCTATAATAATGCTAATGGATTCACAATATACACATGTTGGCAGATTCCTCAAACTTGTCATTGTTTTTTGTATGATTTCAAACCTATAAAAACCAATGCTCGTCATGACTTCGCCACTAATGTTTATGAACCTTTATCGTCCCCACTTTCTCTTCTCTCTTGCGTCCTGTACACGTTCGGCCAATGCGCGAACGTGTGAACACTGTATGCGGAGCGCGCCAAGATCCTTTGATATGTGCACGAAAAACCGACACTAGTCGGTTTGCGAGCCAACGTTGGCCGCCAACTTCCAACATGCGCATCCAAGTAGGTCTCTGCACGTTGGCCCAACGCATTGCCCAACGTGTACAGGACGCATCTGATTTCCGCTACTAAGAAACATTAAAAAAATCGGGTGTAGTAGAGAATTAGCTACTGTTTTTCTAGAGGTTTATTATACTACGTACTTTATCCTAAAATGTTGTACTATAATACTAACCAGAGCAATATAACCTACATATTTCACGGCACTCATTTCCACAATAGCAATGGTTCATGGTCTAGGTGACCTCACAAACTCTGACAGAGCAAACTTGAAACAAAGGCTTTGGATTTGTTCCGTTTTCCGGCAGTTTTTTGGTGGTTTTAGGAACTATGAATCGCTTGCGATGCATACATCACCGCTGAAACCTAAATTTAGGTGAACAGATATTTGTTCCGGGTGTTCTGGTCGTTTTCTATGTATAATAAAAAATATCTATCTATTTAATGTATTGTATTATGTATATCAGTTATCTAGTACCCATACCACAAGCTCTGCTTACCATGGGGCTAGATAATGCTGTGTGAATTGTCCAGCATTATTTATTTATTTATTTTAATATTGATACGTAAATTGTATGTGTGTCTTTAGTACCAGATATTTTTTTACCTATGTGTTAAACGATCAAAGTTCTTTAAAATGTTAGATTTCTGATACTCAAAATCACAATTCAACTGGCTAGAACCTGAAACCTCTATTGTGTCGTCTATGTCAGTGTTTCCGCCGTGGTGCCTCCCAAATTTATAGCCCTTCCCACCCCTACGTCAAGTGGGCCATCCCATTTAACAATTTTGATCAATGATACCGCGCGATGACCTATCTCCGACGAGTTTATTCACAGTTGCTGTTACTTCGTTACGAGAGATGTTTTAACACAGTTTTGTAATGATTAATGGCGATTTAAATCGTTGAGTTGAAATTGGGTTGGGCGGAAATTATCCTGTTTTCAAACTTCTCTCTAATCAACCTTTTTAGGTGGGTGAAACAACCTGAGAAAGGTTGGTTTTGAGAGAAGTTTTATTATCAGGTAGATGCTGGATGCGGCAAGCTGAAGACAGGGCGCTATGGTGCTCATTGAGGAAGCCTACGTCCAGCAGTGGACTGCTTTAGGCTGATGATAAAACATGTTATTACGTATCGATAGTTCTTTTTGTTGTACCTACTTATTAGATATAATTTTATCACCACAACGTAGGTACTAGGTATACCTAAGGTATTTTTAACAGACACTCTCGTAGGTTGTATGGTTGGCACCCAAAGTGTGTATGTATGTAGCCGATTTATATGTTCACATGTAGCATTTAAATTAATAGTCATATCGCAAAAAAATATGAGGTATCGTAAGATTCGGCTCAATACTCCGACAAAAGCAAGAACAAAGGCCTCCAACTGCCTAAGTATCAAAAGAAAATGGTACGGTGAATGCTTGTCGAAGATGCAAGACTATTACGTAGTCGGGTTTTGGTAGCTAACTGTATTTTTTTGACTATTGGCCAGTATTAACAGTATTCCATTGGATCCCGCATATGGAAAAAACCACTTTCTTTCCATTTCGCCCGTTTCGACGCACAGTACCAGAAACGCAAAATATCTTTTACGCGGATGACCAGCGAAAACGGAACTTTTAGATAGATAGATAACACTTTATTAAACCATACAAAACAGAAAATAATACAGAGATAAAAACTTAGAATAAAGGTATAAAGGGCAGCCTTATCGCTGAGAGTGATCTCTTCCAGGCAACCTTGGGATGGACTGGACATGAACGAACAATATAGACGGTGGCACTTTAATAAATAATTGATAACCAATACACTAAATACCTAAATTACAAACATTATAATAAACTTACATAGACATAAGGCTATCAATATTTTTTTATATATATCTAGTTTTTTTTTTTTTCAAAAAATATATTGCTGGACAATTCACACAGCATTATCTAGCCCCATGGTAAGCAGAGCTTGTGTTATGGGTACTAGATAACTGATATACATAATACAATACATTACATAGATAGATATTTTATATGGTTAAATAATGCTGCTGCTTTTAATTTTAGCTCAGGGCTTTTCTTTTCTATTTCTATTTTTAGGCGAACAAACTCAACATCTGAACCATTTTTCTACAAATCAATAGCTATTATTCGGTCGTCTATATATTTATCAATATATAGACGACCGATGTGGCGCGGTGGGCGAAGGTCCGCTTGCGACGCAGGAGGTTGCGGGTTCGATTCCCGCCTCGGAACAATTATTTGTATGATCTGCAGATATTTGTTCCGGGTGTTCTGGTCGTTTTCTATATATAATAAAAAAATATCTATCTATGTAATGTATTGTATTATGTATATCAGTTATCTAGTACCCATAACACAAGCTCTGCTTACCATGGGGCTAGATAATGCTGTGTGAATTGTCCAGCATTATTTATATTTATTTATTTTATTTATTGAGTAACAAGTCATCCTTAGCAAGTTCCTGCGGGTTTTCAAGTTGACACAAACACTGGAATATTCGCTCCGCTGTCCAGTTTGTGGTTAGCCGAAGCTTTGACGGACTCTCTCGATTACCGAAGCCTAGATAATAGTGGTCGAAACTCTACAATAACAGTTTGCAAGCAGTTGGGAATTTTGTCAAAGAATAACACAAACTTATTGAACGAAGATTCCCAATGCTTTTTAACCGACTTCAGAACGACTAGTATGTAAAAAGTGAAAGTAAAAAATCATTTATTTCTTTAGGCTTACAAAATAAGCACTTAGACAAGTCATATTTTATATATAAATTATTATCAAATAAAATTAATTTACTGTTCACTTAAATTTTTTGTCCACTAGTGGAAGAAGTGAAAAGAAACCACTAGCATGTTCATTCATCTCTCATATGTCTAATACATGGTTATGTTTGGCTGTATGTATTTTTTATGTATATTTTTTCTTCTTCTCCATCAATTATGAACGGATTTTCAAAAATATTTTGCTATTGTATATAGAATTATTTTAATTTTTGACACTAATAGATTTATTAGTAAATTTTTTTTAACTAGGGATACTATGTATCTGACCAAAAAAAGTAAATTGATTATTGCTAAATTGTTAGCATATAATATTTTTGATCCCGTTATAAGTATAACAACAGCCAAAAACTTGGCTATAACAAATGCTTCTATTGAGCATTGTAATTATTTTACAAACCAGACCTTGGAACTTATTCCAAGTCATTTAAATTAGAAATAGCGACAATAGAGGAAATCTCTAGCCCTATAAACATTATTACTATGAATTGCAATAAAAAATTAAGAAAACAAAATTGTAAAATAACTGGAAAGTTTACTAACTTGGTGCACCAAAATATTCAAGGAATTAGAAGTAAATTATTAGAATTAGAATTGTACATGAACTCATTTGATATTGATATCATCTGCCTCACAGAACATTGGCTGAAAAGCTATGAGCTCATGTTTAACTTCAGTAACCACCAGGTTGGTAGTTCTTTTTGCAGATCACATGCTATTCGTGGAGGCTCTTTAATATTACTAAATAAACTAATAAAATTCAAAGAACGTAAAGACATAGTATGCTTATCCATTGAAAGCCACATCGAAGTAGCATGTGTTGAGTTGGAGCACACTATTGTAGCAAGCGTATACAGCCCACCATCAGCTTCTTTTGAAATATTTGAAAAAAATATGGATGATATCTTATTTAAAATATCAAAATCAAATAAAAACCTCATAGTATGTGGAGACTTTAATATTGATCTTTTAGAAGTTTACTCCCTCAGTAGCAGATTAACAAATTTATTTAATTCTTATAATCTTAGGCCAACATTTATGGAACCTACTAGAATAACTGAAACATCAGCAAAATGTATAGATAATATATTTGTTTTCCAAAATGAAAAAATTGTCAGTCACAAAATTATAAGCCATTTAAAATCAGACCACTTAGGTCAACTAATTAAATTAAAACATCCAGTAAAAAATAATAATTGTAAAAAAAAAATTAAGTACGTTCCTGTGACCACAGATCGATTTGAACGGTTGAAATTGGATTGGGATTTTAAACCATCACCTAACTACTCACTTAACAACCCAAATGAGTCGTATTGTAGTTTTTTTAATAAATTCACCAATGCGTTCAATTCAATATTCATACCCAAATCGATCTTGGTCTCAGAAAAACTTAGCTTTAGTGAGTGGGCAACAGTAGGTATACATAAGAGTAGACAAAAGTTATATGAACTGTATAGTGAAAAGCAGTACAATTTTAGCCAGGAATTTAAAGAAAAAGTAAAAAATTACTCAAAAATATTTAGAAAAGTGTGTAATACAGCAAAATCAAATTATATTAGCTCGAAAATTAAAAATAGTGAAAATGTAATAAAATCAACTTGGAAAATAATTAATAGTGAGACTGGAAAGGTCAATACCTACATTAATGATTACAGTTTAAAGATTAATGATTGCTCTATCAAAAATGATGTTGAAGTAGCGCAAGCTTTTGAAATTTTTTTTACTGACATTCCAATCTGTACTACAAAGTGTCTGAACTCTTCTCAAATAATAGCTGAATCATTACTTAAAGAAAATGTACCTAAATGCGATAGTAAATTTATTTTTACCCATGTTGATGAAAATGATATAAAAAAAGCCTTTAAACTTTTAAATATTAAAAAAACTGCAGATCTCTGGGGCATTTCCGTTAAAATTATTAAACCTTTAATTGATACCATTGCACCAGATCTAGCTTTTATATTTAATGAATCCATTGATTGTGGCATATTTCCTGATCTAATGAAACATAGTAAAATAATCCCATTGTTTAAATCGGGTATTAGGTCTGACCCCACTAACTTTAGACCAATATCAGTACTGCCTACATTCAGTAAAGTTTTTGAAAAACTTATTTTACACCAATTGCTTAGACATTTTAATGGCAATGACCTGCTACACTGTAAGCAATTTGGGTTTACTCGTGGCAGGTCAACTACTGATGCCGGTGTAGAGTTGGTATCGCATATTTTTGATGCTTGGGAGAAGTCGCAAGATGCTTTAGGCGTTTTTTGTGACTTGTCAAAAGCATTCGATTGCGTTCATCACGAAACATTAATCAGGAAACTACATCATTATGGAATAAGGGACAGCTCTTTGGATCTTCTTACTTCTTACTTGAGTGATAGGATACAAAGAGTTGACATTAATGGGAAACGATCTAAAGGGTCTGTGGTTACAATGGGTGTACCGCAGGGCTCTATCTTGGGTCCTTTCCTATTTTTAGTTTATATTAACGACCTGCCTCATCTTGTAAAGAATGATCATGAGATTGTATTGTTTGCTGATGATACTTCATTAATTTTTAAAATGAATCGACAAAAAACAAATTTCGACGATGTAAATACTGCAATCTCAAAGGTAGTCCATTGGTTTAGTATCAATAATCTTTTGCTTAATGAAACCAAAACAAAATGTATAAGATTTATTCTACCTAATGTAAAACAAGTTAAGGCTGATGTAAACGTAAAAGGAGAAACGGTAGAAATTGTAGACAATACCGTATTCTTAGGAATAATCTTAGATAGTAAACTCCAATGGGGCCCACACATAGATAAGCTATCGAAGAGACTTAGTTCTGCAGCATATGCAGTTAAAAAAATCCGTCAACTTACAGACGTTGATACTTCTCGACTAGTCTATTTCAGCTACTTCCATAGTATTATGACTTATGGCATACTATTGTGGGGGAACGCTGCAGATATAAACACCATTTTTGTGTTGCAGAAGAGGGCTGTTCGTGCGATCTATAATATGGGTCCCAGAGAATCCCTACGTAATAAATTCAAAGACATAAACATAATGACAGTACCATGTCAATATATTTATGAAAACTTGTTGTACACTCATAAAAACATCAATCGATTCATTAAAAAAAGCGATATACATAATGTAAATACTAGAAAAAACAAAAAAAACTCGCTGTTCCCACAACTAGACTACATAAGATAAGTGCATCTTTTAAAGGGCAATGTATACGCTTCTACAACAAAACTCCAAGTGAGTTGCAAAAATTATCAATAAATAAATTTAAAAAAATTGTGAAGCATATTCTTTGTAAAAAGGCTTATTACAAAATATCAGATTATCTAGAGGATAAAAAAGCTTGGAACGAGTTTTGCTCCAACTCAAAATCTAACAAATTACAGATAAGCAAATCATATGTACTAGACACATAAGTTATGAACATACTAGTGGTTTCTTCTCACTTCTTCCACTGGTGGACAAAAAATTGAAGTGAACTATAAAATAATTTTAATTGATAATAATGAATAGTATAAAATATGACTTGTCTAAGTGCTTATTTGTAAGCCTAAAGAAATAAACTTTCATTTCATTTCATTTCATTTCATTTCATTTCAATGGTCCCGAATGAGTCGGTTATTCAAGGAATTAGGATTTATCCCGTCAAAACACGACTAGCTACAACAATTTTGGCGATAACTTCGCCAATTCTTTATAGATTTTTATGATTATTTTGTCTTTAGGTTGATTTTAAATAGGTCCCATAAAATTTTAATTCTCGAGGTATTGGTAGGTATCTGTGCGCCGTAAAACTCTATCCAAAATATCATCACGATAATTTTCAACCCGGTAACAAAAGATTTCCATGGCAACAGGCATAAACAAGAGGTCGACTTCGTTGTTTCATCCATCACTCATCACTTTTAACTAGATGTCGCCACTTGAAAATATGCCGCTGATGATGATGCCAAATCCTTAAAACACAGTGTTCTCAAGCTTCACTGTAGGAGTCGTATTACCGAAATGGACCGGCGGTAAGTCGGATTAAGTCCCTGCCGAATTAACACCGATTAAAGGTAGGGCTACATTTAACCTGATATCCTTCGTTTTTGGTTCATTCTACACTGATAAATATACAGGGTGTAAATAAGTGAGAACTAAACATTCAGGGGATGTTGACTTGTTAACAGAACCGAGGAAAAACATTGAAAGAAATATCGTGGCGTGGTAAGATTTGAAAAAAAAAATGAAACGATATGGTAATCATAGACAAGGCAGTGACTGACGTAGGTGTTTATTGTCATTAAAATTAAATTAAAAAGGCCTACCTATCTGTTCACATCTCCTTTAAAAATCACAACACTTTCGTTGGTTGCGGTAATAATATTGTTATTAAGTTATTGGTAATTCGACGTATTCCCGTTTGGAGGTGATATAGCCAATTTGCGATAATTTTTACCCCCATGTGCATTATGCTAAAGTGAACCATTTTTTAAGTTATGATTATTTTTAGCTTTTTTCAAAAAAACTCAAATCTTTATATAATTCATTGATTTCAGAATAATATTCCTGAGTTTTTGAATTTATAGTGTTTACCACACAGCGGTTTCAAATCCCGGCCTGAGTCAAAAGAACAATTCCCTTGATAAATATGGTCCAACCAAAGGCCTTGTTAAAACTTATTAGAACGAATGAACTAACAGACGGCCTACACTATTATACATTTCGCTACATTTAGGGAATCCGTTAATTGGAATTAAAATTGGATGGCTTCAGTTTTAATTATTATCGAGTGCTCACGGAAAATTTCGCTGGATCGTATGGAAGTATGTAATTGGATAATGATTATCACACATCATTGAAATACTTACAGACAACTGTATTTAGGTATAAAGTACTCGTACCAACTTCAAGGAAGCTATAATAATAAAACTTTTGAAACTTTCATGGTTATTAATACTAAGGTCATTTAAAACGGGATACTTACCATGATTTGATTTTTGAGTTACCCAATATTTCGGCACAGTTGCATGCGCCATGATCACGGAGTAACTGAAGGCACTGCGAGTTTTTATGGGCAGACATACCGATCTACCCTCATTTTTTGTCTTCTGCTAAGAACGTTGCCACTACTAGTTATAACCATACAGCTGGTCAACTCAGAGGTATTCGTGTGTGTGTCACTCATACTTTTTGTGGAGTCTGAACAATCGTCGTTGGTAGTAAATATATTTATATCCAAGGACCTAAGAATCACGAATGAAATAGATTAATGCTGTTATGTACGAGTACCTACCTAACGAACATACTTAGGAAATGGATAGATCTTTGCTCGTTACACAGGCTTAGCTTGACCACTGAGGTCAGTGGTCAAGCTAAGTGGTAAGCTATTGGAATTCTCGAAACCATGCAAGGATCCAACTTCCAGAACACAAACACTAGATCTTCTCAGTCAGTTATTGCACGGCAATATGTACATATAACAGTGAGAAGTGATTTGATATATTATTATTCTTATTATTCGTTCGTTGGTAGAAATGGCACGTCAAATCCAGTTCATTCGCCGATCTCCAAACAGAGGGTAGGGCGAAATCGGCTGATAGCAGACCTAAATTAAACTACCTCATCATCATCATCAGCCTATATTAGTCCACTGCTGGACATAGGCCTCCCCCAATGAGCGCCATAGCGCCCTGTCTTCAGTTTGACGCATCCAGCATCTACCTGCAGTCTTTCGCAGGTCATCATCCCACCTGGTCGGAGGGCGTCCTACACTACGTTTACCGAGTCGTGGTCTCCACTCAAGAACACGATTGCCCCAGCAGCCGTCGGTTCTTCGCGAGATATGGCCGGCCCACTGCCACTTCAGCTTGCTATTCTCAGAGCTATGTCGATAACTTTGGTTCTCTGTCGGATGTATTCGTTGCGAATCCTATCCTTCAGAGAAACTCCGAGCATAGCTCTTTCCACAGCTCGCTGAGCGACTTTGAACTGATTACACTACTGGTTAATTAAACTACCTACCCTATGTTTATTTGAGCAAAGAACGAACACTATTTTCACGAATACCGCAATATATACCTACTCGTAGCTCTATTGAATGAAATTACTTACGTAGTACAGGTATTCACAGAATTGCGTATAGATAATCAACGTGATGATAAGATGTTCGTTCGTTCATATAATTATATAGTATAACTTATTGCTTGAAAATAAAAACAAGACAATTTCATAAACAATATTGCTAACAATAGCTTTGAAGTAGGTATTATTGCTAACAATAATACCTACCTTCTACTAAAATGATAACTAACCTCTATAAAATCAGAATACTGGTGCCCATAAATCATAAAAAACAATATACCATTGAAAAATAGCCCCTAAACAAACTTGGTTAACGCTACATTTCAACCGTACGAGCCACATCGTTTGCCATTACAAAAAACCCCATTAACTGGATCAATTTAAAACAAAAATGAATGAAAATTCAACAAGGAGTATTCACACACTGTTGGCTAAACAATCGATGAGTTATTATCACTCACGAGCAGGCGTTCTATTCATAACGGAATTGAGAAAAAATTATGTTCAGCTAGCGTTATTATCCAGGTGAAATATTCAGCGATCGTTTGCTTTGTATGGGTTTTATATTCGCTGATGTCTAGATTTTGCCGCAGTATGGTATTTTTTTATATGATTTATTTATAGAAAGTAGTAAGTACCTATATTTTTAACCTAAACCTGGATATTTTTGTATATGTAAAGGGATTACTTCTTCCACTAGTGGACAAAAAATTTAAGTGAACAGTAAAATAATTTTATTTGATAATAATTTATATTTAAAATATGACTTTTCTAAGTGCTTATTTTGAAAGCCTAAAGAAATAAATGATTTTTTACTTTACTTTTACTTTACTATTAAAAACCCAAGGAATATTGGTGGAAAATATTTAACGACATTGGTATCATCGAAGCTAAGCATAGAAGCTCGAAACCATTTTTGTTTTTAAAGCTTTCGTTAATCGTTTTATTCATAATAATCTTTAGTTATTAAATTTTTGTTACTCCACATGTGAGATTATGCATTTTTGAAGTTTGTATTTTAGCTTTTAAAGATAAGTTTGCTGTTACCTCGTTGTTTTCTGTTATTGTTAACTTTTCATTCAAAAATATCTATGTTGACATAAAATATCTTGGATTCTAAATCGGAGTATTAATCTATACTCCGATTTAGAATCCAAGATATTTTGTTCTGGTCCGTCCACTCCACATGTTGTCCGAGTGTAACGATTCAATGAATTTATAATGTTGATAATGAATTTGTTCCAGACGCAGAGCCATTAAGCAAGAAGTTGAAGTTGAATGAATTTGTCGAACAGGCTGTCAGATCATCCCATGCGCCATTAATAAAATCAATCTATTTTTAAATTTCTTTATTTAAATTTCCGTTACAATATTTACTAAAATCACTTTCAATTCAATGCACAATTAGGCAATTTTATGTAAATACAAGTTTTCTTTTTGAATTATACTAGACAATGGATTAATTTGATCTAACGTCAACTCCATTAAAATTTAATACATCGTCCAATCTGTTCAGTTTTACAAGAGTCAGTGTATTATAAGATTTTTATAATTCACAATGTTTCTACGTTTTATAAATGACAATACTTTTTATAATATAAATTATTTACATTTAAATAATGCACCATCAATTGTTTTAATTATCATTAGTAAAAATAACAGTGAATAAATTGTTGATTCGATCTACTAATCATAAATTGTTACTGACAAATTAAATAATTTTCATTTATACATTTAAATATGTGAAAATAAATTATTTTAACACAGCCACACATCTACTATAAATTTAAGTAAAGTTATCTTGTCAACTTTTCTTTTAAATCAGCTTTATTAAGGTTTTAAAGTACAAAGTATAACTTACATTTAAAATAATATCGCAAAACTTTCACAATCTTGATTCGATCAATGTCAAAAGCTTTAATATAGGTTATGTTTTTGTTTATCTTAAAATTTACAATGATTTATTTGAAATAGGGTGCACAAAGATTCACTGAGACCACTTTTATTTCATACAGATTGAAAAGGCTTAACATTGAATTAATCATTCACTTAGAATAATTAACATTAATGGCAATGGTATAAATATTTTCAAATATTTACAAACAAATGTCTTATATACAACACTTACATCTAGTCATAATCAGTCTATGTTAACAATAATGGATTCTAAGAGTTATTTGGGTATAGAAACGATTATAGACATTAACATAACAAGAAAACAATTAAATATAGCTATAGATATACAAACAATAAAGATATTGTCGATGAAGAATTAAACTAGACAATAGGAAATATAGAAATAACGATAGTAAATGATAAGGACAAAGTAAACGCACCTACAAATAATCGCTCAGCTATCTGACAGCTGTATAGTTTTGTAATAGAAATTGCAAGAATAGTTGAAGAAGCATCACCAATATCGTTGGCAGGCACGTTTCTTTTGCTGCACCTAAACCAAAGAGACAAGGTTAGAAAAATTTAAAAAATAGACAACAACATCTAAAACTTGGTGTTTATTTGGGCATAAACGATCGTGAAAACTAAATATTTGATAGAAATAAAATAAGTATTATTAAAATCACGCGATCTGAACACATAATTATAAGCGGGTATTTATCGCGTTAAATAAACGCGATATGTAATTAAATTAAATAGGAAATTAAAAAAGCATATCATAACCAATAAATAATACGAGACAATACAAACACAGCACTATCTAGCTAGCCCATAAGTAGATCTTATGTTAGGAATTAATCAAGGTATCTTGTGTTAAGAATTAAGCAGTAAACTTCAAAATGTGAAAAAACCAGCGATAAGTTGTATTACCTGTTAAACTTCTTCCTAAAGCAGAAGCAGGGTTCGCACTGCGCTCTCTCAGTATGACCGTGTGACTCGTAGCCTTCCACACGTCGAATAGGGACGTTTCGCACCTGCGAAAAGTAAACTCTGTAGTCGAGAATTTGATGTTTTTGATATACACTAACGTATCTTTATGACCGAACATTGAAAAAACTGTTTCTTTTTCAGGCGGACCTCCACCCACTGCTTCACAGAGATCGACGGGTAGCTCAGGGTGAACTTCAAAATACTTCTGATCCAAACCAACACTGGCATCAACATAGGGGGTGCCATAAAATGTATTTTGTATTTCATAGATTTATGATACAAGTATAACTGATATCGGTGCCGGTAATGAAATATCATAGACACAAAAGGATATTAGTGTCGGGTCGGCTAATGAAGTATCAAAAATATCTATCTATGTAATGTATTGTATTATGTATATCAGTTATCTAGCACCCATAACACAAGCTCTGCTTACCATGGGGCTAGATAATGCTGTGTGAATTATCCAGCAATATTTATTTATTATTTATTTATCTAAGAAATTAAAAAATATCCCAAAAAATCGATTCCGACGGACCTTGAACGTTGCCCTCAGTACAGTCATCGAAATCGATTTTTTTCGAATTTTTTATATTATTTAATTCCTTACAGATTACCCCGAGTGCGAAGGCTCATGCACTATTCAATATTCGATTTTGTGAAACATCGGTGAAAATTAGACCTTATTACCGTATCATCAAGGTAGGCACTGGTGACAACGCGGCAGCTTCGAGCTCCAATGTTGCAAGGCTGGACGCATAGCCGTTGCTGTAATTTAGCACGTGATTGGCTGTGAAACCTGGCACCTGGAAGAAAGAAAAGTTTCTGATTGTATGTCACTGATATATATCAAACATGATGGTAAGATTTAATCAGATTTCATTTCCATAATTTTTTCAGTTTCAGTTATTTTATTGATAAGTTACATGGTGATGTTCTTAATTCTAATTAAATTATGGTTAAATTAAGGCGCATTTTATCGCGAATAACTCGTGAAATGACGTTATATCGTAATAACGCTGATAACGCGCGTTCCCTTATGTTAAATAGCATGGTATATTTAACACATAACCTAACGCGTGTTATCAGCGTTATTACTATAGTAAGAACTTACCATTTGCTCATTGACGAACCAAGTGATGTTGGCGGCAGGGAGGGAGGGTGGAGAGGAACAGTTTATCCGGATGTGGTCCCCTCCGATGTAGGACATCCGGTCTGACGTCACGTTCGGGCCGATTAGAGGAGGTTCTGTAGAGTTTGAATACGATCGAGTAACTAATTAGAAAATAATAAACATGATTGATTGATTTGAAATATTTGTTATAAATATGTATTTAGATTTTTTAGCAAGGATACTAATGTTTTAGCATTGACTATAAAATACGTTTTTATGTATGGAAGCGTTATAAGGTTAATTCTGAACTATGGGAACATATTTATGGGATAAAATGTAGCCTATGTTTTATTCCAGGCCTGGATCTGCCTGTATGAAAAATTTCAGTCGATCCGATCAGTCGCGTGAAGAAGTAACAAACATCCACCTATCCATATTAGTGAGATTTATCATTATTATGCCTGTTGATAACCGCTGCTAAACATACGTTTTTTTTTTATTTGCCAGAGCAACCATTTATCAGTTCTGTAGTAAAATACCATTGACATGAAATTCATATTTGGGTCAGATTATAAAAATCTAAATGTTATGTTTAATTAGTAATGTATTTATTGATGTAATTAAAACGGCCCTGGGCCATACATACTAATAACATAAGTTTAAAATGTTTAATGGACAGGCAGGGCGCTATGGCGCTCATTGGGGGAGGCCTATGGCCGTCCAGCAGTGGACTAACATAAGTTGATGAAGATGAAAAATGTTTTATATATTTATTCACTATGTGGATACAAAATATTATTATTTGTTAGTGTTTAAAAATTTACGATTTATCAATCGATAGATATCAATTATGTTAATAATGATGGACACAAAGCTCTCTCCGAATGCCTGAAGCTATTTACGTTCGAAGCATTATAATCTCGTAGATTAGATTGCACTGAATTTCACCTGTGACAAATTCATAGGCATTCCAGAGTTCTAATTGATCCCATAAAGTAATGGGCGAGCCTAATGGAGGCCAATCTATACCTTTAATGATTCCAGTTAAATTATTTTGCTCGTACTCTGAAACGGTGTTCAAGCTGAGTTCAGTAATATACAACAGCTAGATGCGTATTGGTGGCATTTCGTGGCTTAGTTGGTGTGTCCCCGTACTGAGGGAAAGATCGCAGGGTCAAGTCCCGCCGAAATAGATTTTTTTCCTCAATTTATGAGGAAACACAAGGTGGCTTTTTAGTTTATAAAATACCATGTTCCATTTGCAGTTAATCCAAGATATTCATCATCATCATTATTATCATCATTATTATTATTATCATAGTCCACTGCTGGATATAGGCCTCCCCCAATGAGCGCCATAGCGCCCTGTCTTCAGCTTGACGCACTGGACATAGGCCTCCCCCAATGAGCGCCATAGCGCCCTGTCTTCAGCTTGACGCATTCAGCATCTACCTGCTGTCTTTGGCAGGTCGGGTCGTAGGGCGTCCTACACTACGTTAACGGAGTCGTGGTCTCCACTCAAGAACAAGTTTGCCCCAGCGGCCGTCGTTTCATCGCGAGATATGGTATGTATATCCAAGGTATTGTATTGGAAAAATTATAAGAGAATTATTGCACCAGATTGTCCGCCCTTCGTAGTCGCTATTCGCTCCGCACGAATGTGAATACCGAAAGCGATATGTTTCATTTAATTTTGAATAGGTAAACTTTATTGAAAACGACTGCACCAAAGCAACTCTATGCAGTTTCAAACAAATTTTGCCTTTCCCATTCCCTTTTCAATCCTATATTAGGCTCTGAAATATTGCATATTCCGGATGCAGCTGGTTTTCAACGAGCTTCGTCCATTTCGTATTTTGATTTTGGGTACAGTGTACATATGCCAGTATAGAGGCTGTATAGTTAGTGTAGTACACAACTGCAAACTGCCGAAATTGGGTGGCTGAAAGTTGGCGGGTTTTACGCTTTGAGGTATTTCGTTTGATATTAACAAAGCATGCTGCGATATTGGCGAGATGGAATTTATATAATAAAATTTTCAAAACGTGTGCCGTTTGTTGGTTTAAAAAAGACATACAATTTTCGGCTTTTCACATAGAATTTCTAAATTTCGACAATTTTCAAATTTTCAAATTTTGCTCATAGAGCAATATTATCGCTATTACCTTTTTGGCACTTCTACATACACGCATTTCTTAGTAATTACTTTTGATAATTATTTTTCGTTTTAATTTTGTACTTTTATTATTAAGCAGATTAATTCTATGTGTGTGTTTTATGTGTCAAATAAATTATTTACTTACTTACTTACAATCACATAAAGTGTTAGAATTCAAAATCGTCCAGATAATGTAACATGTTAAACAAAACGTGCATATGACAAAACATCAGAACATGTTAAATAATTGTGTTGTGTAGCATGTTTTCTTGATTCATATGAACGAACCTTAAGAAGTACTTACACAGCTTTTTTTAGTATTGGAATACTTTACTTAGTACCTAGCTAGTTTATAATTAAGAAAAAGTGTACACAGTTAATGTCTTTATTGTACATAGTATTTTATCGAGTTTTGCTCCAACTCAAAATCTACCAACTTACAGATAAGCAAATTAAATGTACTAGACACATAAGTTATGAACATACTAGAGGTTTCTACTCACTTCTTCCACTGGTGGACTATAAGTGAACTATAAAGTAATTTTAATTGATAATAATGAATAGTATAAAATATGACCTGTCTAAGTGCTAATTTGTAAGCTTAAAGAAATAAAAACTTATCATTTTCATTAAAAGTCCAATAAATTATTTTTTATCCATCGTTCTATGTACATATTATATTAGATTTATATAATGTGATACACCTAGGAGAAGAGGAAGGTTTTAAAGATTATTTGAACTAAAACATCCCAATCTACCTTCTTATTTCGAGATAAAAGTCTCAAAATAATAACAAATATTTTGTATTTGTCATTAAAAATTTAAAAAACAATGGTACAGCGTTACAAAAAACTGATAAATGGTCAACATCCCTTATAACCAAGCATCAAAAGACCTAATACCTAAACAAAGCAAGAAGTTGCTATTAAAAACACCGACCAATCCCCTTTGTCCGCAAAGTTCTTTTAGCTTCAGTGAAAAATGTGGGGTAACACCCAGGGTTTTAGCGATCAACGTAAATAATTGTTTCAGGGGAGAAATATGGGGTTAATGAATGGGATGAAGTGAATTTTTCCGGTTTACTTCCGTCGGGCGCGCGGGCGAAGTTTTAAAGGCTTTTGTACCAGAACTACAGGATGGAATTGCGAAGATCTGTAGGTGCAATTTTATCGGTAGATGGAGCTGCAACGGGTCTTGGATAGTTCTAGAGGAAAATATAATTATTCTTAATACCTACTTTCAGTTTTTTGTATGTGGGCCGACCCAAACCAATAGCGATATCAAATTGAGGCTTATTTGTATTAAAACTATACTTGGTGCAATATTAATTACAGGCAAATTTGGCAATACAGGTTGACCCATATTCTACACGAAATTTAGATGGGGCACAAATTAAATTTTGCAAATATTTAGGATTACTACAATTCTTTGGAAACTTATAATTACTACGCATAAAATTTGAGATCTATGTATGTTATTTTGAATTTTAAATCGTTTTCGACATAGTTTAGTTATTCAAAAGTTGGAATTAATGTATTTTGTAAAGATACACTGAATTGTTTTTTTTGCAATAACTCTTGTGTTGTAGTCTTTTCACGCGGTAGTTTTAGCAATGAATCACAACATCCTAGCGCAGCAGTTACACACATTCCTCATGAAGATGATAAATGTGCGAAAGGGCGCGCTAGGATTCGCCGCGCCATATAGGCTGTTCGGATCCTCAACGCCCTATATTGGTCCACTGTTCAACGTCCACCTCATAAGCATTATGTCAGGTGAGATAGAGAGGAGAGAGAGGTAGTATTTAGGCCTCGCCTCCGACGAGACGCGCCGACTTGTGTAGGTACCCTTAGGAGCCATCTCCAAGAGCAAGAGAATCGCGGCGATGCTATCATCGTGCCATGTTTTTCTATACACTCAGGCACTCTGTGATTTCGTTACGAGTCGCGACGATACGCTGGCGGAATAATCGCTCGTTCGTGGAGAAAAGCTCGGCCTCGTCGCGATTCTCTAGCTCGTGGAGATGGTCCCTTAATGTTCGAGTATCGAGTTTCTTTGCATATAACAAAGGGGTAAGGTTCGTACTAATTAGTCTCCGATACATTATCCTCGTAGACAAATTGATTGATTATGTTTAATTTAACTGAACTGGCAAATGACATCAGCTTGATTTGGGCGTGTCCGAATATGTGATAATGATCATTTATCGAGTAGGTATCATCATCTCTTAGTTTGATAGTATTGTTTTGACACAAGTAATAAATAAAAGTATATATAAAATGTTGTTAGCTCGATTTTAATTCTAGTGCTTCGAAATATTTCTGCTACAGGGGGTCACTAAGTTAAATGGTATCAATGTTATATCTTTTTTCTCTCGGAAAAATCCCTGACGACACCACTTGCGTAATAGGAACAAATAAGAGAGAACTACTATCCTAGAACCGCAGACTGTTGCAAACACAAGACTATCAAAAATACAAAAAAGCTTTATGTGCCTATCTATAAAATTATATAATAAAATACCATTAGAATTTAGAAACAAACCTGACATTGAACTATTTGTATTTATTAAAAGAATTCTATTGAATAAGAGTTATTATACAATTGACGAAGCTTTGGCTGATAAAAATATATTTTGTGATGTGATAGGTACTGAAGCTAAGGTTGCTGTTAATTAGCTATAAGTTTAAATGTATTGTGACTTATCTAAGAACATATATATTGTGTCAAAAAAAGATAAAATAAATAAATGAAACAATCTAGATGCAGCTCAACTGATTTTTATGAATTATGATGGACACATTGCATGGTAATGATGATGCGAAATCAAATAAAAAGAAATTATATCGTAGTTTGACCAAATAAGGTTCGTAGTTAATCCGCTGATATCCGTAACTAGCGGCCCGTCCTGGCTTCGCCAGGGTGGTCATTTGTTTTAGGCAATTAAAAAAAAAAAATCTTTTTTCTCTCCGTAAGAACTATCCTCGTACTTCAAGGAATATTCTAAAAAAAGAATTAGCGAAATCGGTTCTGCTGCTCTCGAGATTTTCGCTCAGCAACACATTCAGCGATTAATTTTTATATTGTGGATAGAAGATAGAGATAAAATAAAAAAACTTCATATTTTCAACTCAGAAAATCAATAAAACTTTTGAAATTATCATGGTTATCAACACTAAAGTCATTTAAAACGGGATATTTACCATGATTTGATTTTTGAGTTATCCAATATTTCGGCACAGTTTCATATTTCGGCATAGTTATACCGTGATCATGGCGCATGAAACTGTGCCGAAATATTGGATAACTCAAAAATCAAATCAGAAAATCAAGTAAGAAAGGACAACAACAAACTTGTTTTGCAACACAAGCGTTAATCCAAGAGAGCAATCAATAACGAACTCAAGTTTTAATGAAAAGTTTATAGTCTGTGATAAAAACGCTCATGAAGTATCGATAAATCGAAACTTTAAATGGCACTAACTTCTTATGAACTTCTTGAAAGGTTAGTTTGCTGGCCTGATTCCTTCTATTGGCTCGTGATTGGGAAGATACGGAGGGTAGTCAAGAATATCTGTATTTGTTTTTATAGATAGATCGAAAACACTTTATTATACCACACAAAACAGAAAAACAATACAACAATAGAATAAATGAAGTATAAAGGGCGGCCTTATCGCTGAGAGCGATCTCTTCCAGGCAACCTTTGGATGGACTGGACATGAAGGAACAAAATAGACGGTGGTACTTTCCTTTTTTTTATGTTTCAATGAAGTGTGTTATTGGAACAATTTTTTCGATTCATCATCATCATCAGCCTATATTAGTCCACTGCTGGAAATAGGCCTCAATAAGCACCATAGCGCCATGTCTTCAGCTTGACGCATCCAGCATCTACCTGCAGTCTTTCGCAGGTCATCATCCCACCTGGTCGGAGTGCGTCCTACACTACGTTTACCGAGTCTTGGTCTCCACTCAAGAACACGTTTGCCTTAGCAGCAGTCCGTTCGTCGCGAGATATGGCCGGCCCACTTCAGCTCAACTCTTAGAGCTATATCGATAACTTTGGTTCTCTGTCGGATGTATTCGACGACCGATGTGGCACGGTGGGCGAAGGTCCGCCTGCGACGCAGGAGGTTGCGGGTTCGATTCCCGCCTCGGAACAATTGTGTGTACGATCTGCAGATATTTGTTTCGGGTGTTCTGGTTGTTTTCTATGTATAATAAAAAATATCTATCTATGTAATGTATTGTATTATGTATATCAGTTATCTAGTACCCATAACACAAGCTCTGCTTACCATGGGGCTAGATAATGCTGTGTGAATTGTCCAGCAATATTTATTATTTATTTATTTATTATAATTATAGGCCTCCACCAATGAGCGTCTTATCAATGGGATACTAAACAACAGTTAAAATATCCGTTTCTTTATATCGTTCCATCTTGTACTCACCGACGACAACCATTTCAGCAGCTTTGATGTCAGTGTGAAAGAGTGGTGCATCTGCGGACACCTCACACTGGTACTCTCCTGTGAGATATCGGTCCACCTCCGTGAGCGTTACTCGGCTTTGGTCCGACCCTGCTACCTGATGACAATATACAACATTCAGAGTTAAAACGCAACACAATACAAAAATACTTTATTTTTCACCAGCTACAGATCATTACAAAAAAGACATTACATACGACAAGTACAATCGGCGGCATTATCGCTTAGAAGCGATCTCTTCTACGCAACTTTTGAATGGAAAAAATTATGTAAATTTGCATGTCTTTCAATCCTTATGCCTCAGATTGAAAGACATCAATCAAGGTACAAGTCCGAGATGGGCTGCAGACTGCAACCGCAGGCGACATTGCGGCTATCGGCTGCGGCTGACCGTAGTGCTGGCTGCGGTCGCGGTTGCTTCTATTTCCAAGCACTGTTCGCGACACCACTACTGGCGGTACAGTCTGTGGTCGCTGCGCGCCGCGACCGCAGGCCGCAGTGTCGTCGCGCTTGGAATCAATTTCATAGAGATGCATAGAAACAAGTAATGTCGCTTGCAGCCTACAGCTACAGTTTGCTTGAAGTAATAATATAGTAATTGAAGGAAGCTAAATTTAGGTTCTCATAGACATCATTCTTTACAAAATTTCGCTGTTATATGAGGTGTATTCATTTAAAGCATATCTCATTTTACGTCAACGCGATGTCTCAATATTATTTATTTCAAAGTTCTTAAAAGATTTTCGTTAGGCCCTCAAAGCCTCCAAAGTTTAGATTTTTTCTTATTCCCGTCACGTTTTAAGGCTCTTGAAAGCTAAACAGGGTTTGGGATGGAATTTGTTGGTGAAAGTTCTGTTTTAGTTAACTGTAGGTAGATATGTACTCGTATAACAACATATCTCTTTTATTCTTTTGCTTCATAATTCATATTTTTTAGGCCTGCACACGATGTAGACTGACTCCAGATCCTTGTTGATCACGACAAAATTCACCAAGGCACTATGGAACTTTTTGCCCGCTTCAAAGCTGGCCCACGTGCATTTTGTTCCTTTTTTTATTTAGTTACTCTTTATATAATAAAAAAATCAGTAAATGTGAAATTATAGGTTTTTTTGGAGGGATGCTATGTCCATACAAAATAAGTAATAATGCAAGTGTGCATGTTTCTAATCGATCAAAGATCAAACCATTTTGTCGACCAGTTTGTCCAGCCAGGTAGACAAAACTCGCTATCGGAGATTTTAAAATAAAACCAGCTTATTACCTAGTCCACAAGGTAATAAATACGATCAGATACATAACATATAAAACTCAAAATTAAAAGCCAAAACCCCCAAAAACAAAAAAATTATCCCCAATTTGGCAACCAAAGCACTCAAAATTCACAATTTAAAACGCTACAGTATATAACAAGCCCGCCATTGTCAAGATTTGGTTTGCAAATTAACGAATAATCAATCGGCGATCCGTTGTACAAGCAGGCGATAAAAGCCTATTGGAAATAGCTCAGCAAAACACTGTTTCACAAAACGTTGATTAATTTCATAATCTGTATAAGTATGCATGAAAAGTTACAACATAACTGACTTTTTACAAAATAGTGTCACATTTTTCACTTAACACTTTGACTGCGGTTTTTTTTCGACGCCTGCGATCTTTTTTTTTACCTAAAAAATTCGTGCTGCCGCTCTACACAGCGGTTGTGTTGCGCCGCACATGCGTTTCGTTCGAAAAATATTACAGCTCTGCTGAGTCACAAAGATCTGTATTTTCTCAGCCGCTGCGCTAGTGTGGATTTACGCATGTTAGTCACTTGTAGAAAACTCATACGGTGCGTTTTCAGCACTCAAAGTGTTAATGGTCGATGGTGTTGGGACGCGATTCGGCTTAGTGTCGGTTTTTGTATAGGTAAGCACAAAAACTAAAATTATGGAGTTACATAAATACTGAAATCTAGCGGTATCTAAAAGATATTGATCTATCTTTGAGCTTTGGACTCGAAGTAGTTTTTTCCGTAGATTTTAGATGTTACTATAAAACAACATTGCCAAATTTCGTATAGTGTCACTTTCATTTTTAACGGTGCATATAGACATATAGACTGGTCTAAAAACTCAGGACTTCAATTACTCATTTATGTAATGCACTAGTAGATATGTACCTATTAAATATTCATAGGCTATTACATAAATATTAGGCATAATGTAATTAAATAAGTAATTCTGCGCTTGCTATTCCCAAATATGCTGTACAAAGGGAGTTGAATGTTATAGGTGTATATAACAGGTGAATTTTATAACAAATATGGAGAGTGCTTCATATTTAATGTTTGTACAAATACGAATGCTTGTTTAATTTCAAAGTTTTTACGAAACCAGATAGATTGGGGATAAAAAATGTTAAAACGTGTGTTTGGTGATTGATAGGTATTTTAGAATGGATAAGTAGATACACAATTTTGAAAAAAAATGTTTTAATTTATACCTATTAGTTAGAATCTGACCTAATGAATACCGGATTAAAATTTAAAATTGATATATCCAGCCAATATTTAGCAATGATTTTGTATAATGCCTTTCTCGATCAAATACCATTGAAAAAACTCAAAAGATAAATAAAAATGCAAACATGACTATATCGTGGGAAATAATAATCTTTGTACTATGTCCACCATTTTTAAAAGTGCATAGTTTGTAAACAGTTTATGAGATAAATTAAATTTCATCTATTATTTTGTCTAAAAATGTTCATGATATTTATTCTAGCTTTATCTTTCGTATACCCCATGCCTTTTTTATATTGACTTAGTTCTTTTCATCCAAAGGTTGCCTGGATGAGATCGCTTCTAAGCGATAATGCCGCCCATTGTACTTATTACATGTAATGTATTCTTTGTAATGATCTGTATCTAGTGTCCAATAAAGTATTTTTTTGTATTGTATATTTATACTTGCTGGTGGTGCCAGTAAAAATAAAAAAAACTCACCAAAGCAATCAATTACATTTAAAACCTCCAAGATTTTACCTCCGCAATCGAACGAGCGTCTTGGTTCAGACATTTCCAATCCCAAAGAAGCACACCTCAATAAGTCGTAATGAGATCTATTGCTAAGGGACTGCGAAATTACTTTACACAAGTCCCCATTATTATGGGATTCCTAGGTTCATTCCTGTGGGATAGTCTCGGAGTTTGAAAGAAATGTTTGAAAGAATCTTGCCCTAGTTAAGAGTAAAGCAGAATCGACAGTTTGTTTAAGTCAAGGGGTCAATAACTTTTTAATTTAGTCCAGTTATTAGGTTCGAAATTATACTCGTAGGTTAGATAACAGAAAGGTATGGTGTAAGGTATGAAATTGGGTAATTTTAAAGATTTTGATGCTCTTTTTGAATTTAAACTTTGCAATCTCAGTTCTTTGCCACTCGGGTTTTCTTATATTTCGTTTATTTCCAATTTTAGTTAGGTTCAGGATCCACATCCATCGTAATTCGTTTTTCGGGTCGATATTTTTTTTTTATGTGTAAGTTATTATCGGGTCCATATTTATTTTTTTATTTCAAGAAAAGTTATTTTGAGATTTGGTAATCATTCCTATATTTTCTACTACTGGTAGTTAGTAAAAAAGCGGAATCAAAATTCGTGAGTGTTAGCATTGAAATATATTTTTGTCACTCATTGGTTTTCTAACGTTAATTCACCAACTGCAAATAATATTAACCGAAACCCAGGCCTTTTTGACATACTGCAATCACGATTTATGCCCGATTCGTGCCTAATGTTCGGCCCACTTAATTAAAAAGTCTTTGTTCGTCCCGCAAGATAATATTTTTTGATTCGTCCCTCATACCAAAATTATTGTAAGTACACTTAACGACAAAAGTATAATTTATCACCAACTGTGGTCATCAATCCAACCAGCGCTCTTTCAAAAATGACCTTGGGTTATTGTGATAGAGCAATAAGCTGAGTCAGGACCTGTTAGACCTACACACGCGCGCTTATCTACTATCTGGGAGGGTTACTTAGAACCAAATACTACTTACATTTTGTACTTTTCACTTTATTTTTTTTTTATATTTTGTCTGTGTTACGTGTTTTCTAGACGGTACCTAAGTAGGTACATTGTAGTCTAATATATATGTAATTAACCTTGTTTGTGCGTTGTGTTAGTGTTTAATAAATCATTTTCTTTCTTTCTTTCAATCATTATAGGCTCAAGACTAAGAAGTGCCTTATCTACCACTAAGCATCACCAACACCCATTGGTACTTAAAATAGTGGTCATTACTAGTATCGTTATTAACTTTACGTAATTAATAAATTCAGAGCTCAGTATACCTAAATCGGCAAAGAGACATCTTACCCATATATTAATTTTAACATTGTCTGGTAATTTTTTTCAGTAAACTGTGTTTCATGTTTTGTATTACAGTTACTGTTTAAGTTGTTACTAAAGAATATATCTATCTATTACTTACATCAACTTTGATCCCGTGAACAGGAAACACCTTTGTAGCCGGCGACTCCTTAGGCACATATCTGTAGAACTCGATCATATTCTTGTACCATCGTATGGAGTACAGCAGAGCGTCCTCTAGTTCGTACGTACACCGGAGTTCTACACTCGTGCCGGTTAGTACGGCACGAGGCACGTGGATTTGCAGGGATTTTAGTGTATTTACAGTACCTGAAACAAAGAAATACAATATACATATATGTGAAAATCGAAATAGTCCGTTGAAAGTTATTTAAAAGTGGTCCTTAAATAAAAACTGCAATTAGCAAGCCTTTTCCCTTTTTCGCCGGGCTCAGCGAGGTTCTTAAAAATATATCTATATTTTGTATTAATAAAATATTGGATTTCGTAATTGCATTGAAAATGTATCATCATCATCATCAGCCTATATTAGTACACTGCTGGACATAGCCCTCTCTCAATGAGTGCCATAGCGCCCTGTCTTCAGCTTGACGCATCCAGCATCTACCTGCAGTCTTTTGCAGGTCGTCATCCCACCTGGTCGGTATTGCATTGAAAATGTATGTAGATAATAAATATTTACTGTTTTTTTTTTGAAGACGACTGTTATTAAAACACCTTTATCCTCTTGTCTTCGATTAAAATATCATACTCCTCAAGCATATTCTTGACGACCGATGTGGCGCGGTGGGCGAAGGTCCGCCTGCGACGCAGGAGGTTGCTGGTTCGATTCCCGCCTCGGAACAATTGTGTGTACGATCTGCAGATATTTGTTCCGGGTGTTCTGGTCGTTTTCTATGTATAATAAAAAATATCTATCTATGTAATGTATTGTATTATGTATATCAGTTTTCTAGTACCCATAACACAAGCTTTGCTTACCATGGGGCTAGATAATGCTGTGTGGATTGTCCAGCATTATTTATTTATTTGTTTATCTATAGTGTTTTGCTAGTTAAAATTGGTTGTTCTACGTACGTAGAACAAGCAAAATTTAATTACTACCACTTTTCAAGATTTTTTTTTGACTTATTTCTACATAGTTTTGTCAACGTAAATAATTTTGTCTCTTAACGACATCAAATCCCGTTTTAGGCTCAGATAAAATATCTGATAAACAAGTCTAGAACCGTAACAAGGTCAAAACGTTTATAAATAACCATAAACACTATAACCCAAGACTGTAATATAGCCAGTGAAACCCGTTTAGGCATATTGACAACAAAAACAACAGTTTTGACCTAGTAAATGCCAAATTACTCTGCCAAGTCCAGTAAAAACACAATTTCAAGTGACATAAACTCACCACCTACTAAGGCATCAGAGAGTACAAAGAGTTACAGCATCTAAATGTAACATCAGCTGGATCTAATTTGTGGTTCTCTGAGAAAATTGGATGGAACTTGTTTTGTTACGTGTATAAGAATAGAATGGAATGTATTTTTTGTTACTAGCGGCCCGTCCCGGCTTCGCCCGGGTGGTCATTTGTTTCAGGTAATTTTTTAAAATTTTCACTTTTTTCTCTCCGTAAAAACCATCCTCATACTTCAAGGAATATAAAATATTAGCGAAATCGCTGCTCTCGAGATTTGAGCTTAGCAACACATTCAGCGATTCATTTTTATATTATAGATAAAGAAAAAAAAAAGAAAAGAAATGAATTTATTTGTTATTAGATTTACACAGAACATAATAAATTTAATCTAAGAGGAAACGTGTTGGAAGTGTGTAAGTCCAGTAACAAAATGGCTTTGCCTCATCATGAGTTGGATGACTAGCATATTGGTGGATTTTTTTATTTTCCTGTCTTATGTATCTGTTATTTATTTGGTGTGCAATATAGAGAAATTGTATTGTATTGTATTGGTGTGTATGATAAACCAATGTAGGCGATCAAATTAAACTAGAACTCAACGACAGAATGAAATTAATTTGTAATAGCAGACAGATATTTGAACGATGTGTGTGTGCTTTGAAAATTATTGTCCGATATTTTTACGGAGCAACCTCCAGAGTCGGCAGCCGTTCCCCTATCCAAAGTTACAACTACATACCTACATGTTGTAAAAAAATAGCATTTTATGGAAGTTCTGCGTGTACCCACAATTTCATCTAATTTGTTAAAAATTCCAAAACAAACCAACAGAGGGCATAACATGTTGCGAATATACGCATTAATATAAAAAAGTAGTAAGACACAATATTTATGGAAATAAAATCTAAAATAATTTTATAAAATAATTCCTTACATAAAATAAGTCTTTCAATATCTACGAGTACATCAGCGTGTCATCTACAATCAAGATAAAGTTGCAATTTTTCTTATCCATAGGTGCTAGATAGCGCAATTAAATTGGGATTGAAAGTATAAAGTCGACTATTAAAAAGTGTGTAATAGCATTATACGTGCATCTTAAAATGAGGAAAAAGTACGTCTAAGTAAGCTAAACTGCGTTAACCACTTTATGTCACTTCAGAGTTAACCTACGGAACTCCAAAACTTCCATCGACAACACTTTTAACCGTCAAGTTCTTTGAATAAAGGTGAGTAAATACAGTTTACGAGCACTCGTTAGAACTTAAACCATAAAGTTAAACGACGTCCTCGCTGTTATCGCGGTTTTTACCTCAAATCTATTTAACCTCCTGCCTAGTTATTGCTCCCTGGTAGTTTTAGTTACATTGATGTTGGAATTTCAGGAGGTTTAGATTACAGATTATTCTTATGGGCGGAATTTTAATGGCCGGTTTATTTGTTCGGGGTTTCGTGGTTATTTTATGACGGAATGTTTGAGATAAAGTTTTGGTTGGCGATACGAGCACAGCAGGTTAAGTAAAATCATGGGAGTAACTTACGATGAAGACCCCTATTCGGATATTCTTGGCATTATTGAGTCAATTACCAGACTAGGTATGACGACCACGACTATAACTGCCCGAAAATGTAATATTTTGTTTTGAAGCTTCATCTAATATAGTTTGGACGTATCAGAGTTTCACCTATTTCATTTTTTTTATTTATGTCGTTAACTGAAAATCAAATAGTTATGTCCAAAAATAGTAAATAGTTCTGTTAAAGCAGATTGCAGCGATTTTGTTGAAGGAGCTGTAATCGATTTTGTTATTGTTCTCAACATTTCCTATTATTTTACAGACTTAAGGCATCCAAAGGAGTTATTTTTGGAAACACAATATTCAATAGTATTCATTTTATCGACGAAAGCTTCTCTGCTAACTTTTGTAAGTCCCCTTATTTTTCAAGTCGACAGATTCCCATCGAAGCTTCAAAAGTCTATGAAATACTATACATTCTGAATGAAGTCTGAATGACAGAATGAAGTCCTGTCACCTGTCACCTGTCAAGAAACTAGAAAATTTTATCGTAGACTAGGTACCTACCTACAATTCTAACATTTATATGCCTCAACATAATTATATTTATACATAATGGGAAATATCGATATCATAGTAACAGCTTTAATGTTTGTTCTAAAAATTACATTTAAATTCTTTGTTTATGACCAAATTGATGAATATGATCTTACTTCCTTGAACTAAAAATCGAAACGACTAAAATCTCAACATCTCTAATTCTATACTAGGCCAATCAAATTATAACTATAGCAGGATAACCTGTGAGCTGATGGCAGAGAAGATGAGCTAAAGTTTATTAAACTCTTAACTATAATGAAGTCTGCTTAACACTCATCGTCATATTAGTGTTTAATCTCTTAAGCTACGAAAGTACGTGCTCTGCCAAGCCAAATAGCATCCTATGAATATCGTAATGTAGTTTCAAATTGGTTACTCGGAAAGCTATGTTCACAAATTGCTTCGTTCTGCTGAGGATTTTCTGATGGGAACATTGGAACATGCGGCAATAACGCTTCACGGCTTAGTGCTTGAAATATTTCTACATTCGACATTGTTATAGGATTAACTATGCTATTATCTGTGCAAATAACTATAAATTCCTTTATCAGAACAACAAGAAATTGAACTACGACATTATAAACGGGGCAATTTTATTCGGCACGGTATTGCGCCAAACAACCGGCAAACAAAGAGATAAAAGCTTTTTAAATCTCTGAATTTACGGTTTGTTTGTGCAAACGGAATACTATTTGGTAAATCCTAGCGTTCCGGGCCGATATTATTTTAATACTTTCGATGTAAGGCTATGTTTGATGCGGCTTGGACTGATACCATGCCGAACTAAAATATCACCCTCTAAGTAAAAATACACAACTGCACTGACTTAGAAATAACTCCTTTGAGAAACAAGCCTGCGGTGCGGTTTTTATATCTAAAATGTTGACACTAAAGTAACTATACCAGAATTTTCAAAAAATATAGATAGAAATAGAGAAACATATTGATCAAGCTCAGTTACAGCACAGAGGTAATAATTATGTAGACTTATTTATTAGTAACAGACAGGTTAAGATTAATTACATAGATCATATTATAAGACAAAATTCTTTAAAATGTAGGAAGTATATATACCTCACATGGGTGGGTACCCAAAAAGGATATAACTCTTGTGTTACGCTGTAGGTTTTACATTAGTGAGCCTTTTCATAGAGTTGTTATTTAGCAAATAATGGTTTGCAAGTTTAATTAAGAGAAAAAATATTATAAATTACCTATTTGACATTTTCAAAAGATATTTAATTTTATTTGTGTTATGTTCAAATTTATTCTAGCTTATCTTTGGTACACCCCCTGCCTTTCTTAAATTCACATAATTCTTTCTATCCAAAGGTTGCCTGGAAGAGATCGCTTCTAAGCGATAAGGCCGCCCATTGTACTTGTATCATGTGATGTGTTTTATAATGATCTGTAACTGGTGTACAATAATGTATTTTTGTATTTGTATTTAAAAACAAATATTATTCTTAAATTTCCTGAACGGACATCATTCAAAGTTTTCTTAAAACCAAAGAACTCAGTAAAATATTCAATCCGCATCTTCTACCGCTTCCGCTTGTTCTAAAACCTCGTCT
Source organism: Eupithecia abbreviata (assembly GCA_943735965.1). Taxonomy (NCBI): domain Eukaryota; kingdom Metazoa; phylum Arthropoda; class Insecta; order Lepidoptera; family Geometridae; genus Eupithecia; species Eupithecia abbreviata. The sequence continues at coordinate 4,386,904 of OX030996.1, forward strand.
TCCGCTGAGTTTATGCGACGTCACGTATGATCGGCGTTCGGCGGACCGCAACACATGTTTCTATTACCTGAAGGAAAATAATTCCATATTTTTGCTCGAAAAGAATATTGTTTATAAAGGTTTTGTTTACTGGCTGATAAATATAATCAAAGCAGTTTTTGCTCCCAGTTATGTTATCTCTTTTGTTTAATAAAAAAATAGTAGTTTTTTTTTATTTAAAAAATAAGGAAAGGGAGTTCTTTGCCCTGCAGTGAGATCATATAGGCTTATTGTAAATAGTAATTAAAAAGGCATAAAACTAGCTACAAATGTATTTGCCGCTAATTGTAAACCATTTCCTATTCATCATCATCATCATCATCATCAGCCTATAGCAGTCCACTGCTGGACATAGGCCTCCCCCAACGAGCGCCATAGCCCCCTGTCTTCAGCTTGCCGCATCCAGCATCTACCTGCAGTCTTTCGCAGGTCGTCATCCCACCTGGTCGGAAGGCGTCCTGCACTACGTTTACCGAGTCGTTCCTATTAAAGTTATGAAAAAAAAAGGTTTTTGGTTCATGGGAAAATAAGACATTTTGGGCCTTACTAAAGTATTGTAAGTGCTCAAAGTGCTTGTTTATTAAGAACCTACCAACGACTCAGAAATTAAAACGAAGCCTTTCATTTAAAAACCGGAAGTTAGATAGGAAAGGGACTCCAAAGTCAATGACGACTCAAACAATTCAAACTTTACAAAATCCTTTTAAAAATTCCCAAGACCATTAAACAATGAAAAGCTTAATAACAATGTAAAAGATAAAAAGGGATGAAATATTACAATTCGCGATCACCGTTGCGGAAATAACAGATATTTAAAAACGATTCCGGTATAATTTATGTGTTTTTAAAACGGGACTGTGTGAACCGTAGTAACTGTTAATACTTGAGTTTTTTTTTATTCGCTTTGGGGTGGCTTTCGTATCACGGCGGCCATGATAGGCCTATTGTGATCGCCACTTTTACATTTCAGTCCCGAAGCCGTGGCGTTCATAGTTCACCACTAACCCTTGCAGTTGCTAGGAACTGTAGGATTTTCTTCGGGGTGTACTTGAGAGTTACAAATATGGCCGTTTTATTAGATATCGACTAAGCCGAAGTGTTACTAAATAAATAAATAAATAATGCTGGACAATTCACACAGCATTATCTAGCCCCATGGTAAGCAGAGCTTGTGTTATGGGTACTAGATAACTGATATATATAATACAATATATTACATAGATATATCTTTTTTATTATACATAGAAAACGACCAGAACACCCGGAACAAATATCTGCAGATCGTACACACAATTGTTCCGAGGCGGGAATCGAACCCGCAACCTCCTGCGTCGCAGGCGGACCTTCGCCCACCGCGCCACATCGGTCGTCACTACTTCCTTAATGAGAGTAAAATTATGTTTTCCGTGTTCAAACTTATTTGGGCCGAAGCTAGTGGGATCGCGGAACACCTTTTTTCTAAGATAGAGAGAAAATCTCTTGGAAAATTGTATTCAGTCTAATTATAACATATAATTTTGACGACCGATGTGGCGCGGTGGGCGAAGGTCCGCCTGCGACGCAGTAGGTTGCGGGTTCGATTCCCACCTCGGAACAATTGTGTGTACGATCTGCAGATATTTTTTCCGGGTGTTCTGGTCGTTTTCTATGTATAATAAAAAATATCTATGTATGTAATGTATTTTATTATGTATATCAGTTATCTAGTACCCATAACACAAGCTCTGCTTACCATGGGGCTAGATAATGCTGTGTGTATTGTCCAGCATTATTTATTATTTATTTTATTAATTAATAATATATAATTAATGTTATTTTTAATTTATTTTACGCAGCACATAGTGTATGTACGAAAGTTTTCAACCAGTGCGTCCTACCCGTTATGACCTACGGAGCTGAGACGTGGACACTTACGATAGGGCTGGTCCACCAGTTCAAAGTCGCTCAGCGAGCTATGGAAAGAACTATGCTCGGAGTTTCTCTGAAGGATAGGATCTGCAACGAATACATCCGACAGAGAACCAAAGTTATCGACATAGCTCTGAGAATTAGCAAGCTGAAGTGGCAGTGGGCCGGCCATATCTCGCGAAGAACCGACGGCCGCTGGGGCAAACGTGTTCTTGAGTGGAGACCACGACTCGGTAAACGTAGTGTAGGACGCCCTCCGACCAGGTGGGATGACGACCTGCGAAAGACTGCAGGTAGATGCTGGATGCGTCAAGCTGAAGACAGGGCGCTATGGCGCTCATTGGGGGAGGCCTATGTCCAGCAGTGGACTAATATAGGCTGATGATGATGATGATGATAGTGTATGGCAGGTTTTAACCTAAGTATTAAAAAAAAACGACATTCAAGTGCTCAATCGTGATTTTAGTATTTCTAGGTTCTACAAGAAATTCAGATACCAGATTAGAAGTTTTGCGCACATTTTAAGTTTGCTATGAACCCACGCTTAAACAAACTATCAATTAATCGTTTTGGGGTATATTTACTAAAATCAACCAACACTTTGACTGCTGAAATCACACGGTATGTGTTTTCTACAATGTGACTAATATGCGTAAATCCACACTAGCGCAGCGGCTGAGAAAATACAGATCTGTGTGACTCAGCACAGCCGTAATATTTTTCGAACGAAACGCATGTGCGGCGCAACACAACCGCTGTGTAGAGCGGCAGCACGACTTTTTTAGGTTAAAAAAAAGATCGCAGTCGTCGAGAAAAAACCGCAGTCATACTCCAAAACCATAATTATTTCAAAGTTTGATAAAGCAAAGATTCATAGGAAGCAAATGGCTAACAATGCGCGCAAAACATCAATTTAAATTTCTTGTAGAAATGTAGATATTATTTATATCGTAATGTTGTTGTAATCAATTTTTATAAAAATGTCAACTTATACTTAATTAGGATTTATTATTAAGGTACCTATTTGACGTGTAATAATCTTTTAACCAATAAATTAACTTCTGGTTTCTTTTTCACTTTTTCCACAAGTGGACCAAAAATTGAAGTGAACAGTAAAATAATTTTATTTGATAATAATTTAATGTATAAATATGACTTATTTAAGTGCTTATTTTGTAAGCCTAAAGAAATAAATGATTTTTGACCTTGACTTTGAACTTGAACTTGTAAATCATACAAAAATGTTAAAACACAAGATGAAAAAAATGTTTTAACGACATAGATAGATAGATAATATGTATAATTGTTGTATTTTGTATGTTTGTATCTGAAGTCGTTAACAAATGGTTTATCTATCTTATCTATCATCTACAAAGTAAAGTAAAGTAAAGTAAAAAATCATTTATTTCTTAGACAAGTCATTTTATATATAAATTATTATTAAATAAAATTATTTTACTGTTCACTTAAATTTTTGTCCACTAGTGGAAGAAGTGAAAAGAAACCACTAGCATCTCTTATATGTCTAATACATGGTTATTTGCCTATTTTAAGTCTAAATATAATATGATTCGATACATGTCAATATTTAAGTAAAGCTACGCACAACAACAAATTACTTACTACATACTATTGTCGGTGCGAAACTGAGCTACATCTGGCCAAGCATTAACATCATTGAGATAATCATTTATGGAGTAGAAAGCCTTCTTGATGAGATTTAGTTTTATGTAATTTTTAAATTTACGAATAGGGAGTTCAGTTGCTTCAGATGGAAGCTTATTATAGACGCGCACGCTATTGCCCATAAATGATTTCCCTACCTTGTGTAATCTAAATGATGGGATGTGTAACTTGTTCTTGTTTCTTGTATTTCTATTGTGAACATCACACTTTTTCATAAGACTATCCTTAGTAGTAGACTCTACTGTATTCCTAGGGCTACATATTGATTCTTCTCTTCAATGGAGGTCGCAAATAGAGGCTCTGGCAGGTAGACTTAGTTCAGCAGCTTATGCAGTTCGAACAATTAGATATATTACCAAGGAAGACACAGCTAGGTTAGTTTATTTTAGTTACTTCCATAGTATTATGTCTTATGGTATTTTGCTTTGGGGACAGGCAGCTGACATCCAGACCATATTTGTTCTTCAAAAAAGGGCAGTACGCGCTATTTATAAATTAAAGCCACGAGATTCTTTGAGGGAATTATTTAAAAACATTAATATTCTGACTGTAATATCGCAATACATCTATGAAAATTTAATGTATACCCACAAAAATAAGGATAGCCTTATGAAAAAGTGTGATGTTCACAATAGAAATACAAGAAACAAGAACAAGTTACACATCCCATCATTTAGATTACACAAGGTAGGGAAATCATTTATGGGCAATAGCGTGCGCTTCTATAATAAGCTTCCATCTGAAGCAACTGAGCTCCCTATTCGTAAATTTAAAAATTACTTAAAACTAAATCTCATCAAGAAGGCTTTCTACTCCATAAATGATTATCTCAATGATGTTAATGCTTGGCCAGATGTCGCTCAGTTTCGCACCGACAATAGTATGTAGTAAGTAATTTGTTGTTGTGCATAGCTTTACTTAAATATTGACATGTATCGAATCATATTATATTTAGACTTAAAATAGGCAAATAACCATGTATTAGACATATAAGAGATGAACATGCTAGTGGTTTCTTTTCACTTCTTCCACTAGTGGACAAAAAATTGAAGTGAACAGTAAAATAATTTTATTTGATAATAATTTATATTTAAAATATGACTTGTCTAAGTGCTTATTTTGTAAGCCTAAAGAAATAAATGATTTTTTACTTTTACTTTACTTATTTTTGTGGATATACATTAAATGTTCAAAAAAAAAACATAACTTGTAAAGCATAGAAAATGGTTAAAACACAAGATGAAAAAAAATATTTTTAACTACATACGTGTACAAAACGTGGACTAAAGTTAATGTACATGTACCTACACCGACAAGATATATTCTGGTGCTCCAATAATCACGACTAATTTAGATTTAATGGATTATACGCCTAATTGCATTAATTAATATGACATTATATTGCGTACAGTGCCCTCCACGTTTATTAACTGTAATGAGATATAGTGAATCACACTAATTGATTATACACCTTATTTCTTATTTTATTATTCAGACGACCGATGTGGCGCTGTGGGCGAAGGTCCGCCTGCGACGCAGAAGGTTGCGGGTTCGATTCCCGCCTCGGAACAGACAGAGGAGGGGTGTACGATCTGCAGATATTTGTTCCGGGTGTTCTGGTCATTTTCTACGTATAATAAAATATATCTATCTATGTAATGTATTGTATTAGATGTATATCAGTTATCTAGTACCCATAACACAAGCTCTGCTTACCTTGGGGCTAGATAATGCTCTGTGAATTGTCCAGCATTATTTGTTTTATTTATAACTAAATTACGTAACTTAATCTACTTTTCATATTTGATTTCTTTTGGAAGAGCGAGATTCCCTGACACAGGTATTTGTATTACTTAAACGGGATCTCAAACACTGTTGTACATTAAGCTAAAGAAATAGTTATTTTATATTTGACTGGTCTAAGTGCCTTTTTTCTATAATAAAAAAGTAAATAAATGTGAATGCGATTGCTAAAGTTTGGATGTTTACATATATTTATTTTAAGAATACTTTCGGCTAAAAAATAATAAATTATGGAGGTGTTTTGATCGGTGCCAAGTGAGCTGCCTTATAAATAAATAAAAAATAAAAAGTTTCTTTATTCAGACAGGTTGTCCACATACAAATTACAAAAATAAAACATAAGACCTTTAATTAAATTAAAATTAGATTAAAATTAAATTTGCAGCAGTCATTCAACAGACTCCCACCCAACCCATGGAGTTAGTGCTTGCATCGAGTATTATGAGAAGAGGTCGATGTTCATCTAAATTTTTCGAGTAAAAACCCAGAAACCGATTCACAGCGTGCTACAAAAAAGTTTTATATTACGTTTTAAATACATATTTTGTGTCCTACGTTTAAAAGTCAAAGTCACTCTCAATTTTAGTGATTGCATTGAGTATCATCGCAAGCAATCGACAACCATAAAAATATTTACGACTAACATTTTCTTTTCGTACATTTTTTAAATACCTATAAAACTGCTCTTGAGGGGACAACAAACTGTGCTTTTATAATTCACAGTATTAAATCACAGCTACGATAAATTTTAACGCAGTAGTACTGGTTTCGATACAAATATTAACTCGAAGACACTGTAGCACTTGCACAGTGTCGAATAATGGAGACGAGGCAGTGATCACACCGCGATCCGCTTTAAGTCAGGAAGTATGCAACGATTACACTGCTTTACTGGTGCGTACAGACTGGTGAAACGTAACATGAAATGTATGATGCAATTAAAGAATTCGCCGTACACATTGCTGCAATGTATCAGGAAAGCTTTGTAACAATTTCTCATAGTTTGGACGTCTTGTGCGCGCGAAATGTGCATTTCTCGCGCACGGTCGCTTCGCGCGTCGTCGCTTGTAATGCTCGTAGTATTACAAGCGACGCGCAAAGATGATCATGTGATGTCCATGATTTGTCGGTTTTTCGAACGAACACAAAGGGGCGTGCAGTGTGTCAAACATCTTTTCCTTGCTCCAATCTAATTTTTAGTTTGTGTTGCTAATTAATTTCTTACAAAATTAAATTGTGCTTGGAAAGACCTTCTACCAAAATGAAGGACTTTGTAATTCTAGTGAAACCTCTTAATTCTGTGTTCAAATCTGTTTATTAAATTTTTATCATGTAAGAAAAAAATTTATTACCATAGCCTCCGCGCAAAAGAGCCACCGACCACAGCCACTGGTGGCCAGCGACAGCCACTTAGCATACTTTTTCATATATTTTGTATAGACGCGCCGCATACGTGTAGCCGGTGGCGGCCACTCGCTACAGCGTATATATCGTATATAGAGAGTTCATAACTGTCAGACAATCTGTACCAAGAAGGTCTCAAACTGTCGCTTCTTTACGCAAAGATTACTATTCTGTGCTAACACAGTGGCATCATAAATTTCACGGCAGCCATTCGTTTAAGCGGAAAATAAAATTTGAACTTCTTTACAACATTCATCAAGACGTCGTGAGCAAGCGTTTGAATAATAACCTCCTTTTTTGAGTCGGTTAATAAAGTCTCGTGGGGTTCTCGCTTGATTTTTTACGTGCACACTTCATATTAAAATAGGTTGCAGGTTTTGCGAAGTAAAAGTTGGGACGTTTCCTAGTAATATTTCTCGTTTCAGGATAAAGAGGTGTCTGTTTGCTTGACGCGAACAAAGCATTTTACAGACGTGTAATATATTATAATTGAGACGACCGAAATGGCGCAGCCTGCGCAAGACTGCAGGTAGATGCTGGATGCGGCAAGCTGAAGACAGAGCGCTATGGAGCTCATTGGGGGAGGCCTATGTCCAGCAGTGGACTGCTATAGGCTGATGATGATGATGATGAAATGGCGCAGCAAGATTCGCCTGCGATGTAAGAGGTAGCAGGGTCGATTCTCGCTTCGGGTCAAATGTTTGTACGATCTCCAAAGATCTAAGTGTTTTTTCCTAGTGTCTAGTCTAAAGGTTTTTATCTGTATAATTCTGTTTTTTCCGGCCAACAAATTGTGTCTTAAAGAAAATATTATGTGTGTTTTAGATCTTCGTGATAAATCGTCGGCCACATCATCACATACCATCAGGTGTTAGGTTCAAACGATCTTTTTTTAACGTGAACATACCTTGTTGTACAAGACAATATGAATTTTTTTATCGGATGTCACATGATTTAAAAGAACATGGAAGGTTGCCTTCTAAACAGTTACATCCTTACATTTCATGTTATTACTCGAAGTGTCCCAAAGTTCGTTCATCGCGTGAGGCTGTCGACATCAATAATGGCGGATTTGCATGCTCTTTCATGTACATTTCGGGGAATTGAGACGTTTCTTTTAGTGACGTTGTTATATTTTATTGGGCGGTTATTTAAAGATATTAAATCTTCAAAAAGGAGCTCTACAAACTCCCTTGGCTAAACGTTAAAAAAAATCTGTTAATTCTAACTACGCTCCGGATTTTGATGCGGTTTTTTGTAATAGATAGACAAATTCAAGAGGAAGGTTTATATTGTATATAATACATGCGTTATCATCACCCGTGCGAAGCCGGGGCGGGTCGCTAGTTATACATAAAATATTCTCATTCAGCTTTAAACATTAGGTACGTTTAGCTATATTGAAACCATCTCTACATATGTATATCGATATAGATATTATAGAAACCAAAACGGTTATTCTTTAACATTACCTCTATAATATATGAATACATAAAGAAGAAAGAAAGAAAGAAAATACATTTTTTTTTTATTCACAAGTAGGTACAGCTTGTAACGAAATAATAATAATCTATAAGTAAACAAGAACATAAACAAATAAATAAAATTAACTACGTATGTATTATATACAAGCAACAAGCGACTCTACAAAGCGAACCAATAGGTCCTGTCTCAGCATAATGTTGCTCTACTTCTCCATAAGAAGTAGAACAACGCTGGTTTTCTGACAGAACCATTGGCGCACGCGTGTCCACACGGGTGGCAGACCACAGATAAGACAAATACATGTTTAAACCGTCCACGCATGTTTTTTTTTCTCATACAAGCTGCGTAAATATAAACCCAAGCTGTTGGATAGCAATCTTGCCTCCCTAAATCAAGTATAACTTAGCTCGTATGTTCTCGAAATCTGCGACCCTGCGAGCCCATAAGGAAAAAGGCGTTATAACGAGCCCCCAACTTTGTATGGACAAGACATTATCAGAAACTTAAGTGATTAACTGTTTCCGCAAGTTCAGAGATTTCTGAACACAATGGACGGGAAGTTGCGGATCCGCATATTTTAATGCTAATATGGTTTAATATAACGCGTAACTTTGATGGCAATTATGAAACAGATGACAACATAAATTACCTTAGAAATTTCTCTGACGGCCTCTTTGGCGTGGTGGGTGAAGGTCTGTCTGCGATGCAGGAGGTTGCGAGTTCGATTCCCGCTTCGGGACAAATGTTTGTCCGATCAGTAGATATTTGTTCTGGGTGTTATGGGCGTTTTCTATGTATAATAAAATATCTCTCTATGTTTATATGTCTATTGTATTATGTATATAAATCATCTAGTATCCATAATACAAGCTCTGCTTAGCTTGCGGTTAATAATAGGCTAATACTGTGTGAATTGTCCGGTATTATTTATTTTTCTTATTAAGGATGTGCCTAGCCTACCAAGAAATTTTGAAAACGGGCCAGTAGTTTATGCGTTTATTCGTTACAAACATACAAATCTTTCCTCTTTAGAAGTATAAAATTAGAGTAGACATATAAAAAATCCGGATACGGAGAGTCTTGAAATATTCTCATCTTAAAAGTAAGATTTCCTTAAGATCCGTCATTGCGTTTCAGGTAAAGCTCATTCCCATTGTTGAAGAGAAACACTTTGATCCTAAGACCGTTCGTGCGTTCCTCCGGGAGCCTTCCTAATTTATCTGCCTTCCACTTCGATTATTTAAACGCAGTAAAATGATACGCTCCATTAAATCCTGCTCTTGTATTTGAACGTGGGTTATTTCGTATTAAAATGGCGGGTATTATTCTTTTATTTCTTCCGATTGTATTAGGTAATTTTATTATTACGATCATTTTCGAATGGATTCTGTGAAATATTATGAGATTTTGGTTTATTTGTGATAGTACGGAATACCGCACGATAGCTAAAGTCAATAAACTGGGTAATAAGCTCAGCAGACTCACACATGTATAAATTCTTACGTTTTATTATAAATTATTACTTATTTGCAATTAATTAAATCAGTGTCAAACGATCACTCGGGGGTTTGATTCGTTCTTTATCCTTCCCTCTAAATCTTAAACTAACTTTACTTATAACTGTAGAACTCACTAGTTTTTGGTCCTTCGAGCCGGATCACTCGGGGGTTTGATTCATTCTTTATCCTTCCCTCTAAATATTTTATTATTTATTATTTATTTTAACAATATTCAGGAAATTAACAGCTAACTTAATGAGTAGGTATCTTACTTCTGAATACTGAAGGCTAATTAAAAAAATCAGTGATCCGGCTCTAAATATTAAACTAACTTTACTTATAACTGTAGAACTCACTAGTTTTTGGTCCTTCGAGCCGGATCACTCGGGGGTTTGATTCATTCTTTATCCTTCCCTCTACATCTTAAACTAACTTTACTTATAACTGTTGAACACAGTTATTATGTAATTTTTAGTAGTCTCTATCATACTGTTCTTACTTTGTAAGTTAGTACCTTCCTACCATGATTGTAAACCGATTTTAGTTTTAGTCTATAAACAACTCCTATTTTCGCTCAGTAAAGAACTTGTGACTTGTGCGACAGGTTTAAAAAAAACCTATTGGCCGCCCATTATACTTCTTCTATTCGAAGTATTTATTTCTGTATTATTTCCTATTTTGTGTCGTATATAAACTGTTTTCTATCTATCTATATCTTACAACATAATTCATTATCATGATACCTAATGGTTGGCTTACTCTTTAAGTCACAGTAGGACGTAGTATATAAAAAACTGGTTTACCAATTACCTACTGTATTTAATACTTAACTTAGTTTAGACCTTTATGAGGAACAAAAAACGTTTTTATTATTATTTCACTTAATTTCTTTATATTCTCAAAATAGAGCAGTCTTTCTGTTAATTACAATATTACAATTATGTATATAGCATGTAATCTAATTTAAGCAACCGTAGTTATAATTGTTTGTTACCTTTTTTCTGTCTTGTTTTAATAACCTGTAATTAGATAGTAATAACTCTACCTACTCGATAATATTTATATTATAGCAGCACGTACATGTGTTTATGTAGCAATCAAGTTCTGATCAAGCTTTATGTAACCTCATAATTTAATGTAAAAATAAAATAAACTTAATTATATCTACCATCTATGCAATAACAAACGGAAACAACCTACAAACAGAATATCACAAAGCATTGCATCACGGACACAGTGTCACATACAGACTTCCAAATTCTTTGTGCTAATCAGTGGCGGAAGTCCCGCGGCGGTATATCACCCGGTATTATCTCTTCTGTGACACGTGTGTACTGTGACCATGGTTCTTGTATTTTATTTATCACTAGTTTCTGCCCGCGGCATCGCACGCGTTGTTCCTATTCTAACCCATAGAAATTAGTTTATTGATAAACATGGTAATGATGCCTATGTTTTATTCCAGGCCTATAACTACCTACATATATGCAAAATTTAAGTCTGATCTATTCAGTTGTAAATATTTTAAACTGTCAGACCGCATAATTATAATTACTATAGTACATTATAAAAGGTTTTTATCCTATGACCACAACGGTGCATAAACATCGGGAAAAATAGGCAAATAAACGCAATAAATACCCGTTAAGTACTTATTATCCATCCATCCATCTAAACTTTCGCATTTATTGCACTAATATTAAGTATGATGTGATATACATATGTTCAAACTGAAAACCAGCGTTGTTCCGCGCCACGCGTGGTTCAGCACATATGTTGCTGAGTTTGCTTTGACGACCGATGTGGCGCGGTGGGCAAAGGTCCGCCTGCGACGCAGGAGGTTGCGGGTTCGATTCCCGCCTCGGAACAATTGTGTGTACGATCTGCAGATATTTGTTCCGGGTGTTCTGGTTGTTTTCTATGTATAATAAAAAATATCTATCTATGTAATGTATTGTATAATGTATATCAGTTATCTAGTACCCATAACTCAAGCTCTGCTTACCATGAGGCTAGATGATGCTGTGTGAATTGTCCTGCATTATTTATTTATTTTAATTTGACCCTTTTTGGTCAGCAAGCTAAGCACGGTAGCCATGTTTCCCTGTAGGCTTTTTTTAAATATTGTATACTGTGTTTTACTGCTTTAATTGTGTTATTGTACTGAAACCTGTTTTTTGGTCCAATAAAATTTTTCTTATTCTCATTACACAAAGCAACAAGATGCAAATTAAGTTTATAAAGGCAGGATTACCTACCAACTTACATAGGTAAGTATATGTTTACGTGTTGTTATTGTTTGTTTACGTTTATAAATATGTAGAACTCTCCTTGTTTCCCTGAAGTTAATCCCACTCAATATAAATCCTTATTCGCTGTTCATTTTGAGTGGCTGTGGGCTTCTTTGAACTGGCTTATGGTTCTATGAAAAGGCCTTGATAAACTCGTGGTTAACTTTAAACATCCGTGATCTAACTTAAGCTACCTATCTTCAGTAAAGTCTCGGTATTTATACAGGGTGCCAGGAAACATCTATAAATAATTTAGTTATATGTCTAATATTTCACTTCAGACAATTGTAGCATTGAGCTTTTGTAATTCAATCAAGAGATCAGTGAGGACTTTATCCAAAAAATAAAGTCTAAAATTACATGGAAATTCAAAATTAGGTGACATGTAAACCGGAAGCAACTGATGATACTACATAGATAGAATATACTTTTTTGCACAAAAGTTGTACATAGGCGAGCTTAAGAGCGTGCCATACCTCAGCCAAAATTCGAATTTCGCTTCAGTTCAGAGCAGAATGACAAGATATGATTTTCTTGTGAGTGAGAAGCACAGAGCGATAGACGTGCTCCGTATTTTTTATCGACGTAAGCGCCAAAACTGCCTAATGCCTAATTACAAGTTATTTACACAACTAATCTAAAAATTAAAAAGACGAAAACGAAGAAATTCTACTACGTTTCTCGACAAAACAAAAATCCAACAAAAAAATTAGGTGGTTCCTGAAATAAATAGCAAAATGTGTGCAAAACATGTATTTTTCAAAAAATAAAAGTATCGAGAACATTTTCACCAATCGTGTTTTCGAAAAGACGGAATCCAAGATAAAAGATCGAATTATCATTTACCTAAATATGAAGGTAGTAGCTTTCACAGATTCTGAGATAAATAACGATTTCTAACTATAAAATTACATAAGGTACACTCTTAATGCTAGATAGGGATCTCTGCATTAAGCTTCTGCAAACATTTTGGATAGTATGGACACAGACAAGTGCTAGTATGTATAGTGTAATATTCTATATTAATATAGAATATACAAGACTTTTTATTTCCATATATAAGATTGTTTTAAAGACTTACGAGAAGAAATAGAGTTTCACTACTATACTAGTACTGAGCTGAGACGTGGACACTCACGATAGGGCTGGTCCACCAGTTCAAAGTCGCTCAGCGAGCTATGGAAAGAGCTATGCTCGGAGTTTCTCTGAAGGATAGGATTCGTAACGAATACATCCGACAGAGAACCAAGGTTATCGACATAGCTCAAAGAATTAGCAAGCTGAAGTGGCAGTGGGCCGGCCATATCTCGCGAAGAACCGACGGCCGATGGGGCAAACGTGTTCTTGAGTGGAGACCACGACTCGGTAAACGTAGTGTAGGACGCCCTCCGATCAGGTGGGATGACGACCTGCGAAAGACTGCAGGTAGATGCTGGATGCGTCAAGCTGAAGACAGGGCGCTATGGCGCTCATTGGGGGAGGCCTATGTCCAGCAGTGGACTAATATAGGCTGATGATGATGATGATGATGATGACTAGTACTGAAACTCTATTTCTTCTACTTACTATTACTGGCTAGGATCTAGTTAAACGCAAGAAAATGTTCGGAAATTTACTTAAAGTTTGGTTTAGTTTCTAGTTTTCGTTTATTAAACACCGCGGTCGAACAGTCAGTCATTAAATTAACGTGTTTATAAATTTCAATTTAAATTAACTGAACAAAAAACTTAGGTTTATATTACTCTGAACTGAATTATGCATGTATATAAATTAATAAGGGAAATTGAAAATGTATTGCTTGCTGACTACATTAATTTAAAATTTAAAACAATAAATTCGTTAATCTAAAAGAATGAACACGAAAGATCGTAAAAGTTAGATATGACTTGGGTTGTATATTCAGAAATTATTACTTTAACACCTGTGCTTAGCAATTAAAAATTAAACACCGCTCAAACACAGCAAATTGTGAAAAACATGGCAATTTAACTTTCATAATTGCTTCAGCCGTCGGGATTATCCTCATAATAGCCAAAATAATGTCCACCCTACTGAGCCAGTTGGGTCTAAGCCTTCGGGAGAACAGCTAGGTCACTACATAAATGAAAGCAAGTTTTAAGGATAATATTATAAAAAAAAATCTCTAGGAAATTATACGGAATTAGAAACAAGCTTTGGCTTCCAAACACCTTCTTAACTGAGCAAAGACTGTGAATACCTCTATAATCTGTTAAAAAGATAGATTCTAAACATAACTTGTTGACAAGGTAATTGTCACCTCCTGGGAGTGGCATAGTCACTTTGTGACAAAACTCCATCAATAATTAAGATATAAAAAAAAAATACAAAAAAAATCTAAGACCAATAGAAACGCAAAAGAAGTTTCAATATATTATTATTTATTTATATCAGATATACGTTCAGAAAATCAATAACTTTATTAATAGATAGAGTGATTCAAGAGAGTTTAAAAACTATTTGACACATAGAACTGGAGTGGAGCTAGTAATCAGTGCAGACAATTAACTAGTAGTTAGCGCTAGTACATTAAAAGAAACAAAAATAGCATCATTATGAATCTCTGTCTCTGTCTCTCTCTGACGACCGATATGGCGCGGTGGGCGAAGGTCCGCCTGCGACGCAGGAGGTTGCGGGTTCGATTCCCGCCTCGGAACAAATGTGTGTACGATCTGCAGATATTTGTTTCGGGTGTTCTGGTCGTTTTCTATGTATAATAAAAAATATCTATCTATGTAATGTATCGTATTATGTATATCAGTTATCTAGTACCCATAACACAAGCTCTGCTTACCATGGGGCTAGATAATGCTGTGTGAATTGTCCAGCAATATTTATTTATATTTATTTATTTATATGAATGGACCAGCTGCCCTAACCTGCCACGTCAGCAATACGCAAAGAAATAAATTGTACAAAAACGTCCGCACGCTTCCTGCGGGGACAATAATTAACGGGGACGTAAAAAATAATGTCAGAACTAGTAATGTGATCCCACAGTACAATTTAGTGTGGTCACTGTACGTATACATCTTAAATAAATAATAATAATAAATAATGCTGGACAATTCACACAGCATTATCTAGCCCCATGGTAAGCAGAGCTTGTGTTATGGGTACTAGATAACTGATATACATAATACAATACATTACATAGATAGATATTTTTTATTATACATAGAAAACGACCAGAACACCCGAAACAAATATCTGCAGATCGTACACACATTTGTTCCGAGGCGGGAATCGAACACGCAACCTCCTGCGTCGCAGGCGGATCTTCGCCCACCGCGCCACATCGGTCGTCGTAGATAGAGATAGATAGATCATTTATTAATGACAAGTAGGTTCCATAACTTAGTTAACAGCGCCTTAAAGCCTATGCCAGGTTTGTCTAAGTGGGGTTCTAACTTAATTTACATAAGTCGACTATTTCTACTGTAGTTAACGTTCAATCTTACAACAATACAAGTTATGCTTATTTTATTTATTTATTCAGATAATAACATCATAACAGGTTTTTTTATTAAGCCCTAAGCCGATGTTAGAACTACTTATACTAAAAGTTACATATTTTTGTACATACACACAATACTAAATAATTTATAATTTTGTTTGAATAACATTTTGTGCCTTTTTCATGGCTTTCGGCAGGTTTTCGTAAAATATGTCTACGCTGTTGTTTTGTATGCCTGAGGTACTAAAGTTCTTGAATCTGAATCATGATCATGATCTAAATCATAGGACTCCCTCAATGAACGCGACAGAAATGAAAAATTGAAAAGATTTGACAAGTTTTATTTGACAATACACTATGACGAATAGTGCTCTATCTTTGCTTGCCGCATACAGCAACTGCCTGCAGTCTCTCACAGGTCGTCATCCCACCTGACTGGAGAGTTTCCTACACTAATTTTGTCGAGTCGAGTCTCCACTTCTGATCACAAGCTATAAAGGAAGGAATTGATCCAGTACCGGTCGTACATCACGTTCTCGAAATGCTGGATTTGTCAAGCTGAATGGCGCTCATTAGAGGAGACCTATGTCCAGCTGTGAACTAACATAGGCTGATGATGATATTGATGAAAGGAAGGAAGGCATTAGGGATCTATCTTGATCATTGACCTAGTAAGACCTGATGAAGCCTTATGTATCGACAAGTTCTAAGGGATCTAAGCAAAAAATAAATTGCCAGCCTACGTTACCAGTATTTCCTGGTCCGTGATAGCTCCCAAGAGTTGTATTACCATTAATCAACTTGTTGTGTCTCAATTCACAAGTCGGCCAGAGTAAATTGGTCCCGGTGCGGGTTAACGGACGTAAGGAAGCGAGTTAAGGTTATTATTCTCGGGGTGGAATAAAACAAAATGTCGCTTTAACAGGTACAAACAATAATGTTTTTATATATAATAATAATAATAATAGCGAAGAGCCTCGATCAACACCTGAAGAGACTCTCGCTAGGAAGTTGGATCAAGGGCCAGATCCAGAAGGCGGTACTCTTGGACTCGGCACGTATCGTCAGGAAGTTCCTAGCTTCGCGGTCGGTGATCTACCGTTTTGATATATTTTTTACTGTAAAATAGTTTTATAATATTTTATTGTATTTTCTATAGTAAAAAATGTATTTTATACGAGAATTTAAATAAATGAGTGTATAATAATAAAATAATAAATCATTTATTTTAGACCATAGAAAAGTAACAGATCTTATTTAACTTATTCTATGGTCCATAGTAATATATAGACCTCCTCATCGATTTCGATGACGGCGACCCGATATCACGGATTCTTCTATCATGAGCTCTAATATGACTCGCTAGACCGAACTATAACTAGACGCCAAATACAAAAATGGAGACCTAAGCCCTCCTACGTATACATATAACTCATCGGGCCAACTCTACTGCCATACAACGACCGATGTGGCGCGGTGGACGAAGGTCCGGTCCGAGGCGGGAATCGAACCCGCAACCTCCTGTGTCGCAGGAACCCCTTTGCCCACCGCGCCACATCGGTCGTCAAACCACCACCACCACTACCCAATACTTGTCTCATTAATATTTCAATTATTTACCCCGTTGTGATGCAAGGAAAAGCTCACTAGTTAAGGTAATCATATATAATTACCTATATACTAGTGAATAGCTGGTTACGAAACTTGTAACCAAGTTTAGTAACCTAAAGGCTGGCTATTGGAACAGGTAAAGGAAGTATTTTCGGCAGCCATTTGTTCCACAACAAACCGAAACAAGTGAGCGTAGTCCAAAACTACCGGATTCTTTTGTTTCCAGTAGTTTTACAATTGTTTTGTAGAGAACTTTCAAAATGGATTGAAAATACAAAGCGAATTGAGCCTTTTCGAGCTTTTTGATGTATATTCATCGAGTGGATAGATTAGGGAGTTTTTTGAGATGTTTACTAGTATTTTTAACCGAGTTCAAAAAAAAGAAGGTTCTCAATTCGACTGTATTTTTATGTTTGCTACCAGAACTATGTAACTCGCGACCGGTTTGCGACAGGCGTAAATTAAGCAATTAGTGCTGTCAAACGTCAATTTTGTATTAGTTTGACACCAGCGTCAGACACGTTAAAATTGGTCAAAATTGACGTTTGACAGCACTGATTGCTTAATTTACGCCTGTCGCAAACCGGTCGCGAGTTACATAATCACCCGGCCGATGTTGATGATTCTTTTTTTATTAGAAAGCTGGTGATTTCCGTGTGGTCCCATTTCATTGGTCCAGTTCTGACAATGGTATCCATGATAAAAGTATATAAGTCTTAAATTTGCATTAAGTAAAACTTCTGAAACTATCAGGGTCATGTCGCCATGATCACGGAATAACTAGTTATTCCGTGATCATGGCGCATGAAACTGTGCCGAAATATTGGAAAACTCAAAAATCAAATCATGGTAAATATCCCGTTTTAAATGAATTTTGCATTAAGTATGTGCGCGACTAATGGACGAATAACTCAATATCACGCCAACCGATTTCGATGATTATTTTTTTTAAACTAAATTTTAAACCTGTTTTCATTATTTAGGAATTTGAAATCGGTTTATAATGTGTTAAAACGCGCTACTTCGTACTTTTGACGACCGATGTGGCGCGGCGGGCGAAGGTCCGCCTGGAACACAGGAGGTAGGGTTCGATTCCCGGCTTGAAACAATTGTACGATCCACAAATAAATAATTGTTACGGGTTTTTTAAGTATTTTCTATGTATAAAAAAACGGTTCGTGGTCGTCTTTATTTTCATTCGTCATTTATGATCCCAACGACCAATCTGCTCTGCGAGTTTTCCCAGTATTTTGCTCGCATTCAATACTTTTCCTTGAGAGCTCAACAACGTTTGCATACAATATTTTTCGTCGACTAAATACACAAAGACTGAGTAAAAAAATATCGAAACATTTTGCAGGTAAAGCTTCATACGAACACAACAAGGAGCTCTCGTTCTCCTGATTACAAGGGATTGTTTATTTTGGATGTTCTGCATTCGTGTAACGCTCTTGGAAAAGGTTCAGGGCTAATGTTCTTACAATTTCAATCAAAGGAAATACGTCTTTATGAATATTATAATGAGGTATTTTATAAGTTTGTTTGTAAGAAGTAGTCCCGAGAACTTCTGGTTGGAGTTATGAATGAACATTCTAAGAATAATAAAATAATTAGTAAGTGTAGCGTGTGTGGACACTCACGATAGGGCTGGTCCACCAGTTCAAAGTCGCTCAGCGAGCTATGGAAAGAGCTATGCTCTGAGTTTCTCTAACTAAAGTATAGGATTCGTAACGAATACATCCGACAGAGAGCCAAAGTTATCAACATAGCTCTAAGAATTAGCAAGCTGAAGTGGCAGTGGGCCGGCCATATCTCGGGAAGAACCGACGGCCGCTGGGGCAAACGTGTTCTTGAGATGAGACCATGACTCGGTAATCGTAGTGTCGGACACCTTGCGGCCAGGTGGGATGACGACCTGCGAAAGACTGCAGATACATGCTGGTTGCGGCAAGCTGAAGACAGGGCGCTCTGGCGCTCATTGGGGAAGGCCTATATCCAGCAGTGGACTAATATAGGCTAATGATAACATAAACGACGACGAATTAAAGGAAGCCTACTTTGATACACGTAAAACGAAGTTTCGGTTGATGGATCTCACGAAACGAAATACCATATTTTTCAGTAGTATAATTAAGGTTGTACGTGTAAATTTGCGTTGCTTCGCACGCGTCAATAAATGTCACCTTTGATTTCGGATATCTAAGGCATTTGTTCAGGGCGTTCTGTTGCTTATCTATTCGTATGTATAAAAAAAACTATCTATGTAATGTATTGTATTAAGTTTATCAGTCATCTAGTACCCATAACACAAGGGTTACCGGTTAAGTCTACCTAGATCCTGGAGGGGGTGGTACCTCCCATAATTCCTGACTGATTTGACTATGAAACACCCTACCCCAAACTTAACCGTTTTCAAGATATTGCACTTTGAAGTTTTTTTAAGAAAATACCGGTTTTTTGTCTATTGGCTTATTTTTTTTTTTGGGATTTTGCCCTCTAATTTATTAGTATTTTTGAGTAGTAGATGAGTTGCTTTCTTATTTTTAACACTAAAATTGCAGTTAAATTAACCAATTGGGTCGCAGTAGACGATTAATAGTTAGAAATGGAAATAAATTGGTAAAAAATACATATTTTTTTCTATCATAAATATTTAAAAAATTGTCTATCATAGTCTTGCTGCAGTGCTTCAAATATCTACGTTGCATTAGCTATCCAGCAAGATATAACAAGCTAGGGTATTATTAGAATTCTTGGAAAAAACTTTTATAAATAATCATCCGTAAATATAAATATTTACGTAATATCAGGAAAAAATCTTAAGACAAATAGTTTTATAAATATTTTTAACACTTTGACTGCGGTTTTTTTTCGACGACTGCGATCTTTTTTTTTACCTAAAAAATTCGTGCTGCCGCTCTACACAGCGGTTGTGTTGCGCCGCACATGCGTTTAGTTCGAAAAATATTATAGCTCTGCTGAGTCACAAAGATCTGTATTTTCTTAGCCGCTGCGCTAGTGTGGATTTTCGCAGATTAGTCACTTGTAGAAAACTCATACCGTGCGTTTTCAGCACTCAAAGTCACTTACGCGATCTGAACACATAATTATAAATATTAATACAACGGGTATTTATCACGTTTATTTACCTTTTTCCCGACGTTTCAACAGGTTTACACAAGGTACAAAAGGTAAATAAACGCAATAAATACCCGTTGTATTAATTTTATTTTATTTTATTTGGGAAATAAACAGTACATAAAACTTAATACTACGAAACTTAAGATACACAAAAACCAAAATAATTTCCTCTATTATGTAACACATATAAAGCTAAATGAACAGAGCAATAGAAAAAAAAATCTAAACATGTTGAGAACACGTATACATAAATAAATAATTATACCTGTGTTAATACAACTTAATACTTAATTATAATGAGTCCTTGGCAACGCATAGATGAACTTCTTTACGGAACTTCGGCAATGGTAAGTTAAATATATCTATATCCGACAGTTTTTTATTATGTAATTCACAAACTCTACTAAGAAACATATTTTTCCTGTAATTTTTGTTTACATTAGGCAAGAAAAAGGTCTTTTTATTACGAGCAGATTAATACTTATAAATAGTTTTGTTAAAGCATATCCATCTGTAGACTAGACGAAAGCTCAATCGGAATTTTCGAAGCGCAATCTCTCACATCCTCTTTGAGTCAAAACTAAGCCTCTCTCGTGATTGAAAATGTATTCAACGTAACAAACAGGTTTTATTTTAAAGTTGTCACAAACGTTCGATGTGCACGTTTAAATTGGTTTTCCACTCAAACGTTGGAACGCTTTTGTTTGGAACATTCGTTAGCGGGGTTGTATTGTGCTTGTGTGAAGTTAGGCACGGGTTTTTGATATATTGCTAGGTATTATCATCATCATCATCATCAGCCTATAGCAGTCCACTGCTGGACATATGACTCCTCTAATGAGCGCCATAGCGCCCTGTCTTCAGCTTGCCGCATCCAGCATCTGCCTGCAGTCCTTAGCAGGTCGTCATCCCACCTGGCCGGAGGACATCCTACACAACGTTTGCAGAGTCGTGGTCTCCACTCAAGAACACGTCTGCCGCAGCGGCCGTCGGTTCTTCGCGAGATATGGCCGGCCCACTGCCACTTCAGCTTGCTAATTCTTTGACCTATGTCGATAACCTTGGTTCTCTGTCGGATGTATTCGTTACGAATCCTATCCTTTAGAGAAACTCCGAGAATAGCTCTTTCTATAGCTCGCTGAGGCGCTTGCTTCCATAGCTGCTAGGTATAGTAAAATAATATAATATTAAAAGCCTTTATAGCTGTTAATGGTGCTCATTAGGGAGGCCTATGTCCAGCCGTGGCTAACACAGGCTGATGATCGTTATAGTGATAGCTGATAAACGATGCATAGAAATAACTAACATTTAATATTTTATATAAATAATATAAACCATACTATTGTATGTTGTAACCGAAAATTCGAAAATATTTGGGATTTACTACGACTCTAGCGCTACGACGTTAGCTCCACCTACAGGGGAAATATTGAAGTTTATCCAATCCTACTCAAGGACTATGGTTACATTTAGATTACTTTTTTGTTTTTATTTGTTTAGAGGAGTTATCAACATCAGAAACAACAAAGAACAAGGCTTGAAATCATTAAGTCGGTGTTTTGAAACACATTTATAAGTAAATGAGTAAGTGTACGCTTCATATTCGGTCTGCGCAAGTATGATCACGTCACAGAGTACCGCAATAAGCTTAAATGGTTACCAATCCGTCTTCGCCGGGACGCACACTTCCTCTCCCTCCTCTACTCTATCCCCTACGTCCCAAATACTCCTCGGTACCTCAAAGAATGGTTCAAGTACCTACACCAAACTCATACCCGATCCCTACGCTCCACCGATACCCTTTTGCTGCAAACTCCCCGCCCCTTCCATGCCTACAGTTCTTCGTTCACCGTACATGCCCTCAGACTATGGAATGCATTACCTACCCCAATAAGACAAGCCAAATCTCTCCCAATATTTAAACATATGGTCTACGAACATTTTCTTTCTTCAACTTCAAATAGTTAATATTTTATGTATGTATATGTGTATTAGTATCTATAATCAGTATTTATTTCCATTAACGTATAAACATGTATTTATGTATTTGTATTGTATATAATTTATAAACAACATTAGTCTATAATACGCCACCGTCATACCTGTACTTAAGCTACGTGTCCATCCAAAGGTTGCCTGGAAGAAATCGCTCTTAGCGATAAGGCCGCCCATTGTGCATCTGTATCTTTGTTCTTTACTGTTTTTGCTTTTCTGTGTTTGATGTGCAATAAAGCGTATTTGTATTGTATTGTATTGTGTAGACTCTTAAATAGTTAATAAACTCGCCACGTATCTTGCACTCTGTGTTGCCAGCAAATATATGTATACTATTATATATTTTATAATCGTATCATCAAAAGATCCAGCTATTTCTCTAGCCTGTGTTCTGACATTCAAGGCTTAACCCACTCCTTTGTTCTCATAATTGCGACTTAAGGACCCCATCGTAGCGTTTAAACGCTGAATAAACTTAAAGCTTTTGTTTTTAATTGTTTTCGCTTATTTCAATGATATTGTATTTGGATGTTTTGTTTTGTGAATTGAAAATCAGGCTCAGTCTTGTCTGTTTATTTATTAAAGTCAATTTATAGAGATTGAATTTTAGCCTGAGAAATCTGAGTCAATTGATAAAGTTTCGAGCTAACGATAATAGACAATGATTTAGGTGAATTTATAAAGTTTATATGAGTTTAGCATTATTTATCCATATGAAATATTAATAGCCTTATCTTATGTCTATGTAAGTTTATTATAATGTTTGTAATGTAGGTATTTAGTGTATTTGTTACCAATTATTTATTAAAGTGCCACCGTCTGTATTGTTCGTTCATGTCCAGTCCATCCCAAGGTTGCCTGGAAGAGATCGCTCTCAGCGATAAGGCTGCCCTTTATACCTTTATTCTAAGTTTTTATCTCTGTATTATTTTCTATTTTATGTGGTTTTAATAAAGTGTTATCTATCTATCTATAAAGCCGGTTTTAGGGTTCCGTACCTTAAAACGAAAAAAAAATCTCTTTTTAGTATCCGTCAGGTTCCTCCGGAACAACAGACGGCTGATTGTCCGTCTATGTGTCAAGTCCTTTTTCTCAGTCATAGAAAAAAAATTAGATATAAATTATACATAATAGGTACATTTTTTTAAACACAGAAAATGACCAGAACATCGGGAAAAAAATTCTGCAGATCGTACAAACATATCTCGAGGCGAGAATCGAACCCGCAACCTCCTGCCTCGCAGGCGGAACTTCGCCCACCGTGCCACAGAGGTCATCAAAATCCAACAAGTGCTCGCCTCCGGAAAATATTATTTTAAACTTTGCTAGCAGCATTAATCAGGATGCTTTCATGAATAATGAAACTTTGTTCTAGATCTCTGTTTTTCAGAAGATGCAGCTTTTGTAAATGCAATTGTTTGAAATTGAAAAAGTTACTCTAAGATTGCTGGTTTAAATGTAATGGAGGAAAAGGTCGTTGATCCCCGTGACCCCACTAAACGGGCTATATTGACCTAGTGTGGGGAACAGGGACTAACATAAGGTAACCAGTAAGGTACGTCGAGTCTTCTCTTCATCCATACCGCAATGCTTGAAAACGAAAGTTTTCAACCAGTGCGTCCTACCCGTTATGACCTACGGAGCTGAGACGTGGACACTCACGATAGGGCTGGTCCACCAGTTCAAAGTCGCTCAGCGAGCTATGGAAAGAGCTATGCTCGGAGTATCTCTGAAGGATAGGATTCGCAACGAATACATCCGACAGAGAACTAAAGTTATCGACATAGCTCTGAGAATTAGCAAGCTGAAGTGGCAGTGGGCCAGCCATATCTCGCGAAGAACCGACGGCCGCTGGGGCAAACGTGTTCTTGAGTGGAGACCACGACTCGGTAAACGTAGAGTAGGACGCCCTCCGACCAGGTGGGATGACGACCTGCGAAAGACTGCAGGTAGATGCTGGATGCGTCAAGCCGAAGACAGGGCGCTATGGCGCTCATTGGGGGAGGCCTATGTCCAGCAGTGGACTAATATAGGCTGATGATGATGATGATGAAGGTACCTAGGGGGAAAACTGGCTTACGGTAATAATTATCTCAGACATTTCAAATATTAAAGATTATTCCATCATCATAAGCCTATGTCAGTCGCTGGACATAGGCCTCCCCTAATGAGCGCCATAGCGCCCTGTCTTCGGCTTGACGCACCCAACATTTCCCTGCAGTCGCTCGCAGATTCGCTCCCCACCTATTCGGAGGGCGTCCTTCAATACGTTAACCGAGTCGTGGTCTCCAGTCAAGAACACGGTTACCCCGGTTACCCCAGCGCGGTATAAACGGTAAAGATTATTAACGGTTATTTACCGCCTACTTTTTGTTGCAGATATTTCTCAAGACAAATTGTACCAGACTTAACTATTTGTAAATTTGCCTTATTGAAAATTCTGCGACCATACGACTGTCATAGTTAAAGTCATTTAAAACGGGATATTTACCATGATTAGATTTTTGAGTTTTCCAATATTTCGGCACAGTTTCATGCGCCATGATCACGGAATAACTGAAGGCATTGCGAGTTCGTTTTTATGGGCAGATATACCGATCTACCCTCATTTTCTGTCTTTTTCTACAAACGTTATAAATGTCCCGTTTTAAATGACTTTAGTATTAATAAACATGATAGTTTCAAAAGTTTTATCGTCATAGTTTAATGATTTTTTAGCAGAATTCGGCATTTTGTCTGTATCCGGCTTTAGGTGGAAAGACCCGCGGTGAGTTCGTACGTAACAAACTAAATTGGGTGCGAATTGTTTGCAACTGGCTTAAGGTAATACTATTGAGCTTTATTAGACTAAGTTTCTCTCACATTTGCTTTTAGTTAGGATAAAGTTCGCTAGATTAATGCCTCTATAGATTGAAGTCTATAAGTTAGATTGGTTGTAGCTATTACCTATATATTGAGACTTTGGACTGATTATGAAATACTAATATATATAAAAAAAATATTATAATAATGCTGGACAATTCACACAGCATTACCTAGCCCCATGGTAAGCAGAGCTTGTGTTATGGGTACTAGATAACTGATATACATAATACAATATATTATACAATACATTACATAGATAGATATTTTTTATTATACATAGAAAACGATCAGAACACCCGGAACAATTATCTGCAGATCGTACACACAATTGTTCCGAGGCGGGAATCGAACCCGCGACCTCGTGCGTCGCAGGCGGACCTTCGCCCACCGCGTCACATCGGTCGTCGAATAAAAAAGGCAACAAACAAATTACAGTGTTTCTTCAGACCCTGAGGTCTGAAGAAACTATATACTGAACTCATTCTGGTCAATGTTGGGCCAAGCAGATCTAAATCGTTGGAAGATCAATATTTCTGGTCCACTTGATGGACCCAGTGCTGGAACTACGATTGCTTCTAGCAGTATTTCCATTATATGGTGACGACAGGCCAACCAAATAACACCTTTTTCCATCTTTTGCCATCGACTACGTATAATCGGGTACGTAGTCGATGTCTTTTGCTCTAATAGAATGCGAGCATTGCTCTTATAGATGCGTGCCAAAACAATCGGCCATATATTGCGAAGAACCGACTGAACAACCGCTGGGGTAAACGTGTTCTTGGGTTGAGACTGCGACTCGGTAATCGTAGTGTAGGACGCCCTCCGACCAGGTGGGATGACGTCCTGCGAAAGACTGTAGGGAGATGGGAGCGCTTTGAAGCCCATTAAGAGAGACCTTTGTACAGCTGTGGACAAACATTATGATGATGAACAAACCTGACTTTGCTTTATATTGTATTATATTGAATACAGCGGTTTGTGACGATTTTTATACCTCTGAAAGTAGGTACTAAGTAAAATTGTAAGGCCTTAAACCCTTACGTAAGGGAAATAAAGTTTCAGCAAAATCCTTTTTACTGCACCCTTAGCAACATTTTGTTAGTAATCAAGTCGGACATAACGTACCATAGTTTTATATATATATCCACTATCCCATTGTTAGTACGGACAAAATGTCGAAAGACGTCCCATATCCTTTGTATTCTTGTTTTTATTATTAACACATTTATTAACACATTTTATTATTTACACATTTTGTCCAACGTGTTGCTCCAGCGTGTCGATATAGCAGCACATGATTTATTCTTAATTATTATTTAGTTTATTGTAAGATAATTTGTATACTTTTGAACTTAATTTTGTATAATTTTATTTGTGACCCTAATCTAATTTAATTTTAATCCCATTCTTATTTATTCAATGTATTAATGTTTTATTATTTATTATGATTGAATTAATGTTATAATGTTGAATTGAATGTATGCTATGGATTTTATTATCTGAGATAAATAAATACAATACAATACAATTACACAAATATATACTAACTTTTATTTATTTGTATGTTTTGATGCTAAATATAAAATGATTATTTCTTGGCTTTATATCCTTACTAAATCAGGTTTATTTCTTGATCTGGTTTTTCCTTATTTGAATAAAATCCATGAAAATGAAAATGAAAAGTTTTTATTTCTTTAAACTTACAAATAAGCACTTAGACAGGTCATATTTTATACTATTCATTATTATCAATTAAATTAATAAATAAATATAAATAAATATTGATGGACAATTCACACAGCATTATCTAGCCCCATAGTAAGCCGAGCTTGTGTTATGGGTGCTAGATAACTGATATACATAATACAATACATTACATAGATAGATATTTTTTATTATACATAGAAAACGACCAGAACACCCGGAACAAGTATCTGCAGATCGTACACACAATTGTTCCGAGGCGGGAATCGAACCCGCAACCTCCTGCGTCGCAAGCGGACTTTCGCTCACCGCGCCACATCGGTCGTCAATTATTTTATAGTTCACTTAAATTTTTTGTCCAACAGTGGAAGAAGTGAGAACAAACCACTAGTATGTACCTAGGTATACGATTAAAAGGGTCGTGGCGGTCGCGGCGTAAGAATCGACCACATCAACATAGCCCGTGGATGTCGTTAAAGCCAAAATCCAGTTTTCCCCCTTGGGCAAATTTTCTTAAGGGGGGAAATGGAATTGTGGCTTTATCGATTCCAGTTTTTCCCGTCAAGGGGGATTTTTCAGAGGGGAAAACTGGAATAAGCCAACTGAGGGATAGTAGCTTCCTTCTGTTATGCGTCATCGGAATCTGGTTTCCGCGACAGAGATTCAAAATGGCAGATGTGGCGCGGTGGGCGAAGGTCCGCCGGCGACGTAGGAGGTTAAGAGTTCGATTCCCGCCTTGGGACATTTATTTGTACGATCTGCAAATATTTGTTCCGGATCTTCTGGGAATTTTCTATGTATAATACAAAATATCTATCTACATATGTAATGTATTGTATTAAGTAGATCAAACAAAGCCCTTAAAGGTAGTATGCAAACTCTTTTGAGTGAATACTTGATATTTCATAGATACTTGAAAAAGATAACTTTAAGAGCTTTGTTTGCTAAGATATTTTGAACAACTTGGGTGCTTACAACAATACATATGATGATTAGAACTGCGTATATCAAATTGCTTTTATGTTTTTCAGATCATTTTGACTACTCTAGACGCTCATATCAATTTGACGCTGCCTGTACCCATAACACAAGCTCTGTTTAACTTGGGGCTAGATGATGACGTGTCGATTGTCCAGTATTATTTATTTATTTTATGAACCTAACTTCGTTTTGCTTCGAATACATCACTTATGTATATTGGATTAAGGTGCATGTTTAACACATCGTAAAGATTAGTGTCGATACATCGAGCACGCGGATGTATAAACGCACCTTAATGCACCGCTTTTAACCTAGATAGGGTGAAAGCATGTTCTGCTTAAATTGTGTAAGAAGCTGGAAGTTACACCGAAATGAGCAAACTCTATGAGGCTCGGAGTTTCTCTGAAGGATAGGATTCGTCACGAATACATCCGACAGAGAACCAAGGTTATCGACATAGCTCTGAGAATTAGCAAGCTGAAGTGGCAGTGGGCCGGCCATATATCGCGAAGAACCGACAACCGGTGGGGCAAACGTGTTTTTGAGTGGAGACTACGACTCGATAAACGTAGTATAGGACGCCCTGCAGGTAGATGCGGATAGATGCAGAAAGACTGCAGGTAGATGCGGCTGCTGTATGCGTCAAGCTGGAGACAGGCGCTATGGCGCTCATTAGTGGAGGCCTATGTCTGATATTTGGCTGATGATGATGATGAGCAAACTCTGTAAAAATAGCTTTCAAGGGAATTTTTAGTTTTTGTATCGCCTTATAAAAAAACATCATTCTAGACTGAGATCGCTATCATAATAAATAAATACCCAGGGCGAGAAGGAAACTAGAGGACGACAAAAATTGGCACAGAAAAGTTAACCCTTGACGATTGTTACAGTTCTGTGTATAAAGCCCCGTTATCCGTGTAATGAGGTACGTCATGCAGACTGCATATTCATTAACCCGGTCTCCCAGTATGCACTATTTGCGTACCTTATGGAGGGTTAAGGTTTTACGGTTTTAATGGTTTTTGTTTGACGCAGATTAATTACTCACGGTGGTACAGCAGTTTTATTGACGCTGTTTGTATTGATTTAATAATGCTCATTAATAAAAGTTTTGTAATTTTTTTTAACAGTGTTGAATAATTTAATTTGATTATAATTCAATTATTATGTAATTTATTCTTTGATAATAAATGGCTTAATTATTAAATTATTATTATTAGTTTATTAATTTTCATAGATAACGATTACAGCCGGAACAAAATATCTGCAGATCGTACACACAATTGGTCCAAGGCGAGAATCGAACCCGCAACCTCCTGCATCGCAGGCGGACCTTCGCCCACCGCGCCACAGAGGTCATCATCTCGACTGCTTCTCGATAAGCTTTACCGATTCTAGATTTGTGTAACATAGTGAACCTTGACTAGGGTAAGTACGAGTATGTAAGTATATATAGCCAATTGTACTTAATTTTTAGGTTTTTACTGTACCTAGTTTATAGTTTAAGTGCAATAAAGAATTTTCTATCTATATATCTATAGCAGTGTGCCTAATGGACTTTGTTATGCCGAACTAGCCGATTCAGCTCGGCGGGTTATTTATTTGTCTGAATTTAATATATGGTTTAACACTCATTACCTCTCGCAGTGAATGTGATATGTAGATCCTCCTTATCGAGAACTTGCAATGTGCCTATTGTCTTTGCGGAACGCTAGCGTCTATTGTTTGACGTTTGTTCAATTCTACGAGATGACAGAGACTAAATGGGAGAATCAGCTAAGTGGAACTGGTGCTCAATAACCGTAACAGAAAGTACTATAAAATCATATAAACCGTGTAGAAATGACAGGATATTTACCATGATTTGTATTTTGAGTTTTCCAATATGACTTTTGTGTTAACACTTTGACTGCGGTTTTCTTTCGACGACTGCGATCTTTTTTTTAACCTAAAAAATTCGTGCTGCCGCTCTACACAGCGGATGTTTGCGCCGCACATTTGTTTCGTTCGAAAAATATTACGGCTGTGCTGAGTCACACAGATCTGTATTTTCTCAGCCGCTGCGCTAGTGTGGATTTACGCATATTAGTCACTTGTAGAAAACACATACCGTGTGATTTCAGCAGTCAAAGTGTTAATAACCATGATAGTTTCAAAAGTTTTATCATGCAGAAATGGTCTCACGATTTGTGTAGCCATAGGTTTTACCATTGTCTTTACATATATCTTATTAACAACTGACATTTCCACAATATGCCCACAAGTGGGACAAATAAATAACGTACTCCTTTAATACATATTTGTCCGTTTGTCCGTATATTTATATTTATTTGTTGCGTCATTTTTGTGTATGTAAATTACAGGCAGCCTAAGTGTTTTTTAAACTTTACGGTGAGCCGGACTTGGGTGGGTAGACTCTTTAACATTTAATGGAGTCTACACACCAAGTCGGCTGCTGGACACAATGTCAGCTGCCCATAATATAATAATAAATCCATTTATTACCATATATTATAAAACAGTAAATGATTATGAGTAATGAGGAGATAAGAATAAATAAAAAATAATTATTGTTTGCATTATCTAATTTTTATTATTATTATATTAGCCCGGGGTGTCCCACTGCAGGGCAAAGGCCTCCCTCCCCTTCTTCCACTCATCTCGGTCCTCAGCAAGGCAAGCAAGAATTATCTAATAAATAGGTAAATTAATAAAAAAAAAATTTAATCGTCATTTTCATACCCTCAAGTTATGTCATACCAACTCATCCATCTATCTATTTATCTTCACTATTATGGAAACTCAGATTCAGTTAACGATACTTTTACCTAATATACTAAGCAAAATAATAAACGACCTCCATCAAATAAATGCCAGAAATAAGCAAGAATGATGTAAATTTGAAATATCGCAGTTCCAAACTTTCCAATAAACAAACAAACTTCCATCTTTTAGCAGGTAAGCATACAACTTGCAAAACACGTACCAAGTTCTCGGGTACTTCGAAGTGGCATAAATATTTGAACGGCCCCACAAGTCTGCGTATTGGGGACGGATTAAGGAACGGAAAGGGGCAAGCAAACAAATCAGTCATCAAACAAAAAAGTTTGTTTGCTTGCCCCTTCATGTACGACTTCACACTCGTTGTTTCTATTGAACAATTTTAAGGTTATTTGTATACCATAGAAACTGACTTATGTACATAAATAGAGTTGCCAGTATTTTATTTTGAGCTTAAAATTATCTATATGCAAAATTTCAGCCCGATCCGTCCAGTCGTTTTGGCGTGAAGAAGTAACAAAAATCCATCCATCTTTTGCATTTATAATAATGATCAGTATGATTTATTTATTGAATGAGTAAATGTCGCTAGCAAAGAGCCTAATTTTGACGAAACATAAGGTTAGATGCATTTTACCTTAAGCAGATGACATGAAAACTATTAGATGAAAGATTTATTGATAACAATAGAAAAATATAAAATTTACATTAATTTAGTACAAACGAAGTACCTAAGTAAGTACACATCATTGCAAAAATTATCTCAACGCATACAAAAAGGAAACAATATCATAGCCTTAGCAAGTACGTAT
This sequence comes from Eupithecia abbreviata, assembly GCA_943735965.1. Classification (NCBI taxonomy): domain Eukaryota; kingdom Metazoa; phylum Arthropoda; class Insecta; order Lepidoptera; family Geometridae; genus Eupithecia; species Eupithecia abbreviata. The sequence goes on from OX030996.1 coordinate 4,418,387, forward strand.
ATATTACGCAGTCGGGTAAAAAGGCGTCCAGCTCCTCAAAAATGCAGATAAAGAGATGATATACGAGTAGATACAGAGATGGGACCGTCAAAACGCTGATTTTCATCCGTAAGCCTGTATAGCCTAGATTGCAAGGGGTAATAAATATCCCATCAAAGTCTCCTTGTTACGTTCCTGGCCTATCCAATAACTTGCAGTGAACTTTCGACCGCGAGCCAAATTCAGCCAAATTCCAGAAAATTTGCCTAACTAACGTCGACGGGTCCTGAGAAGTGGCGCATATTTATGCAAACCATTTTGATCCCCGATATCGAGGGCGCGGAACGACACCGTCGTTTTATATATTTTGTGATGACCATCAGTTGCTATGATTAGTTTCGTCCGATTTCACGATTCGTTCGACATTTTAAGTTACGGGACGAGATTTCCTTTTGATACTGGAAATATTTATTTAGTTTTAGTTTTTGTTAATTAATTTACATTTTAGTTTTGTTCCTTGTTGTATTAGGCGCGCTTTGGAACGGTCTGCTCTACCATAGCACATGCTGAGTGGAGACCGATTTTGTCAGTTTCTGTCTTCTGTTAATCTAAGTTTAATTTATAAGAGTCTCGGTTCTGACAACACAAAATTCTTTTTATAATACTTTTTACTTTTACCTTATTTATAGCCTAGTCTTAGAATATTTTTTATGAAGATATCAAAATAATTTCATAGAAAAAATATCAGACTGATGATGCGGCGTATAATATTTTTTTATACCCTAATATTTATTTTGATGCACCTTATCAATAAATAAAAAATCGCTTGTTACTTTGATTCTGATAACGTGAAAATCTAGTCATTTGAAACTGGATATTAACCATGATTAGATTTTCGAGTTTTCCAATATTTCGGCGCATGAAACTGTGTCAGTAAAAGTGTTAATAACCATTACAGTTTAAAATTCAAATTAATTTTTTTTCAAATTCAAAAGTTTTAACGTGAAAATCAGTTATTATAGTTTCCATGCATACACATAAAATAAAGTCAGTCCTCCTAATTTCGCATAAGCTCTTCCTTGGCATTGTTCGTATAGATTCTGCGTCGGAATGTCGCAAATGTCATAACTTTGCAGCAAGTCGCCAAAATCAATAGACGGTGTTGCGGTGTTCGACATGTGCACTGAGATTGTTACTGTAGCTTTGGTGATAGGCTAATAAACTTCTTATAAATAAAAACATACATTGGTATGTAAAAACGTATTAACGTATTAACGAATACAAAAACAGCAAAGAATATAGACGTCGTACATAGAAAATATTCAGAACTCCTGGAACAAATATGTATATCTAATCTACAGATCGTACAAACGTTTGTCTCGAGGCGGAAATTGAACCCGCAACTTCCTGCGTCACAGGCGGCTCGTTGCCCGCTGCCCCGGATCTTCAAATGGTCGTCAGAAAAAGCAATGTGGTTGTACGTCTTTAAACGAACCCATCGCCAGGTGTTCTGCTATTCTTAAGCTAGGCAATCCATAAAAGCTTTTATAATCATAATCAGTTGCGGGTTCGATTCCCGCCTCGGGACAATTGTGTGTACGATCTGCAGATATTTGTTCCGGGTGTTCTGGATGTTATCTATGTATGATAGTATCAGTCATCTAGTACCCTTAACACAAGCTCTGATTAGCTTGGGGCTAAATGATGCTGGGTGGATTGCCAGCATTGTTTATTATTATTATCAAATCAGCTGATCGACGTCCACACCTGGATCTAGGACTCCTCCAAAACCACCACTGTGGTGATCTTTTGGAGAGGCCTAGGGAAAGAATGAAAGAAAGAAAATATATTTATTGATTCACTGTAGGTAAAACTTGTTACTACATAGTTCTTATAAAATAATAAGTAATAAAATAAAAAATGTACTACTTAACTATATAGAACAAGCGACTCTACAACGCGAACCAATAGGTTCTGTCTCAGCATAATGTTGCTCTACTTCTCCACAAGAAGTAGAGCAACGCTGGTTTTCTGACAGAACCATTAGCGCATGTCCGCTAGGGGAGGCCAAGGGCAGCACCAGTTGGTCCTCCATCCCTACTTGCATCCAGCGGTTTTCCGCAACCTTCACTAGGTCATCGGTCTACCTTCACGGGGAAAAACGCCTCAGAATCAAAAAGGCTTCTTATTAAAACCAATTGTTTGTTCTGGTTCGCTCGTTATTTTAGGTCACCCCGGGGTTACTACTCTGTCTAGGCATTGATATAGTAAATTAATATTAGACTTGAGATGAAAAGGGTTGATATTAATAATGTTGGTAAGGACGAAAAGGGTGAATTTTGTACCGATGCCCTGTCTGGCAGAGGATGAGGGCTATGTCTTGAATATAGTACCGATCAATGTTTATATATCTACAATGCCAGCATTGTAGATATATAAACGGACGATTTAGGGGAATTAGGGGACGTCCAGCAGTAGTCCAGACTACTGCTGGACGTCCCCTAATAAGCACCTTCATGGTTCGGAGTAAGGCCAAAATCCCCACGCTAGACATGTTGTTTGGGGACCGCAGTTTGATATTGGGTTAGGTAGATTGCGGGTTGGATTCTCGCCTCGGGATAGATCTCTGTACGATCTGCAAATATTTTTTCAAGGTGTTCTGGTCGTTTTCTATGTAAAATAAAAATTATGTATCCATGTTTATAAATAATTCTGGACAATCCACACAACATCATCTACGAGTATGTAATGTATTGTATTAAGTACATATATAAGACGACCGATGTGGCGCGGTGGGCGAAGGTCCGCCTGCGACGCAGAAGGTTGCGGGTTCGATTACCGCCTCGGAACAATTGTGTGTACGTCTGCAGACATTTGTTCCGGGTGTCCTGGTTGTTTTCTATGTATACGTATAATAAAAAATATCTATCTATTTAATGTATAGTATTATGTATATCAGTTATCTAGTAGCCATAACACAAGCTCTGCTTACCATGGGGCTAGCTAATGCTGTGTGAATTGTCCAGCATTATTTATTATTATTTATTTATCAGTCATAATATAAGCTCTGCTTAGCTTGGGGCTAGATGATGCTGTGTGGATTGTCCAGCATTATTTATTTTATATTTATTTATTGGAGAAACGTCGCAAAGAGGAAGATATGCTTCGAACAATGACAATTCAAACATATCTGTAAGTACACACTGCTATTGGAAAAGTTAGTAAAACACCGCTGTTAAAGGGTTTAACTTAAAAGCTCTACTTAACAAAACAGCTTACTAAAATGTATGTTGTTTATTTTGTTTGGCACTTATAATAATGCGTCGGTTTGTCAGTTCGACACCACTGGGAGTGTAGTGCCCATTCAGAGACCTTAGTATGGGTTGTGCAGCACGACACTAGTTATAGTTTTATTCCATACATTTGGCTTAGCGCCTCTTCCGGATACAGAACTACTTTTCGTAGTATGATAGCTATCTTATAGTTTCATACGAACTATTTTTCTTCTATGTTTCGTTTTTGCGACATTTTGCCACAGTTCTGGCAATTTGATTGTAGTTTTCGAATTATTTGGAGTGATTCGAGTATTCAACATTCAAATTGCCACAATTCTGGCAATTTGATTGAAGTTTTCAAATTATTTAGAGTGATTCGTTGAATTTTAGCAACTTTGACATATCAGCGGTGGTTCACGATAACTTTTTTCGTTGTGGTACAATAAATAAAAATAAATAAAAAGTTTCTTTATTTAGACATTGTCCACACACATATAAAAACAATGCCTACCGATATTAGCCAGAGTTTTCGAATGGTCTCATTATTTTTGCACGTGTAAGCGAAATATAAGTTATTGTCTATCGAGCTCACAAACTTTTCGTTTTTGTATTTTGCACACTCATACTAAGCGTCCAGAAGTGTGCCAATTTAGTCCACACATGCAAACTTTGTTCACGTGGACTATGTTCCTGTTAGACGTGAATTTACTTACAACTTTGGACTGAACTAAATCAGTTGTTGTGTTACTAGTTCGGAAAGCTATTTTGCCAAGTAAAGCATGTAGCTTGGAGCTCAAATGGAGTTAGACTGGACACATTGCAAGGCCAGGTGTAACAAAACAGCATCTGACTCATCATCTTCGTTATCGTTATCAGTCCACAGCTGGACATAGGCCTCCCCCAATGAGCGCCATAGCGCCCTGTCTTCAGCTTGCCGCATCTAGCATCTACCTGCAGTCTTTTGCAGGTCGTCATCCCACCTGGTCGGAGGGCGTCCTACACTATGTTTACCGAATCGGCATCTGATTGGTGGCTAATAATAAATAAATAAAATATATAATGCTGGACAATTCAAATAGCCCCAAGGTAAGCAGAGCTTGTGTTATGGGTACTAGATAGGAACTGATACACATTATACAATACAACAACAGAACACCCTGAACAAATATCTGCATTTCTTACAAATATTTGTCCCGAGGCGGGAATCGAACCCGCAACCTCCTGCGTCGCAGGCGGACCTTCGCCCACCGCGCTACAGAGGTCGTCAATAATGGGCAAAAGAAACGTCAGTCACCCAGTTGTAAGCTGGGTCGACGACATTGTTCGCGTTGGAGGCGCTTAACACAGGACCGTGGTAGATGGCACAAACTTCGGGAGACCTATATTCAGCAGAGGGTAAAACTGCTGCGGATGTTGATGATAATCGAGCAAGAGCATTTAGGATTGTGGCGTTCATCAGAAATGAACGAAAATCAGTGCTGAAAGACTCAGATTACCAAATTAAACCCGCTGAGTCGCGTTAGGGCCAATCAGCTCAGCAAACATACATATGTACATATGTCATTCGAGTACGTTTGTTCAACAAAACTCAGTAGGTTTTGTTTTTTATTTTGGATTTCTTAAAATATATTGTTTAAATAAATAAAATAAAAAAGCCTTTTATTCCTTAACCTTAAATAATATTGATCAATCATGCTTATGAAAAATTTGTTAAATCTAATGTAAGTATGTCAAATATTATTGAAAATGTCAGTATGTAGATTGCATGATTAATGTTTATTAGTTTATTTGTTTATTTAATAATGTATTTGAAAAATATATTGTTACCATGCCATAAATACTCAATGCGCATTATATAGTTTAGTCCAGTAGTCGTTAGTTGCTCCATGTATAATTTGGCATCACATTCTATGCGCTGCTTGATTACCGTTACATGTTTGTACACTTTGAATATGCAAACCTAGTTATATTAATATAAAAATAAACAAAAAGCTAGAGGTTGCAACTGTACACCATCGTCATAAACCTTTAATAGTCCACAGCTGGACATAGGCCCTTTAAGAGCGCTATAATGGATGGTAGTCTGAGGTAGCTTGTTGTTGTCTATGACATACCTGAGTGATTGGGCTGGCAACACTAATTAAAAGTTGTCTGTGGCCAGCTCTCACTTACCTTTCTCTGTGTCTGTGTGTTATCCTATCTATGAGTCGAACAATAAAGCAAGTGTGTGAAAAAGAGACTCCCTGCTTCGTCGCCGTTACCTTGGCTGCTAGTTAGTGAAAGTTTAGTAGCTAGTGAAAACTTTACTACTACAAAAATGCTATTATTCAATCCACGAATTTTTCTCCGATGACAATTTAAAATTTAAAACAAAAAACTGAAAGTGTAATAGCTGACATAGCTACAGATTAAATTAGTAAGCCTATCTACCTAATCATGACATTCCTATAATTTCTATATGACATTCCTATAATTCCTATATGACATTCCTAATTTTATAAATAATGATTGTTTAGAATTTTAGGCTAATATTTAAAAAGAACCCAAAAATTGTTTTTATGCATTGTGTACCTACCCACTAAGACTACACCTAAGATACTACCTGTATGCATGAAATTACAATAAATGATATGAATTATGAATTAGTATGGCCGGGGTCAATAACGAGGCGATCGAGAACTAGGGCCATTTCCTTAATCATAGGCGGACTAAACTTGTGCCGTTATCGTAAACAAATGCACAATCTATTCTACATTAATATGTGCTTTGTCCTTATCACTCTCCCTTTCCAAAGTTGTAAGTAAATTCACGTCTAACAGGAACATAGTCCACGTGATCAAAGTTTGCATGTGCGGACTAAATTGGCACACTTGACGACCGATGTGGCGCGGTGGGCGAAGGTCCGCCTGCGACGCTGAAGGTTGCGGGTTCGATTCCCACCTCGGAACAATTATGTGTACGATCTGCAGATATTTGTTCCGGGTGCTCTGGTCGTTTTCTATGTATAATAAAAAAATATATCTATCTATGTAATGTATTGTATTATGTATATCAGTTATCTAGTACCCATAACACAAGCTCTGCTTACCATGGGGCTAGATAATGCTGTGTGAATTGTCCAGCATTATTTATTTATTATTTATGAGTGTGCAAAATACAAATACGAAAAGTTTGTGAGCTCGATAGACAATAACTTATATTTCGCTTACACGTGCAAAAATAATGAGACCATTCGAAAACTCTGGCTAATATGGATCGGCATTGCACTAAAACAAAAAAAGTTATCGCACCACCACTGATCCTGTCAAAGTTGCAAAGTCGGCAACAGCTTACTTCTTTTCACATGTGGTGTGACTTCATCCGCAGCCCCATTTAAACATCGTGCTAAACTTTCCTAAGTAATAGTGAGATTGCTCGCAAGATACTAGTTAAATTAATTTGGGATAACTTTCCAAGTGCTTTTGTTAGTTGCCTGAAATATTGTTGCGAGTTTATTGAGGGTAAAGGGAACAAAGGATAAAGGGCCACATGTTTTTGTGACGTCATAATTGTTGTTTACTAGGTCATTTGACGTGACTTCACTCTCTCGGATAATCGAAGAGGCGGTAGACGCAGCGGATTTCAGCCACAGTCAGTGATTGTAGTATTTGTCGCAGAGTAAGTACGTAAAATAACCTATGCAAGTGAAAAACTGAATGTTTAGGGTATTATAATTGAAATAATAATAATCCTAGGCCGGGTTACCGAAGCTCTCCGGATTTTCAAACAAATACCAAGCACCTGATGGATATTTCGCCTGACCCGAGAGCTGGTGAGTATCTGGCGTAACGCATCAGCTTTTCCATAAAGCGTGGCAATGCAAACAGCGTCGTGGGGACTACTTGTTACTTGTTTTTGGACTGGTTTCCGCAACTTGGCCGCCGTTGGGCCTTTTTTGCGTGTCGGATGGGGGGGCTGCTAGTCTAACCACCCGATGTCCTCCAGGAAGGCCAGCAGCTCGCCGTCGTGGGGACTCTTCCGACTGGTATTTAAATGGATCAGCTGACCTACCTGTAGATGGTTTGCAACAGTATGCAGTTAGCTCTAATATTCCAATTGTAAACACTAGTTCTTATATATAATTTGTTTTTACTATTTAATTGTAACAATATTTTTTATAAAGATTAATTAATTATTTTATTTATTAATTTAATTATTTAGTCGTTTTCTATGTATAATAAAAAATATGTATATTATTTATATGTAATGTATTGTATTATGTATATCAGTTATCTAGTACCTATAACACAAGCTCTGCTTACCATGGGGCTAGATGATGCTGTGTGAATTGTCCAGCATTATTTATTTATTTATTGAATTTTGTTTAATACAATACAATACAATACAAAAATGATTTATTATTCACTAGATGCAGATCATTACAAAATATATTACATGCGACAAGAACAATGGGCCTTATCGCTTAGAAGCGATCTCAAAGGTTTACCTTCAAATGCAACAGATTAAGCCTTGGGTTCTTAACTGTATTTATCTTGGAATCAATTTAACCTCAGTTCTAAAAACAGCGGTTAGCCTCTTAGAAAAAAATACCTCAACGTTCTTTATTCAAGCATAAAGCTGTTCTATTTCGCCTAAGTCGAAAAGGGCTACAAAAGCTTTCCAACCAATTAACCCCAGAATCAACATAATTGCTTGCAAATTACAAAATAACACACTCAATAGCCCAGCTAACTTCACTTTAATAGCCACTAATGTCCCTTCTCATGACATGCTAGTAATTTCCCCCCTTTTGACGTATGCTCCCCCCCTATTTTCCCCCATTAGATGTACTGTAATTGCTGACCGTACATAATTGTCCAGTTGATGAATAGTTTAATAGCTAGTACTTTTATACATTAGGTTATTTTGATTGAACGAGTTATTATAAGAACTTGAATTAGTATTTATTTGCTTAGTTGTGGTCTAGAATGAGTCATCATCATCATGAGACTATAGCAGTCAGACATAGGCCTCCCCCAATGAGCGCCATAGCGCCCTGTCTTCAGCTTGCCGCATCCAGCATCTACCTGAAATCTTTTGCAGGTCGTCATCCCACCTGGTCGGAGGGCGTCCTAAACTACGTTTACCGAGTCGTGGTCTCCACTCAAGAACACGTTTGCCCCAGCGGCCGTAGGTTCTTCGCGAGATATGGCCGGCCCACTGCCACTTCAGCTTGCTAATTCTTTGAGCTATGTCGATAACCTCGGTTCTATTTCGGATGTATTCGTTACGAATCCTATTCTTCAGAGAAACTCCGAGCATTACCTAGAATGAGTATTTGTGTTAAAAAGGGAGATTATTAGGTTGAATAAATACTTAGGAACAATTCCGTGGAAAGCGGCATGGAATTTTAGTTTTATAGAACCGGTGGAATTTTAGTTTTATAGAACTCAATGCAGTCCATCCACTAAAAGTAGTACAAGGAATTCATAAAAGTACTTTAGTAACAAATGAGGCCAGTTATGCAGTTACATTGCAAATTACAGTTGGTAAAGAAATAAATATCAGCCTAGAACGCGAGTTACTAAATAAAAGTGTTGTGGAACTTCTTTTTTTTTAATAGGTTGTATCAAAAAGTTTTTAAAATATACACATATGTTTCTGAAATTTTAGGTACAACTTGTTACTACATCTATATATATAAAAGAAAGTCGTGTTTGTTACAACACTTATAACTCGAGAACGGCTGGACCGATTTAGCTGAAAATTGGTGGAGAAGTAGCTTAGAACCAGGAGTCTAACATAGGATACTTTTTATCTTTTAAACAATTTGACACATAGATTTCCACGGGGGCGAAGCCGCGGGGAGCAGCTAGTATTATAATATAAATAAGAACATAAAGAAATAAAAATTAACTACGTATCTATAAAAAAGCAACAAGCGACTCTACAAAGCAAATCAATAGGTCCTGTCTCAGCATAATGTTGCTCTACTTCTCCGCAAGAAGAAGAGCAACGCTGGTTGCTGCACTTGCTGCACCTCTGGACTTTTTAAGAAGAAAAAAGTAGAGAGGCCTTAATCATCCTAATGGCTGCATTTTTCAGAGCTAGATATTACACTAATGCTTTATCAGCAGGCTTCGATAGGATCGCGGTCTGAAAATGAAATGCATTTGCGGCTACCAGCAAAGCAAAGCTTGAAAGTAAAAAAAAAAAAACCTCAGTAATTTCCTTGAAAGGTTAAAGCTGATTTGAATTTCTTTTTTTTGCTATTGATGTTTGAAGTCGAATCAATCGCTAATGGGATAGGTAATATTATTATTGGATATATATAAATAAATATTGCTGGATAATTCACACAGCATTATCTAGCCCCATGGTAAGCAGAGCTTGTGTTATGGGTACTAGATAACTGATATACATAATACAATACATTATAGATAGATATTTTTATTATATTATAGAAAACGACCAGAACACCCGGAACAAATATCTGCAGATCGTACACACAATTGTTCCGAGGCAGGAATCGAACCCGCAACCTCCTGCGTCGCAAGCAGACCACACCGGTCGTCAAAAATCCATTATATAATAAAAATCTATTTCTTTATTTATTTATTAAAGAAGAAATAAGTTTATAGTGTAAGAACCAAAGACCTCACTATCCTGCTATAGACCTTTGTTAATAAAAAGGTATCATCATCATCAGCCTATATTAGTCCACAGCTGGACATAGGCCTCCCCCAATGAGCGCCATAGCGTCCTGTCTGCGGCTTGACGCATCCAGCATCTCCATGCAGTCTTTCGCAGGTCGTCATCCCATCTTTTCGGAGGGCGTCCTACACTACGTATACCGAGTCGTGGTCTCCACTCAAGAACATGTTTGCCCGAGCGGCTGTCGGTTCAATAGTAAAAAAAGTAGGTTAAATAATATATTAAAAGACTAATAGGATTGTTTAAAAGTTTAGACCTCGGAGTTGATCGATAAATCAATCTGTTAAGGGAACCTACAGGAGGAAAGGCAGGCGGCATCAGCTTTCTTTAACACCTCTACTGCGATTGCCACTCCGAGTCATGATAATTATTGCAAACTCTCCTTGTGTAATATCTATCTCAGTATAACATTACATATCTAGATATTTTTATTATACATAGTAAGCGAACACCCTATAATAAAAAATAAAAATGACTGTAGATATGTATAACACATATTTGTCCCGAGGCGGGAATAAAACCCGCGACCTTTTTTTAAATTGGTCCAGGCGGACTTTAGTCCACCGCGCCACAGAGGTCGTTGAAATATCGGCGAATATACATAAAAACAAGTTAAAAGTCCTCGGTTAAAAACCTCAATTTTTCGAAGCCATTGGTTAAAAACAGGTAATAAACCTCGAGACGTACCTGTTTGTAGCCTTTTAATTAAGCTAATGGATCATGCTTACCTCGCTCCAAATATATATACGTAAAGCAATCATATCACCGCCAAAATAATCAAATGAAACGCTGTATCAATTATTATGTAACAATATTTGCCGATTGAGTTAAAATGTTAATGAGAAGCGTTCGTTGTGGTTCTCGTACAACCCTAATGCCTGGTCCATGCCATGTAAGTGGTGTATTGAGGCCGGAGGTTTAGCCGAATTTAAGGCCGAACCAGCCACAGTGACACGTTTGGATGTTTGTTGCTTTTTCTACACGTTTATTGGAAATATTTAATGTATGGATGTTTGTTGCTTTTTCTTGCCACAACCATTATCTAGGTAAGTGCGTGCGATATTATTTGCAAGGAGAGATTGATAGAATGGTTCTTTATCGGTTTCTCTAGACACTAAGACACTAAGGTAGCTTATTTAGTCATTTATTTTTATTTTTATTGTTTCAAAAAAATCAACAGCCCTTAATCTAAATAATTGAAACCTTAATAATACCACAGCTTAGAATACCACAACGTATTGGTGGCAACGTATTCTGAGATGATACCAATGTCATATTATATTTAAGGCCGAACCAGCCACAGTGACACGTTTATTGGAAATATTTGATGTATGGATGTTTGTTGCTTTTTCTTGCCAAAACCATTATCTAGGTAAGTGCGTGCGATATTATTTGCAAGAAGAGATTGATAGAATGGTTCTTTATCGGTTTCTCTAGACACTAAGGTAGCTTAGAATACCACAACGTATTGGTGGCAACGTATTCTGGGATGATACCAATGTCATATTAAATTTAAGGCCGAACCAGCCACAGTGACACGTTTATTGGAAATATTTTGCAATTTGCAAAAATTGAATAGATTTTACGATATGTTTTTCTAGGATGCTTAGATAATAGATACTTTTTTCCAAATAATACGTGAGCAAAGCTGCGGGGAGAAACTTAGTTCCTATATTAATTGGTAATTTCTGTCCGCGGCTTCGCGTTGTTTCTATGGAAACGGGTTATTTCTATCCCATGGGAACTGATATAACGGAAAAGTATATGTTTTATAAAATAAATCATGCTGGACAATCCACACAGCATCATCTAGCCACAAGGTAAGAGAGCTAGGTGTTATGGGTACTAGATAACTGATATACCTAGGTAACACAATACATAGATCTTGTCTTTTTCCTGTCTAGTGTATCTGTTTTTATTCGGTGTGCAATAAAGAGTAAATGTATTGTATAGATATTTTTTTTATAATACATAGAAAACATCTGAAACAAATATCTGCAGATATTACAAACATTTGACGACCGATGTGGCGTGGTGGGCGATGGTCCACCTGCGATGTAGGAGGTTGCGGGTTCGATTCCCGCCTCGGAACAATTGTGTGTACGATCTGCAGATATTTGTTCCGGGTGTTCTGGTCGTTTTCTATGTATAATAAAAAATAAAAATGTATGTAATGTATAGTATTATGTGTATCAGTTATCTAGTACCCATAGCACAAGCTTTGCTTACCATGGGGCTAGATAATGCTGTGTGAATTGTCCAGAATTATTTATTTATTTGTCCTAAGGCGGGAATCGAACCCGCGACTTTCTGCATCGCAGGCGGACCTTCGCCCACCGCGCTACAGAGGTCGTCGAACTACAAGTACTAATGTAATAACGGTTCTCTGAACAGAGCTATTACTTGCACAATACGAAATTCGGCTTCAACAAAACTTGAGCCGAAAAGTTATACCAAACTCAACTCTAAGCTCAATACGAAGGGTCGAATAAATCTGTTTGGCTGTGAATTCACCGACAGTAATCCAAATGTATAATTTACTGCGATAATCGGCTTAGACCTCACGCAACTTAAGCAATGCCAATATTCTGAGTGGCTAGCATGAGTTACCGAAATGGAAAATATATACTACTTAAGGTTTTTGTTATTATAGTGCGTAAGCCCTTACGCACTATAATAACAAAAACCTTAGAATCGAACCTTAGAACTCGGTAAACGAAGTGTAGGACGCCCTCCAACGCTACACCACGCTACATTATGTATAGTTTAAATCCCTACTACTTAAGTTGTTTTGTATTTTTAATGTGTTTTCCTTTTTTTTTTTGTAACCTGTTTATTATTGTGTGTGGCTATAAATAAATTCTTTATTCTTTATTCTTTCAAGCAGGTGGGATGACGTCCTGCGAAAAACTGCAGGTAGATGCTGGATGCGTCAAGCTGAAGAAGGGGTGCTATGGCGCTCATTGGGGGAGGCCTATGTCCAGCAGTGGACTAATATAGGCGATGATGATGAAGCCAAGCGTTTAAGAAAATCAAAGTAAAGGAAATCCGTATATAGTTTGAAATGTACTCACTCCACTAACTGTTCAAGTGTTGTAGAGGATTTCTCGAGAACTTTCTACAAAAGAACAATTTAATACTTAAGTCTAGAATACTTTTAGAAGCTTTGAAATAAATTAAAGTGTTGCTCGCTTACTTATTTGTATCCAGATGGTTTTTCTAAGGCTGCATTTTAAGATAATTGCTAGAGCGTGAGCGCGTGAAATGAAGCTGATTTTACCAAACATGGGCGGAATATCACTACATGGTATAAAACAAAGTCACTTCCCGCTGTCTGTCTGTCCCTATGTATGCTTAGATCTGATCCATTTGACACATAGATTTCCACGCGGGCGAAGCCGCGGGGTGGGGCTAGTTATTTATAAAACTATTAAAAAATCTTCCGCCAATTCCGTAACTTCATCATATCAGCCCATACGCGTCCATTGCTGGGCATAGGCCACCCCTATAACTTATTCATACAGAACTAAACGCTCAAATTAATTACTGATACTCAACTCACAGTTTTCAAACAGATTTTCACTGACTGCTGTTGAATCGGTATCATTTAAGTCTAGCATTTAGGCAAATCAATCCAAAGCAAATCTGAGCGTTGATGTGCACTTAAGAATTCCGTATGTAGATTGAAATTTTAAAATCGGTTTTATATAACGATTTTAACACTTTGACTGCGATTTTTTTTCGACGACTGCGATCTTTTTTTTAGCCTACAAAATTCGTGCTGCCGCTCTACACAGCGGTTGTGTTGCGCCGCACATGCGTTTTGTTCGAAAAATATTACGGCTTTGCTGAGTCACACAGATCTGTATTTTCTCAGCCGCTGCGCTAGTGTGGATTTACGCATATTAGTCACTTGTAGAAAACACATACCGTGTGATTTCAGCAATCAAAGTGTTAATGAGCAAGCCTTCTAACCTGCTATAAGCATGTTATAAGAAGCGTAGTTATCCTAGTCAACTCCTCAATTTTAAATTTATAACAGACAGAAATTATTCAGACAGATGAATTTTATGTAAGTTATTCTCGATTCGTCCCATGGTCTAAGGCCCCAGTTAGTCCGGGGCAAATCAATGTTTTCATTTGTCGTTAGAGGCGTTAATAAATAAATGATGCTGGGTAACCTACACGGTATCATATACCCCTAAAGAAACCAGTAAAAAAATAAAATAAATATATAAACAAAATAAATGTTTATTGCATCAACTTAAAAAACTATAAATACAGGTTCTGGGGTCACCCTTTAAGCAAAATTTGCTTTTTAGGAGACTCCGAAAAAAGTAAACCATTATAGTTTCCCTCGTAACAAATAGGAATTATATTTCTATATCCCTTTTACAAGCTATTCCAAAATATCGTTTTATAGCCCAGATTTGCCACCCAAAACCTTCTTAAAACAGAAACGCTCAACTATTTCGCCCGTATAGCGTTTTATAAACCTTTTCAGGCCGTTTAAGGCCTCTTTCCGAGAATATTCCATTTATTCAGCGACCATAAAAGGTACCACAGCCCCTACACCGAAGATATTATCCTTTAAAATGTCCGGCATACGTACACAATTCACTCTTAACGGCGGACCACATTTATCGGCGTAAATCTGCATCAAACTGGGCGCGATTCGTCAATTTAGTAAAGTTTTTCATTAATCTAAAGCAAATATTTACACTACGTATATGTATATAATAAAAAAGCTATTATCTAGGTAAGTGCATGCAGTATTATTTGCACGGAGAGAGTTATTTGCGATTCGTCAAATTAGTAAAGTGATTTATAATACATAAAGCAAAAATTTACACTCAGTATACACAAAAATAAATTTAACAAATTAATTCAATAAATTTACACTCAATACAATACAAATACGCTTTATTGCACACCAAACACAGAAAAAATCAGTAAAGAACAAACAAACAAAGATACAGATGCACAATGGGCGGCCTTATCGCTAAGAGCGATTTCTGGCAGCCTTTGGATGGACACGTAGCTGTAGTATAGGTATAGACGGTGGCGTATTCTAGGCTAATGTAAATATAAATTATATAAGTATAATAAAAAAAAAATAATAACAAAAAGGTATTATTTGCAAGGAGAAATTGATAGAATGGTTCTCTATCGGTTTCTCTAGACAGTAAGGTAAAAGTAAAAGTAAAGTAAAAGTAAAAAATCATTTATTTCTTTAGGCTTACAAAATAAGCACTTAGACAAGTCATATTTTAAATATAAATTATTATCAAATAAAATTATTTTACTGTCCACTTCAATTTTTTGTCCACTAGTGGAATAAGATAACGTAGAATAGTAGAGGTAGCGTAGAATACCACAACGTATTCCGGGATGATACCAATGTCATATAAAAGCGACTACAAACATAGGTAGTCTGCTAGACTACCTATGTTTGTAAATCCGAGGAATGTAACATTCGGATTAAACCCCTACGGGGTTAAAGAGTGTTAATTAATATATATAATTATGTTTATATATATTAATTAATTCTTTAAAAATAAAATATTCCTGAAGCGTCTATCCGTACTTGAAAATTTCAACCTAGTCCCAAAAATCTATCAAATAGTTTGGCCGCTATGATGCTACAAAAATTCAAACCATTCACCGCGTCATTAATAAAAATAGCGCTTTTTGGTCATATTTTCTACTTATCGGACTTTTTCATACAGATTTTACAAAGATGAATTTTCAATTTATGCCTGTAATTTTACCGAGAAATGCGGATCTAGAGCGATTTGTGAGGCTTCACACCTAAATGTACATCAAAATAGGACAGCGAGTGTTACGCGAATTTAGCTTTTATGTCAGCGAGATAAGGTTAGGCTTAAGAGTAATGTACGGTTGACCGCAGTTTTCTCAAGTAGGGTCCAGTCTTCATTATTTTTGGGTTAAAATATTTGCTGCGTTTTCAGTTATAAAGTGTGCTCGTACGAGCGATATGAGCTCTTCAGAATGGAATGATCATGGATCTTTTGTGTTTTGTTTTCTTTGAAGGAGAATCATACGAAAATAACACAAAATGACGACCTCTGTGGCGTGGTGTGCGAAGGTCAGGTTGCGGGATCGAATTCCACCTCCGGACAAATGTTTGTACGATCTGCAGATATTTGTCCCGGGTGTTCTGGTCGGTTTCTACTCGTATGTATAATGAAAACAATTTTTCTTTGTAATTATAAGAGTGTTGTATTATGTATATCAGTCATCTAGTACCCATAACACCAAGGTCTGCTTAGCTTGGGGCTAGATGATGCTGCGTAGATTGTCGAGCAGTCAGTTTGAGATCTTTCCTTCATTAAATATTGCGTACTTCATTATTTTTATATTTAAATATGAACACTCGTACTTCCCGCGTCCTACCCGTTATGACCTACGGAGCTGAGACGTGGACACTCACGATAGGGCTGGTCCACCAGTTCAAAGTCGCTCAGCGAGCTATGGAAAGAGCTATGCTCGGAGTTTCTCTGAAGGATAGGATTCGTAACGAATACATCCGACAGAGAACTAAAGTTATCGACATAGCTCTGAGAATTAGCAAGCTGAAGTGGCAGTGGGCCGGCCATATCTCGCGAAGAACCGACGGCCGATGGGGCAAACGTGTTCTTGAGTGGAGACCACGACTCGGTAAACGTAGTGTAGGACGCCCTCCGACCAGGTGGGATGACGACCTGCGAAAGACTGCAGGTAGATGCTGGATGCGTCAAGCCGAAGACAGGGCGCTATGGCGTTCATTGGGGGAGGCCTATGTCCAGCAGTGGACTAATATAGGCTGATGATGATGATGATGACTCTTACTTTAGTGTTTTGATATTGTTTATTGTCCTTGAATATATGTAACACTGCGGACCCAAACATGCATGCCATATTTTGTGTTCTCGTCAAATTATTTTAGGGTTCACCGCTACAAATCCGGCTTTGGACTGCCACAACCCACAAGTATTAAATGATGTAAAAGGCGAACCAAGTCACGGGTTACGGCTTGTCACGTTATCAAGCTAATATTATAAAAGCGAATATTTGGATGTTTGTACCAAGCTTCACGCTAAAACTACTGGACAGATTGAGCTGAAATTTTGTATAGGTCAATTTAAGGTTTTATTTGAAATTAAGTTATTTTTACGTAGAAAAACGCGTGCGAATCCCCTGACAGAAGCTATAAAAACCATAAAGAATAATGCTTAAAATTTGCAGTACAATTTTTTATACCTATTCGGTAAACTATCATCTATCAAGAAAACCTCTAAAGCATTCCTGTCCGCCTTTTCAACGTAAGGCATTTCTTTTAAAAATGCATCTTAAAAAGTGTAATCCCCTTTCTCAGCTTAACAATGATATTTATTCCTTTGTTAGGTCGCTAAAGGAAAATAGTGGCCTGATTGAAATTCTCCGTTTCACTGTCCGCTCGGGGTTATTGGATTTGGAATTTTCGACGAAGGTAGCCATAAGTTTTCCTCAGATATTGGCCGAAGTGACTAAGTTGATTTTCGCAGTGCAAATAAAGGTGTGACAGCTCGTTGGTCAACCTTAATTTATCAAATAATGCTAGATTGCTGCTAAATTTTAATTAAAGAATTCCCAAAATACTTTGTTAGGAATTCAATATTTTGAATAGCTAAACGTCAGTAGCTTAGTCATATGATAAGCATCAGATATATGAATGTGTTTAAACTTTTTATAAGTTTTGTCAAAATATGGGTCGTGCAAAGTAAGCTATGTTAGGCGGCCAATATCGAATACCTATATACAATACAATACAATACAAAAATTATTTATTGTACACCATAATCAAATTAAACATTACAAAAATACATTATATGCGACAGGTACAATAGGCGGCCTTATCGCTTAGAAGCGATCTCTTCCAGGCAACCTTTGGATGGAAAGAATTATATGAATTTAAGAAAAGGCAGGGGGTGTACCATATGTTATCTAAATAAGAATACTAATTACTATATCTTGGTAGCCAACATACCAAACCTACGTATATCCTTAATTAATAATTTATTATATTCGTATTATTTAATTTGAACAAAATTACAGATATTCCGATCCAATAATTTGAGAGAATACCGGAAATTAATGCTGATAAAACTTTACGGTAAAAATCTTTTTAATTAACTCACGGCATTTAATAAAATCACTTATACGATAGAGATTTGTTTTAATTAATTTCAACTGCTAGTATATTTTCAGTCGTTATTAGCACTTGCTTTAATTGTCTTATTTAGCTTTAGTTTTGTTTTATTTTATAGTTACTAAAGTTTCGTTAGTGCTCTTCCTTGACTTACCAGCAAACAGAAAATGTTTTGATGCCCCGCGAAACTGGCCTAGCCTAGTGCGGGGTCACTGTTAACTGCAACACCTCAACCAATCAACTCTAAAATGTAAGAATATGTACATAAATTAAGTTAAGGTGTTATTATTTGTAAACTTTTGGTAAATAATTTTTTTGTATTTGTATTTGTTATCATCATCATCAGCCTGCTTGTCCACGGCTGGACATAAGTATCATCTAATGAGCGCCATAGCGCACTGTCTTCAGCTTTCGGCATGCAGCATCTGACTGCGTCTTGTTTTTTGTATCTATGTCGTTCGCAGGTTATCATGCCACCTGGCTGGAAGGCAACTTACACTACGTTTGCCGAGTCAGGGAGTCGAATTTGATAAATGTCTATTTTTAGGGTTCCGTACATAAAGGGGTTACTACGACTCCGCTGTCCGACCGTCCGTCTGCCACCAGGCTGTATCTCATAAACCGTGATTGATAGTATATATTAGACAGTTGAAGTTTTCACAGATGATGTATTTCCGATGTATTTAAAAAACAAAATATAATAAATATTTAAGGGGGCTCCCATACAACAGACATGTTTTTTTGACGTTTTCATAGATCATCATCATCATCATCAGCCTATAGCAGTCCACTGCTGGACATAGGCCTCCCCCAATGAGCGCCATAGCGCCCTGTCTTCAGCTTGCCGCATCCAGCATCTACCTGCAGTCTTTCGCAGGTCGTCATCCCACCATCCATCCCACCTATCCCTTTTCATAGATAATGGTACGGAATGAGTGCGCGAGTTTGACTCGCATCGGCCGGTTTTATTTATCACTGGTATCAGCGAGCTATGGAAAGAGCTATGCTCGGAGTTTCTCTGAAGGATAGGATTCGTAACGAATACATCCGACAGAGAACCAAGGTTATGGACATAGCTCAAAGAATTAGCAAGCTGAAGTGGCAGTGGGCCGGCCATATCTCGCGAAGAACCGACGGCCGATGGGGCAAACGTGTTCTTGAATGGAGACCACGACTCGGTAAACGTAGAGTAGGACGCCCTCCGACCAGGTGGGATGACGACCTGCGAAAGACTGCAGGTAGATGCTGGATGCGGCAAGCTGAAGACAGGGCGCTATGGCGGTCATTGGGGGAGGCCTATGTCCAGCAGTGGACTGCTATAGGCTGATGATGATGATGATGATGATCTGGTGGCCTGGCCCGTTTGGTGACCAACAATGTCCGTACATGTGACATAAATTTTCATACTAAAAGCAGGAAGTAGCCTACATGTCGACGATAAATAATACGTTTTTACTGCCATTTTTATTGTTATTGGATTGCGTCGAAACTGGAGGGTTTGATGCCATCGGCCATTTTACAGGGCAATAAAAATAGGTGGTAATAGAAAAGTGTGACGAAAATAGATTATCGATGGCCACAGGCTACGGAGTTCACGTGGCGAAGAAATAGGTACATTATCCCGACACATACACACACACATACGACACATATCTCCGAGCTATGCTCGGAGTATCTCTGAAGGATAGGATTCGCAACGAATACATCCGACAGAGAACCAAGGTTATCGACATAGCTCTGAGAATTAGCAAGCTGAAGTGGCAGTGGACCGGCCATATCTCGCGAAGAACCGACGGCCGCTGGGGCAAACGTGTTCTTGAGTGGAGACCACGACTCGGTAAACGTAGTGTAGGACGCCCTCCGACCAGGTGGGATGACGACCTGCGAAAGACTGCAGGTAGATGCTGGATGCGTCAAGCCGAAGACAGGGCGCTATGGCGCTCATTGGGGGAGGCCTATGTCCAGTTGTGGACTAATATAGGCTGATGATGATGATGATGATGATCCCGACACATATCCTACTAATATTATAAACGTGAAAGTTTGTAAGTATGGATGGATGTTTGTTACTCTTTCACGCAAAAACTACTGATTGGATCGGGCTGAAATTTTGTATATAGGTAGTTCTGGGCCCAGAATAAAATAGGCTCCTTATTATCCCATAAATCAGTTCTCATAGGGTAGAAAATAATCTTAAACGTTTCCATAGAAACAACGCGTGCGAAGCCGCGGGCAGAAACTAGTATAATATTATAATCTACTATTGTTTAGGACCGATATCAAATAAAAAACAATCAAATAATTCTTTCCATCCAAAGGTTGCCTGGAAGAGATCGCTTCTAAGCGATAAGGCCGCCCATTGTACCTATCGCATATAATGTATTTTTGTAATGATTAATTTGATTATGGTGTACAATAAAGAATTTTTGTATTGTATTGTATTGTATTGTAAATAACGTTTAATTGATACGTATAAGAAACATTTAATTGTTATATATTGATTAACTAGCACGATTATATTAAAACCAATTACACTAGTTAATTACAAAACATAGCTATATAATACCCATAATATAGCTTAATTAATAAAATCTTTAGTGTTTAAATCGTATTTATTTATAGCGTCTTAGGTTTAAGTAACCTTATATCTCTAACGTCCAATAAATAATGTTAATATTTTTTTTATATTGGCTCCTGGCTGCAGTTCCACGCTTCCTAAATATAAAGTAGCATATGTGTCCTTCCATATTGTACTAATTGACGAATCTGAGAACCCGAGTATATTTTACGATGGGTAACGAATACCAACTGGGTCATCAATCCGATTCGATTGATGATCTAGGTGGGATTCGTAAATGCCACCTAGATCATCAATCGAAATCGAACAAATCGAAATCACACTCGTACAATATGGGCTTGAAAATTACCTCAAATTAATGCTGAACCAATACTTAAATGCGATTAATATTTTTAAACTTACACGATCTGAACACATAGTTACTACTAAAATTTAACGAGTATTTATGACGTTTATTTCCTTTTTTCGGTATAGGACAGATTCGTAATTCGGCAGATTCGATACTCGACAGATCGTGAATTGGGCAGGTTCTTATTTACGGACATTAAATTGTACTAATAATAAGAGTTAACAAATTTTTTCAGAAGTTAAGGTTTGTTGCAGTGGGGCATGTCGCCACTAAGCCGACTATCCTGACTTTTCCCTTTTTATAAGACTTCATACAAAACCCATTAACTAATCACTAAAAATACCCCCTAAGCACCCATTAGCTACTATAAGACTGTAAATCCTCCCTTACGACACCACGAATGTTGCCAGTGTCACGAACATTTTTCCATCCCCCTGATTTATGAAAGTGGGGATATTTATAGCGATTCGGTCAGCATCAGCCCTTTACTATCGGCACTAAAATCAGTTATTCGCGATTAGATCTAGTGGCGAAAGATTTATGGGCAGGTTCGCGTTATGAGGAATGTTTTTTAAGATGTTGTTTATCGGTTTTTGATGGGGATGGAGATAAAATTTTGGTTGTTTCAGCTATTTTTGATGATTTATTTTTGTCAACAATTCAATGTCGTGGTTTTTCCTGTTTTTTACTTGAATAATTATTGGTCTAACTAAATCATCCTCTAGCTAATTTCGATAGGCAGTTTTGTATTTTTGATCCACGAGGAGTTGATAATAATTTTCGAGTGTTTCTATGTGATTGGCAGACACCTACTATTAATAACCTTCAGACATTAAAACAGCTAAAGCGATTTTGATAAATGAGGTATCAAAATACTGATAAATGATAAATTACATGTAAATTATTTATAAGTATTCAAATCTGCCTTGATACGCATTATTTATACGGTGGCGGTACGAGTACGGGTATATATAACGTATTAGTCCTAATGATTAGTGAAATTAGTGATAAAATAGCTACAATATCATCACCTACCAAAAAGTAAAGTGTACAAGTCTTGTGAGTTGTACACTTTACTTTTTGGTGAGTTCTTCAAGAGTTTTTTCTCGGACGAGATGTATTTGACTCTACATTGGTAGGTTACAAATATTTATTACCCTCCGTAGCCCTCAAAAACTCATCATGAAGGTAACCAGTATTATCCACGCTCTGTTGTTCTATCTGTAGCTCATATTTTACTAGGTACTACTTTGGACTACGCACATTAATCTCAGCAGGCGACGTTGTAAAATGAACCTAGTTCCCAAACTGTGAGTCATAAATTGCAAAACTACGAAGTGTTATTTTGTTCAAAGTGTGAACTACAAATACTCTAGCTGAAATACACTCGCCCAAAGCTTTCTATCGTTTTGTTCAAGTTTTAATATATACAGAAGGGAAAACGGCAAGCTTTTTATTCTGAGCGACTCAGTAGCTCCTTTGAAGAAATACATATATTTCGACGACCGTTGTGTCGCGGTGGGCGAAGGTCCGCCTGCGACGCAAGAGGTTGCGGTTTCGATTCCCGCCTCGGAACAATTGTGTGTACGATCTGCAGATATTTGTTCCGGGTGTTCTGGTTGTTTTCTATGTATAATAAAAAAAAACTATCTATGTAATGTATTGTATTATGTATATCAGTTATCTAGTACCCATAACACAAGCTTTGCTTACCATGGGGCTAGATAATGCTGTGTGAATTGTCCAGTATTATTTATTTATTTTTAATAATGAAACGGAAGTCTCCTAAGAATTGTGAAATGTAAAAATAATAAGATTGTATTATGGGGATGCTTTTTTTGTATGATATTGGTGATCGACAAAGCTCATAGAATTAGCAAGCTCAAGTGGCAGTGGGCCGGCCATATCTCGCGAAGAACTAACAACCGCTGGGGAAAACGTGTTCATGAGCGGAGACCGCGACTCGGCAAACGTAGTGTAGGACGCGCTACTATTAATCAAAAAGTACGCGAACGCAGTACTTTTTGAATTATAAAACAATTCAGTACAAAAATACTCTATTACACACCAGATACAATAACAAAAAAGACATTACATACGGCAAGTACAGGCAACCTTTGGATGGAAAGAATTATGAGTTTTCGTTTTTAGCAAGAAATAAAATAAACCAAACGTACCAAATATGTATTCACCGAACCTTCAAATCATTCGCATCAAGTACCTATAAATACCGTAGAAGCTTTTTAACAGAAAATAAAGATTGGCAATGACATCCAAGCAGAAGGAGATTTATTGGTTGACTGCTATAAACTGATTCGTGATTTCTCTGAGAAATAAACGACAGAATGTCTTGAGGATAAAAAGCTTTGTATCTACTACTTAAGTGCTTTACGCGGTCCTTATTAGGTTGTGCATAGTTAAGTAATTAAATCATCATCATCATCAGCCTATATTAGTCCACTGCTACATAGGCGTCCCCCAATGAGCGCCATAGCGCCCTATCTTCAGCTTGACGCATCCAGCGTCTACCTGCAGTCTTTCGCAGGTCGTCATCCCACCTGGTCGGAGGGTGTCCTACACTACGTTTGCCGAGTCGTAGTCTCCACTCAAGAACATGTTTCCCCCAGCAGCGGTCGGTTCTTCGCGAGATATGGCCTACTGCCACTTCAGTTTGCTAATTCTTATCACTTAATCTCTAATACATATGTATCTAGAAACAGCAACCGCACAGATTAACACTTTGACTAGAGTGAATGTAGTACCCCCGTCACCACTCGTGTTACCAGCCGTGCCGCTGGTGGCGCCACCATCACCTTCGCATGAGGACTGCTGTGATAGCCCTAGTAAAAGAGTAAAGGAATCAAATCTAGACCCATATACCCGGAAAACTGTTATGTACTCAGATAAGTTGGGTGCTGGAATGGGTACTATACTGAGTGACTTACTTCTACAAAATGTAGTCAATCATTGCTATCCAAATTCTAATATAAATACAATCACTGATTATATTCAGCAAGATGACTCCCTGAATAAAAACACAACTCTAATTGTTCAGATAGGTGAAAGTTGTGTAAAGCGGTCACAGTTGATACGGCTAGTTCAAGTACTTCTAGGAAAGATAGAAAATGGACTAGGGAAACTTATTTTTTGCTCCTTCCCTTACTCAAAATCATTAACATCACAGCAAAATGAGAATATATGTAAAAATAACATGCTAATATACAATATGACATGTCGTCATAGTGACGTTTTAATTTTTGACACTAATAGATTTATTAGTAAAACTTTTTTAACTAGGGATACTATGTATCTGACCAAAAAAAGTAAATTGATTATTGCTAAATTGTTAGCATATAATTTTTTGATCCCGTTATAAGTATAACAACAGCCAAAAACTTGGCTATAACAAATGCTTCTATTGAGCATTGTAATTATTTTACAAACCAGACCTTGGAACTTATTCCAAGTCATTTAAATTAGAAATAGCGACAATAGAGGAAATCTCTAGCCCTATAAACATTATTACTATGAATTGCAATAAAAAATTAAGAAAACAAAATTGTAAAATAACCGGAAAGTTTACTAACTTGGTGCACCAAAATATTCAAGGAATTAGAAGTAAACTATTAGAATTAGAATTGTACATGAACTCATTTGATATTGATATCATCTGCCTCACAGAACATTGGCTGAAAAGCTATGAGCTCATGTTTAACTTCAGTAACCACCAGGTTGGTAGTTCTTTTTGCAGATCACATACTATTCGTGGAGGCTCTTTAATATTACTAAATAAACTAATAAAATTCAAAGAACATAAAGACATAGTATGCTTATCCATTGAAAGCCACATTGAAGTAGCATGTGTTGAGTTGGAGCACACTATTGTAGCAAGCGTATACAGCCCACCATCAGCTTCTTTTGAAATATTTGAAAAAATATGGATGATATCTTATTTAAAATATCAAAATCAAATAAAAACCTCATAGTATGTGGAGACTTTAATATTGATCTTTTAGAAGTTTACTCCCTCAGTAGCAGATTAACAAATTTATTTAATTCTTATAATCTTAGGCCAACATTTATGGAACCTACTAGAATAACTGAAACATCAGCAAAATGTATAGATAATATATTTGTTTTCCAAAATGAAAAAATTGTCAGTCACAAAATTATAAGCCATTTAAAATCAGACCACTTAGGTCAACTAATTAAATTAAAACATCCAGTAAAAAATAATAATTGTAAAAAAAAAATTAAGTACGTTCCTGTGACCACAGATCGATTTGAACGGTTGAAATTGGATTGGGATTTTAAACCATCACCTAACTACTCACTTAACAACCCAAATGAGTCGTATTGTAGTTTTTTTAATAAATTCACCAATGCGTTCAATTCAATATTCATACCCAAATCGATCTTGGTCTCAGAAAAACTTAGCTTTAGTGAGTAGGCAACAGTAGGTATACATAAGAGTAGACAAAAGTTATATGAACTGTATAATGAAAAGCAGTACAATTTTAGCCAGGAATTTAAAGAAAAAGTAAAAAATTACTCAAAAATATTTAGAAAAGTTTGTAATACAGCAAAATCCAATTATATTAGCTCGAAAATTAAAAATAGTGAAAATGTAATAAAATCAACTTGGAAAATAATTAATAGTGAGACTGGAAAGGTCAATACCTACATTAATGATTACAGTTTAAAGATTAATGATTGCTCTATCAAAAATGATGTTGAAGTAGCGCTGTAAGCTTTTGAATTTTTTTTTACTGACATTCCAATCTGTACTACAAAGTGTCTGAACTCTTCTCAAATAATAGCTGAATCATTACTTAAAGAAAATGTACCTAAATGCGATAGTAAATTTATTTTTACCCATGTTGATGAAAATGATATAAAAAAAGCCTTTAAACTTTTAAATATTAAAAAAACTGCAGATCTCTGGGGCATTTCCGTTAAAATTATTAAACCTTTAATTGATACCATTGCACCAGATCTAGCTTTTATATTTAATGAATCCATTGATTGTGGCATATTTCCTGATCTAATGAAACATAGTAAAATAATCCCATTATTTAAATCGGGTATTAGGTCTGACCCCACTAACTTTAGACCAATATCAGTACTGCCTACATTCAGTAAAGTTTTTGAAAAACTTATTTTACACCAATTGCTTAGACATTTTAATGGCAATGACCTGCCACACTGTAAGCAATTTGGGTTTACTCGTGGCAGGTCAACTACTGATGCCGGTGTAGAGTTGGTATCGCATATTTTTGATGCTTGAGAGAAGTCGCAAGATGCTTTAGGCGTTTTTTGTGACTTGTCAAAAGCATTCGATTGCGTTCATCACGAAACATTAATCAGGAAACTACATCATTATGGAATAAGGGACAGCTCTTTGGATCTTCTTACATCTTACTTGAGTGATAGGATACAAAGAGTTGACATTAATGGGAAACGATCTAAAGGGTCTGTGGTTACAATGGGTGTACCGCAGGGCTCTATCTTGGGTCCTTTCCTATTTTTAGTTTATATTAACGAGCTGCCTCATCTTGTAAACAATGATCATGAGATTGTATTGTTTGCTGATGATACTTCATTAATTTTTAAAATGAATCGACAAAAAACAAATTTCGACGATGTAAATACTGCAATCTCAAAGGTAGTCCATTGGTTTAGTATCAATAATCTTTTGCTTAATGAAACCAAAACAAAATGTATAAGATTTATTCTACCTAATGTAAAACAAGTTAAGGCTGATGTAAACGTAAAAGGAGAAACGGTAGAAATTGTAGACAATACCGTATTCTTAGGAATAACCTTAGATAGTAAACTCCAATGGGGCCCACACATAGATAAGCTATCGAAGAGACTTAGTTCTGCAGCATATGCAGTTAAAAAAATCCGTCAACTTACAGACGTTGATACTTCTCGACTAGTCTATTTCAGCTACTTCCATAGTATTATGTCTTATGGCATACTATTGTGGGGGAACGCTGCAGATATAAACACCATTTTTGTGTTGCAGAAGAGGGCTGTTCGTGCGATCTATAATATGGGTCCCAGAGAATCCCTACGTAATAAATTCAAAGAAATAAACATAATGACAGTACCATGTCAATATATTTATGAAAACTTGTTGTACACTCATAAAAACATCAATCGATTCATTAAAAAAAGCGATATACATAATGTAAATACTAGAAATAAGAATAAACTCGCTGTTCCCACAACTAGACTACATAAGATAAGTGCATCTTTTAAAGGGCAATGTATACGCTTCTACAACAAAACTCCAAGTGAGTTGCAAAAATTATCATTAAATAAATTTAAAAAAATTGTGAAGCATATTCTTTGTAAAAAGGCTTATTACAAAATATCAGATTATCTAGAAGATAAAAAAGCTTGGAACGAGTTTTGCTCCAACTCAAAATCTAACAAATTACAGATAAGCAAATCATATGTACTAGACACATAAGTTATGAACATACTAGTGGTTTCTTCTCACTTCTTCCACTGGTGGACAAAAAATTGAAGTGAACAACAATACATATAATAATGAATAGTATAAAATATGACTTGTCTAAGTGCTTATTTGTAAGCCTAAAGAAATAAACTTTCATTTCATTTCATTTCATTTCATTTATGCGATTAGATCATTTCGAGGAAAAATGCTTTTGTTTTTACTTACTTGAATACATAAAGCTATTATTTCTAAAAATATTTTCATTATAGTTTTTGCGCAACAGTATTTTTTTTTTATTGGCTTTCGTATCACGGCGGCCATGATAGGCCTATTGTGATCGCCGCTTTCTTTTCGGCGTTCGTAGTTCGCCACTAAGCCTTGCGTAACAGTAACAAACATACATACGTACAAACTGACGTTTATAATATTAGTAGGATGGTAGAGAATTACTATTTGTCCGGCAAAACCTAAAAAAAAAACAGAGAAAATATTAAAATAATTTCAAGTTGATTTCGAGTCGCCGGACATTATTATACGTAGGTATAAATAAAAAAAAATAAAAAATATCTTAGGACTAAAGAGTAACAAAAAGTACCTTACTTAAATTCTGATGGAAACAAGAATGTGGGTGCCTGAACTAGGTGATAACCTGTTTTTCAGGCTGAAAGAGTGCTAACAACAAATAAATAATCAATTTGAACTTCCTTATTATACAAAGGGACGATATATATACTTTATGATAATAACTTGTGCTACTTACACTAAACTAAATTTAAATAATAAAGGTGTACGCAAAGATTTTTAGGTCTACTTAAAAACAGTCAATAAATTTTCTGTGTCCGGCGAATTATAAAATGTCCGGCGCACACGGCGGCGACTACAAAACACAGGATCACGTCCATTCTACACAAACAAATTATAAATAGGGCTCTAACGTGGAGGGTTGTCGTAAATTTGTTATGGCCATGGAAATTGTGTCGATCAATTATTCCTCCTACGTCCGGTTGCGTTACGATTAGGAGGTCTTGAAGGGATGAGCCTTAGATTAAATAAGTTATTAACCAATTCAAGTTTATTTGATGTGTTTACAATAACGAAAAATCGACCTCGAATTATTTTAATGTTTTCACTGTTTTATTTTATTTTATATTGGACGAATAGTCATTCTCTACCATCCTGCTAAATATATTATAAACGCGAAAGTTTGTATGTATGGATGTTTGTTACTCTTTCACGTAAAAACTACTGAATGGACTTTAATGAAACTTTACAATAATATAGCTTATACATCAGAATAACACGATTTATAAAGATATATTGTATATTACCCAAAATATCTATCACCACGCGGGTGAAACCGCGGGGCGCGGCTAGTATATTATAAACGCGAAAGTTTGTATGTATGGATGTTTGTTGCTCTTTCACGCAAAAACTACTGAACGGTCCCGGCTAAAATTTTGCATACAGGTAGTTCCAGGGCCGGAATAAAACTTTTTAGGCTACTTTTTATCCGGAAATCAGTTTCTGTAACCTTAATACGTTTCCATAGAAACAACGCGTCCGAAGCCGCAGGTAGAAACTAGTCGCAGTAAAATTGTATGGGACCATTTCGAGATCGAGAATTTTTCACGAAACTCAATCATATACATTAGATTAAAAGACTACCCTATTTTTTCTCCTTCCATATTTAAATATCAACCATTTTTTTGCCGCTGCTTGTACTGATTAAGCTATAGCTATCCATGTAGTTGAGGTCCTAGAAGGACGAAAGAGGTCTCATTTGATAGCTAATGATGTAGAAAGTAAAATAATTATAACATATTTATCAATTTATATTTATGAAAGAGAAGTATCATACCAAAAAATAATTAATTACACCCACTCAAAGTCTCCCTGACCAGTCTATTAAATAACCCTGTATATTAAATAAATAAATAAATAATGCTGGACAATTCACACAGCATTATCATCCCATCGTAAGCAGAGCTTGTGTTATGGGTACTAGATAACTGATATACATAATACAATCATTACATATATAGATATTTTTTATTATACATAGAAAACGACCAGAACACCCGGAACAAATATCTGCAGATCGTACACACAATTGTTCCGAGGCGGGAATCGAACCCGCAACCTACTGCGTCGCAGGCGGACCTTCGCCCACCGCGCCACATTGGTCGTCAAAACATAGACAAGGAATTAAAACTGAAGCTCTTTATAAATTCAATATTTTTTCTTACCCCACTTTCCTTTAGTTACCAGATTTCCTACCTACAAAATCCTTTCGGACCCCTGGGAGATAATTTAATACAACGAAATAACAATATCACTTCAGAGGATCCCGGTATCCCTTAAAAAGGGCATAAATTATTTAATTATATTAATTCTAAATAAGGGAGGTTTTATCCAATTTAATTAGAAAACAGGAGCCTTACAAGGCCCTGGGGTGTTAAGGCATTTTCAAGATGAAAGCATCCCTATTTTACTTTTGAAAAATTGTAATTGAATAAAAATTTCGGGGAAATATTGACCAGTGTAAATAGATATTTTTAAACTTACGCGATCTGAACACATAATTATAAGTAATAATACAACGTTGAAACGTCGGGAAAAAAGGTAAATAAACGCGATAAATACCCGTTGTATTATTACTTATAATTCAGTGTAAATAGGCTCTAAACGTAGGTACAATGTTTTTAAAGAACTTTCCTAACAAGATAAAAATCTTGATCTAACCTCATTAGTTGAACCTGATATTGGATGCGGCAAGCTGAAGACAGGCGCTATGGCGCTCATTGGGGGAGGCCTATGTCCAGCAGTGGACTGCTATAGGCTGATGATGATGATGATGATGATGATATTGGTTATAGGTACCCACCTCCATTCAATAAATCGTTCGTAAGAAGGGCTTCTTTGAAACTAGTTTCTGCACGAGGCTTTGCACGCGTTGTTTGAGGTTATTACTATCCCATGGGAACTGAATCATCATCATCATCATCATCATCATCAGCCTATATCAGTCCACTGCTGGACATAGGCCTCCCCCGATGAGCGCCATTGCGCCCTGTCTTCAGCTTGCCGCATCCAGCATCTACCTGCAGTCTTTCGCAAGTCGTCATCCCACCTGGTCGGAGGGCGTCCTACACTACGTTAACCGAGTCGTGGTCTCCACTCAAGAACACGTTTGCCCCAGCGGCCGTCGGTTCTTCGCGAGATATGGCCGGCCCACTGCCACTTCAGCTTGCTAATTCTCAGAGCTATGTCGATAACTTTAGTTCTCTGTCGGATGTATTCGTTGCGAATCCTATCCTTCAGAGATACTCCGAGCATAGCTCTTTCCATAGCTCGCTGAGCGACTTTGAACTGGTGGACCAGCCCTATCGTGAGTGTCCACGTCTCAGCTCCGTAGGTCATAACGGGTAGGACGCACTGGTTGAAAACACAGGTTGGTTGGGAACTGAATAATGGAATAAAATACTATGTTTTATTCTAGGCCTAGAATTATCTGTATGCAAAATTTCAGCCTGATCCATTCTGTAGTTTTGATGTGAAGAGGTAAAAAACCATCCAAACATATACGAGTAAATCTATACTAACGTTATAAAGAGGAAAGGTTTGATTTTTTGTTTGTATTGAATAGGCTCCGAAACTACTGGACCGATTTGAAAAATTCTTTCACCGTTGGAAAGCTACACTATCCGCGGTAAACATAGGCTATATTAAAATTTCGAAATGTTAAATTTGAATTTAACGCGGGTGAATCCGCGGGAAACAGCTAGTTTATAATATTAGTGTGAATGAACTATAAAACGGCTCCATCCTGAATTAACAGCGGGTGAAAGTGAGAGATCGGTTTTAATGACGACCTCTGTGGCGTGTTGGGCGAAGGTCCGCCTGCGACGCAGGAGGTTGCGGGTTCGATTTCCGCCTCGGAACAATTGTGTGTACGATCTGCAGATATTTGTTCCGGGTGTTCTGGTCGTTTTCTATAAATAATAAAAAAAAAAAATCTATGTAATGTATTGTATTATGTATATCAGTTATCTAGTACCCATAACACAAGCTCTGCTTAACATGGGGCTAGATAATGCTGTGTGAATTGTCCAGCCTTATTTATTTTAAAATGATAGAAAAGAACAATTAAATTAAAATGTATACAATGCATTAAATTCCGGACAAATGAAATCAGCATAAAATTAATTTTTCCGTGTTCGGACTCCTATCGGCTAAAACGAGTGGGACGAACGCAAAATACCTCCCTACATTTCCAATATTCAAAACTAAAGCATCTTATGTTGGTTTAGCAGTGAAGTCGCGGTCCCAATTC
This sequence comes from Eupithecia abbreviata, assembly GCA_943735965.1. Lineage (NCBI taxonomy): Eukaryota > Metazoa > Arthropoda > Insecta > Lepidoptera > Geometridae > Eupithecia > Eupithecia abbreviata. The sequence goes on from OX030996.1 coordinate 4,450,254, forward strand.
TTTGTTGTGACTATTCTACACTTCTAAGAGTCTTACTTCATTTTATGAGAAGTGACTTGTAATCCGAGCCACAGTAAAAAGCCCGAATAATCTGGTTTTTAAAGGCTAAGGCTGTTACAGACGATATTCAATTCACAGGACAATAATGTCTAGAAGATAAAAAAGCTTGGAACGAGTTTTGCTCCTACTCAAAATCTACCAACTTACAGATAAGCAAATCAAATGTACTAGACACATAAGTTATGAACATACTAGTGGTTTCTTCTCACTTCTTCCACTGGTGGATAAAAAATTGAAGTTAACTATAAAATAATTTTAATTGATAATAATGAATAGTATAACATATGACCTGTCTAAGTGCTTATTTGTCAGCTTAAAGAAATAAAAACTTTTCATTTTCATTTCATTTCATTTTAATGCTAGACTGGCTTTCTTATATATTTTTTTGAAGTAACACAAGGGCTAGCGAAATCGGATACGAAAAGCAACCTATGCAATGCATGCATATTATAATTTTGAATAAAATTATTTATTTATTTATTTAAATATTCTTTGTATCTAGCTGTTAGTTTTCCTGAGATTGTAAAAATAAAATAAAATAATACATATTCGAACTAATGGTAGGTTTTCGAAGTAAGGTAATTTAAAAACAAAAATAGGAATAACATGTAGATGTGATTTTAACAACAAAGTAAAAGTAAAAAAAAACGACAAAATTTTGAGTTAAGTACCTTTTATTTCCTTATTAAATAAATAAATAAACAAACGCTATCGCGTTATAAACTCGTTTTGCACTTCCTTAGGTCCGCGCGTAGCTGAGCCTTAAACAAATAAACAAAATGTTTATGACGTCACATAAAGACCGTCTTTGTCAGCTTATTATGTAGAAAGCTTGCCGTAAAAATAAGGAAAAAATTCAAAGAACTCGTGGCATCTAAGGGAATTAAGAGAAAAGAGGAAATGCGTAGAAACCATATAAACTTAGCTACTAATATAATCATTGTGCTAACTGGAGATTGGTTGCAAAACTTTTCTCAATCGAATTGTTTTGAAGAAAACATAAAAAACAAACTTTAATGAAGGCATCCGAATGTTTTGACATGAAAGTCTTGAATAAGTCTTTCAGTTTGTTGCAAAATGATTACAGATAAAACAAATTAAAAAAAAAAACAATTGATAAGCATTATTTCTACACACGGTATGTATTTCTGTGGATGACGTCATCAGCAAACTCTAGCACATATTGAAAATGCCTATATTACCGATGAAAAATAAGATTGCAGTAGGTGTCCACTATCGGCATATTGTAAATACCGATTATAAGTACGCACGCTGCGAATGCTCCGATTCAGAAGCAACGAGAAAGCGTAACTTGAGAGTTCCTTGCCATTTTCCTAGAACCTTATAAGGGAGTCATCATCATCAGCCTATAGCAGTCCACGGCTGGACATAGGCCTTCCGCAGTGAGCGCCATAGCGCCCTGTCTTCAGCTTGCCGCATCCAGCATCTACCTGCAGTCTTTCGCAGGTCGTCATCCCACCTGGTCGCAGCGCGTCCTACACTACGTTTACCGAGTCGTGGTCTCCACTCGAGAACACGTTTGCCCCAGCGGCCGTCGGTTCTTCGCGAGATATGGCCGGCCCACTGCTACTTCAGCTTGCTAATTCTTAGAGCTATGTCGATAACTTTGGTTCTCTGTCGGATGTAGTCGTTGCGAATCCTATCCTTCAGAGAAACTGCGAGCATAGCTCTTTCCATAGCTCGCTGACTTTGAACTGGTGGACCAGCCCTATCGTGAGTGTCCACGTCTCAGCTCCGTAGGTCATAACGGGTAGGACGCACTGGTTGAAAACTTTCACTATCGGCATATTGTAATGCTCCGATTCTGATCCAACGAGAAAGCGTAAATTAGGAGTCCCTTGCCATTTTCCTAGAACCATAAAAGGGAGTGACGTTAAAAACTACATAAACAAGCAAGTAATTATTTTCTACTTGTCATGTTATTTTGTTATGCAAGATAGCATAAAAGTATTACGATTTTCTTATCTATCAAAACGTGCTTAAGAGTCTATCACAAAAATCCATTTTCGCGAAAAATATTTCGTCGTCGAGGAGGTTCAGGCACTCATTTGCGTTTTGTATCGAAAATAATCTTAGAAGATTGTGGTTTTGGAGCTCCTCATTATTGTTGTCTGTTATTTTTATGTCAGCTTGTGTTATGGTTTGTTGATATTATACAGAAAACTGGTTCTAACTCAAAAAAGTAGCGTATTTCATATTATTTTTTACACGACTCGCCCATCGTAGTGTTGGATGCCCTCCGGCCAGGTCGGATGAAAGCAGTGACAAATAATAGGTTCATCAGCCTATAGCAGTCCACTGCTGGACATAGGCCTCCCCCAATGAGCGCCATAGCGCCCTGTCTTCAGCTTGCCGCATCTAGCATCTACCTGCAGTCTTTCGCAGGTCCTCATCCCACCTGGTCGGAGGAGGGCGTCCTACACTACACGTTTACCGAGTCGTGGAGTAGAGTTGCAATATGTCTATAGTATTGTTTTCGTGTCTCTGTTTTGAAATAAAGTTAGTACTATATTTGAATCGGTTCTTAATAAGTTATTGTACTAAGGACATGAAAGGTTTAGCTATTTTCTATTTTCGCTCTTCTCTGTTGATTTTTGTTTAAAAGTTTTGTTTGTACGGCGTCCTATTTTCCATGTAACAGGCAACTCATATTCTGCCTACAATCACAATATCTCTCGAGGCAATCCTAAATTAAGATCGTATCATTCGCAAAGCATTTATTCTCCTTTATAATATTTTCGGGAAACTCTCGTCGTCTGTACCAACATCATTGTCTGCGGAACTTGGTAATTATAACGAAAATTATTTTACTAATTTGATTCCGCTGTATTTTCAGCTCGCAAATGAGTTTGTGAGGAAAAATTTCGTAAATATTTGGCTAGTAAATATTTTTTTCAGTTTGATATTGTTAAATAGGAACAACAGACTGCCAGACTGGTTACCGTTTTACTTGTTTTAATATTACTTATGCTACCTATTTTAAATAATTGTAATTTTAAGGAGAACTGATCTCAAATCATTTTTTTAAATAATATACTGAGGTATTATAGTAAATACCTCGGTATTTTGAATGATGTGTCCACAATGATAGACCAATATTTATATAATATATAAGAACTTGAATGATTAAGAAAATAATTGTATTAAGTGAAACTCTGCGAATTTGTTTAGAAATATTTATTGTCTTTAGTAAAGTTTGGGCATTTTTTGGTTGGGCAATTTTATCATTGGCCAAATATCTAATTGTATCTTTGGACATTCGTCTTTTTTGTCATTTTTCTATTTAGACATTAGTCGTGCGAAGGACAAAAGCATCAGTAGTTCAGTCATAATATTGAATAAAACAACACAGAAAGGAGTAACTTTAAGACATTTTTCTATCGAGTGAAGTTCATTAGATCTTGTAACCGAATGCGGCTTTGAAAAGACTAGATCCTTACGTAATATAATATCTTTTGATTCATAATTTTGAACACTATTTTGACGTCTCAGATGATTTGAAAAACCACGTAAGTGAGGCCTCTGCTGAAATACCTAGCTATTTTTGTGGTGCTTAGAAAATAGGACTTACCAATGAGATGAAATGTGACGAATGCAATGACCACTCGTAGCAAAAACATTTTGATCATTCTAGCGCGTTCTTTCTAAACATCACTGGGTCATCGCGCATTTTTTCACCGAATCTCAACCCGCATAACAATTTTCACCTTTTTATCACGACTGATAACGTTTTTGTTGTCATTTTCACGAAGAATTACACAGTTTTTCACAGCATTTTTTGATTGTTGATTTCACTGAAGTGATATCTTTTCTTTTAGTCCGTTGTTAAGTTCCTGGAACAAGGTAAAAATAATATAATAAATACATATGTAGGTAGTAAAGGAATTGGGAACGTTGTCAGTGTTTTTAAAAACTAATTTTAAAGGAAATCTGTTGGATTTTGACAATAAAAGTCACTTTTGAAAGAGACGTCTATGAGCGTGTTTAATCTCAATACAAATGAATAAAAATAATGAAATCAAACTTAGATCCTAAGTACTACCGACGGAAGCGTCGCAGACGCGCGTGGGCGATGCATGGCGAGGCGATAAGCATTCGCCGCCGTAGAGCCCACCCAATAGAGCATGCTTGCACTTTAGGCATTTAATGTTATGATGTCTCTATTGGCTGGATACATAACTAGGTATACCATTACCATAACATCTTCGACGCGTAACGCGCTGTAAAAAAATAGACAGAAGATATTTTTTGGGAGTAATTAGAGAATTTTCTAGAAACCTGGCTCATTTCCACTCTCAGTACCTATTGTCACGCTCTGCTAAGGTACCATTATGATTCTTATAATTACCTAGTAGATACTAGGACCTACAAATGTACACAATGATGCAATAAAATATATCATCATCAGCATATTAGTCCACTACTGGACATAGGGGAGGCCTAATAAGCGCCATAGCGCGCTCTCTTCAGCTTGACGAATCCAGCATCTCCCTGCAGTCTTTCGCAGGTCGTCATCCCACTTGGTCAGAGGACATCGTACGCTACGTTTAGCGAGTTGTGGTCTCCATTTAAGAACACGTTGACCACAGCGGTTGTCCTTTCTTCGCGAGATACATAAATATCTTGGATTCTAAATAATAATATAATATATACCTAATATAATGCTGGACAATTCACACAGCATTATCTAGCCCAATGGTAAGCAGAGCTTGTGTTATGGGTACTAGATAACTGATACACATAATACAATACATTACATAGATAGATATTTTTTATTATACATAGAAAACGACCAGAACATCCGGAACAAATATCTGCAGATGCTACACACAATTGTTCCGAGGCGGGAATCGAACCCGCAACCTCCTGCGTCGCAGGCGGACCTTCGCCCACCGCGCCACATCGGTCGTCGGAGTTTTTAGTTAGAAATTGGAGTAATAGGTAGGTATAATAAATAACTCAAATAGAATTACGCCATGACTAGGTACTTAATAACAATCTTTACAACGAGTAGATATAAATTTGCTTTGAAACCTACCAAAATTGAAGCCTCTCATAAATGATTAAAAGTAATTTTAATCATTTGAAGTCTTTTAACTAAATTCATTCACTCCATGTAACCGAGAGATTTCATAAGAGCAAAAGTATTTAAAGAATCTCATGAAACCGAACCCGATTTCGGGATGGGCTCAACTTTTAACGAGTTCGAAAAGCAACTGTCAAAGTTTTGAATGTGGCGACTTCATTGTCATGAAAAACATGTTTATTTCGAATAGAAACTTCAGAGCTTTTGAGGGGTGTAGTAGGGACTCCAACATCTCATCTTCCAAGGCAACCTAACCTGCACGTGGTACACATTGCTAGATAACGAACTAGGTTCTTGTAAAAATATCAAACAATCTTCTTCATTTACTAACTCATATAATTTACGATTATTTTCCATTACTTGACTCTGGCAGAAGTGTCAAACCAAACAAGATTGCAATAAAAAAAATAAAAAAATAATGCTGGACAATCCACACAGCATAATCTAGTCCAAAGGTAAGCAGAGCTTGTGTTATAGGTACGAGATGACTGATATACTTAATACAATACAATACAATACAAAAAATCTTTATTGTACACCATAATCAAATTAATCATTACAAAAATAAATTATATGCGACAGGTACAATGGGCGGCCTTATCGCTTAGAAGCGATCTCTTCCAGGCAACCTTTGACAATACATTACACAGATAGATTTTTCTTTATTATAACAAAGAATCATCATCAGAGCTTTTGAGTCTGATACCCGTTTTAAAAATATGACTTTTCATCTTTCTTTTGTTTTCTGTCGTATGCAAACGTTACTAATTGTACGATATTCGGATAGGGAGCTCCTCGACGTGAGTGAAACGACCGCTGGTTGGTTACACACTGTTTATTGCACTTCAGGTGGCGCTGGCTTGTGCGGGCACGCACACATGCGTAGACGCCTACTACTACATACGTAACACAAATTCTATCCTTCAGAGAAACTGGCTTGCTCCATAGAATAAAAGTTATACTTATTATACAAGGCTATTTTAGTAAAACTTAAAAGTACGAATTTTCAACTGGCCAAGTTATGGAGTTTAACTACTTTAAAATTAGTTTTGTTACAATACAATACAATACAATACAATACAATACAATACAATACAATACAATACAATACAATACAATACAATACAATACAATACAATACAATACAATACAATACAATACAATATAATACAATATAATACAATACAATACAATACAATACAATACAATACAATACAATACATTACAATACCATACAATACATTACAAAGGACATTACACGCGATAAGTACAATGGGCGACCTTATCGCTTAGAAGCTATCTCTTCCAGGCAACCTTTGGATGGAAATAATTATGTGAATTTAAGAAAGGCAGGGGGTGTACCAACGATAATCTAATATGAACATAACATGAATACCTACTTAAAAAATAATAAATAATAATAATTGTTACGTAGTGAACACTTCCAAAAATCTGTTCTCGTTATCTTCAACAACCCGTAGCTTATTCAGCTTATAAATACGGCCTAAACCTTCCACATTTTTAATTCAACTCCTTATTTCTCCCCTAACCATAAAAGTTCCCATTACACGACGGTAACGTAAGCTACGTTAACGTGAACGTTCCGTTATTCACGGAACATCACGAGTCTGCTTTTAAATTGTTTGCTCAACAAAATTGGATTCCCTATCAACCATCTCGTCTATCTGGAACTGTGGGAACACTCAGCTGGTTACAATTTAACGTAGAAGCGTAAAATAAAGAAACATGTACACAGGATACACAACTCTTTTTGTCTCTTTTTGTTACCGGTATGATTGGTCTGGATACACTAGAGTTGAGACGCAAACTGCATTTGGCCATGCACTACTGTCTAGTTCTCCGTAACAGAGTGGATAATCCTGTAATATTGGGTACAGTTACCCTTTACGTCCCAAATAATTACATTAGAACGGGACGCAGGTTCCATCGGCTCTTTGGTCTACAAGCAGCGCGTAAGCAACACGCCGGTAACGCTCCTACACTCAGAGCACTCGCACTACTCAACGATTTCTTGCAACAGTTCCAACATGTGGACATATTTAATGATAGTTTAAGCCTTATCTACTTAAGTTTAAGATCGTACCTTACTTTTAAATAATCTGTTTATTTATGTATGACTACCTACCTATTTGTAATCTTGTTTTTAATTTATTATTATATACTGTATATTGTTTTTAATATATTCTGTCTTTTTTAAGTCTAGTAGTTAGTGTTTTGGTGTTAGACTGTAAGCTAACTGCTGTATTTTTTTTATAAATAAATAAATAAAATAAACAACTAAAAACACTATTAATATTTATATTATCTTTATCAAATACTAGCTGTTTGCCACGGTTTCATCATCATCATCATCAGCCTATAGCAGTCCACAGCTGGACATAGGCCTCCCCTAATAAGCGCCATAGCGCCCTGTCTTCAGCTTGCCGCATCCAGCGTCTACTAAGTGTACAATAAAGAATTATCTATCTATCGAAATAATTCCTATTAGATTTCTTTAGAGGAGAGTAATTTTACTACCTCCAATTATTAGAAAAGTTGCAACCTTATAAACGACACCGAAGGCTGAAGCGAAAGTAATAAGAATTCGAGTACTGAAACCTGAGATTCCAGATCAAAGGAATTTTTGAAATCAAATACAGGTATATTTATAGAATAGTTTATCTAATTGGTGCAGTGGTTTTCTTTTTACAAAAAAATGTGTTTTTACACACAACCCTGATACGACCGGTTGAAATTATTGAAGTGAACAGAAAATAAAGACATGGTTGTTTTGCCTATGAAATGAAATGAAATGAAATGAAAAAATAAATGAAATAAAATGAAATGAAATCGAAATCTAAATATAATGTAATTAAAGATACATGTCAATATTTATGTAAAACTAAGCACAACATTACTTACATACTAATAAATATAATATTATTATAGTACGCTCACACACTCAAAATTGTATATATAACCTTTACATGAACACTTTGACTGCGGTTTTTTTTCGACGACCGCGGTCTTTTTTTTTACCTAAAAAATTCGTGCTGCCACTCTACACAGCGGTTGTGTTGCGCCGCAAATGCGTTTCGTTTGAAAAATATTACAGCTCTGCTGAGTCACAAAGATCTGTATTTTCTCAGCCGCTGCGCTAGTGTGGATTTACGCATATTAGTCACTTGTAGAAAACTCATACCGTGCGTTTTCAGCACTCAAAGTGTATTTATATATTTAAACAAGACACCAAATGTATACAAAACTGAAAGTTGATTCAGGAGCTCCAATAAAAATTTGAAAGTGAAAAATCCATGTCATCATATTCAGAAACCGTTTCCACTTAGTACACAAAATGTATTTCGAGGCATCTTGTTAAAGTAGGTACTTATTTAAGCTTATCTAGATTTTACACGGGAGAGAAAAGCACCTTCTAGTCTTTAAACCTCAGTGTTATAGGTTCAAAGCTTTCTAACATTCTCTACCTTAAGCAAAAAATAATTATTCTTTATGAAGTTTCTAAGGGATAAGGCCGCCCATTGTACTTGTCGCATGTAATGTCTTTTTGTAATAATTCTGCATATGGTGTACAATAAAGCGTATTTGTATTGTATTTTTGACTCAATTTTTTTTTTTTTTTTATTTCTATGAAAAAAAAATCTATCGAAAATAAATACAACCTAAAGCCCGTGGTAGGTACCACGGGCTTTAGGTTGTATTTATTTTCATCTTGTTAAAGTAGGTACTTATTTGAGCTTATCTAGATTTTACACGGGAGAGAAAAGCACCTTCTAGTCTTTAAACCTCAGTGTTATAGGTTCAAAGCTTTCTAACATTCTCTACCACACAAATAATTATTCTTTATGAAGTTTCTATGCGATAAGGCCGCCCATTGTAGTTGTCGCATGTAATGTCTTTTTGTAATAATTAAATATAAAATATAAATATATATAAATGCTGGACAATTCACACAGCATTATCTAGTCCCATGGTAAGCAGAGCTTGTGTTATGGGTACTAGATAACTGATATACATAATATAATATATTAAATAGATAGATATTTTTTTATTATATATAGAAAACGACCAGAACACCCGGAACAAATATCTGCAGATCGTACACATAATTGTTCCGAGGCGGGAATCGAACCCTCCTGCGTCGCAAGCGGACCTTCGCCCACCGCGCCACATCGGTCGTCAATTTTGCATATGGTGAACAATAAAGCATTTTTGTATTGTATTTTTGACCCAATCTATCTGCCTACCACGGGCTTTAGGTTGTATTTAATTTCTGTTAGCGATTTGTGCGATTTTATTATGATTACTCACTCTAGCAAGAAATCTCTTCTAGGTTTAAAACCTCCGTGGCTCTGTCATTAAAGCAATAAAGGTGCCACGTTGAGAATGTCATCCGAATGATCAGGCCGCGCAATTCCGCAGGATCTTTTTCAATTTGCAGTTTGAAACGTGAAATAAGCTTGCAAATTGCTGTCATTTGGGTCAATTTGTTTTCGGTTGACTGTAGCTCCAATACCAGAAGCATGGTATTGGAGCTTTGGATTTAGTAGACGGAATTGTTTGATAGGAAGCCTTATCATTAATTGATTATATAATAATTGAAGACGACCGATGTGGCCGGTGGGCGAAGGTCCGCCTACGACGCAGGAGGTTGCGGGTTCGATTCCCGCCTCGGAACAAATGTCTGTACGATCTGCAGATATTTGTTTCGGGTGTTCTGGTCGTTTTCTATGTATAATAAAAAATATCTATCTATGTAATGTATTGTATTATGTATATCAGTTATCTAGTACCCATAACACAAGCTCTGCTTACCATGGGGCTAGATAATGCTGTGTGTATTGTCCAGCATTATTTATTATTTATTTATTAATTACACTATGACTGCTGTGTTTATTGCCAGAATTTGCTCATTAACTTAAATTTACGTTTACCTACTTTCAAGTTTTTCAAGTTCGTGACGTATTTTTCGGACGTCCTGATTTAAAGGGAAAGCTCATTGTTTTAACACTTTGAGTGCTGAAATCACACGGTATTTGTTTTCTACAAGTGACTAATATTCGTAAATCCACACTAGCGCAGCGGCTGAGGAAATAGAGATCTTTGTGACTCAGCACAGCCGTAATATTTTTCGAACGAAACGAATGTGCGGCGCAACACTAACTGCTGTGTAGAGCGGCAGCACGAATTTTTTAGGTTAAAAAAAAGATCGCAGTCGTCGAAAAAAAATTGCAGTCAAAGTGTTCAAGGAAAAGCTCATTGCTTTAACAGTAGCTGGTCAATACAGATGTATTGACGACGTTGATCACCTCTGTGGTGCAGCGGGCGAAGAACCGCCTGCGACGCGGGAGAATGCTGGTTCGATCCCGCCTTGGAACAAATGTTTGTACGATCTGCAGATATTTCGTTTTCTATGTATAATAAAAATATCTTTCTTTGTAATGTATTGTATTATGTATATCAGTTATCTCGTGCCCATAACACAAGCTCTGCTTATCTTGGAACTGAATAATGCTTTGTGAATTGTCCAGCATTATTTACTTATTTATAAAATCTAATGCTTTGCTTATAGCACACGACTTATAATAATAAAAATCTAGTAAATTCTGGTAGAAACTTACACAGAAATTATATTTTTTTGGGTAAAATCTAAATTAATTTACACTTAAGTTAAACTTTACGTCTTAATTAAATTATACTGACTTAATAATTTTAGTAACATTTTTTAACATCTTCCATCATTGCCTGTTGCAGCGTTGGATCGCGAGGAGTGGAAGGAGAAAAGAGAGGCCTTTGCCCAGCAGTGGGACAATAATATAAATAAATAAATAAATAATGCTGGACAATTCACACAGCATTATCTAGCCCCATGGTAAGCAGAGAGCTTGTGTTATGGGTACTAGATAACTGATAATATACATAATACTATATATTACATAGATAGATATTTTTTATTATACATAGAAAACGACCAGAACACCCGGAACAAATATCTGGAGATCGTATACACAATTGTTCCGAGGCGGGAATCGAACCCGCAACCGCCTACGTCGCAGGTGGACCTTCCCCACCGCGCCACATCGGTCGTCAATAATGGCTCATAATATAATTATAACTTTAGTGCTCAAAAGAGGTTACGCTTCCGCAATAGTTTTGTTTTCGACAATGCTTGACAAACAAACATAGAATGTTCAACTGGTGTTTGACATTCTATGGGGGAATTTCAGATTGGCAAACACTAAATCCTGTGTTCGTAAAACGAATGGCGTAGCGAGCCATAAATGTTCAAATATTTGATGAATGTCTACCCAAACAAGACTTAATGTAGATTTTAGAAAACTAGTTCATGTGCGCTTTTTAAAAAATTCGGAGATGAGAAATGAAATGTGTAGGATGCACACACTAGGCATAAGGTAATAACGGTTAATTGGTGGGATCCCTGCCTATCTTACCTTTCATTCATATGCGACGACCGATGTGGCGCGGTGGGCGAAGGTCCGCCTGCGACGCAGGAGGTTGCGGGTTCGATTCCCGCCTCGGAACAATTGTGTGTACGATCTGCAGATATTTGTTCCGGGTGTTCTGGTCGTTTTCTATGTATAATAAAAAATATCTATCTATGTAAATATATTGTATTATGTATATCAGTTATCTTTATCTAGTACCCATAACACAAGCTCTGCTTACCATGGGGCTAGATAATGCTGTGTGAATTGTCCAGCATTATTATATTATATATATTAATTCTATGATATCGTTCAGCGATCCCACTCACTCACGGCAGTCGGGATCATGTACTCGGTCGATACACATGTATTTCTTACAACGAATATATGACTATGTGAAACCCTACAAATGTTTATTGTCATCACTAGAATGTCTTTTCGAAACCCTAGAGTCTAGGGCCTAGACTGCTGAAGTTCGGCGCTACAACAGCACTCCTGTCCTTGATTTAGTCAAGGTATTTTAACTAGGCAACGAACATGGACATTTTCGACGTGAAGATTTCAGCTAGCTGCGCCCAGCGATTTCACCCGCCTGGTGATAGATATTTTGGATAATATACAATATATCTTAATGAATTGTAGCCTATGTGTTATTCTGAGATGTAAGCTATATTATTGTGAAGTTTCGTTAAAATCCATTCAGTAGTTTTTGCGTGAAAGAGCAACAAACATTCTCACAAACTTTCGCGTTTATAATATTAGCAGGATATTACGTATATACTAATAGTCTTGTTTGTTTCTTTGTACACTTCCTCTAACTGTTCCATCGCCTATCCCTTTAAACCTTAGGTTTCCTGGAAGAAGACTCTTTGTGAGGATTAAGTTCGCCTATGTACATATCTTTTTAGTTAAGTTATTTCTATGTATTATTGTATGTACCATAAAGAATTCAAGAACATTTTATAGTGTGCGTACAAACACAGGTGTACTAGATTCCCGCACGCTCATTATCTATTGGAACGGGACCTCAGGTCATGCGAGAGCTATTTAGATAGATAATTATTTTATTGTATACCTAAAAATAAAACAAACAAGACAGTATAAAATAAAAAATATGTGACAATTTGGCGGTCTTATCGCTCAAGAGCGATCTCTACCAGACAACCATGGATGGATAGGATCGTTGGATTGTAATGGGGATCTGAGTGCATTATATTAATTCATAAAATATTGCATAAAAATGCATTCTTTCAAAAATAAATAAAATTAACATAAAAACAATACTCACGAAGTCCTCAAAGTTAACGCATGTTATGGGTACGGCAGTGTACAACCTACCAGACTCCGTCACAGCTGATGGCAGTCTACGCTGCTTCAAATTCAGGTTGAAACGTTGGCTTGTCGTGCAGAATTTCTATTCAGTGAACGAACTACTAGAAAAGTAGATAAACTTAATGTGATTATATTTCCGTATCTAATTATTTTTATATCAATTTTTCCATTTATTTATTTTGTTTTCATTTATGTTTTTTAAATTTAAATCATGTTACGGTACTAATTGTAAAAAATACAATTTGTATTATAATCTCATATACCATGATCTCGGGCCATAAAGTGACCCGGTCCTTTGGAAGGCTTGCGTGGGGCCGAAGCCAACAGCACAGAGGCCCTTTGAGAAGTTTATCTAAAGGCGATGGCTACACATAGCGGGTATCATCCTCGGGTGCACAATATGATACACCCAAAGATGGTATCCGCCAGGTGTAGAGACTATTGCAAAGAAAAATGAAAGAAATAAAAACAGGCTATTATAATTATTATTAACTATTTTGATGAACACCTGACATGTAAAATGATTTTAACAATAATTTTTATTTCTGTATTTCTGTATATCTCATTATAGTCACGCTCATTACCTGACGGCACGCGACCTCAGGTCGTGCGAGAGCTAGATTTACTATGTTATCAAAATTTAAGTACACTTAGTTATTTTTATTAACAAAGTTTATTAAAAACTTACACAACACCTTACCAGCATAAGTTCAACTTGCAACCACACCCACAAACGCACCCTCGCTGAACTATAACGTTTCTGATTACTTAACTTCACAAACAACTGTTGTTTAACTAAATTAAATTAACTTGTTTTGAAGGTTGAAACCGTTAGCATTTCGCCGAAATATTTGCTAAACTAAATTGAGGGAAACCTCATTGCTAGGTTGGGTATCTAATTTTAAATTTTCGTTATCTAATTAAAATTAGCAACATATCAGCCTACAATGGCCGTCATAAATAAATCAATCATCATCATCATCATCAGCCTATAGCAGTTCACTGCTGGACATAGGCCTCCCCCAATAAGTGCCATAGCGCCCTGTCTTCAGCTTGCCGCATCTACCTGCAGTCTTTCTCAGGTCGTCATCCCACCTGGTCGGAGGGCGTCCTACACTACGTTTACCGAGTTGTGGTCTCCACTTAAGAACACGTTTACCCGCGCAGCGGCCGTCGGTTCTTCGCTATATATGGAATATACATATAATAAATATATAATGCTGGACAATTCACACAACATTATCTAGCTCCATGGTAAGCAAAGCTTGTGTTATGGGTACTAGATAACAGATATACATACGTAATACAATACATTACATGGATCGATATGTTTTAATATACATAGAAAACGACCTGAACACCCGGAACAAATATCTGCAGATCGTACACACAATTGTTCCTAGGCGGTAATCGAACCCCCAACCTTCTGCGTCGCAGGCGGACCTTCGCCCACCGCGCCACGTTGGTCGTCAAATGGCTCTTGAGCCGCCTTCGTTCATCGACTTCCTGCGACCACTACAATGCCATCGGTCCATTAAAGAGATAGACCACCAATACTCTGCTTCGCATTGCATTGTGGTCGCCGCTTAGGCTGATTTTAGTGTCACGCTGACCATCAGCGCTAAGAGCTCAGCGCGTAGCTCGTCAGCGCCGACGATCAGCGCGGGTCGTTTTAGTCTAACGCTGATCGCTACGGAGTACAGACGCATAGAAAAATGAGGAAAGCATTAATTATTGTTGCCTTGTACGAAAAAAAAAATGCGAAGACGAAGACATGTTCATTCACTAATTGAACAGAGATTAGTCGCGGGAGAATTTGTAGTATATGGCAAGTTGAGGGATGACGATGTCGTTTTCGACATGATTGTACGCATCCGGCTGACGCTTACTGTCAGCGCTGACGCTGGTCAGCGCTGAACGGTCGGCGTTATTCTAAAAGCTTTCAATAGCGTCCATACAGATTGCTACGCGCTGAGCGGTCAGCGTGACACTAAAATCAGCCTTAATTTCAGTTTATAATGGTTTTTTAATTGATCATTATTTATATCCGATGCCAACTTTAACGCTCGCCAATTTATCATTTTTAAGAATTACTGCATGACGCATCTGTAATATTCTTTAACAAGTCTATTCTACTACAACATAAATAAAAAAATACAGTCGAATTTAGAACCTACTCCTTTTTTGAAGTTGGTTATAAATTGCTTTAGTTTTTTTTATTTACTAGATACTTAATTGGACAATTCAAGGACATTATTTCAAATGTATACCTACACTACTAGGTTCTGCCCGCGGCATCGCACCCGTTGTTTCTATGGAAACGTTTAAAGGTTATTTCTATCCCATGTGAACTGATTTATAATAAAAAGTAGCCTATATTTTATTCCGAGCTTGGAACTACCTGTATGCAAAAGTTCAGCCCGATCCGTTCAGTAGTTTTTGCGTGAAAGAGTAACAAACATCCATCCATACCTACAAACTTTCGCGTTTATAATATTAGTAGGATGAATAGTATGTCTTCGGACGTACAAGGATACGAAAGCTTTAAGAATGTGCGAGAATCGCTTGTTGTTATGCTCTTCTGATTCCTACTCTTGCGAAACGCTACAATGGTTCTTGAAAAGCATCCAAGTAGATACATTCTAGCCGTTAGAGTCAAACTAGAATCTCATCTAGTAGCTGGAATAAAAGTTTAAAATGGTCATTTCACGCTGGATCCGCACAAGTGGCCTATCTACTGGAGCCTCGTTTACACACTGCAAGTTGCTTTGGTTTTTGCAAGTGGGTGCTTTCCTCGTTTACACACTGCAAGTTGCTTTAGAAGTGGGTGTTTTCATGCATGCTCCTAGTCCTACACAACAGGGTAATGATAATTTGTTTTTCTTTTGCTAGGCAAACGAATCTCGTAGTTCTTTCTTCTACTTGCAATCAAAATCATCAACAACTACAAAAAAATTAAGTACAGGAAAAAGAATACAGAACTAAATAAATAGGTAATTTTAAACAACTCACACAGCATCATGTAATAAATATTTTTTCGTGTTTTTTAACCGATGCCATAGTTGTGCAGCTCTAGCCTTCTATTTTTACTATTTTATCCCTCATATATAACGCCATATCTCGCGAAGAACCGACGACCGCTAGGGCAAACGTGTCCTTGAGTGGAGACCACGACTCGGTAAACGTAGTGGAGGACGCCATGCGACCAGGTGGGATGACGACCTGCGAAAGACTGTAGGTAGATGCTGGATGCGTCATGCTCAGAACAGGGCGCTATGGCGCTCATTGGGGGAGGCCTATGTCCAGCTGTGGACTAATATAGGTTGATGATGATGATGATGAATATATTATAATGAACATAAGGAACGAATTATTAAGAATTTGCACCATTAATTTGGACATAGCCTTTAATTTGCAATGTGTAAAGGATCCTAAATAAAAGCATTATTTATTTAATTCCTAGGCTAGTTCCTAGGCTAGTGCTTGACAATTCAAGTGATGGTAAACGCAGCTCCAGTTATTTCTAACTCGAGTCACGATAGCTATCGGGGACGGCATGCTCGTCCAAGATTTCAGACCCATTCGAGATAAAGTCTACGAGCTTTTTCAATCCACTATTTTCCTTTACGCTCCAAATGTTTGCGGGAATTGCTGTTTATGGCGTGATCTGGCGAAAATATGCAAAGGTTATAGCCATTGGAAATTGACCCCTTTGATAAATTAGGCCTTCGCTGCACGGTTTCGGATGATTTGGCGGTATTTATCCCGAGAGAGGCAAGTACAGTAGGTACACACTATACTATTAATATATATAATATTTTATTCGTAATTTCCGATGGCAATTTCCACGACTTCACCGCGGAAAGAGAATTTGGAAAAGGGTACACTTTTGTCGAGAATTTAGGTGGTTAACGGGAAAGGGAGAAGAGATTAGATATATGCCTTTTTACCTCTAGAGAACGAAGAATGTTCGCTTAGGGTGAGAGTTTATACGCGTATTATGCAAAAAAAATCTACTTATCCCCGAAACAGGTTGCTCTGTTTCGGGTTGCATTCTGTTTCAAGTTGCATTTTTTTAAATTTAAAATAGGCGTAGTTAGACTTTGACGAGTGAAATGGCTGCCGACACTCGAGGTGGCTTCGTAGTAAAAATCGCTCACAAATAATTAACAAAAAAGCACATAAATGTCGATTCTGCCTGCACACCGGTTTAGTCTGTCGTGAGCAGTGTTTGATTCGATCGCCTACAAAAAGTCTTGGTCCTTTGATCCGTACTGTATTCTGGAGTTGATCAGGGTTTACTATAAACCTTACTTGCTTTTTTTCTCGTTTTGAGGGACGCGGTACGCGCGCTTCTAGAATCCCACTCACCCTAAGTCCCACGTTAAAGATGAAACATGGGTGTTCTTTCATAACAAAAAAGGTTCATAATTAACCCGCTTAGATTCGTAACGAATTATTCAAATTAAGATTTCAACTTTTTTATTGTAGAATAAAACTCTTGAATAGATTGTGATCTTGTTTTTTAAGCGAAATGAGTTCGCCTTTTCGAGACAAGGACGAACGAACGCCGCGCGGGGAAGGCGAGAAAGGGAGGCAAAAGCGGTAGAATGATCGGCCAGCGCGCAATTTCACTGCTTTTTATTTTTAAATTTGTCATTGCTCTAAAATAATACTGTTTCTCAAAAAAATAAAACCATAATTTTCTAAAGTATTCATTAGTGAATACGTAGAAGAAATTTCATTACAATAATATTAAATAATTAGCAAATAAAACTGGTTTTTCCGTAGAGATATCTCTGTAAAAATGAAGATTTAGAGGAAACTTTGCCATTTTTTTCTATCGAGTCAAGTTAAGTCAATCGGGTTTCGGCTCCCATAACTTACTAACAAATATCCTAAACTTTTGATCCTCATCAAAATATATTCGAAAAAAAGGTGTTTTGATCTCTTAATATTGATTTTCCGTTAAGTCAAAACGTGCGTTTTGGGACTCTTTCACCTTAAGATAACTTTGTCACAGTATACATATGGACAGATGTATACGTCTGCCATAAACAAGACAATCATAATGTTAAAGAGCGGCAGACGGTGGCTTGCCGAATGCTGGATGGGTTAATTAAAAAGCCGGCGTAAATTACCGGAGAGGAACAACATCGGCGCAAACGACTGAGGGCTGTCGAGAGGTGCGGCCCCGATTTCACCATCACGAAGAATGCCCGTGAGCGGGTTTCCTCGCTATTACGCCATTAGACACTTCCACCCCCGAGTCTACATCCTAAGATGCATCTCTCGCGACTCCACTCAGACCGGCCAATGAAGGCAAGCAAGAGGTGGGGATCTGGTTCTCTTGGGATGCCACTCCGCAAGCGGAGACGAGAACCAGGAACTTCCCCGGGAGCACTCGGTACCCGTGGTGTCGCTACTCACCAACAGCTCGCCACATTATTACATCTGCGGGCATTATTTTTATTATTATTAGTCCTTCTAGTACGAACCATTATACAAATATGTACTAAGTATAGCTACACACATATTTTTACGGTACTATGTAGATTATAACTACTTTTTTGTATGATTATTTTAGATAGCATTGTAATGTGTTTTGTGTGTTTAATAAATAAATAAATTTATTTATTTTATTTATTTATTTATTTATTTACAAAAGTACCTCTATTTTTACGGGAACACCCAATGCAATAGAGTACATATTTAAATTTAATATTAAAATTAGAAATAATTATATAATACAGAAAAACAACACAAAAATCATAGAGTCAACCTTACATTACAAAATCATACATTAAAAATCACAAATCATATCCATTTCAATATACACCTAATTTCATAATTAAATAAATCTCTGTTGCAAAGAATCATGAAACAATAAAGTTATAGAGAAACTTGGGCCAGTATTCTACCAGGCATAACTACCAATGTCTACGTTAAATATTCAGAGTATAAACTCAATTTTGCTGGTTCAGCTCTTGCGAGTGAAGTTTATCGAGGTAGAACTTAGGAGTAGTAAAATATGCATTTGAATAGTAGGTAAAACTGTTATATTTTTATAGCAGCCAGCTAGCTAAGATAGCTCTTTCCAGCGTTGTTTATTTCATACGTAGATAAAACGTTTTCAATAAGGAATAATTTCGATTTTATATAGAATGCACAAAAGCATCACTAAAATACAACGGAACACTGAAAGCGCGTAAGTTTAAAACTGCATCGCACCTTCTAGCGCCTAAAAAAATAAATAAAAATAAATAAATAATGCTGGACAATTCGCACAGCATTATCTAGCCCCAAGCTAAGCAGAGCTTGTGTTATGGGTACTAGATAACTGATATACATAATACAATACATTACATAGATAGATATTTTTTATTATACATAGAAAACAACCAGAACACCCGGAACAAATATCTGCAGATCGTACACACAATTGTTCCGAGGCGGGAATCGAACCCGCAAATTCCTGCGTCGCAGGCGGACCTTCGCCCACCGCGCCACATCGGTCGTCAAATATGTTCAATAATACCTTTTGGGGATTTCTATTCGGACAAGTACCTCCTGATTTTATATGCTTTTCTGTCAGCTTACACCGTCTACGATCATTTACGTTTAATTTTAGCAAAGGTCTACTAACAACAATTTTTTCCCAAGGCTCCGTGCCTTAGAAAAAATAACGTGGTAGGAAAAAAATACTTCTTTAAATTTCATGACCTCCCCTGAAGAGCAGTGGGCGTAATGGCGCATGCGACACAGGAGGTGGTTCGATGCCCGCTTCGGGACAAATTTTTGCAGATGCTGTATCCCATATAATAATTCACTTGGGATAGAAATACCTTTAAACGGTTCCAGAAACACAACGCGTGCGAAGACGCCGACAGAAACTAGTAACCCATAATCCTATACTTTCGACATCACTTTCGACGACCGATGTGGCGCGGTGGGCGAAGGTCCTCCTGCGACGCAGGAGGTTGCGGGTTCGATTCCCGCCTCGGAACAAATGCGTGTACGATCTGCAGATATTTGTTTCGGGTGTTCTGGTCGTTTTCTATGTATAACAAAAAATATCTATCTATATAATGTATTGTATTATGTATATCAGTTATCTAGTACCCATAACACAAGCTCTGCTTACCATGGGGCTAGATAATGCTGTGTGAATTGTCCAGCATTATTTTATTTATTTTATAATACTACTTCAAAACCCTGAATAAAGAACAAAATGTATTTCGATAAAAACCACGGCTAAATCCAGAAGAACTTAAAATGTAAAATCGGTGATAAAGGTATCACGAGAGCACGTGGATTGAATTTATCAAGTGCGGAACGTGATATGGAAGGATATTGTACTGGATACGACTTCGCAGAATAAATGAATAACATGCGGACGATTCACTCGAGACACGGAAGATATTTATATGATAACATCGAAGATTATAATGCAACTGCGTTCTAATATAAGAAAATAAATAAAGAAGGAATTTTATATCAATTATTGTTATAAGTATTAATACAACGGGTATTTATCGCGTTTATTTAACTATTTTTCCCGAAGTTTCAACAGGTGTACACACTGTCGTGGTCACGGGAAGATACCGGTATTGTGATTATGTAACTCGCGACCGGTTTGCGACAGGCTAAGCAATTTACAACATTAAGCAATCGGTGCTATCAAACGCCAATTTTGTTCAATTTTGACGTTGTAGCTGGTGTCAAACTAATACAAAATTGGCGTTTGACAGCACTGATTGCTTAATTTACGCCTGTCGCAAACCGGTCGCGAGTTACACAATCACCCGGCCGTTGTATTAATATTTATAATTATGTGTTCAGATCGCGTACGTTTAAAAATAGTTATCAATTATTATGATTTTATGCATACAGGTAAGATCTTAGGTGTAGTATCTTAGTAGGTACACAATGCACAAAAACACTGTCAGGGCACAACAAATTTTGGGTTCGGTCATGTTAGATTGGCAACTTTACTTTATATTTCATATTTATAGAATTAATTAATATACGAATGTAATTTTTAATAACATTCCTATATTATTATATTTTAAGTATTTAAACATCTATCCGTTTTGATATACTAAGCATACTCGTGTTCTTGAGTGGAGACCACGACTCGGTAAACGTAGTGCAGGACGCCCTCCGACCAGGTGGGATGACGACCTGCGAAAGACTGCAGGTAGATGCTGGATGCGGCAAGCTGAAGACAGGGCGCTATGGCGCTCATTGGGGGAGGCCTATGTCCAGTAGTGGACTGCTATAGACTGATGATGATGATGATGATAAAGCATACGCCAATGTTCATACTTATTTCATGTATTTAATAAAGTGTTTTTGTAATGTTAAAAAATAATTCAGCCCGACTGAAAGATGAAGGTAAGGCTCTTTGCCGAAGTTAACAAATGCCCTTTTTGTTTAAAATTGTTAACATGACACACTATCCCAACCTTTATGACCGACGACTTCTGTGGCGCGGTGGGTGAAGGTCCGCCCACGACGCAGGAGGTTGCGGATCTCGCCTTAGGACAAATGTTTGTTTGATCTACTGAAATTTATTTCAGATGTTCTGGTCGTTGTTTCCTTTGAATAATAAAAAATATCTAAGTAATGTAATGTATCCGACCAGGTGGGATGACGACCTGCGAAAGACTGCAGGTAGATGCTGGATGCGTCAAGCTGAAGACAGGGCCCTATGACGCTCATTGGGGGAGGCCTATGTCCAGCAGTGGACTAATATAGGCTGATGATGAGTGAAATGTATTATGTCTATCAGTTCTCTAGTACCCATAACACGAGGTGACTATTTGCGATAATTTTCATCCCCATGTGCATCATGCAAAAGTGAACCATTTTTAAGTTATCATGATTTTTAGCTTTTTTTCAAAATAAGTCAAAAGTGCAACATCAAAAATTGATTTAAAAAAAACTGTCTATTTAAAACTATTTTTTTCTTCTGATTTATAAAGAAGAATAAACACTGGTTATTTATCAATATTAAAACAACAATTATTATCGTTCTAAATTTAAAAATGCGAGATAAGAAACGATATTACATATTTCATTATTCATTGAGATTTTTTTCCTCTAAATTACCTTAAAAACTAAAAAAATCGTTACGAAACTTAGCTTGCAGATTATTTTAAAAACATAACCATTTTCTTAGCCCTCCAATAATGCATAACAACTATGAACTTATTTCAAAGAAACTGAAAAAAAAAAACATCATTACAAAGGAAGCAGGCGGAAATTCGTGTACGAACTAAACCTAAAGTCGTTCTTTAAAATTTCTATAAAGCTAACTTAAAACAATACCCAATGTAAAATTATCGCAAATAGTCACCCCTATCATCTCCTTACGGGAATACGTCAAATTACCAATAACCCTGTATACATTAGTCTATAATACGCCACCATCTATACCTATACTAGCTACGTGTCCAGTCAAAGTCAAAGTCAAAAATCATTTATTTCTTTAGGCTTCCCAAATAATCACTTAGACAAGTCATATCGCAAATCGAAGGAATCGCTCTTAGCGATAAGGCCGCCCATTGTGCATCTGTATCTTTCTTTGTTTGTTCTTTACTGTTTATGAGCGTATACGCAGAGACCTAAGCCCTCCTACACGTATACATATAACTCATCGGGCCAACTCTACTGCCATGCGTGACGTAGGATATTCAAGACCAAGTTCGGTCTAGCGAGCCATATTAGAGCTCATAATAGAAAAAATTCGTGATTACTTAGGGTCGCCGTCATCGAAATCGATGAGGAGGCCTATATATATATATATATGAGCGTATATTTGTATTTCTGTTCTGTATTTTTTGTTTGTGATTTAGGGTCTGTCTGTGCCTGCATTAAACTGATTTTATTTTTATTCAAAAGAATACCGTTAGTTGTAGGTATAATAAGAAAATGTACATATACCTTAAGTAAAGGCGTATCAAATAATTGTTTGATTATACGACCCGAAGTCACAATAGCGAATAGCACTGTTACCCTGATTTATATCCTTGCCTAGCCTATAAAAAGAACAATATACTACAATCTCGACAAATCGCAAACCTTTTAGAGTTTAGTAAGGATCAAATGCTACAAAGTGAGCTAACGCGATAAAATTGTGAAATATCTTGAGAGACGGACCGGACTTACGTCGACTTATTGTGAGGAATTGATCTTTCAGGTGCGGTCTGGTAGCCTTAGATATAGCTTAGAAGTATATCTAGATATATTTATGGCAACCTAAGTAAGTACCTTCTTAGATTCAGAATTGACTGAGACTGAAAGGGGCTTATGTTATTTTGCTTTTAGGTGCCGAGCTCGCGCGTCAACTTAGCTTATTGTGTTATTTACTACTTTTACTTTGTAAAGAGACGTGGAAATTTATTTATTTTGACGTGTTGCTCAAGTGGGTATTGTAGCCGAGGCTGCGTCGTTTATCTAGGAAAGCACGTTATGCCTTTAGAGGAGTTTCGTACTCGCCCGATCCGAATCCGTGAAAAAAATATGGTCCGGAGTAGTTGTAGAACTATTTCTATGGTAATTTACGCACTAGATCCGATTTCCGTCATCCGATTAATTTCTGTCATTCTAGAATCTCCTTTTCTGAGAAGAATTTTGACGTATAGAAGTAGCCATAGTAGGTATTATTTGTATGAACGCTCGTGCACTGTAGTCCGAATTGAATCCGAGCTGCGTAGGAGAAGAGAGGTATGATATGATAAATCAATATTTTTATATTCACGGATTTGAACCTGTATGCTACTGAACGACACTATTACATATTCTTTGAGGGGGTTACCAATTAATGCTTCTGTCTGTACCAGAGATCGAACTAGTGCGTAAACAATATCCGAATTCGATCCGAGTTTTCTAGATCCATATTTTCACGGGTTAGGATCGGACGTAGTGAGAAACCGCTCTTAGTGTTGCGCCTGATAAAATCCTGTCGTGACCGCCTACTATGCTATCGGATTATGAGATTGAGGGAAGTGCACCTGTATTATACACATTTGTGCACTATAATATTATATGTTCTAACTTGGCCGCCGTGGCTGACATTCGGCTAGAAATTCAAATAGTTTATTCAAATCAGACATGGTAAAGTAAAGGTGGTATTATAAATAAATTGATCCTCATATCCCGCAACATTCTGGCATGTAAAAAAAAAATGTTCCAAATAAGTTTCAAATAATATTTCTCAAGCTAATGAAATGTAATTAGAGTAAACGTCATGCTAAATTATACAATAAAAATAATCAATATTAAAGTTATATTAAATGTCAATAAAATATTGGAAGGACATTATGTTACGCAAGTACCAACACCAAAAAAAAAACACCATAGACTCATTGGGAATTACGACGCCATAGATAAATAATGATAGATAAACACGTGAAATAAAAACAACCCTTAAAAGACGGGGCCTTTAAGGGTTAAAATAGCATACAACAATCCGAATAAGCAATTGGCACCAATAAACGATGCCTGCTACAAATCGCCCTAAGCCGAAAACGTCGAAAGCGCAGCTGGGCATCATTTATTACGTAACCTTTCCTCCAAATAGAATTGAACCATAAATTATACTTTGAAGGAGAAGCGATAGAACTCAGTTTTGTAGGCTTTATTGCGTAGAATTTTCTACCAATCAAAAGTAAACAAAATTACTTTCAACTCCAAAATTACATTTACTTATTAAGTATTACTTATTTTGAATTACATAGAATACAAAAAAAAACATTATGTACATAGGTTCCTTGCATGTGAAAAAAATACGACAAAGAAATCATGGAAATCCACTGTTTCGCACATAATTTCATCGAGATCTCAAGAACCTTGCGGTCTTTTGCAATAGCTTATGTTTTTAATCAAAAGGTTATTGCAGTTTTTTTTTTTGTTATTTGAACCAGTTTCTTTATAAATTTAGTAGTTTTCTTGTAAATGAGCAAAAACTCGATTTTTTCGTTACGCCTCGTCGTTCCTGAAACTTTCAGAGTATGCATTTTTGGATCGGACAAATATAAAGTTCAGACAACTATTCCAACTGCTCTTTCTTCTACCATAAACAAACACACACACACTGATTCAGATTCAGATAACTTATTGTCATACTTCATACACATAATAAAATCACAAATTATGTAACTTAAAATAAATTATGAGACTATGACTCGTCAAACACGATATATATGACGACCGATGTGGCGCGGTGGGCGAAGGTCCGCTTGCAACGCAGGAGGTTGCGGGTTCAATTCCCGCCTCGGAACAATTGTGTGTACGATCTGCAGATATTTGTTCCGGGTGTTCTGGTCGTTTTCTATATATAATAAAAAATATCTATCTATGTAATGTATTGTATTATGTATATCAGTTATCTAGTACCCATAACACAAGCTCTGCTTACCATGGGGCTAGATAATGCTGTGTGAATTGTCCAGCAATATTTATTTATTTTATATAGATACAATAGAGATAGGTAATATAGAGAATACAATTTTGCTGTAAAGGAACAGTACTTATCTTAGACTTATCCCTGCTGAACTCCAGAAAATATGCCAAGTAACAATGAACGATAAATTTATCTAGATAAATTAGACATTATCGACAGGCTCTGAAAAACAAAGCTACCTGTCGCATTCTCTCTATCAATTTAATCCGTAAGGCTGAAAGAGACGTGAGATGTAATCTATTATCATCTGACTAGGGGCTGCCGTAGCTTATTTTTCCCTTTTGGTTACATAATTTGAAAAAGCAATTTCGTTCTACCTACGCAATTGGGGTAAGTTTTTTGGGTATTATGTCACGAATAGTTTCCGTGGATAAATTCTATTAGATTAGACTGAAGAAATTATTTTAGCAGTCGGATTTTATCCAAGGCTAGTCTAGCAGGCTATGCATTGGGTAAACTTAGAAAGATGATAATGAGATTTTCCTATAGTGTGAGCTATGCTCGGAGTTTCTCTGAAGGATAGGATTCGCAACGAATACATCCGACAGAGAACCAAGGTTATCGACATAGCTCAAAGAATTAGCAAGCTGAAGTGGCAGTGGGCCGGCCATATCTCGCGAAGAACCGACGGCCGATGGGGCAAACGTGTTCTTGAGTGGAGACGTAGTGTAGGACGCCCTCCGACCAGGTGGGATGACGACCTGCGAAAGACTGCAGGTAGATGCTGGATGCGGTAAGCTGAAGACAGGGCGATATGGCACTCATTGGGGGAGGCCTATGTCCAGCAGTGGACTGCTATAGGCTGATGATGATGATGATGTGAGTGATGGTCCACGACTGGTATTATATTTTATCGAAATTATAGCCTTTATTTATTCGTTTTGGTTTACGATTTGCGGCAAATACCTTTTACACTTATTTTATAGATAGATAATACTTCATTGCACACTAAGTTTATAAGAACAATGTAATAAAAACTTTAAAACAACAACAATATACAATTGGCGGTCTTAGGGCCTGTTCAAATATTACGTAAGCAGATTTATTACAATTATTTATCCCCCCATCCCCCTTGTCAGCAAAAGTAAGCAAAGCTCTTACCCCCTCCCCCAAGCTTACGTAAACATTTTATAATATATTTTTTTTAAATTATAATTATAATTTAAAAAATAAGAAAATAGATTTAAAAACTATGACAATGTGAAGGTTGCCATTTGGGTAAAAAAGTAAATAACTACCGATGACATAATTATCATCTAGACTCCCCTACCCCCCATGTCATCCAAAATAAGCAAAACAAAGACCCCCCCCCCCATAGTGCTTACGTAATACTTGAACGGCCCCTTATCGCTCAAAAGCGATCTCTACCAAACAACCATGTTTTATTTCGTATAGAACTATGCAATGTTAATCGAACACGCGAAACATTAATAGCATTATACATAAAGATAGTTATTATATTGTAGATTAGATTACCCATCCTACACATAACTTCAAAAGTATGGTTCATCAACGCTATCTGACCACTCTTGATAAGTTATCTTGATTTTTATTTTTATTTTCTATGTTATTATGTTAATTGTTCCTGCTTTTTGTGTATTTGTGCTCTATTTTTATATATGTACGTTCTTAATATAAATATTAATTATTTTATATATTATATAATTATCCTAAATAATTACGCCACCGTCAACTTTAATACGTACCGATCCTATCCATCCAAAGGTTGCCTGGAAGAGATCGCTTTTAGCGATAAGGCCGCCGATTGTGCCACTAGATTTAGTTAGTATTAAGATCCTTTAATTTTATTATTTTCTTTATATTTGATGGTGCAATAAAGCTATATTGTATTGTATTGTATTGTATTGTATTGTATTGTATTGTATTGTATTGTATTGTATTGTATTGTATTGTATTGTATTGTATTGTATTGTATTGTATTGTATTGTATTGTATTGTATTGTATTGTATTGTATTGTATTGTATTGTATTGTATTGTATAACTTAAGAACAGAAGCAAATATCGTTTGGCATCGTTTTGTTCGTTCTATAACAAAGAGAATTTGCAGTCCAGTGCAATTTACGAAGCGTTTCATTCAAACGCAAACAAGTCGTTAGTGCATTAGAAGTTGCCCGAATTGTATTCGGAGACACGTGCTATCGCTTCACAGTAGAAATTTACAGTAGGAGATCTCGTTTCTACAGCAAAAATCCAAGTGAGTTGCAAAATTTATTTTTCTTGTTTTTATTATTTTCTTTTCTTACCATGTAATGTGTTATATATAGTGTCAAATAAATGTATTTTCTTTCTTTCTTTCTTTCTTTCTTCAAAATTATCAATAAATAATTTCAAATTCAATTTTGACGACCGATGTGGCGCGGTGGGCGAAGGTCCGCCTGCGACGCATGAGGTTGCGGGTTCGATTCCCGCATCGGAACAAATGTGTGTACGATCTGCAGATATTTGTTTCGGGTGTTCTGGTCGTTTTCTATGTATAATAAAAAATATCTATCTATGTAATGTATTGTATTATGTATATCAGTTATCTAGTACCCATAACACAAGCTCTGCTTACCATGGGGCTAGATAATGCTGTGTGAATTGTCCAGCATTATTTATTATTTATTATTATTATTATAAATAAATAATCAAACATATCCTTTGTAATAAGGCTTATTACAACATATCAGATTATCTATGTAGACGATAAAAAAACTTGGGACGAGTATTGCTCCAACTCGAAAACGAGCAACCTAACAAGATAAAGGTTTCCTGTTCGCTTTTTACTTTACCTCATAACGATTGAAGTGAACAAAACATCAAAGTGATCACTTTATTACCTTGTGTTACTTGAGTCATTTAAAACGGGATATTTACCATGATTTGATTTCTGAGTTATCCAATATTTCGGCACAGTTTCATGCGCCAGACTTAACGAAGAAGTGGCTACACAGACATCGCAACATCATGACACTAGTTGGCTTTTAGTACCTACGATCGTAGATGAGAGATCGTAGACCATCGTAGCATGTCTACGTAGCTTGTAGAGGGTCTACGAATCCGTAGAGCCTCTACGACGTAGCATAATCTTTTGAATTCTAATTCTGTAATTTGATTGACTATTTTGGGATTTCTTCGCCCAGTTTATTAGTGTAGGCCTATGTCCAGCTGTGAACTGTTATTTAGACTTTGGTTGTTATTGTATAGAAGTGGAGGAAAATTCAATTCCTAAAAAGTTTTCGTAAGAGTGAGAAGAATTATGTTCCCACGGTACTCACCTTAATGAAATATCTCTGCCAAAGTACTCTTTATCATACAAAAACAGTTCCCACGGTATAGATATACCTAACCTTTAAACGGTACCATACACACAAAGCGTGCGAAGCCACGGACGAAAGCTAGTGTTGAAATAAATTATTTTTTTGTTGCTGTTCTAGTTGAAAAACTTTTTTATCTGACTTTTAACACTAGAATAAAAGCACAATGCCCAATTCGCACAGCGACACGTGCAAAGCGGGCGACTGCCACTCTGAATTATAGCCCAATGTTTAACTGTAGGAGTATCTATCTATCGTGTCTGCCACTCTACCGGGTTCTGACTGAAAACCAGCGCTCTTTCACAAATGACCTGGGTTATTGTGATAGAGGAACAAGCTGAGTCAGGACCTATTAGACCTATACACGCGCGCTTATCCACTTTCTGTGAGGGCTACTTAGTACCATATGCAATACTACTTACATTTTGTATCTTCACTTTTTTTTATATTTTGAGATGTGTTTTATAATAGGTACCTAAGTAGGTACTTTGTAGTCTAATATAATTATGTGTAATTAACCTTGTTTGTGTGTTGTGTTAGTGTTTAATAAATAATTATCTTTCTTCTTTCTTTCTTTCTATCTAGAAATATTAGAGCACCTACGTTCCCTTTTCAAACATTCATGCAATAGCCGTGTGTTTTGTGTTGTAAAAAGTTATGTTGCCTATTTTTCTAGATAAAAATTTGTAACGGAACGTATATCGTATATGCGGCACGGTTTAAAATCTGTGGATTACAATTTGTTGTGGTACTCCTGGTCAAAGGCCACATTTTTCTCATTATGTTTTACATGTCAGCATTTTAGCATGAAAAAACAAATAATATTACATTGCTATTAGAAATTAAATAGATGGATCTCTTAGCGACAATATAGGTTTAGATTTGAAGATATATTATTCTCAAAAAAAAGACAGTCACTTACATGAGAATAGTTACCATGATTTGATTTTTGAGTTATCCAATATTTCGGCACAGTTTCATGCGCCATGATCACGGATCAATAACTGAAGGTACTGCGACTGCGAGTAAGTTTTTATGGGCAGACATACCGATCTACCCTCACTTTTTGTCTTTTGCTGCGAACGTTACCACTACCACCGGTTTCATTATTATCGAACGACTCAAAAATCAAATCATGGTAAATATCCCGTTTTAAATGACTTTAGTGTTGATAACCATGATAGTTTCAAATGTTTTAATGAGAATAGTTATTTAACTTTGTGTAAACAATTTGTAGAAGTAAAATATCTCGTTTGGATAATCAATAGCCATATCAACAGTAGAAATATCAGCTTGTCATCAGTGTGGTAAGTATCAATGGCGAAACTGCGGGAACGGTTTGCCCTAACGACCTTGGGTTAAAGGCAAAGGTACGTGTCCTCATCATAGCTGCCTTGGAGTATTCAATCCCTAAGACAGGCCTAAACTCGAGGTAAACTCAAATACATTTGTCACCAACTCCCCATAATAAATAAATAATGCTGGACAATCCACACAGGATTATCTAGCCCCATGGTAAGCAAAGCTGGTGTTATGGGTACTAGATAACTGATATACATAATACAATAAATGTATTGTATTATGTATATCAGTTATCTATCTATGTAATGACATAGATATATATTTTTTATTATACATAGAAAACGACCAGAACACCCGGAACAAATATCTGCAGATCGTACACACAATTGTTCCGAGGCGGGAATCGAACCCGCAACCTCCTGCGTCGCAGGCGGACTTTCGCCCACCGCGATGATCATATGTATAATAAAAAATATCTATCTATGTAATGTTAGTGTATTATGTATATCAGTCATCTAGTACCCATAACACAAGCTCTACTTAGCTTGGAGCTAGATGATGCTGTGTGAATTGTACAGCATTATTTATTTTATTTATTATTTATTATTTCTATTGATGAACGTCACTGTAAGTGGTCAGTATAAAAAACTGTGAATATTATACATTAACTTGGATATCTTGCATAATATATTTCAAATAGTAAAAGGTACACTAAAGGTAATACACAATATAAAACCAAGACCAACCAAGCTTAATTTGGCCGGGCTCCACCGTAGTTCTTGTCACAGCTTTTCCCTTTAAATCTTTTTGTCCACAGATGGAATGCTATCGATAAATCCTTCCTCTGTCTCCGCAATGTAAACTTCATTAGACCGGCCGTTCGTGCGAGAAAAAACTGCCAATGTTTCAAGTTTAGTTTCCCTTCGGCCTTTGTCTTTTAGAACTTTTCTTTAAAAGTTTGTGTTGATATATAGCGCGATCGTTTTTTGTTTTTTTTTTATGACAAAGCGTGATTGTCTTCACAATAGTATAGAAAAACAAAAGCACCGCCAACACAAGTTCATTTACTTTCTTTTAATAAATAATGCTGGACCATCCACACAGCATTATCTACCCCCAAGGTAAGCAGAGCTTGAGAGCTTGTGTTATGGGTACTAGATGACTGATATACTAAATACAATGTCAAAGTCATAGTCAAAAATCATTTATTTCTTTAGGCTTACAAAATAAGCACTTAGACTTAGAGAATAGATTACATCGATATTATTTATTATACATAGAAAACGACCAGAACAGAATAGTTATTATTCCTTAAGCGTTGGTCTCCTGATAACCATGCAGTACGCTGCGGTATGCGTTTTGTGATGCCGGAGGTTTATGTGATAGAAAACGTCTAGAGTGGTATTTTGTTCAGTTGAAGTCTGCGTCAGCGGTAAAGTGCACGGTTTGTCGTTTGTTCCTTTGGACCGTCAGTGCATTTTGGCATAGTATCTTTAAGGACCCGGCGGGGGTAATGTGAAGAGTGTATTAGATGTGAAAAAATGAGTGGACAATTTATGTCTAAATAAAGAAACTTTTTATTTTTTATTTTATTTATTAGTGTAAGAGTATCAAAGTGATGACTTTATTTACTAGTTACTACTAGTTCAACTTATATAATTTGAATTATGTTACGTATCCAAGAGTTTTGTATGGTCTAATCTAAAGAAAACTAACTTGCAAACGCTTTGATATTTCATTTCGTTTCAATTCGTTTCATTTCGTTTCATTTCGTTTCATTTCGTTTCATTTCGTTTCATTTCGTTTCATTTCGTTTCATTTCGTTTCATTTCGTTTCATTTCGTTTCATTTCGTTTCATTTCGTTTCATTTCGTTTCATTTCGTTTCATTTCGTTTCATTTCATTTCATTTCATTTCATTTCATTTTATTTCATTGATAATGAAAAAAATTTGTCCTGCTACCTTAGCTCACCCGAGCTTAACAAAACTTGTTACAGCCATCCCATTCGTTTACATAAGCAGTTTATGTTTTCAATTTATTTAGCTGGTGAAATTTCATCGGCAAAATAATTTCTATCAACCCACAGCTGATAACCTTGTTAAAATCCGACTACAAAATTATTTAATACAATTACGCGGCTATGATTGGATGAAACATATTTTAATGGACAATGCAACTTCATTAAAACGACCTCATTGCCGGTAATTATTGGCGTTGGAGCTTATTGATCAATGCACTCGAATATGCCGATATATCGCGATGCGAATTTTTAATTAGCTTACAATGTTGAGGTGTCATGTAAAACGAATGGACAAAAAGACTTGTCTAACCGGCATCAGCGAGCTGCTGGCCTTCCTGGAAGACATCGGGTGGTTAGACTAGCAACCCCCCCACCCGACACGCAAAAAAGGCCAACCGGCGGCCAAGTTGCGGAAACCAGTCCAGAAACAAGTAAGACTTGTCTAAGTGCTTATTTGTAAGCCTAAAGAAATAAAAAACTTTTGATTTTGATTGGTGCAATTCCAAGATGGACCGCAGGCCGCAAACTGCAGCTGCAGGCTGCAAGCGACACTACTTGCTTCTATGCATCTCTATGAAATTGATTCCAAGCGCGGCGACACTGCGGCCTGCGGTCGCGGCGCGCAGCGACCGCAGACTGCAGCGCCAGTGGTGTCGCGAACCGTGCTTGGAAATAGAATCAACCTCGACCGTAGGCAACACTGCGGTCAACCGCTGCCACTAGCCGCAATTTCACCTGCGGTTGCAGTCTGCAGCCCATCTCGGACTTGTACCTTTAGCTGACCAACTCAGCCGGTGGATGTCTAAGAGGCGAATCAGGGAAGGAACCTTAAAGAAGATCAGTAGTTTCCTTGTCCTGGAATAAAACACAGGCTACTTTGTTATCCCCTATATCAGTTCCCATGAGATAAAAATAAACTTAAAACGTTTCTGTAGATACAACGCCTGCGAACCACGTACAATGGACCATCTGAGCCTTAGTGCGGAAATAAGAGTACACACACCACACAAACGCGTGCGAAGCCGCGGGTAAAATTATAGTAGTATAATAATATCTGTGTGAATTGTCCAGCATTATTTATTTTTATTTATTATTTATTTAATACCTTGAGAACACCT
This sequence comes from Eupithecia abbreviata, assembly GCA_943735965.1. Classification (NCBI taxonomy): domain Eukaryota; kingdom Metazoa; phylum Arthropoda; class Insecta; order Lepidoptera; family Geometridae; genus Eupithecia; species Eupithecia abbreviata. The sequence continues at coordinate 4,483,445 of OX030996.1, forward strand.
TATGACAGCACATTAGAGTAGGGGGCCCTGTAACACCACCTTAAACCAATCATAACATCCGCACGCACATCTCGACGACGCATAATGTGTTTTTAAGGTGCCGTCGCCAACGCGTATCGAATAAATTTTTACGACTGCCATCAAATTGAAGTTGAAAGTCAACGGCTCCGAAAATCAGGATAATATATTGCTAGCTATCAACTTCAGCCCTTTTCGATTTCATTGTCTTTTTTGTACGTCTAGCCAATTTTTATTACAATTTAAAACGAAATGGTTTGATATGATTTATATTCTATAATATTATTATTTGTATAGAGAGAAATGAATGAAATGAAATGAAAAAATGAAAAAGGTTTATTTGACACGACACATAACAATTTTAAAAACACAAAGGATAACTAAGAACTAGGCACAAACTTAATTACTAAAATAATGGAGGTTACACACTTATATATTTAAAAATACAAAACAAAGAAAAAACAAAACAAAATACCCCCAGATTATTTTAGAGAGAGTATTTCTTTCATCAGTTCTCTGAAGTCCGATGTGAAGCGACTGTCATCTATAAGCAGAGCTTGTGCTATACCTATAGTAAGGTAGATAATGTATAAATAATGTGTACATAATACATTACATGTATATTTTTTACAAGCTGCGCCCCGCGTTTTCACCCGCGTGGTGATAGATATTTTGGATAATATACTATATATCTTTATGAATAGCCTATGTGTTATTCTGATATGTAAGCTATATTATTGTGAAGTTTCATTAAAATCCATTCAGTAGTTTTTACGTGAAAGAGTAACAAACATCCATCCATACTTACAAACTTTGACGTTTATAATATTAGTAAGATTATACATATAGGACGAGAACACCCGGAACAAAAATATCTGCAGATCGTACAAACATTTGTCCCGAGGCGGGAATAGAACCCTGGGCGAAAGTCTGCTTGCAACGCAGGAGGTTGCTCCTGCGTTGCAAGCGGAATTACACCCACAACGCCAAAGGTGTCGTCGAGGAATAAGGTTATTAATTCTTACTTTCAAGCATATTAAGCATTATTCTAGAAGAGATCGCCTTTAAGCGAGAAGGCCGCCCATTGTACGTGTCGCATGTAATGTATTTTTGTAATTATCTGTGTCTGGTGTACAATAAAGTATTTTTGTATTGTATTGTATTTGTATTATTATTCCTGCGCCTGACCTTTTCCACGGTCGTATCGGACTGGCGTCGCATCGGATTGTACATAAAATCGATTTACTGAAATATATCTAAAGACACTCACGATAGAGCTGGTCCACCAGTTCAAAGTCGCTCAGCGAGCTGTGGAAAGAGCTATGCTCGGAGTTTCTCTGAAGGATAGGATTCGCAACGAATACATCCGACAGAGAACCAAAGTTATCGACATAGCTCTGAGAATTAGCAAGCTGAAGTGGCAGTGGGCCGGCCATATCTCGCGAAGAACCGACGGCCATTGGGGCAAACGTGTTCTTAAGTCAGTGGAGACCACGAGTCGGTAAACGACACTCCAACCAGGTGGGATGACGACCTGCGAAAGACTGCAGTTAGATGCTTGATGCGGCAAGCTAAAGACAGGGAGCTATGGCACTCATTGGGGGAGGCCTATTTCCAGCAGTGGACTAACATAGATTGATGATGATATCTAAAGAAACAGGTGAACAGTCTGACCAAATTCGCAACATTAAGGAGGTAAAACTGAGACTAAAGTGTGCAATTTTTAGTCCAACACACGGGGCGCCTAAGCGACGGGTAATGGCGTAAAGGAGCGGTGTTGAAAACTGTAACACAACTGGTTTGGACTTCCTTTAAATTGGTGAGACATTTGTAAACTGGATTGGTCTGGAATAAACTATTAATAGATGATTGATAAGAGCCGTTAAGGCGATATCACAGGGGGCCTATTTATTTATTTATTTAATTTTCGGAAAACTTACGGCTAAACATAAAACAAGTCTTTTGACGACCGATGTGGCGCGTGTGTACGATCTGCAGATATTTGTTTCGGGTGTTCTGGTCGTTTTCTATGTACATATAATAAAAAATAAATATCTATGTAATGTTATTGTATTGTGTATATCAGTTATCTAGTACCCATAACACAAGCTCTGCTTACCATGGGGCTAGATAATGCTGTGTGAATTATCCAGCATTTATTTATTATTTATTTAAATTGGTGAGACATCTGTAAACTAGATTGGTCTGGAATAAACTATTAATAGATGATTGATAAGAGCCGTTAAGGCGATATCACAGGGGGCCTATTTATTTAATTTTCGGAAAACTTACGGCTAAACATAAAACAAGAAAGATGAAGTATATCTTTTGACGACCGATGTGGCGCGATGGGCGAAGGTCCGCCTGCGACGCAGGAGGTTGCGGGTTCGATTCCCGCCTCGGAACAACATCGTGTACGATCTGCAGATTTTTTTTCCGCGTGTTCTAGTCGTTTTCTATGTATAATAAAAAATATCTATCTATGTAATGTATTGTATTATGTATATCAGTTATCTAGTACCCATAACACAAGCTCTGCTTACCATGGGGCTAGATAGTGCTGTGTGAATTGTCCAGCATTATTTATTATTATTATTTATTTATATAAAGGACGGCCAATTACAAGTTTTCACATGTCCAACAGTGGACTGGTAAAAGTTAATGTGATGTTTTCTAAACGTGGATTCTCAATGAGCAGTCGAAGTAAGTAGTAGGTAGAATGATAAAAAATATTATTAATTGCACACTTAACAAAAGAACAAACAAGATTTTGAGAAGTTATATAAAATACTAGTCTTTGCCCGCAGCTTCGCATGCGTTGTTTCTATGGAAATCACGTTAGCCCGCTGAAACTGGATAAAAAGTATCCTAAGTCGTCTCCTGGTTCTAAGCTACCTCCCCATCCATTTTCAGCCAAATCGGTTCAGCCGTTCTTGAGTTATAAATAGTTTAACTAACACGACTTTCTTTTATAATTATACAGACAGATATCTGTCTGTATAATTTGTGAATTGACACCAATTATCTAATTAATTGGTACGAGATAAAAAAATAAATAAATAATGCTGGACAATTCACACAGCATTATCTAGCCCCATGGTAAGCAGAGCTTGTGTTATGGGTACTAGATAACTGATATATGTACATAATACAATATATTACATAGATAGATATTTTTTATTATACATATAAAACGACCAGAACACTCGGAACAAATATCTGCAGATCGTACACACAATTGTTCCGAGGCGGGAATCGAACCCGCAACCTCCTGCGTCGCAGGCGGGCCATCGTCCATCGCGCCACATCGGTCGTCAAAAATCGAATTGATTAAATATCCAAGTAGTTCTAAGATTAAATTTAATTGATACCTACTTTACTACAGTACCTTAAACCAATACCCACACCAGCGTTAGAAAATGGACCGATCAATTCTTGCCGAAGTCGCGATTTGTCTACGGCAACATTTTGTTTGCGAAAAAAAGCAAACGATGTACCTAAATGTTAGGTGAGCTCTTTGCTCATTGACATGTTTTTGGCCTTTATAATTTTGTATATGATCGCCAATCACTCAGTTTATCAGTTTATTTATTTCCACCGTAGGTACACAAAATGTTACACTTGATGTCATTAAATACTATTTTTTTAATTATTTTTATTTTTCACTGCTGTGTGTTATAGCTGACTACATACATAGGTGGTTCCAGCTGCATTTCAAAGCAATGTTTTAAACGGATATCAATGCGAAGGTATAAAAATGGCTTTTACCCGTCGATACTTAAAACTTTCTGGAAAGCGGGAGGACTTTATTTATTTATCAGTTTATCGATGTGGCGCGGTGGGCGAAAGTCCGCCTGCAACGCAGTAGGTTGCGGGTTCGATTCCCGCCTCGGAACAATTGTGTGTACGATCTGCAGATATTTGTTCCGGGTGTTCTGGTCGTTTTCTATGTATAATAAAAAATAAATATCTATCTATGTATTGTATTGTATTATGTATATCAGTTATCTAGTACCTATAACACAAGCTCTGCTTACCATGGGGTTAGATAATGCTGTGTGAATTGTCCAGCATTATTTATTTATTTATTTATCGTGAATTAATTAATTTACTTCGTTTGACTACTATCTCACCGGGTAGTGATGATGTGGTCGACGATTATCAAAAAGATTTAGAGGAAACTTCATGTCTCTGTTATAATTATTCATACAAATATCAAAGAGCTTTATTTCCTTTATACCTTTCAGGACTGTTGGACACGTCATGACTCAAATTACATAAGTTAAACTAGAAAATGATGTGGACACTTTGATCTTTGTAAGGTAAAGTAAAGAAGCGAACAAAATTATTTTTACCTCCATGTAAGTAGATTTGTAAAAGATTTTGGATTATTTCGATCCCTATTCGTAAATTTAAAAATTACATAAAACTAAATCTCAACAAGAAGGCTTTCTACTCCATAAATGATTATCTCAATGATGTTAATGCTTGGCCAGATGTCGCTCAGTTTCGCACCGACAATAGTAGTAAGTAATTTGTTCTTGTGCATAGCTTTACTTAAATATTGACATGTATAATTATTATAATAATTATTATTATTATTTATTATTAAGGCTAGTTAGTAAACGATCTAGTAGGTGACGCAGAAAAACTTGTATTGGTTTAGGATTTGGATTGTACGTTAACTACAGTAGGAATAATCAAATAATGTAAATTAAGTGAGAACCAAGTGCTTAGACAAACTTAACATAGGCTTTCAAGCTTTGTAATTAAGTTATGTGTATTATTAATAAATGATCTATCTATCTATAAAAAAAGTACAACAAAATCTTCAATGAAGAAATTTCCTATCGACTCAAAATAATAAATTTCTCGCGATCCGATGCATTTCGAAAGAAACATCGTCCAGCAATAACTTCACTGTAAACGACAAAATAAACTGCGCATACCTCATTGAGTACGCCAGGTACGAATTAAGGTAAGGTTTAGGGGGTTGAAAATACCCAAAATAATAATAGAATAGGTCGAAATTAATCTTTGCAACCGCCATCTTTAAATACTCGTACACCATTGTGTCGTACGTATTCTAAAAATGTTTGGTATTCGTGTATGTACAAAATAAGAAAACGTGAGCATTCTAAATGCTTGTCAGCGAAAGTAAATGCTACTGTTCTTACGACCACTGTTGAACATGCGTCCTCCAAATTATTATACGAGAGTATATTGTTTATCCGACCTTATATATTATAACGTATATTGTTTTAGAACCGACGGCCACTGGGGCAAACGTGTTCTTGAGTGGAGATCACGACTCGGTAAACGTAGTGTAGGACGCCCTCCGACCAGGTGGGATGACGACCTGCGACAGACTGCAGGTAGATGCTGGATGCGGCAAGCTGAAGACAGAGCGCTATGGCGCTCATTGGGGGAGGCCTATGTCTAGCAGTGGACTGCTATAGGCTGATGATGATGATATGATATGATGTCATCTATGTAGTACCTATAACAATAGCTCCGCTTAGCTTGGGGCTAGATGAAGCTGTGAGGATTGTCCAGCATTATTTATTTATTATATAATTATTTTTTATTATTCCTTGTCAAACTTCTATGTACTAAAAAGTAGTATGATTAACTAATTACACCTCTGCCCCCATTGGTTACCCGTTGCTCCCAATTCGACAATTTTATCTTTGTTTATAGGCTTCAGTTGACAAACAACCTGATTTATTGTTTAGTTTGTTATAGTTTTGTAATAATCTTTGCATAATTTATGTAGTTTAAACCATAAATCGTGAGATAAATTATTATTATGAATTTGTGCTATTTATTGACTTTGATAATGATAATGATAATGATAATGATAAATGAACCCGCAGGGCAGCTTGTGGCGAGCTGTTGGTGAGTAGCGACACCACGGGTACCGAGTGCTCCCGGGGAAGTTCCTGGTTCTCGTCTCCGCTTGCGGAGTGGCATCCCAAGAGAACCAGATCCCCACCTCTTGCTTGCCTTCATTGGCCGGTCTGAGTGGAGTCGCGAGAGATGCATCTTAGGATGTAGACTCGGGGGTGGAAGTGTCTAATGGCGTAATAGCGAGGAAACCCGCTCACGAGCAGTCTTCGTGATGGTGAAATCGGGGCCGCACCTCTCGACACCCTCAGTCGTTTGCGCCGATGTTGTTCCTCTCCGGTAATTTACTCCGGCTTTTTAAGGAACCCATCCAGCATTCGGCAAGCCACTGTCTGTCAAAAACAAGTCAATCATAATGTTAAGAAGCACTCTTCTTAACAGAGTGCTTCTTAACATTATGATTGACTTGTTTTTGGCAGACGTCCGCAATCTCTCCTATAACCCGATTACCCAGTCCATCCATCCATCATAATAGCCTGGTTTTATTTCTTTAATTTTTTTTTTTTGCAATAGTATCTACACCTGGTGGATACCATCTTTGGGTGTATCATATTGTGCACCCGAGGATGATACCCGCTATGTGTAGCCATCGCCTTTAGATTAACTTCTCAAAGGGCCTCTGTGCTGTTGGCTTCGGCCCCACGCAAGCCTTCCAAAGCACCGGGTCACTTTCTGGCCCGAGATCATGGTAAATGATAATGGGATTAAAATTGTACCGCAATAAAATGAATGTATCACAGTTGTCAGAAAAGCAGTGTCCTTACCAGTTTTTAAAGCTTCGCTTTATTGCACATCAAACACAGAAAAAAAAACAGAAAATAACCAACAAACAAACAAAGATACAGATGCACAATGGGCGGCCTTATCGCTAAGAGCGATTTCTTCCAGGCAACCGTTAAGGAATTTTACCTGTCAGAATAGTGAATATTGGTACTTATTATTTATTTATAAACTAAGTATTACTAAGAAGTATATTAGGTATACATATTTTATATATGTATATATATATTTATATATTCATGTTATGTTCATATTTATTCTAGCTTATCGTTGGTACACCCCTGCCTTTCTTAAATTCACATAATTCTTTCCATCCAAAGGTTGCCTGGAAGAGATCGCTTCTAAGCGATAAGGCCGCCCATTGTACTTGTATCATGTGATGTGTTTTATAATAATCTGTAACTGGTGTACAATAAGGTATTTTTGTATTATATTTTATTGTATTGTATTGTGTTGTATTATGTTGTATTGTATTATATTATAATTTTTTTGTCCATCATTTAAATATTGCTCGAATATAAAAATTCGTAAATTAATTCCGTATTGGAGTGGTAGAGATTCACTTGATTTAAATAACATATAATGCCGCAAGGAAATACAACTTTCGCAACCGACCAGTGGGATGACGACCTGCGAAAGACTGCAGGTAGATGCTGGATGCGTCAAGCCGAAGACAGGGCGCTATGGCACTCATTGGGGGAGGCCTATGTCCAGCAGTGGACTAATATAGGCTGATGATAATGATGATGATGAATACAACTTTCGATACACGGCGTTCAGAGGGCCAACCGTACCCCAAAGGCTTATGAAACAAGAAAAAGTTGTTGCTTGTATAATTTTATCATAACCAAAAAGCCTTTTATAGCTAACTGGCTTACGCCCGCGGGTTCCCACACGTTGTTTCTATGGAAATGCTAACTATGTTATAGTATTTTTTATTATAGTATTTGACGACTGATGTGGCGTGGTGGGCGAAGGTCCGCCTGCGACGCATGAGGTTGCGGGTTCGATTCCCGCCTCGGAACAAATGTGTGTACGATCTGCAGATATTTGTTTCGGGTGTTCTGGTCGTTTTCTATGTATAATAAAAAATATCTATCTATTTCATGTATATTGGTTATAAGGAGTGGGTTCTCCTTGCTGAGGACCGAGATGAGTGGAAGAAGGGGAGGGAGGCCTTTGCCCTGCAGTGGGACACCCCGGGCTAATATAATAATAATAATAATATTTAATGTATTGTATTATGTATATCAGTTATCTAGTACCCATAACACAAGCTCTGCTTACCATGGGGCTAGATAATGCTGCGTGAAATGTCCAGCATTTTTTATGTAAATGAACCTGTGTGATGGGTAACTATTTACATGTGTTGCCATGCAATCGTGAATTTTGCTTAATTCGCTCGTTGATTGGATTTCCATTGTTTCGCAACCGGTTTCGAATCATTTGTGGAGGTTGTTGATTGTATTTATCATTGGGTACCAGGAAAGGCTGGAAACGAGAACAGAGACTCATGTATGATTTAACAAAATACAAAAGCGGAAAACAGTTTTCGAGTACGTGACAAGTTACTGCCGCCTTCCTGTGAAAAACTAATAAGACAGCTGAAAAGTGCCTTGAAATGGTTCGAGAGAAGGGTTCCCAATGGCAGCCGTGTTTTCAACTTGGCTGAGCTACTGCCGTTAAATTATTGGATTGATGTCATACTCATCATTATCAGCCTATATTAGTCCACTGCAGGAAATAGGACTCCCCCAATGAGCGCCATAGCGCCCTGTCTTCAGCTTGACGCATCCAGCATCTGCCCGCAGTCCTTCGCAGGTCGTCATCCCACCTGGTCGGAGGGCGTCCTACACTACGTGCTATAATGATAACGAATAGTAGTTCATCTCAGTAGTCGGTAGGGGTGCTACAAGACGCAACATGTATGGAAGGTAAAGTAAATTTTTATAGTTTTCGTAAACTTAGTGTTGAGAATAACTCACAATATGTAGACTGCAGATGTTTCCACTTTGTTTACTTTATTAGATGCGGAAGTTTCTTCTTATATTTGTTATGATATTCATCGATATATTTCGGTTTATTTATTAATTAACAACATATACAACAAACAACTTACAAAAACTGAGGAATAAAAGTTATATTATAATATTTATATGTATGTATATAAAAATCTATTCTGTTCGTAAGTCTCGCTAAAACTCGAGAACGGCTAGGCCGATTTAGCTGATTTTGGTTTTGAAATGTTTTTCGTAATAAAGGGAAGGTTTAAACGGATGAGAAAACATGGTAAAATAGCGTAGAAATTTCCACGCGGGTGAAGACGCGGGGCGCAGCTAGTAAATTAAAAAAAAATTTTTGCCCACTACGTTGTACTAAAATATGATATCAAGCTAACAATATTTATCGCTACAGGTTGCTGACTGTACGATGTAACTGAAAACTAAATTTAAATAAGACTTCACATATTATTTCTTAGAGGTACATAACCTTTAAGTGACAGTGCAATTTTGTGTTGAATTTTAATGCTGCTGTGTTGTAGATAATGGCGGGCTGGCCTGTGTGAATGAATGAGTTGAATTAAGTGTAGAATGAAGGCTGGAGTGAATGGCGATTGATTGGTCACAAAATGAACAGCTCATTTAGTGACCGATCAATCGCCATTCACTTCCTCTTGTTGTCTTTGATATTGTTGTTTGCCGAAACACTTAGTTTGCAACACTAGCACTGGTAGTAAGATCTCTGGTCCCCGCGTGATAGATGACTAAATCCTTCCTCTCTGAAACGTCAAGAAACGTCCACACATGTTCTTCAGAAATACATGGTTCCTGCTTGAGTTTCCACCCAACTATCCCACATCAGCTCGGCTAAATCAAAAGATTCGTTTGTTATTTGAGCGACGAGCGACGGGCACGTGATCGGCAACCCAATAAATATACCTAGTTTTCGTTCGGGAATAGAAAGATAGGAAAGCGATCCGGGAACGTTTACGGGAAGATTGGATTGCTCAAAGTTGCAGGGTATTGCGTTCTTATCAGACTGGCGTTCTTTGTATAAAATAGTCAAGACTTTAGACTTAAGTTAAGAAAATACAGAAAAAAGTAATGGATCAAAGCAAATTACTCACGACGAAACGGAGACGGTTGCGTTACGGATGCGTTTTGGGTGAGAAGTTGTTTGTTTGTTGTATGAATAGTGTAGTTAATAGAGTAAGTGGTTCATAGCATAACGTAAAGTACCTATTTTACAATGAAAAAAGTATGTCGTATTATATGTATGTATGTGCCAAATTTCACGTCTCGGTTCAAATCTAACTTAATTATTGTTGGGTCTGCCTTTTTTATTTAGGATATATTTTTATTTTTTTGTCACTCTAATATAAGTATCTAATAATGTGAATGTTTAGATTTTTGTTACTTCCTCATGCCAAAACTACTGAACGAATCGAGCAAAAATTGCATACAGGTAACTTCTAGGGCAGGAATAAAACATAGGCTACTTTTTATCTCATAACATAAATCAACGCGTGCGAAGCCGCAGATAGAAACCTCGTAGTTACCTAATAAGTAAAGATCTTGTCGGAAATTGCGTAACCCACGACCGGTCTATTAATTCGTATCATGTTTGTGTGCGTAAGTATGTGTGGTTTCATTAGTTATCTCAATCCTGTGACGACGCGCGCAACCAACATACCTATCCATATCAATCATCGACTCTTGAACTCCCGCCCAATTTTTTAGTTCGCTACGTCCGGAATATCCGTCTAAAAACCCAGACTGAGCTCCGAACAAAAGTAATTACAACCGTTAGTTCCAACAGAGGTTCATTAATATGCTAATGCTGTTCCGTGCAGCATCGAACTTCGCTACGTATGCAGTGTAATTGAGAACAGCTAGTGCAGTCCGTCATGGCGGTCGTGGTAAAGGTTAGCTCACATATCCAACAGCGCTATCGCAAAAACGAAGCATATATAAATAAATATAATATAAATAAATTGTGCTGGATAAATAACGTTTTACAGTAACAGAATAGCTTTACGAGAGCTTCAAGCATGTAGCCCGCGAGCTGCAATTTCAATATAGCATGCGTTTTAATATTGAGTTAAAGCTCATAAGTCTCTCAATACACATTTTTATGCTGTGGTATAAAAATACAAGTATATCGAAGTTGATAGGCATGTCAACTGCTATTAGAGACGTACGTATCTCTGATGGACACAGTTGGGTTATTACTAATAAAAAAATATTCGACTTGTTCTAAGTCGAATATACCCAATTCAAACCAAACGTCATCATCATCATCATCAGCCTATGGCAATCCACTCCTGGACATAGGCCTCCCCCAATGAGCGCCATAGCGCCCTGTCTTCAGCTTGCCGCATCCAGCATCTACATGCAGTCTTTCGCAGGTCGTCATCCCACCTGGTCAGAGGGCGTCCTACACTACGTTTACCGAGTCGTGGTCTCCACTCAAGAAAACGTTTGCCCCAGCGGTCAGTTCTATCAAATGACAAAAATTATAGTAAGTCAAGGTTAAGTAGGTTTTTCTTGGAATCAGATTGTGGTTTATTTTTTGATTCCCCCACATAAAAAGTAAACCAGCTGCTACAAAAGAGCTGGCCTGAAAAGGAGTAAGGCTCTGCGTTCCCTGAACAGAGCTGAATAAAAAAGAAAATCCGAGACTTTTGATACGTTGTAATACAGGCTTTGTTGGAAAATACAAAGATATGGGTCAAGCGCACTTTTTCGCGAAGATCTTACAATGAAGAAAGTTTTTTGAACATAAAATGGAACAGTGAACAAAGAGAAATGGAAAAATGAATCTAAGGTACGGCCTATTATTATTCCTAAACAGGTATGGATACATCTAGATGATTTATAAAGGTGATATTGGCATAGATATTGGGTACTTAGAAATATTGATAGCAACCTTTTTGCAATTCAAAAATGTGAAATATAAACGACTAGCTGCGCCCCGCGGTTTCACCCGCGTGGTGATAGATATTTTAGATAATATACAATATATCTTTATTGTAGCCTATGTGTTATTATGATATGTAAGCTATATTATTGTAAAGTTTCATCAAAATCGATCCAGTCGTTTTTGCGTGAAAGATCAACAAACATCCTCACAAACTTTCGCTTGTATAATATTAGTCTTTTGGATGTGTCTATTTTTGCGCGCATATATGAGGAATTTCAACATTAACAAAATACTTAGGCTATTTATTTGCTTTAGGATAAATTATAAATGAAGAATGAAATACCCAGCGGTTTTCTGCAACACCAGTACCTATACTGGTGTTGATTGCAGAAAACCGCTGGATGGGAGTAGCCCAGAAGCGATCATTGTGACGATCTTTGGGAGAAGCCAATGTCCAGCAATGGACACCCATCGGATTAAATTATTATGATAATGGTGATCTCGGCCATATCTCGCGAAGAACCGACTACGGCCGTAGGGGCAAACGTGTTCTTGAGTGGAGACCACGACTCGGTACACGTAGTGTAGGACACCCTCAGACTAGGTGGGATGACGACCTGCGAAAGACTGCAGGAATGCATGAATGAATCAGCAGGTAGATGCTGGATGCGTCAAGCTGAATACAGGGCGCTATGGCGCTCATTGGGGGAGGCCTATGTCCAGCAGTGGACTAACATAGGTTGATGATGATGACGATAAAACCAAATAAATACCCAATATTCTCCATCTTACTCCACGCTACGGATTTTATATCACTTTCACTGATTTTATATCAATAAAGTTTACCCAGTGTAAAATTGAATTGGCCCCTACAAGGGGTAAAAATTTACAAGATATTTTCCCCCAAGAAAGGGGTTCTTAGGGAACTTTCACAATATCTTGTCCATTTACCGAGGTAAATTGATATAAACTCCAGTAACCTAGGTGCGATACAGAACTTCTGAGAATTTTAAAGGTTGGACGACGATGTTAGCTTGCTTTTTTTTTCTACTCATCCATTTTTTAGACGACTGATGTGGCGCGGTGGGCGAACGTCCGCCTGCGACGCAAGAGGTTGCCGGTTCGATTTCCGCCTCGGAACAATTGTGTGTACGATCTGCAGATATTTGTTCCGAGTGTTCTGGTCGTTTTCTGTGTATAATAAAAAATATCTATCTATGTAATGTATTGTATTATGTATATCTAGTACCCATAACACAAGCTCTGCTTACTTATTCTGCATTATTTATTTATTATTATTTATTTTTTTGTTTACAATCGGCTGTTCAGCCATAATTGGACGCGGTCTCGAGTGCGATACTCAGGTGTCATCAGTGGAGACACTCACAGGACACTGCCCACTAAACAAACACCTCTTCACCATCGGAGCAACAGACAGCCCTCTGCAGAGGATGCCTGAGCGACGAAGAATCAGCTGCCCACGTAGTCCTGGAATGCGAGGGAGTAACAGCGCAACGACTAGAAATCCTCAACCACCCGAGGTCACTCCGCGAAGCCTGTGAAGATCCCAGGAGTATTCTGCGCTTCTGGACGGAGTTAGGCTGGTAAAACTATCAAACATACTACGCACAAAGGACCAATCGGAGTCTAAGTGCGGAAATAGGAGTACACTTACACACACACATACTCAGGTGCCATTTCCAGTGAAAGACACCATCTCTAGACTTGAATACTTTAGTTTCTTCGGTCAAGCTCAAGATTATTCCATTTCTTTTTAATTATGACTGAAAACTTTTTGTATTCTTCACAAAGTATTGTTATTCTGTAACTAGACAATATAGGCTATGTTCCTTAATAAATAACACGTAAGATATTGTTGTTTTTAATACGAAACAAATAGGATGAAAACTTGTCCATTTTCGCATAAAAATGTGCAAAATGCGATTAACTTTCATTTAATTTTAGTTAAGTATTTTGAAAACAAAACTATTTAGGAACCTAGATAAATACTATTCAAATACAAATAATACAATATTATAGTGGAAATATGCTTGAATTGGAAATCATTTTGGTATTACGTTTGTATGAAGAATTCGTCCCTCGGGAGGCCTCTTAAGGCGTTTTATATTGTCTTTGTCCTGTAGCAGGTTTTTTTGCTAGTGTGTATAGTTAGTTAGCTTGCTAGATTAAAAAAAAATTGAGGATTTGGCAGTGTCCACTATTCTTAATAAAAAAGCGTGCACTATAATGTGAAAACCGAACCAATACTGGACAGATTGCATGCTACCACATGAACAAGACTACTAAACACTTTGACTGCTGAAATCACACGGTATGTGTTTTCTACAAGTGACTAATATGCGTAAATCCACACTAGCGCAGCGGCTGAGAAAATACAGATCTTTGTGACTCAGCACAGCCGTAATATTTTTCGAACGAAATGCATGTGCGGCGCAACACAGCCGCTGTGTAGAGCGGCAGCACGAATTTTTTTGGTTAAAAAAAGATCGCAGTCGTCGAAAAAAAATCGCAGTCAGTGTTAAGAATTATAACAAAACCTTGTACTCATTATTTCTGAAGTATGATAATATACGATAAGAATTCAACAGGGTAAAAAGACGATTACTTTCGAAGGGGCCCAGTTCTATAACAGGCTACCTGAAGACGTTAAAGGTGCTGGAACGTCTGGCGTGTTTAAAACCAAATTAGATATATACTTGAGGATGTAACGCTACTGGACTAAACATAAAAAGACGGAAAAATAACATAATATTAATACTTAGCTTAAGTTTCTCATGTAAGTAACATGTATATTGTAAATGAGATAATAAATATCTTTGAACTGAGATCGAAATACCTATGTTTATTATGTTTCACGTGTAAGAACTTTTCTTATCATAAAACAACTGAAACTTTAAGATGTTTCACTATATACGCTTTCGTAGTTAGACGAATTTATCACGGACTAGTTTCTGCCCATGGCTTCGCACGCATTGTTTTAATGGAAAAGTTTTATTCCTTGGGAACTGATTTATTAAGCCCAATCATAACGTGCTTTTCTATATGTTCCAACCCGAAACGCGATGAATTGAGCTGCGGGCGAAGCTCGTAGAAACTTTTTACGTAGAGATAAAAATATATTAATAATTTCAGTGTAGTCCTTGTATGCTGTTCAGACAACTCACTAATTTGAGGTCCATAAAATAAATAGTGCTGGACAATTGATACAGCATCATCTAGCCCCAAGCTAAGCAGAGCTTGTGTTATGGGTGAGTACTAGATGACTGATATACATAATACTATATGTTACATAGATGAATATTTTATCCTACATAAAAATTACCCAAAACACCCGCAACAAATATTTGCAGATCGTACCAATATTTGTCTCAAGGCGCCAGTCGAACCCGCAACCTCCAGCATCGAAGGCGGAACTTCATTCGCCGTGCCACAAAGATCCTCCTTACATATACTTACATAACAAGCATTCGTGGTGAGGAAACGCCTTTATTATTTTTTTAATTAATGAATAAAATCCACAGCTCTTTAAAATAAATAAACTTATCATTTAAATATCCATGACAGCCAATAAAAGGATTTACATTATTATTAATAGAAAAATAAGGACGACATCACCAAAAATGCCACAATAGAGTAGAGTCAAAGATGTCGGAACAATACATTAAAAGAATATAAAAATGAACAGCCTATACTATAATATAAGAAAAAATATAATAAAAAAAACATAATTATTTTTTTTAAGAATTATATTTTTTGCCTTTAGAAATCTTCTTCCGTACTATCGGCGGTCTGAAACCTTATCACTTCAAACCCCTACTACATACATATAGTTGTGACGCGAACACACCCACACCTATCCCTACGCTCCTACACCTATGTTCACCTACACCTACATGAGTGTTCTTCCCGCGGTCCTTATCTCAAACTTTCTTCATTAGCAAAATAGCTGCGGTTCCCAAACTTTTAATCCTAGAAAATTATACCTTACACATTGCTTCGTCGTGTACAGTTAAGCACATAACTTGTAATGACCTGATTTGTAGTCCAAGAGTCCAGGTCTAAAGGTACCTAATTTTATTTTATTTTATTTTTATATATTTGGGAAACAAAAAGCTTAATATGCTACAATTAATAGTACATTTAAAATATGAGTAAATGAAGCTAACACAGTTTCCGCTTGTAGTAATAAAGCGCTTTAATGTTTGATTTATTGAAACTGCAAATTATGTCATCAAAACCGAACAACCAAATTATAATTCATTCACATTATTAACTTTTTTTATTTCAATTGTTTGTAGTTTAGATTTAATGTAATTTGTTACCGAGATTTTTTAAAGAAAGGATCTCAAATTATTAATTCGACTCTAATTTGCATGTTATCTAATGAGGTGTCTATCTGACTGACCATGTCAGACTAGATTAATGTTTGATGTTTGATAGAGAGAGAAAAGAGACTACTATATACATATAGACAAAAGACAAATGTACGCATTACTAACTAGTTTAACAATAATACAATAAAAATCTAAATAAATATATGTATATTTAAAAACTAGACCAGGAACGTTAACGAATAGTCCAGCATTATTAATTATTAAAATTATGTATTAAACTGCAGATAACTGCTCAGGTGGTTGGTATCGATTGAGAATAAAAACAAATAAGTCCAATAATGCATTTAAATTGATTGAAAACCAATATCTGTAGGAACAATACAAATTTACTTGTGCGTAAAGCATGGTCAGGCCCTATTGAGATGTCATGTAAGATTTGATATTGACAGACACCCTATCAGTGGGGTGTAAGGGGGGCTCCAACATCTATTCTCCCAAGCCAATCTAACCTGCACGTGGTACACCCTGCTAAATAACGAACTAGACTCTGGTGAAAATACCAAACAATATTCATAATTGAATATAATGATAACTCAGATAATTTACAGTTATTTTACATTACTAGATACTGGCAGAAAAGTGTCCAACCAGACACAATTGCTATTAACAAAGAATATTCGTCACCCTTAAGTGAAATCTGTCAATTAGGCTTTGTTTATGTAAGTAACCGCACAAGAACCAAGATCAGGGATTTTGGTTCAAAAATAATTCTCATTAAAATCCCGAACCCAAATTCACCAAATCCACTGGCACAAAACCACCGAATAAAGACCCAGGCTTATTCGAAACCAGGGCTAAACACTCTGTCGCCAACTGTACTTAGACTAAAGCCCGTAATTTGCAAGTTGTCGGTACAGTCACGGTCAACAGTGTAATCCGTGATTAATTATTGGGTTTACCAAGGCAAATAGTTCAGACTGTTTATTTGTGCACGAAATCTGTACGCACTGCGCTTACTTTGAACCTTGTTTGGATTAGCACAGAATATATTTTGATTGCGATAGCTATTACTCACTTAAAATTTATAATTTTAGGTACAGAAAATCATTTTTAAAGTAGCTATGTTATAACAATGTGACATATTACCATTATACAAAATACTCTAGATAATGATGGTTGGTGATTTTTGGTTTTATATTGGAATTTTTGAGTTATAGCGATAATATCGCAAACAAGCGAAACAATGTGCTATATACGTATGTCTACGTGAGAGAGCTGGTCATCGGCTATGGGTAAAAGTTATGCAAGCGATAAATAGGTAAAAAAAGTAC
Organism: Eupithecia abbreviata; assembly: GCA_943735965.1. NCBI lineage: Eukaryota > Metazoa > Arthropoda > Insecta > Lepidoptera > Geometridae > Eupithecia > Eupithecia abbreviata. The sequence goes on from OX030996.1 coordinate 4,500,759, forward strand.
CTATCTGTTTTCGCAGTACTAGGAAAAATAAATAGATGTAATAATTATGTTGTAAGCTGCAAATATTACTGCCTCCCTGATCTGCAGAATACGGAACAGTCGCAACAGCATCCTGAGGACTTTATCAGAAAGATGTTTTTCATCGCTCTGGGTAACCCTTATCCGGAAGGCGATCTAGAGAGTATACCTGTAGGTACCTACATTATTTAATAAATTGTACTAACAGCTAGGTAAATTTTTACTTTTTTTGTGTGATTAATACTCAGATAGATAGTCAGATAGTAATTTTATTGGTAAAAGAATAATTTACAAATCAAATAATACAAATCAATGTACTCACTAACAATTACATACATAAACATATAAAAAAACATACTTTAATTTCTGACAATTTCAAATCCATGGAGATTTGAAATTGTCAGTAATTAAAGTTTGTTTTTTTATATGTTTTACTCTCACGGCTTTCCTTACTATTCACGTATCACAGGAAGTGACTAACCTTTGCGCAAAATTAGGTTATAAAAAAACCTAAAAATTTCGCTGAAATTATATTAGGAAGTTAGGTAGGAATACTTACAAAAGCACTTTAAAACTTCCAGCTCAAAGAACACAGCCTCGCAATCAAATTAACGATTCAAATTCATATTTCTAACTTAATTTCCTAATAAAAATGTTATATTCAATATCACCTGGTGATGTCACGAAGTAGAAACATAACGCACTGTGGTGGAAAGCAAACAGCAAATTTCTCGGTTCGTTACTTACACGAAAAAATCACCGGATTCTTCGTGTTCGATATTTTCTGTGACGAATACTCGATAGACACGAATCTGGATAAATATAACAAAGGTTTTTATACTGACTGACGGGTTGACTGACGAACTCAGCATAAGTGAAAAGCTAACATTGTAACACTGAGTCTCAAAAAAAGACAATCAGCTGATTGTCCAAAAAAAATAGGAGTCTTGCATCGTTCTTTATTTATCGGTGCAAACGGTTAGTTACTTAACACTTTGAGTGCTGAAAACGCACGGTATGAGTTTTCTACAAGTGACTAATATGCGTAAATCCACACTAGCGCAGCGGCTGAGAAAATACAAATCTTTGTGACTCAGCACAGCCGTAATATTTTTCGAACGAAACGCATGTGCGGCGCAACACAACCGCTGTGTAGAGCGGCAGCACGAATTTTTTAGATAAAAAAAAGATCGCAGTCGTCGAAAAAAAACCGCAGTCAAAGTGTTAAGAATAAGAATAAGAAAAACTACATTGGTGGCGTTAAACAATTGACTAAACTGGTTCCTTAATTACCCAACACCGTAAATACTACATAACTTCTATAAAGGCTTCTTGTAAAAAAAAAACATATCGACTAGAGAACCCCATTTATATAGGTAATATGTTTGTTTAATGTCATCACTGGACAGTGCCTCCTCAGGCAAGTCTACTATGTCTATCTGATATGTGTATCGGGGCTGTCAACTGCTTTGGAGGAAGCCTTTGTCGCGAGGTAAGCTGTTGCTGACTTGACTACCTACTACGATACTTAGAAGATAATTACAATAAGGTATATTAACAAAAAGGCTTATTTTATTTATTTTTATCAATCAAAAGACTAAACAAGAAAAAAATCTTAGAATTTTATAATTCAAATTCTTGCAATAGAGTCTAGACAATGTGACGTAGATTTCTTCGAAAAACTCTTCATCATGGCTCCTATTAAGCTAAAACTTCCGAGGAAAACATCCCTGTGCTCGATAGGGATTTCAACCCACATTTTAATACCCACTTCTCAACCAGGCCAATACTGTCTTACTAGGAGGTAAAAGAATCGAAGTCCCGGGCATTGACTAGTATGGAATAATCGTTTTGGCTGTTGCCCAAGGCAAAACCAGCATTGTAGCAGCAATTATGGTCCCCGTCTAATTTATTGATTGCTCGAGAGCATAGCCAAATTGATGTAAAAAGAAAATGCTATGACTATATACATACGTAGAAATAAATGAGCTTTATTCGCAAAGCTGTGTAAAGCTTTGTTTTGTTTACTAGCGACCCGCTCCGGCTTCGAACGGGTGCAAATGCATGTATTATATATAAATAAACCTTCCTCTTGAATCACACTATTTAAAAAACCCGCATCAAAATGCGAGATTTAAGCATACATAGGGACAGACAGACGGAGGAAGCAACTTTGTTTTGTACTATGACAGTGGAGCTGCGTAAAGCTATTTATTGTTTACAAGATAACAAATGTTTTACTATTTTTAACAATTTAATCAATTTCATTTATTCCTAGAAAAGCTTAGTTCAAGATTAGCTCAAATAGAATTAAATTGACTTCGTAAACATTCGTTAGAAAAAGCTATGAATATAATCCCGTCTACAAAAGACTATGAAAAATTATGCAAAGTCACACCGTTCCTTAAAATCTCGAGTTCCAAAGTTAAATCGTCCCAGAAAATTCCATTTTTCATCTCAGTTCGACAACTTTTAAAATAAACTATTCTGAAAAATTCCTTTGGGAGAGCGTTATGAATATGAAAACGTCATGGCATTATCGAAATATATATCTTGTGTGAAGCTCGTAGAGTTTCATCTAGCTTAAATGATAGAGAGAGGATCCTGTTAATAAAATGCAGTTTTGAAATTGACACATTTTGCTGGATCGCGAAATTTCTGGCAAAGAACGAGGTTCGTAACGGACGTCCGTGAAAAGATCAGCATTTTCACTCGATATTTAGGCATTTTATATTGTAACTTGACTTTGCAGGTAGACATTTTCCGTGATATAGAGTTGTTCATAGCATATAATATTCGTGCTACATCGGTCGTGTTAGACGACCGATGTGGCGCGGTGGGCGAAGGTCCGTCTGCGACGCAAGAGGTTGCGGGTTCGATTCCCGCCTCGAGACAATTGTGTGTACGATCTGCAGATATTTGTTCCGGGTGTTCTGGTCGTATATAAAAAAAAATCTATCTATGTAATGTATTTTATTATGTACATATATCAGTTACCCTTAACACAAGCTCTGCTTACCATGGGGCTAGATAATGCTGTGTGAATTGTTCAGCATTATTTATTTATTATATATTCCATATCTCGCGAAGAAACGACGGCCGCTGGGGCAAACGTGTTCTTGAGTGGTGACCACAACTCGGTAAACGTAATGTAGGACGCCCTCCGACCAGGTTATTTGTTTATTCATACGACATTCATCATTTTGGAGGAACCTATTGGTCCGTCCATATGTTGGCTTGCAATATGGTGTCATATCTTTCGTCTCTTCGTCTGTGGTATGTAATCACTAATCAGGGTTACTGAAATATATAAATCATTTAAATGAACAGCTCATTTAAATTATTTATATGCATTTTTCTTGAAAGTATGTCAAGTTCAAGTTCAAGTTCATTTATTGGTAAAATAATTATTACACGTCAAATAGGTATCCTTATTATACTTAAGTATAATTTGGTTTGTATACATTATAATAATATAGTTAATTAATAATATAGGTAATTATAACATCAAATAAAAATAATTATTCTATAAGACTATTAATTAAATTATAATACATTCAAAAACATTCACTATAATCAATTCTATAATAAAACAAAATTCCATAATAATCATTGCAATAATAATTAAAATTAATCGAAAAAATGAATGATGATATGAATAATAATATAGTAGGTGCAGTCTTATCTCAGAAATTCATCACTCCTGTAAAAGGATTGCTCAATGAGCCAGTTCTTTAATTTGTGTTTGAACGATTGCATGTCATTATTATGAGGAGCCGATATTAATGTCTCTCATAAAATATCAAGATTTTAATAAAAGATATAATAGGGTTTGGCGTTTCTTGTAATTTAAGTAACTAATAATATGGTAAAATCCAGATTGATGCCCCAAGACAAGACGGATACAAACGGCAAAAAACCCATCTTCTAAAAATTGCCTTCAATTCTGATAAGCTTAGTAGGTAGCCAGAAAAATAAGCTAAATATTTAGTCGATCATGAGGTAGGTACTTGGTTTTGGGTTTTATGGCACTACTGCGGCGACTATCCATCAGTACTTTACCAGCATTGGTTTCTTGTCCTAATATTTGTCTTGCTTAAGTTCCCACCTAACCACAAAGCACCTTGTTCTACATATGTGTTCAAAGCCTACAGGCGCTGTCCCATCATAGCGCACGCTGAGTACGCTATACTGTACACGCCGCGCCGCCTCCGCGCGCCGCCGCGCCGCCGCCGCCCCGTCCACGCTGTTGCACGCTACGGCTTAAGCCACTGGCCGACTGCCGTGCATGGCGCGCACAGCGTGTGGAAAGAAATGGGATTAAAGGCACGGGTGTCTTGGTTTGCGACATAATGTATACATACATATGTACACATGTAAGATAGCGTCCACTGCAATCCACGAACACGGTACGCACAAATATGAGAATAATGACGTCATTGCTACACGCGTGGCTTGCTCGAATACGGACTCCACGCAGCTCAACGCTGTCAACGCTATGGACGCAGTACACGTGTAAGTAGTTCCAACAAGACGTATAAATAAATAAATAAATAAATATTGCTGGACAATTCACACAGCATTATCTAGCCCCATGGTAAGCAGAGCTTGTGTTATGGGTACTAGATAACTGATATACATAATACGATACATTACATAGATAGATATTTTTTATTATACATAGAAAACGATCAGAACACCCGAAACATCTGCAATATCTGCAGATCGTACACACATTTGTTCCGAGGCGGGAATCGAACCCGCAACCTCCTGCGTCGCAGGCGGACCTTCGCCCACCGCGCCATATCGGTCGTCAAAACAACTCTGCGCGTATGATTCAAAACAACACTGCGCTATTAGTTGTCCAGTCGTGGGTTTCTCACATTTTTAAATTTTCATCTAGAGTGTATGCTGCAGTGGGAACATAGACCCACGTTGTCAAACAAATAGATATACAAATAAAATGCGCCGGCACAGCGTGCGCCGCAGTGGGCCAGCGTCTTTAACAAACGATGACACACGAAACAATTTTTCATAGTTATTTATCTCCCCCTTTTTATTCCTTATAGCCCTAAAAGTAATTGAGGCAACAGAAAAAACTGTTTGGAATGTGGAATACACCCGTTCCGAATACGCAATAAATAATGTTGAATGGGATACGCTATATCTCCACAAGACGTACCGATATGTATGTTTGTGGATTGACGAAATTACAATTATTCTGGACTGGTTGTTTGGATGAATGTTTATGACCACTCAAGCTGCGAAAATTACCATATATGCAAGATAATAGATATGGAGTTTCTCTGAAGGATAGGATTCGTAACGAATACATCCGACAAAGAACAAAAGTTATCGATATAGCTCTAAGAATTAGCAAGCTGAAGTGGCAGTGGGCCGGCCATATCTCGCGAAGAACCGACGGCCGTTGGGGCAAACGTTTTCTTGAGTGGAGACCACGACTCGGTAAACGTAGTGTAGGACGCCCTCCGACCAGCGAAAGAGTGCAGGTAGATGGAAAGATGCGGCAAGCTGAAGACAGGGCGCTATGGCGTTTATTGGAGGAGGCCTATGTCCAGCAGTGGACTGCTATTATAGGCTAATAAAGATCATGATGATGATGCAAGATACAACTACCTTTTATAATAATTTTAAAAATTAAGGTATCCACCTAATCCACCTAAGTGGCTCGGGGAACCGCCTTACGAGATTACCATGAAGTAAGTCGGTTGATTTACTAACACCAGTCCGCGGCTTCGTTTGCTTTTTATCTGAGTACAAAAAGTGTGTCTCAATATTCTACGGTAGTGGCTATGTAAATGATTTAGTTTTTCGATTACCGTAGGCTAAAATGAGAAACTTTTTCGAGTAGTGAGTGTAGGAAGAATTATTTATTTACTCTATGGCACATCAAAATTCAGATATTGATCGTGGATTAAATCATCATCATCATCAGCCTATCTTAGTCTTAAATGAGTAAGCAAATATTTACTATTTCATTCTTCCAAAAATCTTGAGAATTTCGCCCCGAGTAAAGCTATAGACCCAAGCTAGTAAGCAATAAATATGGGTGACTAGGCTTAGGCCCACTATACACGAGAAGGGTGACATTGGGCTGTATTTAGTTAGGACCGTCTACGCCCAGTGATTACTGATGAGCCTCTTTTGTGTAACATACACAATGACAAGACACTGTAAATTGTTTCACATTATAGGCTATTTATCCTTTATATGTATATATATATATAAAACAACAAATGAACAAATGTGTGTACGATCTGCAGATATTTGTTACGGGTGTTCTGGTCGTTTTCTATGTATAATAAAAAATATATATCTATGTAATGTATTGTATTATGTATATCAGTTATCTTGTACCCATAACACAAGCTCTGATTACCATGGGGCTAGATAATGCTGTGTGAATTGTCCAGCATTATTTATTTATTATATATATATAAATCTATTGCTGTTCGTTAGTCTCGCTAAAACTCGAGAACGGCTAAGCCCATTTAGCTGATTTTGGTTTTGAAATGTTTGTCTTAGTCCAGGGAAGGTTTTGAACGGTATGTTAAAACATGGTGAAATTGCGCAGAAATTTCCACGCGGGTGAAGCCGCGGGGCGCCGCTAGTAGATATATAAATACTTTATTATGCCATCTTATAAAAACCATTGTACCTATACCTAAAAATACGGAGTTTCTCTGAAGGATAAGATTCGTTACGAATACCTACATCCGACTGAGAACCAAAGTTATTGATATAGCCAATGATATTTTATAATAAATGAGGTAGATGTCGCACTAGCGCGTGGAAACTGAGGCGGCAAAATTAAGTCAATTGTCGTAATTTTGATTTAGTCGAATAATAACTGCGAGCGAGACCGCGCGTGACATTATTCGATTTAAATGCCACAGCTCGGCATTTAAATCGAATAATGTCACGCGCGGTCTTAGCGGTGTTTAGAAAATGCAAAAACTATGGTACAAAGGTAAAAAAGGATGAAGGAGTTACGTACCACACGTAAGTACATAAAATACCTAGTAATTTACGTTTATTTCGAAATTACAACAAATTATCGGTAAATTATCAAATATTTTAAATGATGCTAAAAAGGGATAGAGAATATTGACGACGACCGCAGCGCGATAGGGACAGACAGGGCGTGCGTCATAGAGTAATCAATCAGAAGTATTCAGATGCGAATTCGTAGGCACAAATTTACCTACAAATCCTAATAGAATGGCACTGTGAATATCTTTTCGCTTAAAACTTTAACTAAAAGGCAACAAAGAAATAAATTAAACTTATTCGAAGGCAAATAAAAACTTATTTTGATAACCTATTAGTATTACTTTCATTTTTATTAATTTATAAAATACTCACTCACTGATGACTATATTGTACCTATTTACTTACGTGTAATGGTGAAATTCATTGATGTATCTTTTGTTCCTCGAAATTATATCATAATAAACAAACAAACAAATTGTTTCATTAAATGTCCCTTCTGTAACAATATTTCTCCTAATCTATGTTGTTGTGTAAGCGCATGTCCAAACAGATAGCTATCCTTTTCTATATAATTTGTACCGTATTATCTGTCGCATTTATTGTTGTAACCTATGGATACGCCTGAGGTAAGTATGTATATGTCGTAAAGGAACTAAATCTGAGCACCGCGCAGTATGAATATACGTCATCTTTAGTAAAACATCATTGGATATAGCTCTAAGAATTAGCAAGCTGAAGTGGCAGTGGGCCGGCCATATGTCGCGAAGAACCGACAACCGCTGGGGTAAGGCTCAACTCACACCAAAAGAGCGTCGAAGCGGAGCGAAGCGGAGCGAAGCGGAGAGCAGTTTCAGTGTCATATGAATTTTAACTTTATTTTCATTACAATAAAACTTATTATCGCATGAGAAACTCGAACGAGTCGAATTCGCCGGAATTCACGCGGCGCCGCAAGATGCCCGCAGCGCCGCGGGCATCCGCGGGCATCCCGCTCCATAATAAGCTTTATTGTAATGAAAATAAAGTTAAAATTCATATGACACTGAAACTGCGCTCCGCTTCGCTGCTCTTCGACGCTCTTTTGGTGTGAGTTGAGCCTTAACGTGTTCTTGTCTTTGGAGACCACAAATTGCTAAACGTAGTGTAGGACCAGGTAGAATGACGACCTGCGAATGACTAGGTACAGGTAGTAAATAAAAAACAAAATTTTACAAGGTTTACAAAAAACATTCCAACATATTTGTTGTCTACGCAAATTTGCGGTATGCTTATGTATTTGCGGCGGTTTTAAGCGTAGGTACAAGTTAAAAAATTCTCTAACACCCGCGCTAGTGTAAAACTATGTTACGGCGTGGTGGTACTCTCATCCCTTGCAATAAGGCTCATTTTAGAATGCCAATTCTGCAGCTCACTCGTTATCGCTTCGATTTACCAAGTCGTAAACAAGTAGTATTAAACGACAATACAAACAAATCACTAAAGGTATGCTAAGTACCTGTAAACAACATAATATAATATTATGTTCAGTATTACTTTGCGATTGGATTTAAGAGTCAATGCCCACGGTTGAGAAGGTTGGAGTCCACTGCTGGGCATAGTGGGCATGTGGGCATAGGCCTTCCCTAACGAGCGCCATAGTGCTCTGTTATCAGCTTGCCGCATCCGACATCTACATACAGCCTTTCGCAAGTAATCTTCCCACCTGGCTGGAGGGCGTCCTAAACTACGTTTGCCGAGTCGCGGTCTCTACTCAAGAACACGGTGAGTATCCTTATTTTAAAATTATAAAAGCGAAAGTAACCCTGTCTATCTGTTACCTCTACGCCCTGAAGAATCTTAATATAATTTGGCAGGAACGTAAACAAATACCCCGTGGGCATAGGCTTGGTACTTAAAAAGCATGTGCGAAGCCGCGGGCAAAAGCTAGTACTGTGTAGCTGTAATGTGAATTCACGACACTTAATCACCCAAAAAGCTTTAATATTTTCAATTTGCATATTTCATCCAAAAAACCTTTACACATAAAAACATCATCATTCCCTTCGCATAATTCATCCAAAAAATATGAAAAACGATAACTATACTCCGATGTCACCGATTGTAAAACCCGATTTTAAATTTCCATATTGATAGGTACTCGACAAGCGTTGCGCTATTATGGAAAAATCACGTACGGAACGTCATGAACGAAATGGATTAATGCTTGATGGAGTGTCATTCATCACGGTTGGGAAATGTGAAGAATGGACACGTTTGTTGTTTTTTTTTAGGTTAAAGTTTCTGGGTTCCCATAAAATTAAGAGTAATGTATAGATAAATATTAAAATAAATAAATAATGCTGGACAATTTACACAGCATTATCTAGCTCCATGGTAAGCAGAGCTTGTGTTATGGGTACTAGATAACTGATATACATAATACAATAAATTTCATAGATAGATATTTTTTATTATACATAGATAACGACCAGAACAGAAAATATTGTATGATAATGTATAATAAATAATGCAAGGTAATATAATAATAATGTATAGATAGATATTTCTTTATTATACGTAGAAAACGACTAGAACACCTGGAACTGCAGATCGTATAAACATTTGTCCCGAGGTGGGAATCGAACCCGTCCCGAAATAAAATACAATTTAAACATAGGCGCACAATAGCGCTTAGTCAATAAAGGTTACACTTTGACTGCGATCTTTTTTCGACGACTGCGATCTTTTTTTTAACCTAAGCTATTCGTGCTGCCGCTCTACGGCGCGAGAGCGGCTCTAGAGCTCTAGAGCGGCTGTGTTGCGCCGCACATGCGTTTCGTTCGAAAAATATTACGGCTGTGCTGAGTCACACAGATCTGTATTTTCTCAGCCGCTGCGCTAGTGTGGATTTACGCATATTAGTCACCTGTAGAAAACACATACGGTGTGATGCAATCGGAGTGTTAACTACGAGTAATGACAAAATAGATTCGCTTTATTTTCATGCGTCAGAATTGAAGAAAAATATCATTATAATGCAAGATATTTTGTGATGAATCGGTCCTTTGAATAACATAAAAATTCCTACCAAGCCCTGATAAACTGAAGATTATATTCATTCATTTCAGTCAAGAATAACGATAAAAATACGGACAAATGGGGTGATCCATCATCGAGCATTGAGTTGTGAGGAAGCAGTCGGGAGTTTTACCAGTTTTACTGCTAAGAATTACGGTTTTTCTGTACATGACGACCTTACACGACGACCGATGTGGCGCGGTGGGCGAAGGTCCGCCTGCGATGCAGGGGGTTGCGGGTTCGATTCCCGCCTCGGAACAAATGTGTGTACGATCTGCAGATATTTGTTTCGGGTGTTCTGGTCGTTTTCTATGTATAATAAAAAATGTCTATCTATGTAATATATTGTATTATGTATATCAGTTATCTAGTACCCATAACACAAGCTCTGCTTACCATGGGGCTAGATAATGCTGTGTGAATTGTCCAGCATTATTTATTTATTTATTTATTACAAGCCTTGGTGTAATTAGTGACAGTGGCTTTGTGGATTGTGGGCCTTTTTATGTAGGGTAAAGACGACTCGTATAATATACTAGCTGCGCCCCGCGGTTTCACCCGCGTGGTGATAGATATTTTGGATAATATATGAAATGAATGAAATGAAATGAATTTTTTATTTGTTAAAAGACTTACACAGACATAATAAACTTAAATGTAAACTAAACGTGTTGGTAATCATGTAAGTCCAGTAACAAAATGGCTTTGCCTCAGCATGAGTTGGATGACTAGCATGCTAGCAACCAACGCTGATCTTCCGGCAAAGCAATTTGTTGGTGTTACGGACTGACTACTCACTACCGCTATACAAACAAACAAAAACGCACTAATACATTATATCTTTAACTAATACATTATACATTATATCTTTATAAATTGTGGTCTATGTTTTATTCTGAAAATCCATTCAGTAGTTTTTACGTGAAAGAGTAACAAACATCCATCCATCCATACTTACAAACTTTCGCGTTTATAATATTAGTAGGATATTTATGTTTATAGGCTGAATACTATTACTTATATAATAAACTAGCTGCGCCCCGCGGTTTCATCCGCGTGGTGATAGATATTTTGGATAATATACTATATATCTTTATAAATTGTAGCCTACGTGTTATTCTAATGTATAAGCTATATTATTGTAAAGTTTCATAAAAATCCATTTAGTAGTTTTTACGTGAAAGAGTAACAAACATCCATCCAACCATACTTACAAACTTTCGCGTTTATAATATTAGTAGGATAGTTATTAGAGTTACTATTACTTATTTAATAAAGACCTAGATTTTAAAATATTAATAACATATATTATTGCAAATAAATGATTGATTTGATAATTTAACCTGTCTTAATAGATCAGCAATAAAGAATCTACGAGTACAAACGCTACTTGGTCACTAATAAAGCTTACATTTTATATGTAGTCTACGATTTAGATAAATTAATTATTATAAATGATAAATAATGCTGGACAATTCACACAGCATTATCTAGCTCCATGGTAAGCAGAGCTTGCGTTATGGGTGCTAGATAACTTATATACATAATACAATACATTACATATATAGATATTTTTTTTATTATACATAGAAAACGACCAGAACACCCGGAACAAATATCTGCAGATCGTACACACAATTGTTCCGAGGCGGGAATCGAACCCGCAACCTCCTGCGTCGCAAGCGGAGCTTCGCCCACCGCGCCACACCGCTCGTCAAAAATCCATTATATAATAAAAATCCATTTCTTTATTTATTTATTAAAGAAGAAATAAGTTGACAGTTAAAGAACCAAAGACAAACTAATATATTCTGCTATAAATCTTTGTTAAAACTTAAATAGTATCATCATCATCATCATCAGCCTATATTAGTCCACCTGCGTCGCAGGCGGACCTTCGCCCACCGCGCCACATCGGTCGTCAAGCCATTAATAAATTTGATTGTGATTTGTATGTGTAAGTGGACGTAATTAGAATATGGGCACGTACCTATATCCCCTTAGCAGCAACTTTCCCAATTTTATCTTATTATTATGTATATATTATTTCATTCAGTACTGTCACACTCCAGGGCAAAAGCCTCTCTCCTTTTCTTTTTAGTTGTATCATAAAAATGAAAAGTTTTTATTTCTTTAAGCTTACAAATAAGCACTTAGACAGGTCATATTTTATACTATTAAATTATTTTATAGTTCACTTCAATTTTTTGTCCACCAGTGGAAGAAGTGAGAAGAAACCACTAGTATGTTCATAACTTATGTGTCTAGTACATTTGATTTGCTTATCTGTAAGTTGGTAGATTTTGAGTTGGAGCAAAACTCGTTCCAAGCTTTTTTATCTTGCTTTTTTATCTTTAATAGACAAGTTACTTTTAAAAGTTCTATTAACTGTAATGTTTGAAATAATAAAAGTATCTAAATAGAACAAGGTCGTCAAAAGGCTGAGTTCGGCACCACTGAAAAATTAATAACTATGAACGATAAAAGTTCTTAGTCTTGACGTTTGTTGCTCGACACATGAATCGACTTATAAAATGTTAGGACTAACGAAATAGCCTTATATTTAAAATTTTGAAACTTATTAGCTTTATTTTCGGCTTCCCCATTCAAACCCCATATAACTAGAATCCTAATTAAAAGAGATGAATGAATAAATCCATCTCATTTAATCACCATCCTGGTTCAATACTTGCTACTACATGATTCTTATTCTATAATTCCTTCCTATCTGTATAAATAGGTAGAAAGGTACCTACTACGTAACTTTCATCAACATTTTCTAGGATTGAAAGGATTTAAACATGACCCATTTCCTTTAAAACCTGCAAACCCATTATTGGTTTTGATGTTGGTATCCCTAAAACTTACCCTGTATAGTATCTTACCTACCTACTAATATATAATAACTAAAAGTTTTTTTTTCTTTTTACTTTTTTTTTTTATTGCTGGACAATTCACACAGCGTTTTTCACAGTTATCTCGTATTTAAGAGTAGGTAATTGTGTTCTTTGTTCAAAGATAAAGCTAATTTAATTTAGTTACTATTTATTAGCACTAATCAAGGTAAAACCCACTGAAGACTGTCCTTTCTTTTGTAGCTCTAAAAATAAAGGTTAAAAACAATAGACGCAAATGTTTATGTCTAGATCTGCATTCAATACCAGTTACTTATGTATAAGAAAAGGCTTAGGTATATTTTAATGAAAAAAGGATACCTATTTATATTAACCCAAAGGAAAATTTACATAAAAAATATTCGCGACCTTTTTCAAACATAAAAACCGCAAAACTTAATTCCATTCATCATTTTCAATGCCTACATAAAATTTTGCTTTACAATCCATTGAAATTAAATGAATAAAATTTAGAACGACGAGAGCTTAACATAAAATTATAATTAAAAAATCTTACCTTTCACATCCCACACACTGATTTCAAACACAACACTTCAATCATTAAATCCTTGAGCGATTCCTATGTAAATTCGATCACTGGCTATATTCTATCCGACAGGGACGTGCGTCTCAGCTCACGACACGGGAGTGACTGAAACTTGGTCGGAGGGAGTATGCAGTTTTCCAGTGTTTACGCCATGGGTGCGCTTATGTTTCGCTATGAGGCAGACACTGCGTTTAGGCGATAGGTGGGTCTTCTATGCAGTTTTTTCTGTAAGTTCATATGAGTTTCGTAGCTACAAGTTCTAAGGCTCGTTTGCAAGGCTGCTGGTTGTACCTATGTTTAGGTACACAGCGTTTGGGAAAGTACGCCGAGCTTTCTCGTCATCCATACCGCAATGCTTGAAAACTAAAGTTTTCAATCATTGCGACCTACTCCTTATGACCTACGGAGCTAAGACGTAGACACTCATGGCAGGGTTGGTCCACCAGTGTAAACGAAAGAGAATATTCGACAGGAATGCGAGAAACTGTCGCCCGAAGTTCTGGCAACAGTGATGGAAAATGCCATAAAAAGGGGCCCGTATGGTAATCAATTCTGGCGGTGGTCACTTGACCGATATCATTTTCTCAACTTAATAGAATAAACTCTAATGGATTAAGTAAACAAATTTTACAAGCAGAACCAAAGTTTCCACATTCAAAAAAAATTACAGCAAAAGAACATCGGATGATTACTTTTGCCCCACCCTGTATAATAAAAAATATCTATGTAATGTATTGTATTATCTATATCAGTTATCTTGTACCCATACCCCCCTAGTACACAAGCTCTGCTTAGCTTGGGCTGAGTGAATTGTCCAGCACTTTTTATTTATACCTCGGGCCAGGTGGGATGATGACCTGCGAAGGACGACAGGCAGATGCTGGATGCGGCAATCTGAAGACGCTATGACGCTCATTAGGGAATGCCTATGTCCAGCAGTGGACTAACATAGGCTGATGACGATTAAAGATAAACTTAGGTTTTATTTCTAGGTTCTTTTAAAACGGGATATTTACCATGATTTGATTTTTGAGTTATCCAATATTTCGGCACAGTTTCATGCGCCATGATCACGGACAACTGATAAATGACTTTAGTGTTAATAACCATGATAGTTTCAAAAGTTTTATATATTTCTAGGGCCCAGACAAATCTCTGTCCAGGGTGATTATGCTAAACATGCCTGCCTGCATTCTACCATCTAGTCCCAATTAGATTACAGTTGCTGTGAGTGAACTAGACTCCATTCCCATCTGTATTTACATCATGAATAGAACTTCTACGCGCAGACTCGTCAGTTTACGTTAATTTGTCATTGAATATTCACTTCGTTGTAAGGATTGGACGTATAGAACAAAGGCTCTTGTAGAATCTTTTTAAACGCACTCCTTTTTACATGAATTACTTAGGAGAAGGAGAGTCGGGGAGCTATTAGGATATAAGACTGGAGCTTGACTTGATTTATTTCTTATAGGTAGCTATAATATAAAATAATTATGTATTATTTTATATTGCTTTGTGTTAAAATTACTATATATGTTAATGTTAATAGTAAAATAAATATTTATCTATACTTCTATACTTAATTACTAATAATATAAAGAGGAAAGGTTTGATTTTTTGTGTGTTTGTTTGTAATGAATAGGCTCCGAAACTACTGGACCGATTTGAAAAATTATTTCACCGAAGGGAAGAAGTTAGGGATCCGTAATAAAACCGTGCGAAGCCGGGAAGGTCCGCTAGTATATTATAAAATTATTGTGTCATTATTTATTTATAACTAGAAGCGCCCCGTGGCTTCGCCCGCGTTAAAATCTATGTGTTAAATGGTATATAAAACCATTTGACATATAGTACAAAACCTCTTGAATCACTCTATCTATTAGATAAACATAACAAATGCATCAAAATCTGTAGCATAGTTTTAAAGATCTTAGCATATATATAGATAACAGTAGAATACAAACACATCAAGCTAACACAGCATTAATGCGAAAAATTGTTGTGAGTATGGCACCAAAAATTTTTAGTAAGCTACCTAAACAGTTGAAAGAGCTAAATGGTGTACTCTTTAGAAATAAATTAAAAATGTTGTTAATTTGTAAATGTTACTATAACATTGACGATTTTTTTATGATAAATATTAATTCATGTTAAACTAGTGCATGTCATTCTCTCAAATATATTTGCATACCGACTAACGGTCAAGCATGTTGAACCACGAAATGTATACCTATTACCTGTAACCTTACAAACACATGTCTTTGGCAAATAAAAAATCTTTATACATAGGATAGACAGACAGCGGGAAGCTAAAGTTACTTATCGCAAAAAAATATTATGATGTAGTTTTTGAGATCAAATCCGTACCGTCCCGTAGGAACCTAGTGTTTATTTCCTTCACACATTAACCCTCGTTAAGGAGCTATTGTAATCCGTAATCAATGGATTCCCTCCACAGGCCTTCATTCTGTTTAAAGGTTGTTCCTCTCTGACCTTTAACACTTTGAGTGCTGAAATCACACGGTATGTGTTTTCTATAAGTGACTAATATGCGTAAATCCACACTAGCGCAGCGGCTGAGAAAATACAGATCTTTGTGACTCAGCACAGCCGTAATATTTTTCGAACGAAACGCATGTGCGGCGCAACACAACCGCTTTGTAGAGTGGCAGCACGAATTTTTTAGGATAAAAAAAAGACCGCAGTCATCGAAAAAAAATCGCAGTCAAAGTGTTAAATACTTCAATGATTGTGCGAGGAAGACTTACGTAAGTATTTATAGGTCTTCAACGTCTGCGTCAGTTCTCAACTTCTATCGGTTTTGAGACGTCATTCTCATAAAAAGTTTTTTATATTTTATTTTTTACTAACTGTGACCCACGGCTTCACCCGCGTTGAAATCTATGAGTGTATAAACCTTCCTCTTGAATCACTCCATCTATTGCTGAAAACTGCATTAAAATCCATTGAGAAGTTTAAAAGATCTAAGCGAATAGAAAGCGGAAGCGACTTCATTTTATACTAGGTATTATTATCATTTAATAAAGATTGGTAACTCGTAAAGCGTTTGACTACCATCACACTTAGGAAAGCGAATATGTGGTCTAGATCTGAGTTAACAAATCATGAAGATGCTTTGATATTTCCACCAGAGCCTAGTTCGTTATCTAGCTATGTACCACGTGCAGGTTACTTTGGCATGGGAGACGAGATGTTGAATTGGAGCCCCCCTTACACCCCACAGGTGGGATTGGTGAACGCGGTTGACCAATTCACCTATCAATTTTCACTGCCAAACGCCTGCCAAGCGTGATGAATTTGATTATTTATTAATAAACAAAGCGTGGTTATTACCTATGTCAAAATCCCTTTTGTAAGGGGGAGTCAAGCCCAGCAGTGGCCATATAAGTGTAGAGAGGTAAAGCTTGTTTCATTACGACAAATACTCGAAAACTTCAGGGACTCCAAACAAAGACTAGAAGCTTAATAATCCCTGTCAATGAATATTCGATATTTCATACAAAACAAGAGAATCCTTCCAACTTATCATTTTCCAGCGCCCTCTATCAATCAATGTCTGAACTTTACAAAGTCGCCTTTTATAGAGTTTGGTGAGTTCATGTTTTTGGAAGTAGGTAGAATTGATGATTCTTCAGAGAGGATCATTTTACTATAGGATATATATACTTACGTAATTCATTTATTTTTATATTACTGTTAGTACCAGGCAATTTTTTTACTGGCAATAAATAAAGGAGGTTGACCTATCTCCTTCACGAAATTAGAAAAGGGCACAACTTTTTAGGGTCATACCTACAATTCTTTGGAAAGTTATTATTATTGCGCATAAAATTATTATGCGTAGTAATGTTATTTTGAAGTTATTAATGTTTATTTTGAAGCTATTAATGTTTATTTGTAACTGTATTTATTTATCAAACATGTATCTCAATTTTTAGGGTAACGTGTTAATATAACGGAATGACGACTTTTTTTACAAAGTTGTCTTTTGTCTCTACGACACAAGATAAATAGATGCATAAGCAAGTAGGTACCCAATGAAATATAATACCCAAGGTTGGCATGAAAACAAGTTGTTTTAAAACACGTGTTTAAAACAGTTTGAAATAAAACTATGTTTTTTATTAAGTGTTTCAAAACACAGTTTAAAACAAGTTGTAAACAATGTTTAAAACATGAAGAAAAAAACAGGGTTAAAAACTACCTTTAATTGCAAATGAATGTGTATAAATACCACAGACAGGCTGTGGTGTTTATACAGTACTGTATAGGTAACTCCCCGCCAGTAAAGTCCCTATATCGGCCGTCGAAAGAAAGTAATTCACTGGATTAGTGAGTACGGTACCTATTCCCCGCTCTCTCTAGTTCTCTACCTACCTACAACACTACATACAAGGTGTATGTGAAGTGTTTTGTATTGATTAATAATAATCATAATAAGATTAGAGGTACTGATATATGCAACAAAAGTAAATATTTATCGTTTTGGTAATTTTTACTAATGTGAATTAGGAAATAGTTTAGAAATGGATTATTTTATTATTCGCTATATAATTGATTTGAAATTTATAGCTGATAAAGAGTAAAAAAAAAATATATAAAAAACTAGTTTTAAACATTTTGAACTGTTTGTTTTATAAAATATAAAAAAAAAACTGTTTTATTTCCAACTCTGATAATACCCAGTCTAAATATTATTTAAAATTTGAAATTCTTATATAACACACAATTTCTTTAGATATAATTTCCAGTAATTAAAATGTTATTTGAATTAAATACTGTTAACCATAATTTTATTATTTTATTCATTAATTAAAATATCACAGGTTGAAAATTACTCTGGTATTTAAGTTATTACGCCAATTAATTGAAAACGTTAAATTAGTAATTATATTTGCGAATTCCATTTATATTTTGTATTGTTTGTCTGTTGCTTCCTATAGTACGCTTGTACAACGATAGGTACTCTAGCAACACTGGTATCGCTTTAGGTTTGTATGGAACGCTATAGAATAGCTATAATTTTCTGCATTATGCGAATTCATACAGCAGGTCAACGACCTGTGTTGCCACCTTATTTGTTAAGTAAGTATACCAAGGTTTTTTCATCAGGAAATCATTATCCAGAGTATATTTACTATGGGATTTGGTGGGAAAGTAAGATTTACATTGTTCTATGTGTAATAGTAGGTAGGTAGATACAAGTTTACTATTAGGTAGAAGTAAACGCTGGAAGTAGATGCTGGATGCGCCAAGCTGAAGACAGGGCGCTATAGCGCTCATTGGGGCCTATATCCAGCAGTGGCTGATGATGATGATGATGAGAAGTAAACAGTTATGCTCTACCATTCATCATCATCAGTATTTATTTGTCCTCTGCTGGACATATGTATAGGCATCATTAGGGGAGCCTAATGAGCGCAGTCCCTGTCTTCAGCTTGCCGCATCCAACCTCTGTCTGCAGTCTGTCGCAGGTCGTCATCCCACCTGGTCAGAGGGCGTCCTACACTACGATTCTAGCTCAAACATTATTATGTACCTATGTCTAAAAGAGAATAAACTCTAAAGAGTATAAATAGGTATAAGGATCTTCGGTAAAAAGGAGGTCGGTAGAAATAAGGTTTTTCAGGTCCTTCTAGAGTTCTCTATTCAAACTGAATCACTTGACAGCAGCTGTAACAATAACTAAGTAATCAGCTTAGCTTTTTACCCGACGCGGGATTGAGAGAGGTATTATGTTCTTGCGAAGCTTCTGTTTGATTTGTTGTTTTGGATTATGATTTATGTTTCTAGAATAGTTAACAAACAACAAGAATTGCTAGAATTATGTACTTAGGGTAAAGGGGTGAATCGACTTCGGTTAACGAACACCAATGCACATCAATTTAGTCAGATTTTATGAGCAGCTGAAAATATTATAATTTTAGTTTTTCATAACCGTTCATGATAATGTTTTTTTGTAATGATCAGCATCTAGTGTACAATTTTTTTTTTATTGTATTACATTGTATTGCATGATGAATCAGGAAAATATTTAAAGACAGTTCATTACATCGTGACTCACGTACCAGGGTCTACTCAGGTACCTTAGCCTCGACTCGCTCTTTAGTAAGAAAATTAGTCCTCTTTAGTATACATACGTAGTGTACTCGTTTGTAGGCTATGTACCTACCTTTTTAGTCATCATCATCAGCCTATAGCAGTCCACTGCTGGACATAGGCGTCCCCCAATGAGCGCCATAGCGCCCTGTCTTCAGCATGCCGCATCCAGCATCTACCTGCAGTCTTTCGCAGGTCGTCATCCCACCTGGTCGGAGGGCGTCCTATACTACGTTTACCGAGTCGTGGTCTCCACTCAAGAACACGTTTGCCCCAGCGGCCGTCGGTTCTTCGCGAGATATGGCCGGCCCACTGCCACCTTTTTAGTACCTATATTATATTACTATTTAGTAGAAAAAAATCACAAGAGATGGACCAACTCCTTTTGTATTTCCACACTAGCGCAGCGGCTGAGAAAATACAGATCTTTGTGACTCGGCACAGCCGTAATATTTTTCGAACGAAACGCATGTGCGGCGCAAAACACAACCGCTGTGTAGAGCGGTAGCACGAATTTTTTAGGTTAAAAAAAATATCGCAGTCAAAGTGTTAATAGTGCAAAACCTTCTCGTGTCCTGTCTTACCGCAGTTGACTGACACCTTTCTCTCACCGGCTTAAGTTCATGCTATTGAAAACACAGATAACATTGGGAGTAAAACAGTCCGTACCTCACAGACAAGACCTCAATAACTTTTACTTGTTATGGTGGCACTTCACATGGCTATTTGTATTTGTGTATATGGCATATTTGGCAAACAATTACCATGTGTGGACAGTTTATTTGACAAAGTGTTCGCCTTATTTGCCTATTTGACAAATATGGCCAATACCAAATACGCGTTACCGTGCACTTGTAGGTTTCTCGAGGCACATCAAAGCAGTCAAATAGGCAAATACGCAATAAGCCGTCCACACAATGGCCGTATTGGCACCTTGCCTTCTGCTCAGTCTGCTGCCAAATGTTTGTGTGTTTGTTATTTGTGTGCCATGTGTGAACGTCATATATTTTGCCAAATACTACAAACACCCAATAGCGAACACAAATAGCCATGTGAAGTGCCACCTTTACTAAAAAGCATTTTGTTTATTACAAAGCTGTGGAACGCCCCGCCTACTACTATTATGAAAGCTGGCTCAGTCATAGATTTTATGCTATGTATATAAAGCTTTATTTAATTATATTGACATGTATTCTTATTTCAATTCAATTTAACTAATTTATTATTATTTTATTGTGATAAATATCTGAATATTTTATTTTATTTTTAAAGAAGGCATGTCCGTCTGCTTTCTCTATAACACAATCCCTTATGGTGTATCCTATGTCAAAATTAATGTGTTACTTATCTAATAAAATTGTTATATACCTTATTTTTATAATGAAATGAAATGAAATGAAATGAAATGAAATGAAATGAAATGAAATGAAATGAAATGAAATGAAATGAAATGAAATGAAATGAAATGAAATGAAATGAAATGAAATGAAAGTTTATTTCTTTAGGCTTACAAATAAGCACTTAGACACTTAGACTTAGATGATAGAACTGTACCTACGGTGGAAATGATAGATTGAATAAACAATATTATGTCAATTTATGTTATGGTAAATAATAATATTTTTGTGTATGTTACTGTCAATTTGAATTTATTTTGCTCATTGAGGTATTGAATTATTTTTGTTGAGGACATTTGTGATTGTATTTTATTTTATTTTACTTATTGACATGTATATTGGATTACTTTTGCTCATTGACATGTGTATATTTGATTATTAGTTTTATTAAATTCGATGATAGCGATTAATTAAGTTGACAACACTATTGTATTAGGTGATACCTGTGAAAATAGTTGTAATGCTTTGAATAAATACAAATACAAAATGTATAATTAGGCGTGTTTTAAAAAGTATAAACCGAATTCAAATTCCTAAATAATGAAAATGGGTTTAAAACTTAGTTAAAAAAAACATCGAAATCGGTTAAACATCGAAAATATATAAGTCTTGAATTTGCATTAAGTATGTGCGCGAAAAATGGACGAACAACTCAATATGACGACCGATGTGGCGCGGTGGACGAAGGTCCGCCTGCGACCAGGAGGTTGCGGGTTCGATTCCCGCCGAACAATTGTGTGTACGATCTGCAGATATTTGTTCCGGGTGTTCTGGTCGTTTTCTATGTATAATAAAAAAATACCTATCTATGTAATGTATTGTATTATGTATATCAGTCATCTAGTACCCATAACACAAGCTCTGCTTAGCTTGGGGCTAGATGATGCTGTGTGGATTTTCCAGCATTATTTATTTATTTATATTGAGTTGTTCGTCCATTTTTCGCGCCCATACTTAATGCAAATTTAAGACTTAATATAGTTTTCTCATAGATGTCACTGTCAGAACTGAACCAAATTGAAATGGGACCACACGGGAAGCACCCAGCTTTCAAATAAAAAAATAACCATCAAAATCGGTTCACCCAGACGAATGTCCTGAGGTAACATACAAATAAAATACAGTCGAATTGAGAACCTCCTCCTTTTTTGAAGTTGGCTAAAAAGCGTTACATCATAGAAAGATCAACCATAGATAGATGACTGACACCCTGCTTGTGCCATACTAAAAGTTGTTATTTCTCTTCGAAGTACGTACATATTTCACGCCACTCACACCTCCAAAAACTCCACTCTTTCGCTCTCAGCCTTTCGGTAGGTACGATTTCCCCCTTTGTTTGTACAAATATTTTGATAGATAAACAAACTTCATATTCCAATGCTTGTTTATTTAGGTATCTGACAAGGCTGTGTCCCGAACAGAATTGTATTAAAACGTAGAGCTCGGAACATCCCTGGGGACCTTCTATCGGAGGCACGCGTCGCGCTCCGCACCTGTGTCCCGGAAACTCTAGTAGAATTGCTACTCTATGGCAGCATACGACTTACTCTATATCTTATCTCTCTAGGTATAAGAAGTGAAGTAAAGTTAAAAACAGATAGACAGTGATTCTATACTTAAAAAATATTGGCTGTAAAAAGGCCTAGAGTTAATAATATTCATAATTTCTAAGAAGATTTCTTTATTTCTTATTCATAAGTTCTAAGAAAGATTAATTTCAAAGAGGTTTCTAAGATACCATTGGCATAGTGAAGGGATTCAGAGCACAATTCCTAACCTAAACCCTAAAAATTATTTGATATTGTACTAAAATAGACAGACAGTGATTTCTATTAAATTAAAACATTTATATAATTCTAAATTCATTTAAAACGGGATCCAATATTTCGGCACATCTTCATGCGCCATGATCACGGAATAACTGTTAACTATTCCATGTTAGTGTTAATAACCATGATAGTTTCAAAAGTTTTACATTAATAATTAAAAAATAAAAAATAAAATAAGGCTGTAAAGGGACCTAGAATTAAAAATATTATTATTTCTGCGACAATGCCATTCTCATAGTAAAGGGATTCATATGATAGTAGAATTCCTAAACCTAACCCCTACAAGTTCTTTCATCTATATATTACTGATACTGATACACACATACCTATACAACAAACAAACATGTGAGAATAGGAAGTTTCCCCATGCATCGATGTCAAAAAAGCCCATTCTATGCGACCATCTAAAAAATGCCGGTAATTATATATAAATAACACACTGGCAAGTTGTTTATACATCCGTCTCGCTTTTACCTATTACAACTGTCAGAAATCAGAGTAGATAATCAGACCGGCATTTAGCGCATATTTGACACATTGTAATAGAACGTAGAGCTGGTAACTTCCCGGGGGGGATTCTAACATCAGCACGCGTCGCACTTTGCACCCCCAAGTTGCAACTGAGTCCCGGAACAACTCTAGTATAAAGCCATTTTATGGCGTCATACCATTATTTTAGAGAAATAGGTACATTCGTCGAAATTTTCGTAATGGGAAAAATGGAATAAGAGAAAACGGCGAGGGAGAAAACTGGAAGAGTATTTTAATGGATTCCAGATTTCCCCTCAGGGGATTTGTCAAGGGGGAAAAATGGAATAAGCCAAATATATATAATCACACTAATAGTCATCATCTATAATAATAGTACACAGCTGGACTTAGGCCTCCCCTAATGAGCGCCATAGCGCACTGTCTTTAGCTTGCCGCATCCAGCATCTGACTGCAGTCTTTCGCAGGTCATCATCCCACCTGGCCGGAGGGCGTCTTACCCTATGTTTGCCGAGTCTCGGTCTCCACTCCAGAACACGTTTTTCCAGCGGTAGCTCGTTTCTGTTCGCGGGGACAGAAACCAGTTTTATGTAGGTAGGTACTTTATTTCATTATAGTCAAAAACTGAAGCGTTTACCGATTGTCCATATCGTTTTCATTTGATATGGACAATTCTTACACAGTAACTATTTAATACGACCGATGTGGCGCGGTGGGCGAAGGTCAGCCTGCAACGCAGAAGGTTGCGGGTTCGATTCCCGCCTCGGAACAATTGTTTGTACGATCTGCAGATATTTGTTCCGGGTGCTCTAGACGTTTTCTATGTATCATAAAAAAAAATCTATCTATGTAATGTATTGTATTATGTATATCAGTTATCTAGTACCCATAACACAAGCTCTGCTTACCAGGGAACTAGATAATGCTGTGTGAATTGTCCAGCAAAAAAAAAAAACACGATTTTAACAGCGGAATTCAGTAAAGAACTCATTTAAATTGGAGGTACCTATATCAATAAAACTTTATCTCAAATATTTAACCCAGATTTCTCTGTAATCACACATTTTAATTGCTCGAGCAATTATATTTCCAACTACTTATTAACAATTTCTGAAAAAATTCACCCTTGCGTGTTCTTGATTTCGTAGAGGGAACATGAAAATGTTAATAATTATTTTAATTTCTTTAACATAATTAATGAATTTAGGTTACTCAATAATAAAAAAAATACTTACATTATTTGCCTGGATTTATGGTTCAGTAGTCATCATCATCAGCATATAGCAGTCCACTATGCTGGACATAGGCCTCCCCCAATTAGCGCCATAGCGCCCTGTCTTCAGCTTGCCGCATCCAGCATCTACCTGCAGTCTTTCGCAGGTCGTCATCCCACCTGGTCGGAGGGCGTTTTTAACGTTTACCGAGTCGTGGTCTCCACTCAAGAACACATTTGCCCCAGCAGCGGCCGTCGGTTCTTCGCGAGATATGGCCGGCCCACTGCCACTTCAGCTTGCTAATTCTCAGAGCTATGTCGATAACTTTGGTTCTCTGTCGGATGTATTCTTTACAAATCTTACGGTTCAGTATAATCGGGCTTTATTTCTATTATATCCATACAACAAAGGTTGCCTGAAAGAGATCGTTTTAAGCGTTTATCTGTCTGATAATATTTTTGTAATTTATATTTTTTAATCTTCTTTTTACATAAAGGATATTTGTAACATATGTTTGTACGTTTCCTATTATGATAGCTCTAAAGGTTTCCTTTCATGACGGATCATGCAACGAAAAAAAGGAAGCGGATTTAATGTTTCGATTGATCTCGACAAAGAGATCATGTTCTATTTAGTTTAGTATAATTTATTTTTATTCCGTTTGGTTACAGTTCAGACCAGTTATATAAAGGTTGAAAATAAATTCTACATACATGAGAGAGCGTATATTAAATAGGACGGACTCTATCAAATAAAATGTTAATGTTTAATGTTGAACAAAGCCCCTCTGACGCGCACCATACAGTTATTAAATCGGGTAGAGGAAACCATTGATGTATTCCACTGTTCACTGAGCGAGTTCGCAAGGGCTATATATACTATTCAATTTATGTTATGGTAAATAATAATATTGTTGTGTATGTTACTGTCAATTTGAATTTATTTTGCTCATTGAGGTATTGAATTATTTTTTTGAGGACATTTGTGATTTTATTTTATTTTGTCCTACACTACGTTTACCGAGTCGTGGTCTCCACTCAAGAACACGTTTGCCCCAGCGGCCGTCGGTTCTTCACGAGATATGGCCGGCCCACTGCCACTTCAGCTTGCTAATTCTCAGAGCTACGTCGATAACCTTGGTTCTCTGTCGGATGTATTCCTTGCGAATCCTATCCTTCAGAGAAATGTTTGTAACTATTTCACGCAAAAAAATACTAAACGGATCGGGCGGGCTGAAATCTGGTATACAGGTAGCTCCAGGCCCGGAATAGTACATATACTTTTATCCTATATACATATTGTTTATTTACATAAGACCATAACATTACAGATAACTCCAAATCATTATGCCCATTTTATCATCTTAAAAACTACAAGATACAATAAAAAAGAAAAAACAAAAAAACAAAAAAAAAAGAATAGAAAAAAGTAAAATAACATAAAATGTAGGTACATAAAGGTTGGAACTTCAAAATTCAAAACATAATATAAAATTGTATATACAAAATATTCCTAAAAATACATATGTATCAGTTCCTATATCCTATATTCGGATAGAAATAACTGGTATTCCCGCCTCGGAACAATTGTGTGTACGATCTGCAGATATTTGTTCCGGGTGTTCTGGTCGTTTTTCTGTTTAATAAAAAATATCTAGGTATCTATTTAATGTATTATATTACTAGCTGTGCCCCGCGGCTTCGCCCCCGTTGTATCTATGTGTCTAGTCAAATGGTTAAAATGATAAAAAGTATCCTATGTTAGACTCCTGGTTCTAAGCTACCTCTCCACCAATTTTCAGCTAAATCGGTCCAGCCGTTCTCGAGTTATAAGTGTTGTAACAAACACGACTTTCTTTTATATATATAGATGTATAGATGTACATATATTAGTTATCTAGTACCCATAACACAAGCTCTGCTTACCATGGGCTAGATAATGCTGTGTGAATTGTCCAGCATTATTTATTATTATATAATTATGTAGTTTGAAATTAAGGGTTTTTCAAACAGTTAAATTATTTTCCTGTTTTACATTACTAACAAATTCAATAAACATTACTTGGAGATTTGAGATATTCACTTCAACGAAAAATGCTAAAATAATGATTTATTTATAATTTTACAACAGATTGGGCTGGATTGCTAATACTTATAAAAGACAATTTAATG
Organism: Eupithecia abbreviata; assembly: GCA_943735965.1. Taxonomy (NCBI): domain Eukaryota; kingdom Metazoa; phylum Arthropoda; class Insecta; order Lepidoptera; family Geometridae; genus Eupithecia; species Eupithecia abbreviata. The sequence continues at coordinate 4,527,512 of OX030996.1, forward strand.
GTAAAGATACACTTTTGTTATTCCGATAAGAAAGTAAAGCTCAGAATCAATATAAGAGCTCTGTCAATAGAACATTTTAAAGCTAAAGACACACTAGACTGCGAGCGTTACGGAGTATTGACAGTTACTCACGGACTAAGGGTGTGTTTATGGTGGACAGTGTAGCGGATTTAGAAAGTTTAGATGCTTGGGTTTATTGATCTTTCGAGGTAACGGTCATACGACGAAACATATCGTTGAGGTAGAGACCTGCCGAGGTAGAAACCCTTCGAGGTAATGATTTTTCGAGGTAAAGACCCATCAACGAAACGTACTATTGAGGTAGAGACATCGAAGTAATGAACATCGAGATAACGTCATTTGAACTAGAGTACGAGACCCCTTGTGTATGTATAGAGGAATCTTTACAAACTTCCTAGTCCAAAACAACGATTTCCACTGAGCAGCGGCAACCGACTGGTTTTTGTTAAACAAAGTATTTTTTCAGGATTTCTTTATGGAATATTGCATTAGCATTAGCTATTTTAAACTTGCAGCCTTATAGCGTTCGTTTTTTTAAAGTAGACCTTCAGTATCCAGTATCTGATTCCGGCCCCGCTGTCAACGATCTCATGTCTCTACCCAGTATTCTAACGCACTTTACTTAAAGAGCAGTCAATGCACTCTGCGAATGTGAATGATATGCTGAATAGAAAAACATGGAATGTAACCTGAGGAAGGGAACTACATATTATTATGTACTTCTAAATAGACAGTAATATTATCTTCGAGCTATGCTCGGATTTTCTCTGAAGGATAGGATTCGTAACGAATACATCCGACAGAGAACCAAAGTTATCGACAAATCTCTAAGAATTAGCAAACTGAAGTGGCATTGGGCCGGCCATATCTCACGAAAAACCGACGGCCGCTGGGGCAAACGTGTTCTCGAGTGGAGACTACGACTCAGTAAACGTTTCGGCAGCAGCTTCGATTTCGGCCAAAAATGGAACGAACCTTCCGTCACACACAACCTTTTAACATATTGATAGTTATTTCGAATCTTCAATCTGATCTATCTCCGGAAATCACTAGACATATTCATATTTGCACATACGAAAGATACGAATGAAATGAGACAATATTTTGCGCTAAGTTCTCAACTTTTCCTTTGTCTGGCATTTTTTATCTAGAAAAGGTGATGCAAGACCGCAGGCATTAACAAAATATGGCCAAAATTCTATTGATACTTCTTTATTCTACTCATTAGATAAGATTAATACAATAGTATCAATAATATGACGTCTATGATGCAGCGGGCAAAAATACAAACATAGCCAATTAAACCTTAATTACTCGCGTGCGGTGTTTAACACCCCAGCGACTGTTTGATCGTCTCTAGTTATTAGAGTTTCGAATTTGCAACGCCTATTTTTTAATCTTAATCATAAATAAAAGTCTAATTATGTTTGTAAATCATAAATAAAAGTCTGATTTTGTATGTATTTGTTTCTACGCGAGTACTTATGCCTGCCGACCAGGTGGGATGACGACTTGCGAAAGACTGCAGGTAGATGCTGGATGCGACAAGCTGAAGACAGGGCGCTATGGCGCTCATTGGGGGAGGCCTATGTCCAGTAGTGGACTGATATAGGCTGATGATGATGATGATGATGAGTACTTATGTATGTTTTTATGCGCGAGTAACTAAGGGTTAATGATTGCGTATTGCGTCGCCGAAGATAGATAATGTCCAGCTTAGATAGATATTAGAACCTTTAAAAAACTATTTCACTATTTGATAGCATAATTTTTGTATTTTGTCTGTTTTTTAAAACATGTATACTAGCTGCGCCCCGCGGCTTCATCCGCTCGGACATCTCTTCATCCGCTCGGACATCTATGTGTCAAATGTTTTAAAAAGTTTATAAACCTTCCTCTTGAATTACTCTATCTATTGCTAAAAACTGCATTAAAATCCTTTGAGTAGTTTAAAAGATCTAAGCGAACAGACAGCGGAAGTGACTTTATTTTATACCTATACTATGTAAAGTTCTACTTTATTGACCCTAGATGACAATAAAATTTGACTATTGTTCAGAGAACTCAAAGAAAATCGCGGACAGAGGCTAGTGAAGTAATAGAATGCATACAATAATTCCCCTTTCAAAATAATAAACCCAGTTTTTAGAGATCTACAAAATACAATGTACGGTCTCTCCACTTTTCAAATGATGTCGGTAAAAACGTGAAATTCGGCGGAAATGTGGTTACAAAGTTTCTTTTATTTTTATGTTGAAAGCTTACGTATATTTTCGTATTTCACATTCTAGAGAATATGACTTGTTTGAAAATTGGACAAATCCATGGAGTTTTTTAACCTCTTTGCTTAAGTGCTCAATCTTTGGCTGGTAGATAACAAAGGAAAATATTTTTCCGTATAAGTCAAATTGAACATAACAATGAAACTCTTGCAGAATGGTCCTGAAGTGCCCCGTAAAAACGTTATTGCCGAAGGATTATGAACAGTTTTGTACAAAAAAAATTGATTGTTTTGAAAAAAAAACAAAATCCGACTTTACATTCCTTAGTATTTACACGTTTTTTAATAAATACTTATTATTAATAATAGTTATTAATAACTCAGGATCATTTTCCATACAAAAGCGGGAGAATTTTTCAATTCAGTTCAAAATTGACGGAGAAATCGACGAACAGACATAAAAATACATACAACCGAATATAGAATCTCCCCTTTTGTTTTTCGTTTCGTCCGATATTTTCATGAGTGCATCACTCATAGATACTATTATCACTGTTTTTTGGCCGCATTTTAATAACATAATAAAAAACAAAAGAAAATGAACCGATGCGACGCAAATAGTATTATTTTTTATCATTATATCTATTTATCACTAACGTGTAAAATCTTGATCGCCGATATTATTTCTGAATATGTACATATTACGAATTTCAAATTGCAACAAGCATTTACACAAGTATTTATATTGAAAACAGTTGAGCTAACAGATTGCTGTAAGCACTCTAGAGGCAGATTAACCAATCCATACCAATGGAACGCGACCCTAAAACGCAGGCTGCAGTGCCCCGCTTTATGGCTATCAGCTGTAAAGCGGGGCGCTTGCAAAGGTCCAGTTACCAGCTCCCAGGTAGTTTTGACCAGACAATCTATAATGTATTGTATATTATATATATTTTGATATTAGTCCCAATCATGCCAATGTCCTTTCGAAAATCAAAATCAAAAGTTTTTATTTCTTTAGGCTTGCAAATAAGAACTTAGACAAGTCATATTTTATATTACTATTTATTATTATAAAATAACATTATTTTAATGTTCACTTCAATTTTTTGTCCACCAGTGAAAGAAGTGAAAAAGAAACCACTGGTATGTTCATATAACTTATGTGTCTAGTACATTTGATTTGCTTATCTCTTTGCATGCGTGATTTGCATAAGTTTAACTAGAAAATAAAATTTCGTAAAGAAGGGTTAAGAATTAACCTGATGTTAACTCTTCATCATCATCATCAGCCTATATTAGTCCACAGCTGGACATAGGCCTCCCCCAATGAGAGCCTTAGCGCCCCGTCTTCAGATTGCCGCATCCAGCATCTACCTGCAGTCTTTCGCAGGTCGTCATCCCACCTGGCCGGAGGGCGTCCTAACTACGTTTACCGAGTCGTGGTCTCCACTCAAGAACACGTTTGCCCCAGCGGCCGTCGGTTTTTCGCGAGATATGGCCGGCCCACTGCCATTTCAGCTTGCTAATTCTTTATGTTAATTCTTAACCCTTCTTTACGTTGCTACTTTTGAATTATCTTCTCTCTTCATTTAGCTAGCAATCATTTTGATAAATGAGATTGCTTATACAAGGAATACGGAAGCTTGTTTTACTTTTGCTTGTTTTACTTTAAGTTTCAAGTTTTTGTTTCATCATTGAGAACTAGGGTTTAATCGATGTAAGTACATAAGCGCTTATTTGTACTCACTCTTGACGTTGACAACTTCTGTAGTGCGGTGGGCGATGGCCTGCCTGTGACGCAAGAGGCTGCGAATCCAACAGACCAAGAAAAAGAAGTTATTCAACAACACCTGACTAAAAAGAAGGTTGCAAGAGATTTAAAAAGCCAAGATAAAAAATGCGCTGAGGAATCAAATGGAAACATGATTACAGCTGTGTTTGATTTTGAAAAAGTATTGCAATGTCCTCATGGCAATATAAACGTATTTTATTATAAGAGAAATCTATCTTCTTATAACTTTACGGTTTTCGACATGGGTAAAAGGAAGGCTTGTTATATGTGGGATGAATCGGTGGCAAAACGTAGCGCGAATGAGGTTAGCAGTTGCCTCTTAGATTTTATCCAGGCTAATGTTGAGCAAGGTGCCAAGGAGTTTCGATTTTGGTCGGACAATTGTGCTGGGCAAAATCGAAATCGGTTTGTGTTTTCATTATACGTTTACGCCGCAAAAAAGTTCAACATACGCTTAACACACCGGTTTTTACAGAAGGGACACACCCAAAATGAGGGGGACAGTGTCCATTCTGTGATCGAGAGAGCTTGTCAGACCAAAACCATCTATACCCCTCATGAATGGCGTTTATTAGTAAGATGGGCAAAGAATGAAGGAGAACCCTATGTTGTTCGCAGCGTAACCCAGAATGACGTGTTTGACTTTAAATGTCTTGTTAATAATAAGGTTTGGATGAAAGACATTAAGGGCCAGAAGATTAACTGGAATAAAATTCGAGAAGTTCATGCAGACGGTAGTGACCCAAACAAATTGTTTTTTAAATATGACCTAACTCAACCTGATTACGATATTTTAGTGATTCGCGGTAACACGAGGAACTCGGTACAAACTGAATTAAAAGCTGCATATTCTGAACCCATTACGGTTCCTGCTGCTAAATATAAAGATTTAATGGATATGTGCCGCTGAGACGTTATTCCCCTAGAGCAGTGTTTTTCAATCTGTGGGTCGCGACCCCTAGGGGGGTCGCGAAGCCTTCCTAAGGGGGTCGCGAAGCCTTATTCGGGTGATCGACGGCAAAAGATAAATGACAAGGTTCTACACTACAATAAAAATACAATATCAGTGAGAAGGATGTGCTTGTTTATTTTTCAAAACATTTTCAAAGCGTGGTGCTTTTTTAGAAAAGTTTATGATTAAATCATTTTCTAGTAGTAGCCTGCTTCTCTTTTAAGTTTTAATGTCCACCATTGAGGAGAAAGTTAGTTCGCACAAGTATGAGGTGGCAAATGGCACTAATGATTTTAGAACTTCCCTTGCCAGCTCTGGATATTATTGTTTTCTTTTCATCCAAAACACGTCAATACTTTGCGAATGATATTCCATTTTCAGCACGCCGCCGTCAGAAGCTAAATCTACAAGTTTTTCCTTCAGATTTATAGCGAAATCTGCCAATTCTATTGACTTATCCAAGAAAGGGACCAAAATCCACGTACGCCCATTGTCAGCTTCAGAGTGCAAGTCTGGAAAGTATGTTAATAATTTCTCTTGCAAATTATGTAAGCTCTGTATCATAGAAGGAATGTGAGCCTTTGTAACAAGTGATTGGGTTGTTACATTATCATCAACAGTCTTCTGAACACACGGAAAAGACTCAAATATATTGTTTTGCAGAGAAAATCGTACCAAAATAGAGAAAATCGTAAACATACTAATTTAAATTAATAACGTTTTATTTGTATATGTGTTATGGGGGTCGTGAGAATTTTTCATCCTGTAAAGGGGTCGCGTATACAAAAAGATTGAAAAACACTGCCCTAGAGTGTCATCCATACTTTAACTCTTTGCCACATCACATCACTGTAAACGCTTCAGAAGAATCGGATGAAGACCTATCGGAATAAGAAATATTGTACTTTTTTTTGCTGCTTCATTTAAGGTCTGAATTCATCGCACTGATTTAGCGAAACAATGTTTAATTTAAAGTAAGCTCTCAACTAAGATATTACATTTAATTATTATTACTTAACTGATAAATTATAAAGGCTGGTTGTTAAATTGTGATTTACTTAGAATTAAGTAACTAGTGCGAAGTTTAAATATCTACATGTTTTGTTAATATTTTCGTAGATTAATAAGTTTAACACTTTGACTGCGGTTTTTTTTCGACGACTGCGATCTTTTTTTTAACCTAAAAATTCGTGCTGCCGCTCTACACAGCGGTTGTGTTGCGCCGCACATGCGTTTCGTTCGAAAAATATTACGGCTGTGCTGAGTCACACAGATCTGTATTTTCTCAGCCACTGCGCTAGTGTGTATACGCATATTAGTCACTTGTAGAAAACACATACCGTGTGATTTCAGCAGTCAAAGTGTTAAGACTGATAATTTAAGTCTGTGCTGTACATTGTAAGCTGTTGTTGACCTAGTTACAATGCTGTGATATAATATGTTATTCAATTACTATTTTAAGTTTTAACTATAACGCTACAAAGTCAGTTTTCGATGGATGTACAGTTTAATTGTTAAGTATAGAAAATCGTCTAGATCAAAATGATTCTGATTCCTAAAATTATTAAATATAAATAAATAAATATTGCTGGACAATTCACACAGCATTATCTAGCCCCATGGTAAGCAGAGCTTGTGTTAAGGGTACTAGATAACTGATATACATAATACAATACATTAGTAGATAGATATTTTTTATTATATATAGAAAACGAACAGAACACCCGGAACAAATATCTGCAGATCGTACACACAATTGTTCCGAGGCGGGAATCGAACCCGCAACCTCCTGCGTCGCAAGCGGACCTTCGCCTATCGCGCCACATCAGTCGTCATTATTAAGACTGAATGCGACTGATTTGCGGTATTAAGACTGAATGTTGATAAAAATATTTGTTATTGTTAATTTTATAACTAATGCCTAGTTCAAATTTCTTCATGCGCGTCTCCTGCATTGTTCTAATAAGGACATACTCGTAATGATAGATCTGTAAGTTTTACCCTAAGCAAATTTTTAGTGACGTGTTTGCTGGTCAAAGTGATGCCATCTAATGGTTTTGTTACCTATTTTGAGATTGTATAAGTTAATAAACGATTTTAAATAAATACTTATTTTTTTTATTTAATTTCAATGGAAGTTTCAAAATTTCACTAACATTATTTTTAAGGTAATTCACATAGGACTCTTACGGGATAGGTAAGTTTAACAAAAAACGACCCATGTTAACATAGGACGTCCCATAACTAGGACGTTTCCGTAAAACAACGAATAATGTTCACAACGGACCCCCGCTGTTCCGCTATAAAGCGTTCTATATTAACATGGAACCCACTATCTCCAGAAATAAAAGGAAAATAATTATACACCACAAAGCGTTTAACTAGACTAGGGAATGCCCTAGTCGAGACTTTTGTTGAGTTTTAGTTGAGACTTTTTGGTATGTTGTTACAATGGTAACAACATACCAAAAAGTCTCAATGACAAATCTCACCGTTTAAGAGTTACACAAGTCAACAAATTCTCTAACGTCTACTGAAAACTAGCAACTCTACAGATCGGACGGTTCTCCGTCTCGGTTTAATCGATGTAAGTACATAAGCGCTTATTTGTACTCACTCTTGACGTTGACAACTTCTGTAGTGCGGTGGGCGATGGCCTGCCTGTGACGCAAGAGGCTGTGGATTCGATTCCCGCCTCGGGACAAATTATTGTACGATCTGCATTGTTGTTGGTCGTTTTCTATGTATTATAAAAAATATCCATCTATGTAAATATTGTTTTATGTACATTGTACTGTGCATCAGTATCGATAATGCTGTTTAATCTAATAATATTTTTTCTTATCTAGAATTACTCCAAAATCGTAGTCAGCCACAAAAATAAAATTTAGAACTTTAATTATAGGTATAAGTTCGCTTTCGAAACAAAGGTTACGAAGGTTCGATTCGTCCACATATTTGTGGACGAATCGAAGAATTTAATGACAGTTGGTCTGCTGTATTGAGAAGTATAGATAATCTATTTTTCTGTATTTTTTTTTTTTTTTTGTTATTTAGTCTGATTCGTCCCACTGCTGATGGGATATCGCCGTGACCGCACTGGGTGGAAAGATTTGAGGGAGGCATTTGCCCAGCATTGGGGCGAATTTATATTTAAACATTTATAATTTTACTGTTATATATTTATTTAATGTAATTATATTTTAAATTCAATGTTTAACGTCTGTTTTGTATGCAATGCTTGTTTGTTTGTAATCATAATTAATTATCGTAATTGCCTATTTCGCCGTTCTAATTCATAATTAATTATTCAAACGTTAATTACTAAAACAAAATGTAACAAATATATGAAAACCAGACTCCAAAGCAACACAAATAAAATCTAAAAGTGACATAAAATGTTTTATGAATTTCGTACATCAATGTACCTTATAAACCACCTAGATTACCGTCGTATAAAGTAAAGGTGCGTCGACAAGTGCTTTAATTAAAACTTTTCGTCAGACCTTGTATGCCGGATGAGTACAGGCGCGAAGAAAATGAATGCGAAGCTTAATTTTACTTGCATTTAACTACATTGTTTACAAAGAATGGTTCCACATTATTAGTATTCGGATGAATTTTTGACTAGCGACCTATGTAGATCAAAAATTAAATGGTTCTTAGTCAGACATACCTATTGGGTTTATATGTACGAAGTCATCAACTTCACTTTTGTAACCGACTTTGAAAAAAGTAGGTGATTTTGTGTTCAGTATGAATGTTTTCAGCCAGATTTATTTATTTTATTTGACGACCGATGTGGCGCGGTGGGCGAAGGTCCTCCTGCGACGCATGAGATTGCGGGTTCGATTCCCGCCTCGGAACAAATGTGTGTACGATCTGCAGATATTGTTCGGGTGTTCTGGTCGTTTTCTATGTATAATAAAAATATCTATCTATGTAATGTATTGTATTATGTATATCAGTTATTTAGTACCCATAACACAAGCTCTGCTTACCATGGGGCTAGATAATGCTGAGTGAATTGTCCAGTATTTTTTTAATTTTTTTTTTTATTTATGGTCCGACGTTGATGATTATTTTAGTTTTGTACCATAGATAATGATGCCGGAGTAGTCCGATATAAATTTGATTACAGAGGGACTTTTTGACCCACAAAACTCAAAAAAGCTAAATATTTGACGTATAATATTTACTTAGACCCGAAAGACCGAACTTCTTAACATTCATCGATGTGATTAAGAGGGAGGCAGCACACTTTGATTTGGAAATACAAAAACATGACAACGGCGTTATGCACCAAAAGAGAAAGAAACTGTCAATCGTCAAAGACCAAAAATTAAATGATATCATTGATAAATATGATCAACTAACCTTAATGGAGGTTATTAAAAAAATATCAATGATATAAAGATAAATTAAATGCCCCTCCACACATGCACCTTCAAGGTTATCTACACATTATGGGACACCCTGTATATTATTGTTTATTTAAAAAATATTGGTTGTAAGTCACAATATTTACATGCTGACTGTACATGGAACTGCCGATGGCAAATCACCACGCGAAAAACAATATTTTATTTGACGATGGCGAATCAGAACTCAAAGTATGGAACTAAAAAGTAGCAGAAAAAAGGGTCCGATGGCGAATCGCCACTAACTCATTCTAAGCGAGCGGACTAGAGTAGGTATACAGTAGGCACGAAATAACGCATCTGGCTGAAAGAATTCCTTCAACTTGAATAAGCACTAAACACGTTTAGAGGAAGGCAGACCAAGATCCCATTTCCGTACAAACTAGTTCCTAACTAGTTTACCTCAATTCTAATGGAGTCTACACTCCAAGTCACCAACGCAACGCGCAGACACTGCCCGAGGGGTTAATGTCGGCAACATTATTATTGGCCATAAGGTTGTGGAATGCACTACCAGAATCCATCAGAAAAACAGTGTCCTTACCAGTTTTTAAAGCTCGCGTTAAGGGATTCTACCTGTCAGAATCGTGAATATTGGTACTTATTATTTATTTATTAACCAAGTATTACTAGTAGTAGTATATTATACATATATATATATATTTAATACTTATTTATCTTTAAATACTCATATTATGTCCATTTTTATTCCAGCTCTATCCTTGGTACACCCCCTGCCTTTCTTTAATTCACACAATTCTTTCCATCCAAAGGTTGCCTGGAAGAGATCGCTTCTAAGCGATAAGGCCGCCCATTGTACTTGTCACATGTAATATATTTCATAATGTTCTGTATCTGGTGTACAATAAAGTATTTTTGTATTGTATTGTATTGTATTATTATCATTATGTCTTGTCATGGCGGTACAAAAAGACGCAATACTCGACAGTCGCCACACGTCTAAGCTCGTGCAAACTGAACTGTGCAAGCCTAGATATGAAACAATTTCGCCGGACTGAAGACCGGCTTACAGTTCACGAACCACGTGGAAACTGGAAACATTTTGCGCATGCCGATCTTTAGGATGCCAACGAATATTTTTTTTTTTCATTATAAAACAACTCATTGATATTGATTCATTTTAATATTGAAATTATATATAGGAATAAGAATAAGAATATATTTATTGTTAAATTGTGTAAAACATCCATAGGAAAGGCCTTAAATAATAATTTAGTAACAACAATTCATCCATTTCGGACATACAATATTTAGACAATTACTAGTACTAACTACTACTAATTGTACAGGTAGGTTTATTTACATCTTAACTTTAACTTACTAACTAGTATCAAAAAACTCTTTTAATATATTTATAGAAGATGCACTTATCCTGATTTGCATGCTGTAAAGCTTATTATTGTTGTGCTCATTCTATTTTAATTTAACATCCATGTTACCTATGCATGTTTCGCAAAATAGATTAATTTGAATTTGATTCATCATCATCATCATCAGCCTATAGCAGTCCACTGCTGGACATAGGCCTCCCCCAATGAGCGCCATAGCGCCCTGTCTTCAGCTTTCCGCATCCAGCATCTACCTGCAGTCTTTCGCAGGTCGTCATCCCACCTGGTCGGAGGGCGTCCTACACTACGTTTACCGAGTCGTGGTCTCCACTCAAGAACACGTTTGCCCCATCGGCCGTCGGTTCTTCGCGAGATTTGGCCGGCCCACTGCCACTTCAGCTTGCTAATTCTTTGAGCTATGTCGATAACCTTGGTTCTCTGTCGGATGTATTCGTTACGAATCCTATCCTTCAGAGAAACTCCGAGCATAGCTCTTTTCATAGCTCGCTGAGCGACTTTGAACTGGTGGACCAGCCCTATCGTGAGTGTCCACGTCTCAGCTCCGTGATGGTCCGGGATGTAGGTCATAACGGATAGGACGCACTGATTGAAAACTTGAATTTGATTGCTAAAGCTGATATTCCATCCTTGCATGTCTTGCTCGCCGTTCACACTGTCGCTATTACCTGCGTAAACTTATTTGTGCAAACATGTCGCCGACCAATATATCCAACATGAAATCCGAGGGGGTGTATCGGCGACTTTGATGTGTAGACTCCTTAATAGGATGCTGAAACTAAAAGCTATCTTCAACACAATGACTTGCTTACACAGAATGTTGAATGGACAAGTAGACCCAGGATATTGATATAGGTTAGGTACGTATGTATTTTCGTACGTCAGATTGTGATGATGAAAAAAATCACAAACGATAACAAACATCCATTCATCCATGAATCTATCGTAACTTTCGCGTTTATAATATTAGTGTGATATTCTGACGGCTAGCAAAAATATTTAGAAAGTAACGTCAAAAAAAATCTCTGCTAGGAACCTAATTGACGTTAATACTAACATTATTTAATATCCAGCTGCATGCCTGGATGTGGTCCGAATGCCCAATATCAATTTCTATGGCAAATCTGCTCTCGGGTTAGCAATAACAAATAAGTTTTTCGCTCAGACACATTTTTAGTTGGTGCTTTTTATTTCATTTCTTCTTTTATTACAACAAGCATTCACGATTTGTTCGCGTCTGCATTGAACATAACTTAGTCAGACCAACACATCTTTTTGCAGATCTAAGCTCTGAAATACGTGACCTTAGATGATTTGCGCCGCATCTACAACGAAAATAAGTTATAGCTCTATGCCCTTAAGTAAGGCGGTACTCTTAGGCACACTAGCGCCACCACCTATTTTATTATATAGGCCTCCTCATCGATTTCGATGACGGCGACCCTAGATATCACGGATTCTTCTATCATGAGCTCTAATATGGCTCACTAGACCGAACTTGGTCTTGAATACCCTACGGCACGTATGGGAGTAGAGTATTTTTATCTAAAATATATTTTATTGTATCCTATAATTACATTGAACAGGTTTTTTTATATATCATTGGGCAGTTTCTAATATCTATTTCAAGCTTTTTTTGAATGCCTCTGTAGTAGTTTTATTTTGTATACCTTAGGCAGCGATACGAAAATAGAGTTTGATGCAACTTCGTGTCTCTGCATAATGGCGGCACTAGTGTGCCTCGGGGTATCACCATAAATAGTGATAATAAATAATAAAACGACACAAAATAATGATAAATGCGAATATTGCGATTACTAGATACCATGTCATACATACACCGTCTTATTTGCATTTTTCTAATTATATACCTTTTGCAGCTATGACCAGTAATGCCTGTTGTAACTATGTACATTAGTCTTTTGGCTGGTTATGGAAAAAAGTGGGGCATCGACATTATAAACATTTTAACTTCCTCTGAAATAAAATCTTTGAAAAAACATTGCTATATTTAATAATTGTGGGTGTGATGATCGTCTGTGAATTGTAATACCCCATCACTAACATCGATTTGGGTCCAGACGGCGCGATAAAGAAAACAGAAAAATAAATAATACTTAACTCGAAAAACAAATAAATATCGAGACGATATGATTTATTTGTGAAAGCCCAAAAGGCGCTTTATATAGAAAATTCGAGAAGTTTTCACTTGATTAATGTTTGTTCAACAAATGCTTGTCATTCTATATCGGGGAATTTGTTTTTGTTGATTCAACACCTTTTGAAAGCGGCCATTTTCAGTAAATGATGCTTCATTGAAATGTATTGGTGTTTAATAATGTATTATCTTAAATGGAATAGTAAGACACCGTGGTAAAAACGTATTAATAAGTATAACAATAGATATACATTGATTAACATTCTAATTCCTCTAATTTGTAGGTGCAAGCTGAAGTGGCAGTGAGCCGGCCATATCTCGCGAAGAACCGACGGCCGCTGGGGCAAACGTGTTCTTGTGTGGAGATCACGACTCGGTAAACGTAGTGTAGGACGCCCTCCGACCAGATGGGATGACGACCTGCGAAAGGCTGCAGTTAGATGCTGGATGCGGCAAGCTGAAGACAGGGCGCTATGGCGCTCATTGGGGGAGGCCTATGTCCAGCAGTGGACTGCTATTAGGCTGATGATGATGATGAATATGTAGGTACCTACTAGTTTCTGCCCGCGGCTTCGCAGGCGTTGTTTCTGTGGAAAAGTTTTAAGGTTTTATGGAGTAAAAAGTAAATTTCTGGGCATGTAATAAAACATAGGCTACTTTTAAAAACTAAAAAAACATTGTAAGTAATTATCAAGCAATTTTAAATAGATTTTTAGTTTTTTCAAAAGAATTAAATTATCCTTGTTGATGTTTCCTCTGTAAACAAACTTTCCAAAACTATTTCAATACAAAATGTTTCTGACAACCGACTGATCTCGTTTGACCTTTTCTTCCATCTCTTTCACACACAAGTAAAACCAATGAAGTAGAAAAGGGATAAAAGGCTTGTTGGTGTCTGATCCTACCGGATATTGAGACCCTTTTCACTTTTACACCAAACCTTTAGGAGAAAGTTTTTTTAATACGCAATCGATTGAATAGAAAATGTTTTGTATTTTAAGAAAATAGTAGCAGCTTAGTAAATTCTCTAATATTTATAACCGTCTAATTCTGAAATCTTCTAATAATCTAACTAGGTAAATAGAAATAACTTAATTATTGTAAAGGAAGAAACAAACCTAATAGCTCAGCGATCCAAAGTGAATTCAGGTTCAGATTATTTATTGGCAACTTACCTACATAATGTAAATGTATAGGTAGTAAGTTTACTTGTTTTATAATGTTACTTCATAAGTAGAAATATTAGTCAATGCACATAATAAAAAAAAAATTAAAAATAATTATAGTTAATATACTCGTACCTTTCTCAGATACGTTTTTATTTGCTTTGGGGGGCTATTTTCTTAGCATTTTGATTACGAAATCATAAATGAACCAATACACGGGGAAAATAATAATAAATAAATAAATAATGCTGGACAATCCTCACAGCATCATCTAGCCCCAAGCTAAGCAGAGCTTGTATTATGGGTACTAGATGACTGATATACTTAAATACATTATATAGATAGATATTTTTTTTTTACATAATTAACGACTAGAATACCCGGAACAAATATATGCAGATCTTACACAATTGTTCTGAGGCGGGAATCGAACCCGCAACCTACTACCGAATCTTAGCCCACCACACCGCAGAGGTCGTCAAATTAATAATATAAGTGATACACTCACGAATAGGTAGTAGGTAACTACCTACCTCATCATCATCATCATCAGCCTATAGCAGTCCACTGCTGGACATAGGCCTCCCGTCGTGGTCTCCACTCAAGAACACGTTTGCTCCATCGGCCATCGGTTCTTCGCGAGATATGGCCGGCCCACTGCCACTTCAGCTTTTTTTTGAGCTAATTCTAATTCTTTGAGCTATGTCGATAACCTTGGTTCTCTGTCGGATGTATTCGTTACGAATCCTTCAGATCCTATCCTTCAGAGAAACTCCGAGCATAGCTCTTTCCATAGCTCGCTGAGCGACTTTGAACTGGTGGACCAGCCCTATCGTGAGTGTCCACGTCTCAGCTCCACCTCAGTAGGTCATAACGGGTCATAACTACCTACCTACCATCTGAATATATCAGCTGAGATATCTCTTGTAGCTTCACAGCACATTCGGCTTTCACTCCGCCTGGTTTCCGCGTATTACCGCAAGGTAATCCCTTAGTTAATAACTAAGCTTTTCCCCTAAAATTAAGCATTCCAAAAGCGAACACAGTTCCACAAATAGGCTATATTAGTCTCAATTACAGCCACAGTGGAGTTTTTGCAAAGTAACTACAAAAGCATACATTCAAACAACAATGGCACTGTCACGTCCAGAGGTAGTTACGCTCCGTCATGGGTCACAAATGTTTTTGTGGCGCCCCTAATTATTTCCAGTTGATGAGTTTTACAATGAAACTTGTAACCTGGAAAAGACCTAAAATACATTTTTACATATAAAAAAAATTAAAATCTGTACACTGGCTCGAAAAAAATCTACTAAGTCCGTCAGTTAGATTATTAGAAGATTTCGGACCAGTGTTTTTTCTTTTGTCAATTAAACAAAAAAATATGAAGATATAGCCAATTTCGGGCATTTTGGGGCCTAAGGCATTATGACTTTCAGATGATATGGTATGTTGCTATTTTAACATAAAGTCGTAAGTGCAGATCGGTAATTTGACTTAAAGACCTACATAATATGTCCCCGGACGGAGTTAAAGTTCCGCGTGACGTCACGTCTTGCTACACTTTTTAGCAAGTTATGACGTCACGACTTCACGAACCCCCACTCCTAAACTTTGACGCACTTTATTTTTGTTAGAATTTGTTTGATTGACAAAAGAAAAAACACGTGTCCAATATCTTCTGATAATCTAACTGACGGACTAAATAGAAAAATATATTTTTTACCCAGGACACTACCCTATTATCATCTATTAAGACTGTTCACGTAAGGGTGGGGAAGTGGCAGTGGGCCGGCCATATATCGCGAAGAACCGACAACCGCTGGGGTAGATAAACGTGTTTTTGAGTGGAGACCGTGACTCGGCAAGCGTAGTGTAGGACGCTCATTAGGTGTGTGGCCTATGTCCAGCAGTGGATTATAATAATGATGACGATGATGAGTCCTTCAAGTAAGTGACGATGTTCGTCGGTCACATCCACACTAATAATTACGTAAGAACGTCGTCGAACGAGACGAAGGTCTTAGGAAGGAACGATAAAACAAAATCTATCAAATCCTAGTCGACTCGCAAACGAGTGGTTCCGTACTACGTCAATTAAAATTTCGTAAAAGGAACCCAAAAAAGGGATTTGTTTATTTTTATTTTTGGTTTATTAAGGCACAAAAAATTGACAATATTCTTAAAGTTAACAATAATAATTATAGTTTTGTATAAACTAATCAAGAATGTCACTAATAGAATGGGTGGTTACGCTTGTTGTGATTGTTTACAAATTAATGTAAATAATTATACCGCTGTCTTGATTGGATGGTATTTCACCTTTCTATTAAGAATGTCTTATTTTAATAACTTATTTTGGTGAACTATCCGTCAAAAGTCGGTATAGATTGCACCGATACGCCCCATGCAGGGGACCGCAAGAAAGCCGCCATCTTGGTGCTTTGAGTCTTCGCAAATCATTAGACCAACCAACACTCGTCCCGCACTACTTTACTTTGTGAAAGTTGGACTCTAATAAAATCCGCATACTACCGCAAGTCACACATCCAAGTACTGACCGCGCCTGACGTTAGTTCAACTTCGTTCAGTTATCTGTACTAAACTAAGTATGGATATTGGATCGCTAAAACAACAAATAAAAATATAATAAATTTAAAAAAAAACATAATTTGAATTTCTTTTTTATGTTTTCATAGCGGCAAAGGACATTCTGTGAACATTTCAACCGTCTACCATTTCCGGTTCATCAGATACAGCTCACTGACGACGGACGGACAGACAGCGGTGGCTTAGTAATAGGGTCCCGTTTTCACCCTTTGCGTATGGAACCCTAAAAAGAATAGAAAAAGCTATTCCAAGCTCTTTATATCCGTGGCCCAGTAAAAAACCGGATACACCGCACGTATAACAAAAATGTAAACTTGTTCACACTATTTATTTTCGGGTTTCCACATTGCATACTGTAGTGTAATTTGAGCATTCAGGGTATCAGACGCCTTTTTGTGATGATTTCTCTTAACACTTTGAGTGCTGAAAACGCACGGTATGAGTTTTCTACAAGTGACTAATATCCGTAAATCCACACTAGCGCAGCGGCTGAGAAAATACAGATCTTTGTGACTCAGCAGAGCTGTAATATTTTTCGAACGAAACGCATGTGCGGCGCAACACAACCGCTGTGTAGAGCGGCAGCACAAATTTTTTAGGTAAAAAAAAAGATCGCTGTCGTCGAAAAAAAACCGCAGTCAAAGTGTTAATACTTTGACGACCTACATTATGTGGCACAGTGGGCGAAGGTCCGCCTGCGACTCAAGAAGTTGCGGGTTCGATTCCGTCCTCAGGACAATTGTGTGTACGATCTGCAGGCATTCGTTCCGGGTTATCTATGAATAATAAAAAATATCTATCTATGTAATCTCTCTCTCTAAAATCTATTGTATTAAGTATATCAGTCATCTAGTACCCATAAAACAAGTTCTGCTTAACTTGGGGCTAGATGATGCTGTGCTGTGCAACGCCGAAACCATCAAGCAGATTGAACGCATGTGATGTAGCGTGCGCATGCTAGTTGTCAATTTTATTATAGGTACATCTTATACCTTTCCATGAAAGTATTTTATTTTTGGTAATTCGACAAATAATCGACATGTCCAGTCAGTCATGTCCTAAATGATTCAGCGATTCGATTTTTTATGACAATCGATTTTATTATTGTTACTCAACGTTGTGTATTATTCTACAAACTTGATTTTTCGCAGCATTTCCCGCGTTTTTCTGTAATAAAAAGTAAGACTTCTTGTGGTAAACTATAATATTTTTCAAATTTCTTTTATTTTTTATGGCACATATTTTGCAATAAAGAATTTTCTATCTATACCTATATTTCTTCGTAAATATAGTTCAAGTCATCGTTCAGTAATAAATCGTCCATTATTGAACGGCCCCCCCGTGGCGACATTTGATACTCCCTGGGGTCAAATTATTCTAGTTAAAGGCTACTCAAGCCGATCGAAGGTATTTTCAATTTTACCTGTGAAATTTGCATATTCAATAGGTTGATGGAGCTTGGATTTTGGAGCGGGAAAGCTTTACCGGAGTATTTATATTATAATATCTTCATTATCATCATATAATAGTTATGTAATATAGCCAACGCACCCCCTATATATTATTCCTATATCCAACAGAGAGCCAAAGTTATAGACATAGCCCATTGCCATTTCAACTTGCTAATTCATAAATTAGCAAGTTGAAATGGCAATGGGCCGGCCATATCTCGCGAAGAACCGATAACCGCTGCCTGTCATCATCATCAACCCGTGGTACTTCACAATAGTGTTGGACATATGCCTCCCCTAATGAGCGCCATCGCTCCCTGTCTTCAGCTTGCCGCATCCAGCATCTGCCTGCAGCCCTTCGCAGGTAGGTCGTCATCCCACCTGGCCGGAGGGCGTCCTACATAAAATATATAGCCTTATTCATTCTTTATAGGCCCAGATTTTCTTATAAAATTGAAGAGCAAAGTTGCTGACGCTATTAATATCTTGAATAGGGTGTGAGGGCCTAAGTTCTGAATACAAAAGGCACTGAACACGGTCATTTTATATTAAAAACCCCAAAAAATCCAATATCACAGCAGTTACGCCCTGTCATGACATACGCCTCTGTGGTATTTGGCCACTCGGCTGACGTCCGTCATCTCCAGATTGTCCAAAACAAGTTTCTGCGTAAAGCCACGGGCTCGCCCTGGTACATGCGCAACAAAGATCTCCATCGCGATCTCAACCTCGAGTCCATCGTCCACTTCATAAAGACTGCTTCCCAGCGTCATTATGAAACGGCCTCTGAACACTCCAATCCTCTTATATCCTCCATACCCGATTATTGTATAGACGACCCTCCCACGAGTTCTCTCCTCCGTAGACCGAGACACGTTCTTGGTGACCCCGTTGACCCACTCACTAACGCTAACCCGGAAGTGACGGCAACAACTCAGCTTCCGCACACTACACACCCGACCAATAACCGACCCCGCCGGATGCGGGGTCGAAGAATTCCCCGTTTCCGCCCTCAGGTGCACTCGTGCACCTAAGGCGTTACCTCCCTACCCTCTTGTAGCATCTGGCAACAGCCCAAGCCGAGGCTCGCACCTAAGTGGTGGCCCTTGTGCGTGTTGCCCCAACCTAATTTTTACCGGCGAGGCGCCCTCTGCGCCCGCCAAAAGTCCGGTAACGCTGTCATGGCCATCTGAGGTCAACAGCATAATAGTCCATTCGAAAAAAAAAAAAAAAAAAAACAATATCACAGCAAATATTCTACCCGCCCCGTCATCGAAACTGAAATGAGTCGCCATCCGGTTCGGCCATCGAAAAAAGTCAACAAAAGTCATAAAAAGCAAATGAAGTCTTCCCAATTAAGTTAATTGAGTTGGGTGGGGGGTCATGCTGAGATCTGATTGGTTGAACGGTTTATGCTCCTGTGAATCGTGATTAGGATTGGAAGTAAGAGATGTAACTAATAAGTCATCAAATAAATACTGCTTGGACTCAACCGTTGATATGTAAGTGTATAATCCTACAGCAGATCTATCAAATTCCTTTTAAAAAGCTCTTATGCAACGCAGCAAGCGTTTATTATAAATATTAAAGTTTGGATGTTTAGATATTTTTATAATTTCACGACAAAACTAATGAACTGAAATGTACATACATAGATGTAGTTCTAGACCGTTTTATAGATTTATTGTATTTCCGTGTGCTGGCTTAGAATTTGCACCACCCAACTCTCCCCGCGGGTTTCTGAACTGCGAACTGCGATCCACAACCCGCTTGCTAAGCGTGTGGACTATGGGCATTACCTCCCCATGAGGAAACCTAATAAGGCACTGATTAAGGAGACCTCTGCGTCCAACAGTGGACCAATATGGGTTGTTGAGATTAGGTGATTTCTAGACCTGGATTAATATGACACGCTCCTTTTTAATTTTCTCTAACTTCCTGATATAGTGCTGAGGTTTCGTTATTGAGGTCTCAATATACACGCTGATGGCTCCTAGGAATGCTTTTAATTACAGTAGCTTTTGTGTGAATCTAAATGTGGAAGCTCACATGGTTCTCTATACGAGACGGTTCGCTCTCGTGGTCTCTTTGTTGATATCTCTATTCAGTCGAACTGCCATGCCGTGATGTAATTTATCAAGGGGACACGACTGTCCAAAGTATCCATGTTTTTGTTTGTATATTTTAACCATTGGAATAAATATGTGGGATAGTAAGAGTTTTGATGCCCATTGTGTTGTGTTGTGTCCACATTTATCATACATTTTTGGAAACTCTAAAAGGTTTTTTTATATAGTGCTTACCAACACTACACCCTTGTAGCGTATTCCCGTACGGAGTGCAAGTTTGCGGGTTCAAGCTCCAGGTCGTTACTTTTAAGATATTTATTATTAAACTTGAGCTCGATCTATACAATAAGGAGTGGGTTCTCCTTGCTGAGGACCGAGATGAGTGGAAGAAGGGGAGGGAGGCCTTTGCCCTGCAGTGGGACACCCCGGGCTAATATAATATAATAATAATAATAATCTTAGAAACCTAAATAAAGTGATTTTTGCTATTAAAGACAGTGTATTAGCCTCACACTGGGGGTAATATTGTATAATCTAAGAAATTTAATAAAGTGGTTAACATTAATTACTAAGAAATATAATAAAGTGGTTGAAAAAACCTAACAAGTTGCAAAAACAAAGTTATAGGCAAACAAAGTATAATAAGTAATCTAATAACATAAAATTCTTGTAAAATAACAAACTTATTATGTAAAAAGAAAAAAGTTCAGAGCCCATTAAAATAATTTTCGGTTATGTTGATGTTTATTTTCCCGAAAAACATAAACTATGTATTAACAAACCCCGAACTTCATTATTACTCGCCGTGTGGTCTCGATTCGCCTCCAGCTACTGATTGTAATGAGCGGACTTAGAAGCGAACATTTAGCGGGCAAAATAAAATCCATCATCATCATCATCATCAGCCTATACTAGTCCACTGCTGGACATAGGCCTCCCCCAATGAGCGCCATAGCGCCCTGTCTTCGGCTTGACGCATCCAGCATCTACCTGCAGTCTTTCGCAGGTCGTCATCCCACCTGGTCGGAGGGCGTCCTACACTACGTTTACCGAGTCGTGGTCTCCACTCAAGAACACGTTTGCCCCAGCGGCCGTCGGTTCTTCGCGAGATATGGCCGGCCCACTGCCACTTCAGCTTGCTAATTCTCAGAGCTATGTCGATAACTTTAGTTCTCTGTCGGATGTATTCGTTGCGAATCCTATCCTTCAGAGATACTCCGAGCATAGCTCTTTCCATAGCTCGCTGAGCGACTTTGAACTGGTGGACCAGCCCTATCGTGAGTGTCCACGTCTCAGCTCCGTAGGTCATAACGGGTAGGACGCACTGGTTGAAAACTTTCGTTTTCAAGCATTGCGGTATGGATGAAGAGAAGACTCGACGTAGTTTCCCAAACGCTGCCCAGCCCAGCTGGATCCTCCTTTTGGCCTCCTCAAATAAAATCCATTTTGATGGATTTCATTTGGTTGTTGCGTTTTGTTTTTTTTTTTCGGCATTTGTTTATGCCGGCGCAGCATGTTTGATTTTTTTGACATTTTAGTTATTTCTTACAGGTAGTTGTCGCCCGATCTCGTTTAACAAAAAAGTGTATTTATTTTGTAAATTATGAATCTCACTCTATAATTAAAATTAAATACTGTGAATAGAGTATTTAATTGAATTTACAGTGTGGTCGCAATAAATAATCATGAAACTGATGATAAAATAGCTAATTTCTTATCAAATACTATGAGAGGAGATAGTAGAAAAAGGGAAAACATTTCTACAACACGTCATGCTATACCTCTGGTCTATCGTGTTCAAATTCAAGTTAGCTTTAAGTTGTATTTTAAGAGAAGAAAATTGTCTTTTGAAATAGCTTAGTAGTCATGGCTGCTGGTATTGAAAAGCCCCTACCCTTTTAAGGGCCTACATTACCTCAGCAGAAAATCAAATTTCGCCTCAGCTTGTTACGCCGCCGCGCCGCGGCGCACGGGCGGCGCCACGGGGCGGACGGCCGGTGGCAACGTACCTACTCGCCGCGCTAGTACTTCGCGCGCAAAATTATATTGGGTTGGGTTCACGCTAATTCAAAACAATCTAATTGAAGTTAGGTAGGTGCAATATTATTGTCAAAAAGGTAGGTCATTAATTATATATACGGTACCTACAAAGAAATGAAATTATCAAATACGTAGGTAATGCTTTTTAGTAACTGTATACCTTAGTATGTACCTATACCTACCTAATATTATGATAGTTGGATATTGGTAGGTACCTACCTACCTACTTACAATTACAAAACATTATTTTATTTTATTGTTTTTCAATGTAGTTGCCAACATACCTACTACTGCTACTAGACCACCGCGCCCGAGACGTTATTTTCTACCCAAACACTAGACAGGTGCGAGTCGCTATAGCGCTGAAGGGTTCCGAACATTCTTTTCTGTAGTAAGATAGTGTTCTGCGAAATGTAACTTATACTTATGCCTACTACCAACCTAAAAATAGGTACGTAGTACTATTATTTATTCTTTGGTACTAGTAAATAGGATTTTTTATTATAACACCTTGTTTACAGATTTAATATAAACGAAGATTGGTACTACTACCTATATAAGGTAAAACTAACACAACAAAACCTATATAAGCAATGAAATAGAATACAAGTTTATGTCTAAGTATATTGAGTGAGGGTGCATATTAGTTTTTTAAGTAAAATTGAATTTTTCCAAAAAAACATTGTGTGGAAATAGGATGTGTATGACAAGTAGTGTGCAGGTAAATATTGTAATAAATTAAAATATTGTCTAGATTATATTTGCACATACATAATATGTTTAACTTTATTAACAATATACATTACTTTATATTAAATTTATTTCAATTCACTTATATCTCGTATTTTCATATTGCGAACATGCCAGGGATCGCATAACTCGGACAAAATATATGTTAAAAAAATTTTGGTTCCATTAGTTGTTCCCAAAATTCGTCATCCCTTTCGATGATCTCAACTTTCATCTGAAATGAAATGATATTTTATCACACTAATCTATATCTATTGTGTATATTATATATATAAAAGAAAGTCGTGTTAGTTACACTATTTATAACTCAAGAACGGCTGAACCGATTTGGCTGAAAATTGGTGGAGAGGTAGCTTAGAACCAGCAGAAGGATATAGGATACTTTTTATCCCGCAGGGTAGGTTAGCGTAGGGTAGGGTAGGTTTGGGTAGGGTGGGGTAGTGACTTTGACTCTGGAGAGGTGTGTGTTTGTCTGAAAAAGGAAAAATAAAACACAATCTTATTATAATCTAGATACCAAATCATATTTCAGTAGATATGTAAGTATTTACTTACAATTCTACGTTCTGTAATTGATAAAGATTTGTCTTATCCGAATTTATGCCATTTGTCAAATCATTCGACGTTACTTCCATCCTGTAACAGTTACACATGCCAAGAAAGTAGGTAGGTAAGGTACCTAACATGTAAATATATGTGCCCACTCTAGTAATATGAATGAATCGTAATGAAGAATTAATAAGGACTCTCGTTCAAGCTATCAACCGTAAAAAGTCCATTATTACCCAATTTATAAATTTGAACCATGTGATATATTTTCACTTTCATGAACTAAAAGTAGAAAAGCTTGTGTTCGTTAGGTACGAATAGTTCTAGGTTAAATTATTGCAGAACCCTAAAATTTACAAACTCGTGAAAACGTTAGGAAAGAATATACACTAGGTATATTTATATTTCAGTAGATATGTAAGTATTTACTTACAATTCTATGTTCTGTAATTGATAAAGATTTGTCTTGTCCGGATTTATGCCATTTGTCGAATCATACGACGTTACTTCCATCCTGTAACAGTCATACATGTCAAGAAAATAGGTACCTAACATGTAAATATAATATGCCCACTCTAGTAATATGAATGAATTATAATGAATAATTAATAAGGACTCTCGTTCAAGGTATAAACCGTATAAGTCCATTATTACCCATTTATATTTTGAACCATGTGATATATCTTCACTTTCATGAACTAAAAGTAGAAAAGCTTGTGTTCATAAGGTTGGAACCATGACTAAATTAATTATTGCAGAACCCTAAAATTTACAAACTCGTAAAAATGTTAGGAAAGTTATAATACGTTATAGGTGTAGACAGTAGGTACTATAGTTAGTAACTATAGTAGGTACCTAACCTACTACTTACAATTCAATGTTTTGTAATTGGTAAAAAAAAATCTCGTACGGATCTTTTCTGATATCCAAAATGTCCAGATCATTCGATGTTACTTCCATCATGTATCAGTAACGATTCATATATTATGGAGATACAAATTAGGTGGGTATACCTAGGTGTAAATATTTTATAGTATTGATAGTCAAACGGAACCCTAATATATATTTCTACCTAGATAATGATGTGTTGTGAAAATACTACTTCTATCACATGGAGATACAAATTGAGGTGGGTATACCTTGTATTTACACCTAGGTAGGACCTAGGTATAGGTATTTACCTATAAGTATAAAAAATACGATTTTCACATACTTAGCGCCATCCAGTCCCATAAACAAGTAAGGTCTACTACCTTACTGGTAGGTAGGTAGGTGTTTGGTACACACGGATTTACCGGGACATTATTTTCTTTATCATTGTCGCCATCATCGCTTACAATAGGAGCTGTACTTTCTAATCGACGTTTTCTAAAATAAAAAATAAAAAAATTAGTTTGGCTGCGACATTTACTTACTCACAAATCACAATCCACATCCTCACCTCACCTCACCTCAACGTGTAGGGTAGGTAGGTACTTACTTTATAACGTCGTTCATGTGTTTTCCATCTTTTTTATGATTCCGTCGTCGCTTTCTACACTTATTATAAAGATTTCCCATATTTACAAATATACAAAGTCCGATGACACGAAGCGCGGAGCAGCGACACAGGCTCCCCGTCCGAAGGCCGAAGCTAGACTGAATTATGGCCCGGACGGAAGATAGCGCGTGAATGTTTAGGTATTATTTTTTTACGGTAAAAATAATAGTAATTTTGAAAATCTAAAACACACATCGTCTGCTTTATACTCTGATTGTTTACTGTATAAAGTATCAAGGCTTATTTTAATGTATCTATTGAATAGCGACGGTTTAAAGTACAGTTTAGAGTGAACTTTGGATTTTTTTTCTATCGAGAAAATTTCATGTAATCGTGTTTTCGAAACACTAGTGGTCTAGCATCAATCCTGAACTATAACATATTAAAATCTCAAAGTAAATGCTTCAGAATTGTGGAAGATATGATCGTTGAAAATAACCGATTTCAGATAGTATCAACTCTTAATGCTACCTTTGAACCAGCGCAGAGAATTTTGTCCGCTCTTAGCAACGTCCTCTCAATGTGCCCCACTCCCTGCTTGCTTGTTTAATCAACTGTTATAATAGGTAAGGAGCGCGTAGTTATTTACCATGCACTCGACTGACATGCGCGAGATCTAAGCGTATTTGCGTATAAAATCTAAGCTGAAAAGCTCTGCGAGAGTGGGTAGGTAATGGATCGTTAGGAAGGTTCGTATTTAAAAGGCAGAGATTACTAAAACTCAATATACCAGACCTCTTCTACCTCTTCTTGAGATCAAATTTAATTTGATCCTTCATTAAAATATTGGTGCTTACCAAATACTCATATTGAAGCTGTTGTAGTAGATAGGCAGACCCTTCGTTTTCGACTTGTTTCTTTGTGGATTTTTCATTTAATTTTCACTGTTAAAAACTATTTAAATGATCTATTAGCATTGTAATACTTTTTCAACGTGTATTACAGGGATTTGTATCCTTTCGATATAACATGTTTACAAAATACCTAAGTACTTACGCGTAGTAATAAGAGGTCTTAAAATCTATTTCTGTCCACGGCTTTGCGCGCGTTGTTTCTATGGAAATGTTTAAAGGTTATTTCTATCCTATGGGAACTGATTTGGAGGAATAAAAAGTAGCTGTTTTATTCCAAGCTTCATGTTTAAAATTTCAGCCCGATCCATTCATTCGTTTTGGTGTGAAGAAGTTACAAACATCCATCATCACGACCGACGTGGCGCGGTGGGCGAAGGTCCGCCTGCGACGCAGGAGTTTGCGGGTTAAATTCCTGCCTCGGAACAATTGTGTGTACGATCTGCAGATATTTGTTCCGGGTGTTCTGGTCTTTTTCTATGTATAATAAAAAATATCTATCTATGTAATGTATTTATCTAGTACCCATAACATAAGCTCTGCTTACCATGTGGCTAGATAATGCTGAGTGAATTGTCCAGCATTATTTATTATTTTATTATTCGTTTTGATGTGAAGAATTTACAAACATCCATCCACCCATCCATCTAAACATCTATCCAATATAGCCAGCAGGCCTATACTAACTACATAGATACTAACTTTTTTCTAAGAACCAACTCAAATACTTACTTCACCGTAGACAACCCTACAAAATCCCCATAAAGCCTTGGAGCTCGCATAAAATATGCCGTCGAGTCGAGCGTTCATAAGCCTTCAAGAGGTGCCGTTGTTTAGAGCAGCGGCCTGAGACCGCCGTGAAAAGGCCGAGGGCCTCTTAGCGTGCATATTGCGCTGCAGAAAGAACTGCGCGATAATTTGAAAGTTTTGAATTGGGTCGGGAATTTATTCTGGAAAGTTTGGGTTAGGGGCCTACGAGTATCTATAAAAAATATTCGGTTGTAATTTTACGTTTATGTGTTGTTAGTAGGAGAAAATTAACTATGATCTAGGAAAATAAATATGGCTAGGCATGAGTGCAAGCCGACGTCAATGATATATCAAGTACCATACCTATGCGGATGAAGTTGCGGCCAAGAGCTATAGTTAGGTACCTAGTAAGGAAACAAACCTACCGAAACGAACTAAAGCTATACATAGCTCAAGCAGAAGTGGGATTGGGCCGGCTATGTATAACGAAGAACCGACAACGGCTGAGGTAAACGTGTTCTTGAGTGGAGACCGCGACTCGGCAAACGTAGTGTAGGATATCCTGCGGCTAGGTGGTATGACGACCTGCGCAAGACTGCAGGCAGACGTGGATGCGGCAAGCTGAAGACATGGCGCTATGGCGCTCATTAGGGGAGGTCATCAGTGGACTATTATTTTAATTTCATGATGATGATTATCAAAGAAGATGAATTGATTTGTGAATGGTAAAATCCATGTCAAATCGCAGAAAAATATTTTTTGCGCGACTTTAAAAAGAGAAAGAGGTTATCAGAACTTTTCTTTCACAAAAAAATTGAGACAGACAGACGGACTCCGCAGTTTTACTATTAGCAAAGGTGGTGATAGAGAGATAAATAAATAGATAGATAGAGAAATTCTTTATTAACAACTTCAGATCCAAAATACAACAATCATACAGTACACAAGAATAAAAAAAAACATGAAAAACAGTTGATTAAAAAAGAAAAACAAACAAAGATGGGTCCATTTTTTATGACAACCGTAACAGATGTCGAGGGGCTGAGCATTTGAGCAATCCAGTTTATTTTGTCTCAGGTTGAAACTCATCCGAAATTCGGAAAGGTCAACACTAGAGACTAATTACTCACTCCAAGTTTGTTAATCTTTAGTAGTTTATGTAAATATTTAATTGAGACGAGCTAGATATTCTCAGTTAAGGGAATGTCTTGAGCCTGGAGGCAATTTCAGTTCAGTTTAATAAAGACAACTAATGCGCTTACTTGCCTACGA
Source organism: Eupithecia abbreviata (assembly GCA_943735965.1). Classification (NCBI taxonomy): domain Eukaryota; kingdom Metazoa; phylum Arthropoda; class Insecta; order Lepidoptera; family Geometridae; genus Eupithecia; species Eupithecia abbreviata. Next base: position 4,555,495 of record OX030996.1, read on the forward strand.
CCGCTCTAATTGTTCTCGTTGCTAACTGGCTTTTGTAAAATAGTTGTTACTTTTGTACCCTCCTTAAATAATTAAGTTGGCTTATTGCTATAAATCCTTCACTATAATTTATTTATTTAAAATTTAATGCTCAACTAAAGCTTGCATATAGTCATATTAAGATAAAATGTTTTTATAAATGGTTCAATAACCAAAAGTATGTAATATACGTAATTCTTAACTCCCTAGTATAAAAGTTTGAAAAAGCGCATCGCTTATAAACGATTGTAAATTTAAGTTAATATTATCTAGGAAAAATGTACACTGGATATGTATTACTATTATATTTTGTTATGTTTATAAATAAAGATATTTAAAAATTGAATTGAATAAAGACAACATTAAAGATCGCGTAGGGTACTAAGGACAAAGAAAAACATTGCACGGATATTTATATATATTATATTAGTATCAGGTAAATAAAGTTTAGAAAGTTGTTAATATATAGGCAGGCTTGAAAAATAATGGCAGACGGTCCGTATTATCATTATTCGTAATTTGTTTATTTTGATTTGTTTCGTCTCGATCTACCCTCGTTTATTATCTGTCATTTATTAAGCCTAGTTATTATTAAATACCAAAGGGTGAGTATATTTGTTAGACTAGATCTTAGACCATTGTCATAAAAATCAGAACCACTTTAATTCATCCATTAAATGGCATATTTCAACATAATTAACCGCATAATTCGGCATGCAAAATAGACTCAACAAAGCTTTCAGCAAAAAAAAAAATTAAAATGATTTAAAAATCAATTAAAATAATATTGATTATTATTAAATAAATAAATAAATAATGCTGGACAATTCACACAGCATTATCTAGCCCCATGGTAAGCAGGGCTTGTGTTATGGGTACTAGATAACTGATATACTTAATACAATACATTACATAGATAGATATTTTTTTTTATTATACATAGAAAACGACCAGAACACCCGGAACAATTATCTGCAGATCGTACACACAATTGTTCCGAGGCGGGAATCGAACCCGCGACCTCCTGCGTCGCAGGCGGACCTTCGCCCACCGCACCACATCGGTCGTCGCATTTCATTGAGTTAGTGAGAGCTGACAGAATGAGTTTGATTGAGTTAAACTTCGAATGTCAGTGAATTTAAATAATGACAATTTCGATAGTTAAGGAATTCAGATACAGTATAAATTGATTTATATATGAATAAGCCACTTTTTTAGTATTAATACAAAAGCTTTGCAAGGTTCTTCAATTGCTTTAGTCTTTAGTTAGTAGTGTTGAAAAGACGTCCTCACATCGCATGGCAACCTCTTTGGTAAAAATTTGTTCTGGGTTTTGTTTACCTAACCGTCCTTGAGAAGATATTCCGCGCTTTCGTGAAAGCATTGTTTTTGTTTCAGGGCAGCATTTGGGAAACTACGTCAAGTCTTCTCATCATCCATACCGCAATGCTTGGAAACCACTACTCGGTAAACGTAATGTAGGACGCCCTCCGGCCGGGTGGGATGACGGCCTGCGAAATACTGCAGGTACATGCTGGATGCGGCAAGTTGAAGACAAGGCGCGATGGCGCTCATTGGGGAAGCCTATGTCTAGCAGTGGACTGCTACAGGCTGATGATGATGATTTGTTTACCTAACCGTCCTTGGGAAGATATCCCGCGCTTTCGTAAAACCATTGTTTTTGTTTCCTTGTCCACTTCATACATTTTCAAAAAACATCCATCATTTCCCTCCATTGCAGGATCTCAAGTAGACATTGTGTGGGAAATATACTTTTTAATCTGGCATTCATATCTCAGAAAATCCCTCGAAATTACATGGGCATATTGTCTGGGAGAAACAAACTGCCAATCTTCATGAAGATCTGGAGCGAAGACCGTATTAATGTTATGCTCAAGAATAATGAGGAATGGTATGGTGGATGATAATCACACACTCTTTGCGTTTTTTGTACACAGTTATACAATGTGTATTGTCGAACCTTGATCAAACGAGATGTGCGGATACACGACATACATATATTTATCGATAAAAAACAAAAAATAAAAAATTATATGTTACTTATTTCAAAAACAGCCGATTTAATTATTTTTTTAATGAAAATTACTTCATCTGGTTTTTTATTCGTTTATTTTTGAGTAAACGTTGTATATTATTCAAAGTAGTCTCATTTGAAAGCTAGATAGTTTACCTAGCTAATAAAATAATGTCTTTTTTATCGATAAATATAATGTCGTGTATCTGCACATCTCGTTTGATCAAGGTTCGACAATACACATTGTATAGTCTTGGCATAAGAATTTTATTATTATTAACTCATTTATTGTCAGATTCACAATCCATATACAAACTTAAAAATAAAAACATACAAAATTAAAAATAAATGTCACAAAATAAATCACATATAAAATTAAATAAAAATAGAATAATATAACTAAGGGAAATTAAAAAATAATAATAATAAAACACAAAATGAAAAACTTACTAACCTAATGGACATTTATACGGATATCGACCCCATCAATATCTTCATCCATTTGTATTGGATGGGACAGTCCAGACGTGAAATAGAATAGACAATACAATACTGTAGAATAGAATCTTCTATGACCGAGTCCAGAACTCAAAAAGATATGTAACTATCTAAATATGTAACTATCTAATAGTAATCAGTGGTAGACATATAAGAGATGAACATACTAGTGGTTTCTTTTTCACTTCTTCCACTAGTGGACAAAAAAAATTAAGTGAACAGTAAAATAATCTTATTTGATAACAATTTAATGTATAAAATATGACTTGTCTAAGTGCTATTTTGTAAGCCTAAAGAAATAAATGATTTGTTGACTTTTTTGAAACCCAATTGTTTATGTTACTACTTATTCATTAACATATTTCTATTATCCATTATATTTTATTTCACTTTGTAAGTACCTCTATAAAAATCTATTTAGTAAAGGCATCGCAATTGACCCAACCGTAGCTAGCAAAACAGCTACTTTTACAGTTGGGCCGAGGGCGATAAGAAGGTGAAGGCTCGGACCGGGAGAACGCGCAGAGTGGTGGATTGTTTTTATTGTTTTTTTTCTTGTAAAATTACCAATTGCCCAAAAAGTCCATTGTTTACCTACCTGAGTTGTTATAATATACTGTCTAATCGTGCGTGAACTATGTCCTACAAATCCCCTCAGAACATTAATGAATGAATGAATGAAAAGTTTTTATTTCTTTAAGCTTACAAATAAGCACTTAGACAGGTCATATTTTATAGTTCACTTCAATTTTTTGTCCACCAGTGGAAGAAGTGAGAAGAAACCACTAGTATGTTTATAACTTATGTGTCTAGTACATTTGATTTGCTTATCTGTAAGTTGGTAGATTTTGAGTTGGAGCAAAACTCGTTCCAAGCTTTTTTATCTTCTAAGTAATCTGATATTTTGTAATAAGCTTTTTTACAAAGAATATGTTTAACAATTTTTTTATTTAATTTATTTATTGATAATTTTTGCAACTCACTTGGAGTTTTGTTGTAGAAAATCAGTAAGTGAAGATCCTTACAGGTAGTTGTTTAATGATATACTTAAATCATTTGAAAATTAAAGCATAAGCCAAAAAATATGAAACGCCACCATTTATTTATATACTACTACGACAGTGTCTAAGGTTTTTGTTAATATAGTATGTAGGCCCTCGAACTCGAGGTAAGGGCTCGTTCAGACACGCGGGAACCGCGCGGTTTGTAACCGCAAAATTGTGTTATGTATTCAGACAGCGGCGGTTAGTATGCGATGGCGGCGGGCATCACGTCCGTCAATTTCAAAATGGAAGTCGATGAAGATACAATATGTTTACTGTGGTTGCTCATAAAAAAAGGAAAAGAAAAAGAAAGTATTGGGTGCATCCAATTTTGAGTGATCGATTCGTACATGGCCAGTTCGTAACATTATATCCCAAGTTAAGAATATTTGAGGGAAAGTTTTTTGACCATTTGACAATGTCAATAAAATCTTTTGATGAACTAACTGAATTAGTTTATTTCGAGCTCTGAAACACATATGAGGGCAATCTTGTCACCAGAAGAATCGAATCGCGCTGTGCCCGCGACTCAACTGAACGCTGTTCTCAGGCTCCATAGTAACAAGGAACGCGCGGGCGACGCGCGATTCTATTTTCTAGCGGTTGGTTGGCGAGCCCCGCGCGGTTATGTCTGAACCATTACTAGTATTGTACTATAAATAAGACCCGCGCGGTTCCCACGCGATTCTCAAATCGCGCGGTGCCCGCCATGTCTGAACGTAGGCATAATCTCTTAGAAATTACACCTAATATCCCAAAAACAAATGACTTACGCGGGTCTTGAAACCGCGGCCTTCCGTCAGTACGGTAATGCTCAAACCAATTGAGCCACAAAATCAACTTTCTTCTTTATCAAGTTAATCGTGTCGTTATATGTGTAAACACCTCCAACTAAATTGAAAAATAATTAAGCCTTATTCTTTAAACTTTACGATTTTCTTTCTGTCGTCACGAGACAGTAGAAACGCGTAGGTAGTCTCAGGCGTAGTCGACACGACACACGCGAGAGGATTTATGGTGGTAGGTACAAATTCTAATCCGGCAACACGCGGCAAGTTAGGTACTTATTATTTACCTATTAATTATGTTTGACATAACAGAAAATTCTTATTAATAAATAACTGAACTGAACTGAAAACCACACTAATGAACCTGGGACACAGATTTTCTTATGATCAATGTACGCACCTACATATTAACTGTAATCTCGACGGAGTATATCAATACATAAGAGCTATGAAGTGGTTTCGCACCAATCTACAAATATGTACTTTATCAACGAGACCTTCCATTTATATCCTTGGACATCCACAGTAATGAAGGTCTTTGTTTTTGTTATTGTTTTTTGTATAACTTCGTGTGATTGTAAGAAGTTTACAAGATGTAATCTTGCGTACACTTTACTAAAGACTGGCGTGGATAAGACTTTTCTTGGGAATTGTAAGTACCTATTTACTTACAAATAAGATTGTAAATTTAGGTAGGTAAATTTCAATGGTTACTTTTTCGTCTCATTCTAAACGTAATAAAAAAAAAATGCTGGACAATTCACACAGCATCATCTAGCCCCATGGTAAACAGAGCTTGTGTTATGGGTACTAGATAAGTGATATACATAATACAATACATTAAATAGATAGATATTTTTTATTATACATAGAAAACGACCAGAACACCCGAAACAAATATCTGCAGATCGTACACACAATTGTTCCGAGGCGGGAATCGAACCCGCAAACTCCTGCGTCGCAAGCGGACCTTCGCCCACCGCGCCACATCGGTCGTCAAAGTACCTATTTACTTACAAATAAGATTGTAAACTTAGGTAGGTAAATTACAATGGTTACTTTTTCGTCTCATTCTAAACGTAATAGGTATCACAGAAAAAATAATAAATAACACATTATTTTACACTTGCACTGCTAGCTCATCTCCGCTCTCTATCCGCTGCCGTTCATGATTATGGCAAAACTTTCCCTCCTTATTTTGAGGGCTACGCTCAGCAATTACACTTACGTTCAGTTGTACCTAAATAAAAGTATAATAAGATAAATTATTGATTTGCAGAAAATACAAAGCTTAACTAGAACCATAATAAATATTACATATAACGGTGTTCTGGGTATTTTCTACGTATTATAGCAAAATATAGTATTATGTATATCAGTCAGGTGGGCGAAGGTCCGCCTGCGACGCAGAATAAGACGCAGTCTAAGTGCTTATTTTGTAAGCCTAAAGAAATAAATTATTTTTTACTTTACTTTACTTACTTTAGAAGGTTGCGGGTTCGATTCCCGCCTCGGAACAATTGTGTGTACGATCTGCAGATATTTGTTGTGGTGTTCTGGTCGTTTTCTATGTAAAAAAAATATCTATCTATGTAATGTATTGTATTATGTATATCAGTTATCTAGTACCAATAACACAAGCTCTGCTTACCATGGGGATAATGCTGTGTGAATTGTCCAGCATTATTTTAAAAAAATCTACTGCGTTATTGTTTTTTTAAAAGCTTCAACTCGATTTATTTTTAAAGAGAAACCATTTTCTAAGCCTCTCTTTATCTCTTGTCCTATCTATGCAAATTTCTAATAGTAAATGATTTATTCTCATATCTCTTGATTTTGATAACTGTCCAATTACCGCTCGGATACCATCCACTTACATTAATTGGCCTTAACGGCATCAATCATTACATTGATTCGTGTCCGGGAGCTAACGGTCTATCCCCATAGGTGGCAGTATCGTAGCGATAGTCATGTCTACTGATAAAAAATTTTTTTTCATAAATACAACGACGACCGATGTGGCGCGGTGGGCGAAGGTCTGCCTGCGACGCAGAAGGTTGCGGGTTCGATTCCCGCCTCGGAACAATTGTGTGTACGATCTGCAGATATTTGTTCCGGGTGTACTGGTCGTTTTCTATGTATAATAAAAAATATCTATGTATGTAATGTATTTTATTATGTATAATCAGTTATCTAGTACCCATAACATAAGCTCTGCTTACCATGGGGCTAGATAATGCTGTGTGTGTTGCCCAGCATTATTTATTTATTTAATTACAATAAATGTTGGTACACTTAGAAAACGTAAAATACTGAAAATTAAACACTGACTTCGGTGTGTAGAATAAAGTAAAGAAGCGATAAAGAAACCTTTAGCCTGTTAGTCGTTTTTTTTTAGTTGTATCAAAACCCCTCACGAGCTTATTTTATTCTCTAAGTACCTTACCTATCTACATACAGGCCTGGCCTGCTGCTTCCACCTGGGTAAAAAATACCCGACCTTAATTATATTAACCTTATTTTTCTAAGTATATAGTACATCTAAGTCATCATCATCAGCCTATATCAGTCCACAGCTGGACATAGGCCTCCCCCAATGAGCGCCATTGCGCCCTGTCCTCAGCTTGCCGCATCCAGCATCTACCTGCAGTCTTTCGCAAGTCGTCATCCCACCTGGTCATATAGTACATCTAAGTAGTAGCTGGTAATAACCAAGTAAGGTAAGTACCAATCTTTTTTTCCAAAACAATGTTCGATTGTTATGTTTTTATTACAATTTCGGTCGCAAGGGGAAAACCTGAATAGAATTACCGGCATTATAAGTACCTATCGTATTGATAATCCGATAGCACCTATCCACGTGGAGTAGAGTTCAAATTAGATAACAATTAAACCAGCTACTATCACACATGACATTGACATTTAAACTCAAAGTACAAAACTACCCGACACAAGCTAATTCACACCTTACTTTCAACAAAACAAGGTATGTTTTATATTTTAAAGTGTCAGGTGGAACCTAGTAATAATAAATTTGAACTCTATATCTATAGTCTTATCGTAGGAAATTCTGAAGCAGGTAGTATGAATCGAGTCGCATGCGTATGCGCACGTTTTGTGATAACTTGTTATTAAGTAAATACTCGTTATGTGGATCACTCGTTCAGTGTTCATATTAATTTTTGGTGTAGTTTTATGTTGTTGTAAGAAATATGACAGTAGGTGTAAACTTGCGAGGGATTTGCTGAGATCTGGGACGCCTAATGATATTTTTCTTGGACAATGTAAGTAAATACAATAGATAGTCGTATCACTTCTGCCGCTGGTGGACGAAAATTTTAAGTGAAGAGAAAATCTAAAATAAAAAGAATGTAATTTGACTTGTGTAAGTTTGTGTATTCTAGTTATTTTGCAAGCCTAAAGAAATAAAGTTTTTGATATCTGAGAATCTTGAAATACGAGGACAAAGGTACCTACTTAATACCTAAACATTAAGACAAAGCCGATAGATTCCAAAATTTTCTGTTTTTACGATCTCAGACGCGTCGTCATATTTTTCTTAGACAATGTAAACAAATATACCTACATAAAATTTATAACTTAAGGCACCGGCAATGCGGAAAATTCGAAAACTTTCTTTGTTTTTGTATTACCTGCGTTCTGCAAGTAATACCTATACCTCGATCTTCTTCTTCTTCTTTGTCGTTGTCTTCATTGCTGAAGGTCGTGCCCGTCCTGGAAGGCTTCCACGGTGACGCTGATGAACCGCTTCCACACCACTCTGTCTTCGGCCTGTCTCAGGGCTGCAGGCAAAGTGAGTCCCGTTATAGCCTTAATTTGATTAGACCAGCGCGGGTTGGTGACCGTCCTCTTTGCCCTCTATCTTGCCCATTACCACTAATTTTTCGAGGTTGTCAGGTTGCCTTCTCGCTATATGGCCAAAATATTATTATTTATTATACCTCGATAGTCGGTAGTTTTGTGACTATTTATAACTACCTCTATTTGCTATGAACCCATGCCTCAAACTTACTTCGATTCGATCGTAGTTTAGAAGTGTATTGTATTGACAACACATTATGTTGATTTTAGTTACAAATCTTTAGAATATAATAGAATAGAATAGAATAATGATTTAAGAATAAGAATAAGAAAAAAAATATTGTAAAATTGTGTGAATCATAGTTACATGACGGTCTTATAATTAAAATATAGTATCAACAATTTAATCCTATTCGGACATACAATATTTTTTAAATAATATTAACATAGGTTCAAAGTTATACCAAAATATTATAGCAGCATAGTTATCTTAACCTATATTAATCTTAATCTAGGCATAATCTAATTATCAAAAAACTCCTTTAAATTATAGTGAGTATTATCAACTAGCCATTTTCTTAACTTACATTTAAACATCATTCCATCAAGTTGCTTTATTTCTACTGGCAAATTATTAAATACTTTAATAGCTGTTATGTATGTGCTTTTATTGAACATTGAGTTGTTAACTTATGGTATACATAGGTTAAATTTATATTTATTGCCTGAACTTATAACTACTTATAGATACTACATCATAAACTAAAAACATAACTTATATCTATAACTAATAAGTAGGTACTTACATAACATACAATTCACATTTTTATGAACCAAGTACATTCTCAGGCAATGGGAGTGAGCTCAGCATAATGCCGACAAGCTTAAAAAGCACGTTCGGCGCTGTTTTTCAGCTTACCCCTTACCGACTGGTGATCGTCGGTTTTTATAGTGCGTTTTTTTTTTGCTTTAATGTCTGTGGCATTTCACACATGTCTATTACACTATAATAGACTACAATATAAAGATACTGTATGCCTAAAACTTACTTCGATTCAATGGTAGTTTAGAAGTGTATTGTATTGACAATACATTATGTTGATTTTAGTAACAAATCTTTAGAATAGAATAGAATAGAATAATTATTTATTGCCTGAACTTATAACTACTTATAGATACTACATCAAAAACTAAAAACATAACTTATATCTATAATTAATAAGTAGGTACTTACATAACATACAATTCACATTTTTATTAACCAAGTACATTCTCAGGCAATGGGAGTAAGCTCAGCATAATGCCGACAAGCTTAAAAAGCACGTTCGGCGCTGTTTTTCAGCTTATCCCTTACCGACTGGTGATCGTCGGTTTTGATAGTGCATTTTTTTTTTGCTTTAATGTCTGTGACATTTTACACATGTCTATTACACTATAATAGACTACAATACAAAAGATACTGTATGCCTAAAACTTACTTCGATTCAATGGTAGTTTAGAAGTGTATTGTATTGACAATACATTATGTTGATTTTAGTAACAAATCTTTAGAATAGAATATAATAGAATAATTATTTATTGCCTGAACTTATAACTACTTATAGATACTACATCATAAACTAAAAACATAACTTATATCTATAACTAATAAGTAGGTACTTACATAACATACAATTCACATTTTTATTAACCAAGTACATTCTCAGGCAATGGGAGTGAGCTCAGCATAATGCCGACAAGCTTAAAAAGCACGTTCGGCGCTGTTTTTCAGCTTACCCCTTACCGACTGGTGATCGTCGGCTTTTATAGTGACCGATGACCGATGTGGCGCGGTGGGCGAAGGTCCGCTTGCGACGCAGGAGGTTGCGGGTTCGATTCCCGCCTCGGAACAATTGTGTGTACGATCCGCAGATATTTGTTCCGGGTGTTCTGGTCGTTTTCTATGTATAATAAAAAATATCTATCTATGTAATGTATTGTATTATGTATATCAGTTATCTAGTACCCATAACACAAGCTCTGCTTACCATGGGGCTAGATAATGCTGTGTGAATTGTCCAGCATTATTATTATTATGTCTCTCATTTACCATGATCTCAGGCCATAAAGTGACCCGGTCCTTTGGAAGGCTTGCGTGGGGCCGAAGCCAACAGCACAGAGGCCCTTTGAGAAGTTAATCTAAAGGCGATGGCTACACATAGCGGGTATCATCCTCGGGTGCACAATATGATTATTATTATTATAGTGCGTTTTTTTTTGCTTTAATGTCTGTGGCATTTCACAAATGTCTATTACACTATAATAGACTACAATACAAAAGACACTGTCGATTTGGGTTCTCCAGTCTTTTGAAAAGTGTCTCAATTAGTGAGATTCTATAGTGCTAATAAACCACAAAAAAAATACTTTTGGGTGCATTTTTTACACTTTATGGTGCGAGTCGCTTTGGTGGATATTGAAAAAATGTGCACCCATATGCGGGTAGCACCGCCACTTCCGAGACTGGACAGTGAATGTGTTGACTCGCAAACAGTCGCTCCGGGCGCAATTCAATATATGCAATGCAAATTGATAAGGTTGGTGGTGGTTGTTGTTTTGAATCACACTTAATAAATGCGAAAGTTTGGATGGCTGGATGGATGGATCGATGTTTGATACTTCTTCATGATAAAACTACTGAACGGATCGCGCTGAAATTTTGCATACAGGTAGTATGCACCGGCTTGAATAAAATTGCCTGGAATAAAATGAACCAACTTTTTTCCTACATATCAGTGCCCTGGTATAGAAATAACCTTCATACATTTCCACAGAAACAACGCGCACAAAACCGCAGGCAGAAACTAGTTATAAAATAACTGGATCAATAGACATCTATTTTCTTTCCTCGCATTTTATTATTAGGTAGGTTAGGTACCTACAGACTTTCAGAACAATGATCAGAAAAACATTCGACTCATAAAATATCATGAGAAATCTCTTGATTGGAAGGAGCAAAGTTTTTTGTCCTACGTGTTCTGAATGAACATTGAATAGAATGCTTTTTCAGTGTTGCCAATTCAATGAAGTTGCGTCGAATTTGACGGAAATGATTTGATGGGTGCAAGTTTTTGCTCTGAACTAGGCTGCTCCGTTGATTTTTTTCATTTACAATTTAATATACGATGTGGTAATATCGATAGTTAGATGGTAAATATGTTAGTTTTAAAATAATTTGAAAAACCAATTAAGTTAATAGAAAAACCTGATTTCAATTTCGACTCGATTTCGATATTGGTATTCATCAAAAGATATTAAAATTGATAGATCTATCACAATATATCCAAATAAAATCGATATAGGTACTTAAAAGTTAGCAACACTGAAGACTGTTTGTGATTGGTTCGGATATCTCGAAAGAGATTTGACTAATCGAGTTGTTTGTTTGTAATCAACGCACTGTAGAGAGGAGAAAAGAACCTCTTTGAGGAAATCTACACGACTTAGTAGATTAGATTACGTATTTGCTACTGGACGATTTCATAAAAATAGATACATAGATAGAAAAACACTTTATTATACCACACAAAACAGAAAACAATACAGAATTAAACAATATAGTTAAATAATAAATTCATCATCATCATCATCAGCTTAATAGCAGTCCACAGCTGGACGTAGGCCTCCCCCAATGAGCGCCATAGCGCCCTGTCTTCAGCTTGCCGCATCCAGCATCTACCTGCAGTCTTTCGCAGGTCGTCATCCCACCTGGTCGGAGGGCGTCCTACACTACGTTTACCGAATCGTGGTCTCCACTCAAGAACACGTTTGCCCCATCGGCCGTCGGTTCTTCGCGAGATATGGCCGGCCCATTGCCACTTCAGCTTGCTAATTCTTTGAGCTATGTCGATAACCTTGGTTCTCTGTCGGATGTATTCGTTACGAATCCTATCCTTCAGAGAAGCTCCGAGCATAGCTCTCTCCATAGCTCGCTGAACGACAGTAATAATACATTAACAAATTTTAATTCATGTTAAATTAGTGCACGTCATTCTCTCAAATATTTTTGCATACCGACTAACAGTCAAAGCATGTTGATCCACGAAATGTATATTATAAAATAAAATAAAAATAAATAATGCTGGACAATTCACACAACATTATCTAGCCCCATGGTAAGCAGAGCTTGTGTTATGGGTACTAGATAACTGATATACATAATACAATATATTATATAGATAGATATTGTTTATTATACATAGAAAACGACCATAACACCCGGAACAAATATCTGCAGATCGATTACGAATCCTATCCTTCAGAGAAGCTCCGAGCATAGCTCTCTCCATAGCTCGCTGAACGACAGTAATAATACATTAACAAATTTTAATTCATGTTAAATTAGTGCACGTCATTCTCTCAAATATTTTTGCATACCGACTAACAGTCAAAGCATGTTGATCCACGAAATGTATATTATAAAATAAAATAAAAATAAATAATGCTGGACAATTCACACAACATTATCTAGCCCCATGGTAAGCAGAGCTTGTGTTATGGGTACTAGATAACTGATATACATAATACAATATATTATATAGATAGATATTGTTTATTATACATAGAAAACGACCATAACACCCGGAACAAATATCTGCAGATCGATTACGAATCCTATCCTTCAGAGAAGCTCCGAGCATAGCTCTCTCCATAGCTCGCTGAACGACAGTAATAATACATTAACAAATTTTAATTCATGTTAAATTAGTGCACGTCATTCTCTCAAATATTTTTGCATACCGACTAACAGTCAAAGCATGTTGATCCACGAAATGTATATTATAAAATAAAATAAAAATAAATAATGCTGGACAATTCACACAACATTATCTAGCCCCATGGTAAGCACCGGAACAAATATCTGCAGATCGTACACACAATTGTTCCGAGGCGGGAATCAAACCCGCAACCTCCTGCGTCGCAGGCGGACCTTCGCCCACCGCGCCACATCGGTCGTCAGACATGTGTTATGTAAAGTTACGTAACTTTACATAACACATGTCTGACGACCGATGTGGCGCGGTGGGCGAAGGTCCGCCTGCGACGCAGGAGGTTGCGGGTTGCTTTACATAACACATGTCTTTGGCATATAAAAATCATTATCTTTATCTTTAAATATTACAAACCAATCACCTTTGTCTTTCCAGGGGTATGTTTAATCGAAAAGGTCAGCAAGAGAGACACCAGCGCCTTTGTGGTGACTTCAAGTGGGAAGAAGTTCTATGGACTTTACCAGGTACGTACCTTTTTAGGGTACCGTACTATAACGGGACTCTATTACTAAGACTCCACTGTCCGTCGTCTATCTGTCCGTCTGTCACCAGGCTGCATGACAGTTAGACAGTTGAAATTTTCACAGTTGATGATTTCTGCTGCCGCTATAACAATAAATTCTTAAAAATATTTACGGGACTCCCATACAACAAACGTGATTTATTGCTCGTTTTTCTAGATAAATGGTACTGATAATGGATCTCATCCCATTGTGCATGAGTCTGACTCGCTCTTGGCCGGTTTCTTATAATCGATTAACCATTTGAAAGTGACTATGTTGCGGACTATTTATCACGAAGATCTAGAAGACCTTTTCACTCCTGCTTTAAAGATACCTAAACGGCCATGTTAAAAAAATATAAACATCATACTACGGTGATAATGATGAGGCCTATTTAAAGCAGTAGTAGGTATACGACCTACGGACTGATCATGATAATAATGATGAATTTTGCGAAGTGATAAATAATAATCAATAATCATTTACTTCCTACGTTTCTATAACAACACGTCGCTTGTTTATACATATGTAGGTCCGTACGTAAGTCGACAATACCATACTAAAATTCAACAAAAAAAATCTAACGGCCAAAAATAAATTGATATATTTCCTGGAACTCCCTTTCAGATACCAAGTCGCTGGTGCCGAGAGGGGAAACGGGGAGGCGACTGCAACGTCGCGTGTGAATGTAAGTAGTTACTTTATAATACCTATATAATTTGTCACTCATATGATTATTTCCGACCAGGTGGGATGACGACCTGCGAAAGACTGCAGGTAGATGTTGGATGCGTCAAGCTGAAGACAGGGCGATGTGGCGCTCATTGGGGGAGGCCTATGTCTAGCAGTGCACTAACATAGGTTGATGATGATGATGAATGATGATGATTATTTAAATTGTAGGGTTTAAACACTATGAGAGCCACCGACACACATGTTAATGTTGATTGAAGGTGTGAATGCCGGATGCGACAAGATGAAGACAGATGCCACAGGCAGATCCATAATTTTGTACTACTTTCGTTGACTAAGTTAGTATATAGAAAATAACAAGAAGCATTACTAATAATTTCACAACACTTCTCATTCTTTTTAATTAAGCGCAGGAAAATGTCTAAATTAGCCACGAATAGATAGAAATAAACATCTGCATGCCCTGATCAAAAAGGCAGGTATTCTGTTAGTTTAAGTTTCGTGTTGTCTCAATCGATAAACGAATTTAATAATATAATTTATTTTAAATCGTTAGAAAATACAAGATTTTCTATTTTCTGTGAGTTCTACAAAGTAAGTCCAAGTTTTTGCAGCAACTCCGAGTAATCTCCTGACAACCAATAGGAACCAACAAACCAACCAATAGGAACAAAGATCAATAGGTATATCCCTGCCATTCCCTATTAAACCAATTCTTATACTCCCACCATAAAACTCGGTGATAAACAGCGAGAGAGTGGAATAAAAACTTTCCATCAACAATGTCCACAACTCAATTTATCTAAGTGTCGGTAGAATTCAATACAAAATGGACGACGAGTGTTTAAATCCGACAAGACGACAACAATAGGAGTCAAATAGCAACAAGAGTTACAAGTCTTTGAACCATGAGATATTGTACACTACTATGGAATGCTGTGATAATATTCGGTCAAAGTAATACAAATATATTGTCAGTTGCATGAAATTAGGCGAACCTCATTTAACTTAATTAATATTTAGGTAATATCATACAACTTCCATTTGAATAACATATGAATGGTCACACCAGTTTTCAACAGACATTGCTTAGAAAACTATCGACATTGTTACCAATTTGATATTGACACAATTGTTTGTGAAATAAATAAATGAAAAAAATTAAACCGATATATAAAATCTTCAAGGTACGACACAACCAACAGACATAGACGCAGATATGGATACGCCATACACATTTACAAGTTTCTCATGTGATAATAAGTTTTATTGTAATGAAAATAAAGTTAAAATTCATATGACACTGAAACTGCGATCCGCTTCGCTGCGCTTCGACGCTCTTTTGGTGTGAGTTGAGCCTAAGTCGCTCAGTAATTTTTTTCTAGATAAGTTTCGTAATATCAATGTTTAAGAAAGCACATATCGCTTGAAAACGAGTTTAAATTTTATGTTTACACTGGATTTATATTACTGTTATTAGTTATAAATATTCAGAAATTAAATTTATATATTTGTATTTATTTGGAACAATTACATCTGTTCTTACACGGTATGACCTAATACAATAGAGTAGTCAACATTATAAATATTACAAGCAAATGCATTAATATCAAACATCTGAAGCATACCTTCATCGTGTGCAAGAGCTGGCACCGAGGTTTTACGAGTGGTGCTTAACAGCGACCGGTCAAGTGCTCAATCTGTACTACGCTGCAAATAATGTGCACAATGGGTCTTACAGGTTTAGTACAAGGGTATAAGACTTGTCTACATTCGTATAGATTTGTTCAAGAAGGATTACAGTTGTGAGTGATTGCTTATCACACTTCCTTTCAAATTTTTAAATGCTTACGCTGCAAATAACGCGCACAATGGGCCTTACAGGTTTAGTACAAGGGTATAAGACTTGTCTACATTCGTATACATTTGTTCAGGAAGGATTGCATTTGTGAGTGATTGATTACTTCTCACACTTCCTTTCAAAATATATGAGATGAAATGCTTACGCTGCAAATAACGCGCACATACAAGGGTATAAGACTTGTCTACATTCGTATAGATTTGTTCAAGAAGGATTACAGTTGTGAGTGATTGCTTATCACACTTCCTTTCAAATTTTTAAATGCTTACGCTGCAAATAACGCGCACAATGGGCCTTACAGGTTTAGTACAAGGGTATAAGACTTGTCTACATTCGTATACATTTGTTCAGGAAGGATTGCATTTGTGAGTGATTGATTACTTCTCACACTTCCTTTCAAAATATATGAGATGAAATGCTTACGCTGCAAATAACGCGCACATACAAGGGTATAAGACTTGTCTACATTCGTATAGATTTGTTCAAGAAGGATTACAGTTGTGAGTGATTGCTTATCACACTTCCTTTCAAATTTTTAAATGCTTACGCTGCAAATAACGCGCACAATGGGCCTTACAGGTTTAGTACAAGGGTATAAGACTTGTCTACATTCGTATACACTTGTTCAGGAAGGATTGCATTTATGAGTGATTGATTACTTGTCACACTTCCTTTCAAAATATATGAGATGAAATGCTTACGCTGCAAATAACGCGCACATGCAAGGGTATAAGACTTGTCTACATTCGTATATTAATTTAATCAATTATTATAATTAGGACATTCCTATTTAATTAATTTTATAATTATGAAGCATATAATTAAACTTAACAATCTAACAAGAACGAAACCAAAAATTGTTGCGCCCTGACAGGGTTTTTGTGCATTGTGACTCGATACTACCTAAGAACAATTACCTGTATACGCATAAAATCACAATAAATGATATGAATGAATATTAAGTATAATTTCTCTTTTCAGCGCTCCTCGACGATGACATCCGAGATGACACCGCCTGCGCCAATAAGATCTTCCACCAAGAAGGCTTCAAGTACTGGACGCTTTGGACTACGCGGTGCAAGAACGACAATATGATCACGAATGAGATTTATAAGTAAGTTTACTCATTATTTTACTCGTATATGATCACGAATGATATTTAGAAATAAGTTTACTCATTATTTTACTCGTATATGATCACGAATGAGATTTAGAAGTAAGTTTACTCATTATTTTACTCGTATATGACCACGAATGAGATTTATAAGTAAGTTTACTCATTATTTTACTCGTATATGATCACGAATGAGATTTAGAAATAAGTTTACTCATTATTTTACTCGTATATGATCACGAATGAGATTTAGAAGTAAGTTTACTCATTATTTTACTCGTATATGACCACGAATGAGATTTATAAGTAAGTTTACTCATTATTTTACTCGTATATGATCACGAATGAGATTTAGAAGTAAGTTTACTCATTATTTTACTCGTATATGACCACGAATGAGATTTATAAGTAAGTTTACTCATTATTTTACTCATATATGATCACGAATGAGATTTAGAAGTAAGTTTACTCATTATTTTACTCGGATATGACCACGAATGAGATTTATAAGTAAGTTTACTTATTATTTTACTCGTATATGATCACGAATGAGATTTATAAGTAAGTTTACTTATTATTTTACTCGTATATGATCAGAAATGAGATTTATATGTAAGATTACTTATTATTTTACTCGTATATGATCAGAAATGAGATTTATAAGTAAGATTACTTATTATTTTACTCGTATATGATCACGAATGAGATTTATAAGTAAGTTTACTCATTATTTTACTCGTATATGATCACGAATGAGATTTATAAGTAAGTTTACTTATTATACAATACAATACAATACAAAAATACTTTATTGTACACCATATGCAAATCATTACAAAAAAGACATTACACGCGACAAGTACAATGGGTGGCCTTATCTCTTAGAAGCGATCTCTTCCATGCCAATTTTCTTTATTATTTTACTCGTACCTACATGGCCTGTCTGCATGTAGGTTTTGAGACAACTTTTAGGATAAATATAATAATAAATAAATAATGTTGGACAACCCACACAGCATCATCTAGCCCCAAGCTAAGTAGAGCTTGTGTTATGGGTACTAGATAACTAATATACGCTCCATAGACCTCTGGCATACTATTTATTATCCCACATCTATGATTAATATATTTTTTTGTACAAAATATACAGAGGTAAATATACACAGGTATGCGTTTATGTAGGTACGAGTATGTACGTGTTTCTCTTCTTATATCTAAGAAATCTTCAGATGATCAGTATCGCCCGCCCAATTATGTAAAACGCCCTCACGACAGTTCACCACAGATTATCAAACTACAGTTTCCACGTGATTCCGTATAATCCCGTCGGATACCTTTAGAATGTACAAACTTCGGGGTTGTTTTCTTGACCCTAAGGTAGTCCTTTATGGTAATGTACTGAACCCAAATCCTTTAAGCAAAATGGACTGAGAATACAGATTAGCCTGTAGTTAGGAGTGCGAAGGAAAAATAAGAAATTGATTGATAAACTTGGTGCCGATTTTAGAAGTAGATAACTACATCACTTAGCCTAAGAATTAGCAAGCTGAAGTGGCAGTGGGCCGGCCATATCTCGCGAAGAACCGACGACGGCCGCTGGGGCAAACGTGTTCTTGAGTGGAGACCACGACCCGGTAAACGTAGTGTAGGACGCCCTCCGACTAGGTGGGATGACGACCTGCGAAAGACTGCAGGTATATGCTGGATGCGGCAAGCTGAAGACAGGGTGCTATGGCGCTCATTGGCGGAGGCCTATGTCCAGCAATGGACTGCTATAGGCTGATGATGAATTAAAAGCGCCATACGTACATGCATCGTGGTTGTTTTGCATAATATTCTAAACAAAAAAGTATCCTAGTTATTAAATTCTAAGCCACACAACGAAACTACTTCGTCAAACATTATTTGCATATAACGTACTGGTAGAAAATAGTTGACATTCGATCGATTCCAATTTCAATTTTATTGTTGTTCGAACATGTCATGTTCCATAGGATTCAAACTTCGAATAGCACACACAATAACAAAAAGCAAACAAATGACATGCAATTATTTTTGACGACCGATGTGGCGCGGTGGGCGAACGTCCGCCTGCGACGCAGAAGGTTGCGGGTTCGATTCCCGCCTCGGGCCAGTGTTCTGGTCTTTTTCTATGTATAATAAAAAATATCTATCTATGTAATGTATTGTATTATGTATATCAGTCATCTAGTACCCATAACACAAGCTCTGCTTAGCTTGGGGCTAGATGATGCTGTGAATTGTCCAGCATTATTTATTTATTTTAATAATATATAATAAAAATATATATATATATATATAATTTTAACTACAGAAAGGTCAGTTGGAACAAAAGTTGAATGTTCCCACCATTTTTGAATGCTATAAAATTTGATACATACAGCGTACCTCCGTTTGTGAAAATATACTTTTTTTCTTGTAATTCCTTATTGTACACAAAACACTTAAAAATAACTTAACTAAAAAAAGATATGTACATAGGCGAGCTTAACCCTAACAAAGAGTTTTCTTACAGCAAAACCTTAGGTTTAAAGGAGACGCGATAGAACAGATAGAGGAAGTGTACAAAGAAACAAATTAGACGTAGAGTATATACATACATATGGTATGAGATTAAAATATACATACATAAATTAAAATAACAATAGCTCAATAAACCTAATAAATAACTTCAGTTTTAATATAAATAAAAATATATATAAATATACCTAGATAGATAGTTTTATGATAATAAGAAATGCTCTTTTAATTTGGTTTTAAATATGTTAAGCGATGGACTGGCTCGGATATCATGAGGGATAGAATTCCACAATCTAGCCGCTTGCCCGGCAAAAGAACCTCCAGGTGTACTTGAGAGACGGAGTGAGACTGCACTTTTCTATTCTATATTATATTATAAAGAGGAAAGGTTTGAGTTTTTGTTTGTAATGAATAGGCTCCGTAAAGTACTAGACCGATTTGAACTGTTGGGAAGCTACACTATCCCTTGTGAACATAAGCTATATTATATTTGCAAAAAAGTTAGGGATCCGTACTAAAGCCGTGTGAAGCCGGGAAGGTCCGCTAGTCCTTAAATAAACACCAGAAAGCTGGACAAAAAAGTAGTCAATGTAGGTAGTAGGTAGGTTATGGAGATAAAAATCACACTGATATTATAAAAAATGCTCCTTTCATTTATTTCTGGTGTGTATTGTTAGCCTCTGGCCCGCTAAAAAAGTAATTTCTGCCCGCACTGTTTAAAATATTTGTTTTTAACGAATTTAATCTATTTAAGTAATGCAATTACCATTATTAAAATACCAGACTAATAAGGAGCGAGAGGAGGATCAATAAGGTTAAAATTATTCTGGGAAAATATAAATTTGCCCTAATTATTTCGCTATGCGTAAATTTAAATTTAAATACTTAATCGTGTAGATCAGTTTTTGGTCATATTTTGTTGTTATTAGTTTAATTACTTATATAAGATTAGTCTTTCAAATTCTAAGGACCAAATAGTCATCATCATCATCATCATCATCAGCCTAATAAACCAAATAGTAATTTCTTTCTTTTGTCCTTAAACAAAATGAATAAATAAATAACTGCTGGACAATCCATAAAGCATTATCTAACCCCAAGCTTAGCAGAGCTTATGTTATGTGTACTAGATAACTTATATACATAATACAATACATTGCATTATATAGATTATATTTTATTATACATAGGAAACGGCCAGAACACCCGGAAAAATATCTGTAGTTCGTACAAACAATAGTCCCGAGGCGGGAAACGACCCTGCAACCTCCTGCGTCTTAGCCCACCGCGCCACAGAGGTCGTCAAAATGTCAAAATGTCACGTGGAGAGTAATTGAATATCAAAGTCTTCTTGTTCCAGGTGTCCAGACTTGAGCCCTCGGTCCAGCCCTGAACGTGTCACCAGAAGCGATATCCTTAGATATAGAAGAATGCTGATAGCTAAATCACCTAGCTTTGCGGCCATTGCTGTTTAGTATGATATTCCTTTGCTTTATAAACTTGGCTATAACTTTTTGTTAATTTTTGTATAGAAAAACATTATTTCTTGAATATTTTAATATTGTTATTTATATGTTAACACTTTGACTGCTGAAATCACACGGTATGTGTTTTCTACAAGTGACTAATATGCGTAAATCCATACTAGCGCAGCGGCTGAGAAAATACAGATCTGTGTGACTCAGCACAGCCGTAATATTTTTCGAACGAAACGCATGTGCGGCGCAACACAACCGCTGTGTAGAGCGGCAGCACGAATTTTTTAGGTTAAAAAAAAAGATCGCAGTCGTCGAAAAAAAACCGCAGTCAAAGTGTTAATTGCAATACGTTATAAATTTTGGTTGTGATATGTGCCCTGTTATTTTTTTAAATTAAATTTGAACAAAACTTTAAACACCCCATTTCAATTTTATTTCTGTATAAAATTATAAGTCCAGATTCTAAGACATTCATAAAAAAATCCTTAATAGCCCTAAAAATTATTCAACCTGAGTGAAGGAAAACGAGATCTCAATCAATCAATTTTCCAAACGACTAAATACATACTGAGTTTGAGCGAAGCCTTGGTAGAAAATGTTATAACGTCAAATACTTACGGAGATAATTTAAGCTACTCTAGCTTAAATTATCTCCTTAAGTATAGCAGCCGTAGTCATCACATCAGCCTATGTTAGTCCACAGGTGGACTGGACAAATGCCTCCCCTAATGAGCACTATAGCGCCTTCTTCAGCCTTATGCAGTCTTTCGTAGGTCATCATCACAGGTGTGATGACGACCTACATCCCGGCTCGCTTCCGGCCCGTGACCTACGACCAGGCATCCTAAACTACGCTTACCGAGTCGTGGTCTCCACTCAAGAGCACGTTTACCCAGCAGTGGTCGGTATACCCACATAAGTTCACGAATCATAAAAAAACATTGTAGGTTTTTTCACTTTTACAAACAGAAAGTTTTGGTTAAGTCATTGTAGAAAAGGCAAAAATTATATCAGCAAACTTAAACTTAAAACTATAACTTAAATTTAAACAGTAAAAGCTGGATTTCCAGCAAGTTTCAGTTCCTAAAAGAGCGACAGAGCGCGTCGGTGTCGACATCTGTGCATAGTATAATTACCGACAGCCTCGAAGGTACTTCTGCATTCCTTGTCACAAACTTCGCATTATTTTTGTTGAGGAAGATTTTGAATTGCAAAAAGTGTTTTAAGCACCTTTAAACATAGATTATATAGAAGGCTCACAGTGAAAGTAGACACAAAGGAGGTGCTATCCAAATAATCGACAAATGAGTCTCATTTTTCTAATCGCACAAGTATGAGTGAAATAACTTTTCGTCCTCTTACGTAAAGACTCGACTTTTTGGAATTCTATTTACAAAGAACATACACTTCATTTGAATTTATTTTTGAAAATGGAACTGAATGCACCTTCTTGATGATTGTTGGATGTTAATAAGAAGGGTGATTCTTCTTGGTTGGTAGAATGCGTGGGTAGGTTTCTTTGCCTTTGCGCGTTACGAAGACACAAAAAAGTTGGTATTAGCGCGAAATCACTGGATTTTTTTGTTTACTTACTATAAATTTAAGTAAAAGTGAACGTAGCTTATTTAATTATAAATGGAACAGACGGGCAAAGAAATAATTAATATGATTATCTGTTGCGGTCGAATTACGTGAAATATATTCAAAGACTTACGACAAAAGAGAATCAAAAAATGTGCCTTATGAAGGTAAGTTTTGACTGTTTTATATTCTCGCATTCGAAGTGAAAAGTTCTGTTTTTTACTCGGGCCAAAACCATAACTAGGTCTGGTCATACTCCCTCATCAGCATCAGGCTATAAGTACTCCACAGCTGAACATATAGGCCACCCCTAATGAGCGCCATAGCGCCCAGCTCTTCAGCTTGCCGCATCCAGCATCTTCCTGCAGTCCTTCGCAGGTCGTCATCCTACCTGGCTGGATGGCGTACACTACGTTTGCCGACACGCAGTCTACACTCAAAAACACGTTTACCCCAGCGGTTGTCGGTTCTTCGCGAGATATGGCTGGCCCACTGCCACTTCAGCTTGCTAATTCTTACAGCTATGTCAATAACTTTGTCTAGCTAGGTCATACTCCCTCGTTAGTATTGTATATTTGATTCCTTGTGTAAAAGTATAGTATTTTTTGTTAACATTTGTGATACTATGATGATGTCTTATTACTCAAATAACCAAAGCGTACTGACAAAAATTCGTCACATGACGATTACCGCATGCTTTGTATAGAACGCGCAACCTTCTGCGTCGCAGGCGGACCTTCCTACCTAGGCCACAGAGGACGTCAATATTAACGACTCAATAATCAGTCCTCATGACTGAGCCTAGAACAGTCAGACTTATGATCAGTGAATCAGTCATCATTTAGCCGTGGTCAAAGTGAATGCATTGAACTGGACCTGATTAGGTACCTATTCGCTCAGAGCAATTAGCACTGTTAGATTTAATTAGAATTGCTGTTGCTATCTATTGCTGAAGAGGATGAGATAATAATGGTAGACGATCTGTGTGGCGCGGTGGGCGAAGGTCCGCCTGTTGCGCAGGTTGTGGGTTCGATTCCCGCCTCGGAACAATTGTGTACGATCTGCAGATATTCTTTCCGGGTGTTCTGGTCGTATCTATGTATAATGAAACAAAAAATATATTTATGTAATGTATATTGTATTAAGTATATCAGTCATCTAGTACCCATAACACAAGCTCTGCTTACCTTGGGGCTAGAATGATGCTCTGTGGATTGTCCAACAATGGTAAATACTAATGGCTCTTAGTTAGTTTTATGTTTTTATGCAATTTGTTAGTGCTCCTACTTTTCCCAATAATCATGACAAACAGACAATGTATTCGATACCCCGCGAAACAGGCCTAGCCTAGCTAACACACAATTTTTAAATATCTACTTATAAATCGTTTATTATGTTAACCATTACTATTGTGACCTTATCTACTAGCTGCGCCCCGCGGTTTTACCCGCGTGGTGATAGATATTTTGGATAATATACTATATATCTTTATAAATTGTAGCCTATGTGTTATTCTGATATGTAAGCTATAATATTGTGAAGTTTCATTAAAATCCATTCAGTAGTTTTTACGTGAAAGTGTAACAAATATCCAATCCATCCATCCATTCATACTTACAAACTTTCGCGTTTATAATTTTTGATACTATCAATGTCAAAACCACTCAATTCAAAGATCTATACGCACCTACATAATAATTAAGGTTGGTAAGCCTCTTTGTATATTTTTTTTCTATTTTACTCTCACTTGTATTTTTTGCTATAAATAAAATAAAACAGCTTTTATTTCTCACACTGAACTTAAATACTAAACTACATATTATCTCTATCTATACATAAAGTGTACCGCTTTCAGCGGTGAAAGCCTCCTCCAGCTCCTTCCGCCTTCCTCGACCTCTAGCTACTCTACTCCATGTCTTCCCTGCTATTTTTACGATGTCATCGTCCCATCGTTTTACAGGTCTTCCTTTTCTTCGTTTCTTGTTTATTGGGTACCAATTCATTATAGCGACCATCTCTCGTTTTGCATTCTCTGGTATTTTCTGCTATACTATTACAAAAAATCTTAGCTTAGATGATGATGTAGCAATCTGGCTTTTCTATCTCATCACATTTTCGAAAAAAAAAAAACAAATAGGTACTTTTTAAAAGTGATTATTTTTTAGTATTTCATACTGAAAATATAACTAAAAACCTGCCACGATCCGAATCATATATTATATACATAAAATCCGTAATATTCTTTATTACTTGGGTAAAACAATATTTGTTTCAGAGCTAAGTTATTCTAACGACTCGTGTCAGCAACCTCCAAGCGTTTGTCAGCGTATTTTGATGAATCTCTACATCGTATCACCTATGAGAACATGTGAAAGTATGTTTGTTTGTAAGTTAAACGAATGCTTAGTTCGAAAAATGAGATATAGCTACCATCATATTTAAGATTTGTTGTTAACACTTTGACTGCGGTTTTTTTTCAACGACTGCGACCTTTTTTTTACCTAAAAAATTCGTGCTGTCGCTCTACACAGCGGTTGTGTTGCGCCGCACATGCGTTTCGTTCGAAAAATATTACAGCTCTGCTGAGTCACAAAGATCTGTATTTTCTTAGCCGCTGCGCTAGTGTGGATTTTCGCAGATTAGTCACTTGTAGAAAACTCATACCGTGCGTTTTCAGCACTCAAAGTGTTAAGAAAGCAACAATAACTGCAGAATAAAGCAATTGCAACTAGTATATAATTAATTATAACTATTTCCAAAAATAAAACATTTGAAACTATCATGGTTATTAACACTAAAGTCATTTTAAACGGGATATTTACCATGATTTGATTTTTGTGTTAAGTATCCAATATTTCGGCACAGTTTCTGATGTTACTCCGTGATCATGGCGCATGAAACTGTGCCGAAATCATTGATAACTCAAAAATGAAATCATGGTAAATATCCCGTTTTAAATGACTTTAGTATTTCCAAAAAATCTAAGCCGTCACTAAAAGGCAGAGTGCCTAGAATGCTGGCAGCATTCTCATGTTGAATAGCAATGCTAATTCGTAGACCGAAATAAAATCCAGCATTCTGATCACCTGGTGGACTCTAATAGAAGTTTTGTAAGTTATTTGTATATTGCGTGTGGACTCCAAAAATCCAGAGCTTCCACCCCAAAACGGCTCAAATAGGTAACCTCGTAAGCGTATTTTCGCTAGCATTTATTATCGACTAGCTGCGCCCCGCGGCTTCGCCCGCGTGGAAATTTCTGCGCAATTTAACCATGTCTTCTCACCGTGTAAACCTTTCCTGAACTAAGACAAACATTTTGAAACCAAAATCTGCAAAATCGGCCCAGCCGTTCTCGAGTTTTAGCGAGACTAACACTAACGAGAACAGCAATTGATTGTTATATATGTAGTTACATATAAGAAGATTTGCTTGATTCATAGTATAGGTTTTTACTTGATTAAATTTCAACCCTTATTAATAAAATAATAAAAAGTGATAAATTCTTTGTATTTAGATTCCTCCTATTGCATTCAGATCAAAATAGTTTTATCTGCACTACTTTATATAACAAGTGAAGATAAGGGCAAGCGCTAGCGCCTAATAAATAAACATGGATCGATGTTGATTTATTCTCTGAAGAGAATATTTACGATCCTCCATTAGCAAGAATGGACGCATCAACTGAGAAAATAATTCTAATCAAGACAAATATTTTTTCTAAGAAAATCCCTCTGGAAAGTTCTATTAATTGCGTACACAAAAGATTCCTTTGCCTTATGCAACATTTAATTTTCTTAAAACAGATTTTGGAATTTTCATAATCTGTTTAAAGAAGTGTTTTGTTACCATAATTCCAAAATTATGGTAACAAAACTATTAATCCAAAATATAAAAATGAATCGCTGAATGTGTTGCTAAGCGCAAATCTCGAGAGCAGCTGAACCGATTTCGCTAATAATTTTTTAAGAATATTCCTTGAAGTACGAGGATGGTTCTTACGGAGAGAAAAAAGACAAAAATTTAAGCCTGAAACAAATGACCACCCGGGCGAAGCCGGGACGGGCCGCTAGTTGTCAATAAAATAAATTTTTCACGTATCTATTTCACCGCTTTTGTCTCAGTTCGAAATGGTTATCTCATTCTGATAGTATAAAACAAAGTCGCTTCCCGCTGTCTGTCTGTCCCAATGTATGCTTAGATCTGTAAAACTACGCAACGGATTTTGATGCGGGTGTTTTTAATAGATATTGTGATTCAAGAGGAAGGTTTATAAACTACTAGCTGCTCCCCGCGGCTTCGCCCCCGTGGAAATCTATGTGTCAAATTGTTTAAATGATAAAAAGTATTCAATGTTAGACTCCTGGTTCTAAGCTACCTCTCCACCAATTTTCAGCTAAATCGGTCCAGCCGTTCTCGAGTTATAAGTGTTGTAACAAACACGACTTTCTTTTATATATATAGATTTGACACATAGATCCACGCGATCGAAGCCGCGAGGAGCAGCTAGTTACCTATATTGTAAACGTAAACGTAAATTCTGGTTCTGTTCAGGCATCCTACAGCTTACACCGGACTACACCCAGAGGGCATCATTTACATTTTCCAATTGGATTGCCGATTCGATTCAAGACTAAATGCCTACAGAATTCGGTTTGGGTGTTCGTGGCCTACCCACGACGACAGACGATTCCAATATAAATATTTCTTTTAAAATAAAGGTAATCGATCAGATGGCGCGACCGTGTTTAGTTTTCTGTATACTATGCCAAAAGATTTGTGACGTATAACTACAAGGTTGTAAAGGTTCTAAAACCCTAGATATTTTTTGTTAATTATTTAATATATATAAGATTAATTAAATCAAAGAAATATTGGTGAAAAATATTCTATGAAGGTTATCATCGAGACAAATTGCAGAAGTTCAACACATTTTTTGAGTTTTAGAGCTTTCATTCATTATTTCATACGTCTGTTTTAATACTCGAGTTTTTTTGTATACCTTGCTGATATCTTTTTTTGTATTCAGTGATTACCTTGTTTTTATTTTATGATAGTATTTAAAAACAATGCAAATACAGTTAAAAGGTAATAGCAGATGTTTGGTTTATTGTTTATTTATAGTGACAAACTACATTTCAACAGAAGAACTTGTATGACTAGATTCAGTATTCCTAGTCTAGATTTCTAGAGCTTATACAAGAAAATTCAATATTGAGCGATACTAAAAACGTTTCGTCTATAAGCATCTATGATCTGTTCACATCTCCTCTTCCAAAAACGACATCATGAGTGTAAAGAAAGACATTCCCGTTCTGATAAACTGAAACAAAAAAATATGTTTTTGGAATAATACTTTTTTTACATAAGAATATACTGGTGTAGCGGTGTTTCGCAACAAATTGTTTCGCACCACAAGCTAAAAGTAACTACTAATTTACAATCAAAACTTAGATACAAATTAGAACGAGTATTTACAATTGAAACAATTGACCTAAATGAAGACGGTTGCAAAAAATCTACAGTTAGCTCAACTCATCCTTAATCAAAATCAAAATCAAAAATCAAAATTCGTTTATTGCGTGAAATACATGTTATAAAGTTCTTATAATGGAATAGGTCACAATGTATTCTGCCCTATTGGGCGTGCAATGATATAAAATTTACAATAATTAGCAACTACACATTCTTAAATAAATAATACAAAAAATTCAGACAAATAATAATAAAAAAAAAATACAGAAAAATCAGACAAATAATAATAAAAAAAAAATACAGAAAAATAAATGTCAAATCTACAATTTATCGGTCATAAACTCATTAAAAGAGTAATAGCATTTTTGTGTCAATAATTTGGTCACTTGTCTCCGAAACAACGCACAAGGTTTTTCTCTAATAGACTCAGGCAGTTTATTATAGGCAAAAGCAGCAATAGCTTACCAATACCAGCATTGAATTTACCCATTGAATTTATCTATTTTTGGAATTTAGGTTATATAGTATTTTATATTTGTTATTGTTATATAGTATATATTAGTATAATTAATAAGTTAGTTAAAATTTAATCTTTTGTCTATTTCTTATTTCATTTCGTTTATGCACATGTACCCACTTTTCTCTTCACTTTGTCTCTCTCTCCCAATAAGGTTTGCTGGAAGAGAACTCTTTTTAGGGTTAAGTTCGCCTTTGTTTAAATTTTCTAGAATAAGTTTTGTGTTATGTTTTTCGTGCAAAAAGTATAAATAAATAAATAAATACCAGTCGGTAGCGTCCCCAAGACGCTGGCTGCTTTGCCCCGCGCTGCTATGGAATGCGAATGCGCTGCGCCAGATACTCACCAGCTCTCGGGACGCGTCGCTACAAGTGTATTGTTATGTTCTTCGTTATGAAAACGGCATATAACAATCAAGAACTCCAAAGTAAATACGTATTCACGTTGTACCAAAATACGTAAGGCTCAAAGAGAAAAGTTTTGGTATAGCTTAGAGGAGGAACCGCTAGTTTTTCGAGCAATTGAACTTTTTTATTGGCTAATAAAGTGACGATAAATATAAGATAGTAGCGAAGCCATAATTATCTTTTATAGCAAAAAACAACAAATATAGCCAACTTGTAGAAATTATAAACAAGAGTAGCCATTTTGTAGCTCTGAATGAAAACCTTCGAAAAAAAAATATTACGAGTAGCTGCGATCTACAGACCATTTTTTTACTCCAAATAAAAAGCGTACGTCAATTCATAACAGGTAACTGGCATTAAGGAGCAATAATGTACGGGCGTAGCCATTTCACAGCATTATAAGAAATTAAATAACATTAAAATTGATGACATAATGAACTCGCAACCAATGGCAAATTGGTGGGCGCTATCCCGTCGGTTATAATATTACTTGGTTGCGGGTTCCTATCCCGTGTAGGTCGTATATTTTTGGGATAGTACGAGTATAATTATGAATTCTTAGATTTTTTCTTCAGTCTTGGTTACCTATGTATAAAAACAATTAAACCTATTTCACAGAGCAGTAGACATTTCGTAGCAGTGATATACAAAGCGTAGCGATTTCGTAGCAATCGTACATAGCATTTTGTAGCACTGAGTCGTACAATATCAAAATTGTATAAAACTGTGAACAGTACTTTTAGCAAAGTACCAGAGAAGCAGAAGTTGTAAGGAGATACAGCAAGATGATTGGAGATTCACTGGTAAAATAAAAATGTAAATACCTATTTCCTTCACGTTCATGCTGCCCTAGTACCTAGTTAAGTAAATCTTGTGGTGGAAAATGTTACTAGGAAAGCACTACCGTAGGGTTTCGTCCCGTCTTACCACTAAGGGTAGGCTTTCTAAGTGCTTATTTTGTAAGCCTAAAGAAATAAATGATTTTTTACTTTACTTTACTTTACTTTACTTGGTGGTAGGATCCGTAGCACTGTCTTTCTATCCATGTGAGAAGACTCTACGAATGAGAATAACTCAAAATATCTGAATATTTTAAAAAGAATCACCAAAGTAACCCAGCTCTTAAAACACAAGCTATTTTCAACTTACCCAAGTGAAAGTTGGTAATGACAGCGTTATGGTGCCGAATATATAAATTGGCATCCTCCGACTGAGCACCATGTTGAAAATTAGCACATTTTTCTTGTGTTTCTTGTCGAAAATATACCATTTCTCGGTAACCGCTTTTTCTAGAGATTCGCACTGGAAATTGAGAGGAACATTTTACAAATAGATCCATGCGCGGTCAGCCTGGGACGGAATCTGTCTAAATAAATAAATAACACCACATTTGTCACACAATACACGCGTCGTACAGCATTTGTAAAAATACTTTATTGTTCACATTGATTTAGTTCGAAATGATTCCATCCTTTTGTGATAGTACACGACACACGACACAAGTGGGACCTTTATTTTTCTAATTGCCTTAGCTACACAATCCATAAACTAGTAACGTCAACTTAAGATTTGTTTGAAAGAAATCCTACATCTGTTAGCAATAAATATTTATCTCACGAAAGGCCATGCGACAATTAGTGTAAAGTTTATTACACATCGCATACCATTACTATATTTTAATTTGTTCTTACAGATGTAGGATTTCTTTCAAACAAATCTTAAGTTGACGTTTCTAGTTTATGGATTGTGTAGCTAAGGCAATTAGAAAAAAAATGGTCGGCCCACTTGTGTCGTGTGTCGTGTACCATCACACTTTTCTGAATGCGCGAGTATAATACCCATCTACTTTTGATAGGCCCGTAACTCTCTCAGGGTTTTTATCTATATCAAAGTGATTAAATGTTTTCTTTGTGTTCTTACCTCATTTTCCACTTGTTGTCCAAGCCAACAAAACATGAGGACTACTAGTATAAACATAAGTTCGTGGACATAGTACTTAATCGTGTCGGGAGATAATTTATCCTGAAAATAAAGGGTTTATCCGGATAATAGCTAGTTTCCAATGAAGTGATGATCTGTTTCTTTAGTGTTTATGTTTATTTGGTTTGTAGCCAGTGTTTTCCAATGAATTGTTGATCTGTTTCTTGAGAGTCTGGCCAGAGAGTTTTGTACGCCTCCACTTGGACGACCTATGTGGCGCGGCGGATGAAGTCCGTCTACAACGCAGGGGGTTGCGGATTCGATTACCGCCTTGGTATGTTGGAATAAATGTTTTTATGATCTGCAAATATTTGTACCAGGAGATCTGGGTATTAAGCTATGTATTGTAAGAAATATCTATGTAATCTATTTTTTAACCGCGGGAAGAGTTGGGGTGGTGCAATTTCTCAACAGGCACCACACGGCTCTATAAAAATACACACTTATACATAATATCTAGAATATCTAGAAATTATTATTGTGAGTTTGAACGCGGTTTTCATAATACCAAAATGTTTGAATCCAAGTATTGGTGGTCTGATGTATTCCTTTCTGCTTCATTATAAAAAAAACTAAATTAACTGTGGTAGGATAGATTTTCCCAAGAATCATTTTTCTATACTAATATTATAAAGAGGAAAGGTTTGATTTGTTTGTTTGTATTGAATAGGCTCCGAAACTACTGGACCGATTTGAAAAATTCTTTCACCGTTGGGAAGCTACGCTATCCCCGGTGAAAATAGTCTATATTATATTTTCAAAAAGTTAGGGATCCGTACTTAAACCGTGCGAAGCCGGGAAGGTCCGCTAGTGATATTATAAAACCTTGTTTCAAAGCAATTTCTTTAGTAAATTATTCGTCGTCTTACCGAAATAGCAATTTTGACTGAACTTGCGCAAACCAACATTATTGCATCCAAAATCAATGTCAAGTAAAATGGACGACAGATTATATTTAGTTTATTACTAAATCTGAAACAAAACATCAAACTTTGAAAATTCCATACAAAAAAGTGTGCGTTATTGAAAAAAATCCATTACAGCGTATTAAAAGTAGGTAGTCAACTAGTCAGTATTTCTAAATGAGCGTGCGTGATAAAGCTATAACATTGACAAAGCTAATAACATTGTGGCGATAACTTGTGTAGTACAATAGGGCCAAATCTTTCTATTATTGAAGGTGCAAACGCTCGACGCATCAGTGGACCTCTGCGGCATGGCGGCACTGCGCGTAAAATTTTACCAAAAAAGCACCGCGGTATCGTATGAGATAACATACGATTTCTTACAAAGAATAATTGGACGTGTCGTGCCGCGCAGTTCGACTGCAGTGCAGTTCCACCCAGTGTAGTCGTACCTTAATAAAAGAGAAGTTATAAAAATTGTTAACCTTTTAATAACAGCATGATGGTCAATTACCTCCGCCAGCACAGATGTACAGCATTGCTGCCATCTCTCATGATCAGTCCCGTTAATTTCCTTCACCAGCTCATCAAGATGGAGTAATATGAACTTCAAGATTCGGATCTGACGGATCAGCTGACCCATGAGGTAGAATATAGTAGACTGGAGACCAGGATATGCTAAGAAAAATGTAAATCAAATAATTTATTTACATACATTTCTATTCTAAAGGGTACTATTAGGTGATGTCTAATCGATCTTGTTAATTGGTCGAACATGTGCCTGAACTAGGTAAAACCTGTTTTTGACGAATAGCTTTTTGTGATTTCTGTCTATTGTGTACAAGTTCATAAGCTATGTAATTTTGCACACATTGAATCAACGCTAAACTACGACCAACCACCTTAAATGGTATAAGAACACTGTTAAAAAATCTACATGGTGCTAAAACGTATCTCACACTCACTCCTTTGATCAACAAGTTTTCAATTGTGTTTTTTGTTTAATAGAAAAACATAACAACTAACAAAACAATACTGGTATAAGTTTCCTTACCAATAGAACATAAGTACCCACAATAAGCGTGGAAAATAAATGAGGCTATGTACACCCTCACATCCTCCAAACTCCAAGGAAACCACATATCAAATGCTGTAAAAAAAGCTGATTTAAAAAAACACTAAACAATAAAACTAAAATTATGTTTTGTATAGACTTTTCTTTGTTACATACGAATTTTTTTAGAGTCTACATAGGATACGCGTTCTCGTTATCTATCATGATGAAGTTGAAGAAGATCCTTCACTTCCTACAACAAACAATTTGTCTAATAGTGTTTATTTATGAAATTGATTACCCAGGAGTCTTAAACTGCTATCTTTCCTCTCAATGATCACATAAATCGGTGTGCAGAGATACATTGTAGCAACCGCGAAAACGCCAGAAAAGTACATCTTTAGCAGAATATTAGTATACTTCAGCAGATTCTCCTGTGATTCTTCGATCAGAGCCTTTAATTCCATCAGCTTTGGTCCTTGTTCCATCTTCAAAACTAGTTTTATGAATGGCATTCGTTTCATGTTGTCCACGAATGCCATTTCTTCGAGAAATTCCCTGAAATTTCAAAGGGTTCATCATCTCATTGGAGAAATAAAATAACTCACCATAAACAGCATTCGTATCTTCAATGATATTGCAGACTTCGTGTAGCTTAAGTAGAGAATCAAATCTGATCAGTCCCCTTACTTTCTTTAATACATTTCAGATCTAGGACATTCGTGGACCAGTCCAAGTAGTGAGCTTCTAATTTGTCTCGCCTCTGTTCCTGGATCAGCCGAGTATCCGCTATCCATCTAATGGGAGCCACGGAAGACCAGCGCTATGGTACGATCTGCTCTACCATAGCACATGCTGACGGAGTTAAATTTTGTCAGTGTCTCTGTTAATCTAAGTTTAATTTATAATAGCCTCTGTTCTGACAAAATAGAAATCTTTTTAATTTACTTTACTAGTGTATTCGTTTCTGGTCCACTTCATATCCTGAATCTCTATGGTAACAAAGTTTTATATCTTACCTGAAATCCTTTCGAAAAAAGAGACAAACCCCTAGCGAAACAGTCATCATGACTCCAGTCGACCAAATACAAGCACTTTGGATAAAAATCAGCAGATCAGAAGCATGGGTGGCGACAAAAGTAGTGGTAAAAATAAAGCAAATTATTCCAATAATGAAGTCCACGGTCTGAAGAGCGAGCCATGACTTGGATTCCCAATTCTTCGTCGCGAATATAGAAATCCCAGCGATGGAGAGGATGCGGTGGAAAGCTTGGAAGGTATAGGTCTCGTCCATGGTGGCGGAATGATTGCTCCAATATTGGATTAAGTGCGATTTAAGTAGGGTTGAAATGGTATCATCGGGTGAAAGAGTGGTTTCGAGAACCGAAAAGATTTTTTTGGAACAGCTGTTATCAGCTGTTCCAAAAAAATCTTTTCGGTTCTAATTAAATAAATAATACTGGACAATCCAAACAACATCATTTGCCCAAAGCTAAGCAGAGCCTGTGTTATGGGTCACTAATTGAGCACATTATACTTTCAGATTGCTATTGGTTCTTCTCTGTAAAATGTGGGTTACACAGAAGAACCAATAGCAAACTGGTTCATAAAAAGTATGACTGAAGCAACTACTGATTCACTTGTAATTGTCGAACCACCATAAAATTATATTTCTTATTTCTTTTTCACACAGAATCAGCACGATTTCCTGGTTTACACAGGGTTTGATAAAAGCGCTGTATTTTTTTATATATTTGTTTCACCGTTTATGTAGCGCCTTTTCTCTACTTAAAATTGTCTTCAGAACTGTAGCCGTCACACCAATCATCTTCAAAGAAGGTTTACTTACTAAAAATTTCAAATGATACGGTAGA
Organism: Eupithecia abbreviata; assembly: GCA_943735965.1. NCBI lineage: Eukaryota > Metazoa > Arthropoda > Insecta > Lepidoptera > Geometridae > Eupithecia > Eupithecia abbreviata. Next base: position 4,590,490 of record OX030996.1, read on the forward strand.
GTCCAATTTTCGTGATACGCTAATAATATGCCTGGTATGAGTGACACCCCTTTGAAGCGGTGATTTTTATTAGAAACCCTCCTACGGGGCTTCTTTCTGAATTTTAATTTACTTTGCATTTGACAGGTTGTGTGATATTCAAGAGTGCAGGCCAAGGTTCAAAAGAGTTATAGTGATGAATAGTAAGTGTAAGATTTCATATCCATGCAAATAAATTTAAATTCGCTGGGTTATTTATACTTGTACATTTACTCGTACAAGTAACTTTTAAAACTATCACGGTAATTCACACAAAAGTCGTTTATGACGACTGATGTGGCGCGGTGGGCGAAGGTCCGCTTGCGGCGCAGGATTGCGGGTTCGATTCCCGCCTCGGAACAATTGTGTGTACGATCTGCAGATATTTGTTCCGGGTGTTCTGGTCGTTTTCTATATATAATAAAAAATCTATTTAGTGTATTGTATTGTGTATATCAGTGATACCTATAACACAAGCTCTGCTTACATTGGGGCTAGATAATGCTGTGTGAATTGTCCAGCATTATTTATTTATTATTTATTTATAGGTCATTGGTCAGGTTTCGTCCATACAGTTAGCGCCTTGCTGCGCTCCTAACAAATACTGAGATGAAATAGGTGTTTTTCGTAGAATCATATTTGTATTTTGTATGTGTGTTTCTGAAGTTACTAGTAAAGACTTCATAGATCTATTTTGTTTTTAATTTATTACTCTTCCGTTACTACCAATGGGCCAAAGCTAGTGGGATGAAAAAGATAGCACGCGAGAAAAAACCATAAACACCCTCGTCATTCAAGTATAAATGAATTTCGTTAGGAAAACATCATAATCACGGGGTTCCTTCAAGAGATGACTTCCTCAATAACGGCTTCTAATAAATCGATGCTGTAGCGCTCATCAGTCACTCACAAGTAAACACCATAAATCTCTCCCATTGTGCTGCTGAAGCAACACGAGCGACTTGTGTCAACAAGACCGTCTGACAGGAAAGTACTTGATAATAAATGCTAACCATGAATACAAAACAAAAAAGATTTTCTTCTTCTCCATTCCTACTTGGAATAGAGAATTGAAATCGTTTTTGATGAAGTTCTCAATTCTATTCTTGCGAGATAGCATGCTATTCCTGCTTTGATCTTATTTGCGACAGCTGAAGACAGGGTGCTACGGCACTCATTAAGGGAGGTCTATATCCAACAGTGGGCTAACATGGGCTCATCATAATAATGATGAGAAATGACGTCATTCTTAAACCCATTATTTTAGTACGAAGCTTGTATAAGATTTTGTTTAGCTTAACTAGTGATTAGTCTGTATCTTTGGAGTATGCTCACTTAATAGAGCACTTTGCATGCCATTTTGTGCCATATAATTACAGGGCACAGAAAACGACAAAAATGGCTGATACAATTTTAGCCCACACATTTATCTTTAAATCTTTATTCAAAAATGGACCAAGTGATTTTAATAACTGACTGACTGACTAGGTGCTACAAAACACTACTACGGATATGAAAACAGTGGAAGTCTCATTCTAAGACTACATCGTTTAGGTCGGACGTTTTCGTCAACTTGTGATAAGTTATTATTGTTTATACTTATATTATTGTAATTTAGGATTAAATTTAATTCAAGAGTATTCATTGTACTGTAGTATTTAATTTACATGCCAATATTAGTGATAATGTTATGGTGAATAAATTGAATTTACTGAATTTTAAAGTTTTAAGACTGCACAAAAACCTTATACTAAACAGTTGCATCGCACCTCTAGACAGTGCGTTATAGTTATTTTTCACTTTCACAGTAGTGTTATTATTCAGTACGTGCCGGAGTGATTTATTATGGCTTAGCTTTTATTACGGGATTGTTGCGTCGGACCACGCGGCACCCGTAACACATTTTGACACTACCTTGACTTGAAAAAGTACGTTGTTTAGGACCGTTCGCGACCCACCTTTACACTGAGCCTTCACACCAATGTGAAGGAGGGGGATAGTTAGCCTTATCTTGAATAACTATGATTCTTAGAACAAAAGTTATTTTTATAACGGGATATTTACCATGATTTCATTTTTTAGTTTTTCAATTTTATGTATACCATGATGGGATATTTACCTACATACTACCTTTTTGATGTGTTTTTGAGTTTAACAAAATTTTGTCACAGTTTCATGCATCGTTATAAATTACTTTTGTTTTATTATTTTTACACCACAATCTGGGACAGGCTCGCATATACATATGTATAATAAATAAATATGTCTTTGTGCCACCACACCAGGACCTGTCTGAAAATAAGCGCCGCTACTTACTTAGGCTTGTAGCGGCATAATGCTGAGACAGGGACCTTTTTGGCCCCTTATGTAACACGTATTTGCTCTATTTTGTATGTCTTATCTATTCCTTGTAATTTTTTTTCTTGTTTTTATTATTTTCTTACCATGTAATGTGTTATGTATAGTGTCAAATAAATGTATTTTCTTTCTTTCTTTTTCTAAATAATGACCCGTGTCTAGAAGTTGGCTGAATAATGTATTTTGTTGTTTAGAACTTACTATTGTAATAGTTGGATCGTAATATTTCATGTTTTTTTTATTAACCGTCGTATTTCTCGATATGGGTGATATTTTTACAAGAAAAGATAACGACATTATTCACAAACATTATTATATTTCTGAGACACAAAAATCTGAATATTTTTCATGTAAATGTATTGCCAACAAAGCAAGTATCGCAATAGGGGAAGGGGGATAAAGGGGTAAAGCACTGCCATGTATAACCATGAGAGCATGTTCTGTATTCTTGCGCTATTTTTATAATAATTTCTTTTTGGAATTTATCTTATTCGACCTTTTTGGGCGGAAGCCAAGCTGCCTCTTGTGTCAAATGTATCGGCTGGTTTTGACTGCTGTGCATATATCATACGGCTGAGTGTGCTAAATATAGCTAACATATTAGAAGTAAGGTTGGTCATGCCAAGGTTTTGTCCTAATCCACTTGCAGGCGTTCATTAAAATCTCAATTTAAGTTCACCGATATTCCACGGGCTACAAATATCCTGAAAAGTTTAAAAGATATAGCACTTTCAGTTTTTGGACTTTACATTGTTTACAATACAATATAATTACTATTTATTGCTATTTAAGATATGGATCCTCAATTAGTAATAATAAAAAATAAATAATGCTGGACAATTCACACAGCATTATCTAGCCCCATGGTAAGCAGAGCTTGTGTCATGGGTACTAGATAACTGATATACATAATACTACATAGATAGATATTTTTTTACTATACATAGAAAACGACCAGAACACCCGGAACAAATATCTGCAGATCGTACACACAATTGTTCCGAGGCGGGAATCGAACCCAAAACCTGCGTCGCCCACCGCGCCACATCGGTCGTCAATTTTATACTATGTGCAAAAAAAAACGATTGAAATAAACTATTATTATTATTATTGCACACCAAATAAAAATAGATACAAATACAGGAAAAAAAACAAATACAGAAACTTCCTTTGAAACTTTGACTTTTGTATTTTTCTTCCTGTACGTACACGAGCTACTTTTGGAATAAAATTACGAAAAAAGTTAATAAAAATCCTAATCGTCTCCTCATCAAAGAAATTAACAAGTAGACACAAATTTAGTAAAAAAAATGTATTTTATCGGACCCCTACTAGCCCATCTCCCCTGTTATTGTATCATTAATATAGTATGCAATAAAATTATTTAAGATGTTTCTTTCTGATCCTGAAGTAACTCGGGTGATTTTGAGGGAAGCTGTGCTGTATTATTAGGAAAACATGTAAACCCGTCATTTGATCATGTCCGGGAAAATCATGCCCTCAGGGGAGATAGCAAACTTGCAAATATTACTTGCAAAAATGTTTTGTATTTGATTTTTCATTCTTAGACGAGTAACCAAAAATATGGAAGGAATTGTTACATTATTTAGCAACACGAGTATTATCCGCGCGTTATTTGAATGGAGCGGTACATTGTCATAGTAAAATAAAATAAAATAGCTAATATTTATAGTTCATGGTTCAATTTATTGGTAAAGTATATCATTATTTATTTATACTTTTTGCACGATAAACTATATATAAAACCTATTCTAGAAAATTAATACAAAGGTGAACTTAACCCTAAAAAGAGTTCTCTTCCAGCAAACCTTATTGGGAGAGAGAGATATAGTAAAGAGAGAAGTGGGTATATGTGCATAAAATTATAAATAGACAGAAGATTAAATTTACATTTACATTACACGTCAAACAGTACATACCTTAAAATATATACTTAAGTATATATTATGTAGTATTTTTTTAATTTTAGTTTGATGAAACTTCACAATAATATAGCTTACATATCAGAATAACACATAAGCTACAATTCATAAAGATATATTGTATATTATCTAAAATATATATCACCACGCGGGTGAAACCGTGGGGCGCAGCTAGTAGTACAATAAGTTACATCCGAATGTTCGTTTCGTCTAATTTACCACACAATACGTGAATCTTATCAAATTAGGGATTGTATTATTTAATTAAAACTACGAAATCCAAAATATAACAAATGTCAATGCTTCTTCCAAGTCAAAGATTCCCAGAAAACTACAAATTTCCACTTCTATAAAAGAAAATCGTCTAATTCCACTATTTGCCAGATTGGACAAATATTGGCTCAAGCGACTATCGTAAACTCAATCGAAACAATCGCACTTAGGGGAGCCTTAAACGATTTCTGTTTGTTCCCACGATCTGATGGAGGTGAAGCTAGGAAGCCTACTTATTTTAAAGACTTGTAACCTACAGCGGTGTCACACGCGCTGTTTCTATTTAAAACATATCTTATATTTTATTATTTATTAATTTATTACAACCAAAAGAGAACCAAAGCTACCGACATAGCTCTAAGAATTAGCAAGCTGAAATGGCAGTGGGCCGGCCATATCTCGCGAAGAACCGACAACCGCTGGGGCAAACGTGTTCCTGAGTGGAGACCACGACTCGGTAAACGTTGTGTTTGACGCCCTCCGACCAGGTGGAATGACGACCTCGTCATACGACTGCATCCTACACCAGCGTCCGTACCTACGTCCGTATCCATCATCCGTGCAGGTGCAAAAGACTACAGATAGATGCTGGATAGCTGGCGTCAAGCTGAAGACAGGGCGCTATGGCGCTCCTTAGGGGAGGCCTATGTACAGATTAACATTATCGTATGATTGCGACCCGGTGGACGTATTACTTTACATTGAACCACGACTGCCATAAGGTACTACAACGTATTTTAACTTTACGTAATCCGATTCTAAAACAATAATAAGCTTTCCATTTTGCATTAATGTTGTAACAATGATCAAGGCAAAAGAGGTCAAGATCATAACAGGAATAATTTAGTTTGACAGAGTTCCAGTTACGAGAATTATGCTAAACTTTTAGAACTTTGTCCTTTGAATAAATTTTCAATGAACTCCTGAAATGAGTTTAGCAAGTTTTGATTGGTGAATTCTAAGATGAAAGTGGTGTCAGCATTATCATTTTATTAAACACCATTCATTTAAAAGGTTTCCTAAGAATTATACTGTCGAAATGAACTGATGGCTTGAGAATCCGCTCATGTTTGATTACACGGATTTTGTTATCTACCAACAATTTTTTTTTGTGGGTTACAACACTTTTTGCACAAAAAGTAGTCGGATTCTCTAGAATCCGTTTTGATTATCATTTTGTAAGATGTATCATTTGTATGAGATTTGTACCTACCATTGTTGACGTCAACCTTCTTGTCCGGGCTGAGAGAATAGGAAGTTTGCGCTGTTACAAAGAAAGAAAGTTCGTTCAAGTTTTTTATTCGTAACTAAATACACAAAAATAAAAAAAAATATACATGATTAAAAAAAAACTAGGACAAAACAGATTTTTTGTTTGTTAGTGACACTCACCCATATAAATTCATATGCCATAGAAAACGCAGCAGACGAAACAGATAGGTACAGCAAGGATACAGCTTCCTATAACTCGATTTCACTCTTTCATTGTTTCAAAAAACTCACAGTAAATAATTGCAGCGACTGTCCCGGTGGTAGCCAATTTTGCCTGCCATTTTGTGTTTTTTTTTTGTATATTATTTATTTCTAAAGAATAAACATAATACATTTATATTAACTCTTTAAACCATTAGAATTGAGTTCTGCGCATCTTTGTCACGTTCTGCGCCAGGAAAAGAAAAATGATGGTGATCATACACTGTTATCATCGGAGCAAATCGCCACAGAAATCGCAAAGTTCGTAACAAATTTCCGTTTTGACAGCTTTCATTCGTCTTATATGAGATCGGTTTCAAATTAGAATGTTCATCTTTTTCACTGTGAAATTCATTGTTGAAGTTGTTTTATGTTGTAAACGTGCTGTTGTCTTAATAGACGTTAAGTTTGACTAATGTTTTCATACATAAATCCATAGAAGAACCTTTAGAAAGATAGATGAAAATGAAAAGTTTTTATTTCTTTAAGCTTACAAATAAGCACTTAGACAGGTCATATTTTATAGTTCACTTCAATTTTTTGTCCACCAGTGGAAGAAGTGAGAAGAAACCACTAGTATATTCATATATCGATACTACTATCATTCTAAGGATTCTTCTATGGATTTATGTATTTATGTATCTACATACAAACGAGTTGTTGTCAATAAATTTCGACTTATAATTCTCAATTTCCTACTTGTATAAGTGCACTTGCGTGTGTCAAAGCACTGAAGTTATAATATGCTTGTTAACTCAAACATAAATTAGTCAAAAATTAAATTAGATTAGTCATACATAGTTTTTGGTTACAAAATGAAGAAAATTGTTGATTGACACTATACTTGTTTTTCCTCTATGCATAAATATGTAATAATATGTATTAATAGCCCTTTGTTTAGAAAATATCTCGTATTCTAGAACCGAGTATGTATAAAAACATGAACCACCCCCGTCAATCTTAAATATCGTCTAGCCACAAAAATACCTACACGTATTTAATAATAATAATAATAATGCTGGACAACAATTTACACAGCATTATCTAGGTCCATGGTAAGCAGAGCTTATGTTATGGGTACTAGATAACTGATATACATACATTTCATAGATAGATCCCACCGCGCCTCATCGGTCGTCAACAAATTTAGGTACATACTTGAAATCTCAATGATTTTAAATAGGTATTTACAATCTACGAAAGTGGCTCTGAAGCACTTTACAGTGTTAATGGTTTGTAACGGTATGCCACCGAATAAGTTCCTAGACAGTCCGTAACATAATTTTATTAAAGTGAATATATGTAATAGTTCCATAAAAGTTAACAACCATCTACTTAATACCATCCACCAATAAGACTTGAACTCCGGAATGCGTTCTCGCCCCTAAAAACATCGCACTTTTATTACGGGAAAGGGGAATAGGAAGGTCTTGTAAGTTTGGATATTTTAGTCCCAAAACGTAGTTTTCGTTGGATACGAGCTCTATTTGCGGCGGGTAAAGTTTGTTTTCGCTCAGCAAATGTTATTGACCTTATAAACCCCTATGATAGAACAGTTGAAAGAATCTAGAAGAATCTAGAAAGGTATTTAGACGTATTTTATTGTAGTAAGGCACTAAAAATACTGTTTTCTTGGGACTAGATGATGCTGTCTCAATTGTCCATTATTATTTAAATAGTATTTATTAAAACAAAGTAGGTAGGTACCTATTAGAACCCACTTGTGATACAAGCGAATAAAGTATAAGAGTGTCTGCTTGTCAAGCTGACAAGATATTGTGGATTCCACCACGTTCTCTGTAACAAGACTACGTAGAGTAGAGTGATCACAGAGCTTACAAAATATACATTTAATCGAGTTACTATCCTTGGATTGTAAGAAGATGATACAACTGCTTCGGTGGTCTACCAAAGAAACGAACTGCCTTAGTTAGAAAGAATCACGATATGCATCGCGTCGCGTCTGGTGTGAGCTGACCATAATCTTTCGATTTATCTATTGTACGTATTGCCAGTGGCTTCGCTCAGGTGACACCTCGTGAAATGAAACGTACTAACATTAAAACACTCAAGTTATAGTGTAGTAACATTTATGTATATCGTAACGAATACATCCGACAGAGAACCAAGGTCATCGACATAGCTAAAAGAATTAGCAAGCTGAAGTGGCAGTGGGCCGGCCATATATCGCGAAGAACCGACGGCCGCTGGGGCAAACGTGTTCTTGAGTGGAGACTACGACTCGGTAAACATAGTGTAGGAAGGAAGTAAAAAGTTAAATAATTTATAAATAAAAATATTATATGCGGATGGGTCACATCCTGCGTTTACGGACGCATGACATTACTTTGTGTGTGCGTCCAGTGCTTCATAAAAGCGCAGTCCGTGTCCAGCCTTCCAGCTATAAGTTTCGGACTCGTAGTCCTGTTTTCTCTGTGTATATCTACTCTACGAGTAATGCTCAAAGCTCAAAGGAATATCTGGAAATGGCTGCTATATCTTGGACGCCGGCGGCCATGCCTCTACAGCATGTCTGATGGAACGTCAATGGTACTTGTATTTGTCGGTGGTACACAAAGGGTGAATTGAATCTTCCTATTAAGTAATCTACTATATTCCGGACAAACTTGAAGATAAGTTAAAGATTTGTTATTCCAAATCCGATTATGTGTAATTTTATTAAATTGCCTGGAAGAAATCGCTTCAAAGCGATAAGGCCGCCAATAATTCATTATGATTCATATTATAAAAAAATAAATATAAAATAAAATAAAATAAAATGCTGGACTCACTAAGTCAATAATATAGCAACTTTCAGTACGTCTCTAGAAATACAAGTCCCTTCGTCTCTTTGAAAAATGTGTTCCGTAATACCCACATTTAAAGCCTCCCTTAAACGGATAAATTCTCACCCTATGCTAAATTTATCTTTTAGTAATTAGTCAGGGGAAGTCAGGGGTAGTAGGGGGCAGGGGAGGGGGGTAAGTGCGCTTTAATTAACGAGTGTGGAGTTTAAATTGATTCGGTTGCTATGGCACGCAATTTGGAAACCGTTAGATAATGTATACTGTGGGGAAATGTAAATTAATGCCTGAAGGTCCTATGATACTATAACAGGTGTGTATGTCATGTATGTGCTTCTTCGATATACTAGAACCCTGAGTAATGTAACTCGATCGAATCGTCTCTACGACGAGACTTTCCATTTTTGTATGGGATTTATACTTTAATTCCTGTTCCCCGCTGTTTCACTCACGTTAACAGGGTCACTGTCCAAGCATAAGAGAGTAAATTGCTCGTAATGTCCAATGGTGTTTTTGTCAAAATTGAAGTCAGAATGAAATATAAAGACACGTCGTAGTCTTAAGCCCACAAAACAAAGCATGGTTAAAATATGTATCGGCTTGCTGCCCGCATATGGGCTGTGGACTGGTACTGATACCTGCAAACAGCCCAAGGACAACCCTTGGGAGGTTTGCAGGTAGCAGTACCAGCAGGACATCCCTCCAACCTTCCCATGTTCCTGCCAACCTTGCGGTTACACGGACCGAAACTTGGCGGCACTACTTACTAAATCCGAGTGGTATATCGGTACCTACCAGCAGGACAGTGAACCTGTCCTTTCAACTTTCGCTATGCCTTAAATCAAGTCGACCGGTAGCTTTAACAAAGCTACCGATCGAATTAATTTTTGGCCGTGAAGGAAGGATGAATTTTCGTATAAAAATGCGAATTTTCTAGTCAAACTCTCATAGGAATTTGGTGTCTTACCAGGACAAAAAGTTGTAAAGTGTTACTCTCCATCCTTTCAACTAACTCTATGCCAAAAATCAAGTCGTTTGGTGGGTTGCTCTGTAGCGAGTTCCTGTCTCGATGTATGTCAGAGCCATCTCAAGTGGACGTAATCTACACTGACTATAGCAAATGCTTTGACAGAATTGATCACGTAATTCTATTAGAAAAACTCAGATGTGCGGGTATCAGAGGTAACCTGTACAGATGGTTCTCGTCATATGTCCAGAACAGGTGCCAAACTGTAGTGCTCAACGAATATACTTCCTCTTCTATGTGTATCCCGTCTGGCGTACCTCAGGGCTCTTTGCTCGGTCCTCTCCTCTTTATTATCATGGTTAACGACATCTCATCCTGTTTTAAGTACTCTAAAATTCTCCTTTACGCGGATGATATGAAAATCCTAAATCCTATAAAATCACTTGAAGATTCCATCCACCTACAGAGTGACTTTAGATTTCAGGAATACTGCACTGCCAATAAGCTTGACCTCAACGTCTCTAAATGTTACGTGTGCTCCTTTACTCGTAAAACTAAAATTTTAAAGTTTGATTACAAAATAAGAGATAGTACCTTAACTCGAGTCAGTAAAATCAAAGACTTAGGAGTAACCTCTGATGACAAACTTCTTTTTGAGGATCATATCCACAGTATAGTCAACAAGGCATCCAGAGCGTTGGGTTTTGTACTGCGAATGTCAAGCGAATTCTCTAACATCAAGATCCCTAAGATACTTTTCTGTGCGTACGTTCGTAGTCATCTGGAGTACTCATCTCAGGTTTGGAACCCGTGCTATGATGTTTATATTACTCGCCTTGAACGTATTCAAAAACGATTCTTGCGACACTTACAGTTTCGAGCTAAATTGTTTCTACTTGGCAAGATGTCGTAAATTTCATTTGCTTCCTCTTCAGGAACGTAGAAAAATGGCGGACTTATCTTATCTGTTAAACGTAGCTAATGGGAAGGTTGACTGTTCGGAGCTTCTTGAACAGATAGGACTGCGAACTAATATTGGAACACTCAGGAATCCTAACCTGCTAAATATTCCTTTTGCGAAAACAAATTATAGGCAAAATTCGTTCATCATTAGGGCTAGCAGATGTTTTAACACATTAGTAAAAGATCACGATTTTGATATATTTTTCAATACGTCTGTTCAGCTTAAGCGCCTACTAGGTAATAATTTCTTTACAACGTAATTGAAGTCAGTTTTCATGTATTTTCATTATAAATATTTTTTTGTGTGTGTAACTTTTTCTTTCTTTTAACTTAATAATATAAATCGTCTACTTTCTGTATTTTTTTTCTAAATTGCTGCTTTTTTTCAAATTATTTGTGGAAACTTCTAATTAAGGCCTTAAGTTAAATATTCTTGTATCTAATCTTTATCTAGCTGTAAGTTTTCCTAAGATTGTAAAAATAAAATAAAATTAGTTAGGGCGTGAAGGAAGTACAAACCAACAAATACATTTTCGCATTTATGATAAATATAGGTAGGATTTTCACAGTATTTTTTAAAAACGTTACAAGTAGGTCATTAACATTTCCGGGTGCGTTAAATCCATCCAAATTATTTCGTGTTATTCGATTCGGTCATGCCATGGCCCAGGGCAAAATCTAACCTAAAATTTGAACGTAAATCATAAAACAACATTCCATTCAGCCCACAGTTTCCTTAAAATGTTATCCCATTATTTCAATTATCCCAAAAGCAACAAAGGATTAAAATTTTCTTATGAATTTCCTTTTAAATTTTAGTTTTTATTCTACTACCTAAGACGGTGAGACGCTCGCTCAAAGAAAAATGAAAACCAACAGATTTTTTTGCATTTTAATAACGATTCTGATAAAAGCGTTCTTTGAATATAAAGCGGTGTTATTATGGAATAGATTTTACAAATCCAGAAGTACGAGTGTAGAGTGTGCCATCGATATCAATTCTGTGGAACCCGTATTGAGAATGACGTCATCATGATATCTCGCCAAGATCAAATTCAAACTGTGAGATCACGTCATTCTGAATTCCATTATTTTCCAGCAAGACCAGTAAATGTAGGTATTTATAGGTAATAGATAGAGGATTTAAGATAGAAAATTCTTTATTGCACACTTATATTACAAACTATGTACCGTAAAAACTTAAAAATTAAGTTACCGATTGGCGGTTTTATCGCTCAAAAACAATTTCTACGAGGTAATTCCATTGACTTGATCACTCCGTAGCAAACGCTACAAGCTAGTGATGAGCTATTTCATATGACCGAAGTTAAGATTTTTATGTTCAAAAACGTTTATCTCGGCGAAAATATGCTGTTATTTCTATGTTTTTCGAAATAAAAGAAAAATATCCCCATCATATTTATTTCTATATATCTAGAATAAAATGGTTACCCACAGATTCATCATCATCATCAGCCTATAGCAGTCCACTGCTGGACATAGGCCTCCCCCAATGAGCGCCATAGTGCCCTGTCTTCAGCTTGCCGCATCCAGCATCTACCTGCAGTTTTTCGCAGGTCGTCATCCCACCTGGACGGAGGGCGTTCTACACTACGTTTACCGATTCGTGGTCTCCACTCAAGAACACGTTTGCCCCAGCGGCCGTCGGTTCTTCGCGAGATATGACCGGCCCACTGCCACTTCAGCTTGCTAATTCTCAGAGCCATGTCGGTAACCTTGGTTCTCTGTCAGATGTATTCTTTACGAATCCTATCCTTCAGAGAAACTCCGAGCATAGCTACCAGCAACAGCTAACCACAGATTACTGAATATTATGAATAGTTCAAAGATTTAATTATTTATAAATAGCTATTGATTTTATTTATCAGAGGCAATACAAACAACGGTCTGTACTTGCATACAGACGGTTGTTCGTATTATGCTCAATCGTTAGTCTATGCTTCTTCTTATACGTTTTAGGAAGCATTCGAGATTTGTATTAGCATTTTGATTGACTATCTTTCTGTTTATGTGGTTTCTTTTCAACTTACAAAAATCTTAGCATGGCAAAAAGGCTTTTTAGATATAGGTTTTAAAATTTGGCTTTATTATAAGACTTCAAACGTTAATGACTTACCGTTGAACATAAACATGTTACATCATGAAATCAACGTATGCAGGTATATAATTTGTGTCTAGCTAATACTAGCGGACCTTCCCGGATTCGCACGGTTTTAGTACGGATCCCTAACTTTTTTGAAAATAAAGTATAGCCTATGTTCACCGGGGATAGTGTAGCTTCCCAACTGTGAAAGAATTTTTCAAATCTGTCCAGTAGTTTCGGAGCCTATTCATTACAAACAAACAAAAAATCAAACCTTTCCTCTTTATAATATTAGTAAAGATAATTATGTAGTTGTTGTATTTATAATTTTATTTGATAATAATTTATATATAAAATATGACTTGTCTAAGTGCTTATTTTGTAAGCCTAAAGAAATAAATGATTTTTTACTTTTACTTTACATTATCATTTTATTGTCTTTTATGCCCGTAATATTTCAAGATTAATTGCCATTGGATCAATTTTCCATCCAAATATTCTGGTGCCACTTTGAGTAAACACAGAGTGAAACTAGAGGATTTCTGAATTATTAACGCTCATTTGAAAGCCCCAATCCTAATCCTTTTCGGAACAATGAGGCGTGTTTTCGCATGTTTCCCTCAAATTAAGACATTTTTATTTTCTTGCCTATTGCCCTATACCAATTATGAGACAATATATGAAATGTGGCCACAAAATCTCCAAGGATCTCCAGAGGTTTCTGTCTCTGGCATTTTGTGGCCACATTTCACATACACCGCCGAAGGCGGTCCATATCAGGACATGGCACAACAAAAATCTGACATAATTAATTCTAAATTCAATTCAATTCTAAAATTATAATGTACCTACACGACTATTAATTATTTCTTTTTATATTATTATTGTCTTAAAATTGTAGATACTAATAACTATTGGGATATGGAATAAAGCTGTTTTTATTTTATTTTATATGAGTTAAGCAAAACACTAAAAACGTTTTCGTGTACTTTTACTTCCTGATTCGACAAGGGTACATGGTAGAAACACACGCTATTGCACCTGGTTTTCTATTTAAAAACTAAAAACGTTTTATTTCTTAGCCGTAGGACATACAGAAACACATACCCGCGTTTTCTAGCCCTGAGCTATTCCATAAGCAAAGAGAGTTGTTTATGCGTAGGTACTTTTATAATGGAGCTCAGTGTTTTGTAGGCTCTATGCTCCAAAAATGACAGACGTATTAAAATGTGACAGATAAAAGCAAACCATACCGATAGTACATAAATTGTATTTTTTTTTATATCACATCAAGTTGATAAAGTTTGGCAATGATAAATTCATCCTAAATCGAGATAATCATGGTATGGTTATCATGCGAACACAGTCACGGGTAACACGTAGCTAGGTAGTTAAAAAAACTAGCATAGGCAAGAAGATTTTTCTTTTTTATTATTTCCTCATACGTAAACTACGTAAGTATTTCCTAAGGTCTCGTTTCCCGCGCATAATGGTTCTTTTGTCTCGAGGTGGTGAAGCGCGTACTGGGGGCATCTGCCAATCTGGACATCTGAAATTAAAACAGTAACAAATTAGTACATTGTATGGAAGGTCGATTGACACATCTTTTATATCTACATCACAGCCTATACTAGTCCACTGCTGAATGTAGGCTTCATCTGATAGGCGCCTTATAGATTGACTGACACAAACTCATTAATATTAATGAGTTTGTGTATATAAATTCTAGGCCCTAAATGATTCACCTCAACAGGCTAATAATGGTCCATTGTTGCACTGTAGGCCTCTTCCTTATAAGCGCCTCATTGACTTTCATGTCATGGGGTAGTGCCCATAATCCCCACGCTGGGCATGCGGGTTGTAAACAGATAGGTACAGATAGAAAACACCTAAAAATGGAATGTTCGTTTTTGATCATGCAAACATTTGTCGACCCCAAAGTCAAACATGCCTTTGCTGAACCATTCAAAGGACTGGTTTAATGATTATAAACTAACACCGACTTTCAAATGTATACAAGGAAAAACCAATATTAAATAGTGGATAGAATAAATTATCTAAATTATGTGCATCCTCTACGCGTTTTCCTCAAATTCTGTTAGATATAAAATACCTACCAGTTGTTTCTACGTGACTTAGGTACTAGAAGTCCATCTTTGCAAGCGATAAGTGGGGGCCTTAGCATAGCAGGAATAGTGACATTAGGTAGTAGTATATTACTACAAAAAAGGTCAATTACAAAGGAATTTCGAATTCGAAAACGGACGAGACAAATGAAAGGAAATACGACAATGTCGAAAGCTGTCGAAATTAAAAATCCTTTCGATCTTTAATATCTACGTTTTTTGAAATACAAGTATAAACTATTACACTTATATCTAGAGGTATTTCAATAATAATTTGATTTTGTTACCCATCTCTTGGGAGTTAAATCCATGAGTTAGAGGCCTCCGGAGGGACGAATTCTTCATACTAACGTAATACCAAAATGATTTCCAATTCAAGCATATTTCCACTATAATATTGTATTATTTGTATTTCAATAGTATTTATCTAGGTTCCTAAATAGCTTTTTTTTTTTCAAAATACTTACCAAAAATTAAATAAAAGCCAATCGCATTTTGCACATTTTTATGCGAAAATGGACAAGTTTTCTTGCTATTTGTTTCGTATTAAAAACATCAATATCTTATGCGTTATTTATTAAGGAACATAGCTTATATTGTCTGGTTACAGAATACCTATACCTACTTTGTGAAGAATACAAAACTTTTCAGTCATAATTTTTGGTATTACGAAACAAACCAAATTTTGAACGGCTAACATTGCTATCGCGCACGCATAACGCGCGCGGCGCAAGGGTTAAACAGGGACAGCGATATTCGGAGCGATTTTTGCAAGTGAGGGTCGCCGGACCCTTAAGTGTTTAAATGCTTATTATTTATAATACAACCTACTTCCCTACCATATTTTACGGAATGAATTTATTAGCTAGTTAATGTGATAATAATAAGATCAAAGCATACATAGGGAGACACAGACAGTGGGAAGTGACTTTGTTTTATACTATGTAGTGAAGACGATTATGACATATGATTATATATATTATTATGAGACGTGTATGTAGAAGATTACTTTGATCCAAGTATTAGCGGTAAACTTCTTACTTTTCAATATCAGGAAGGGTTTGCCCCTTGCACCGTGACTCCCATTTGCTCCAATACTTGAAGCCTTGTGTTTCAAACACTTTCAGCGCGCAGGGGAGGTCGTTCTTGATGTCTTCATCCAGCAATGCTGTAATATTGACACAATTGTTTTTTTTTTAATCCAAATAAGAATCAAAATTAAATAAATCTTCATAACCAGCTTATTAGTCCATAGCTGTCATAGTCCTCCCGTAATGAGTACCATAGCGCCCTGTCTTCAGCTTGTCGCATCCAGCATCTGCCTGCAGTCCTGCGCCGTCATCCCACCTGGTCGGAGGGCGTCCTACACTACATTTGTCGAATCACGGTATCAACAAAGAACACGTTTACCCCAGCGATTGTCGATTCTTCGCGAGAATTTAATAAATAATGCTAGATAATTCAAACATCATCATCTAGCACCAAGCTAAGCAGAGCTTGTGTAATGGGTACTAGATTACTGATTTACATAATACAATACATTACATAGATTTTTCGGCGCTGGCGCTTCGCTTGCCGCATCCTACATCTACCTGCAGTCTTTCGCCGGTCGTCATCCTACCTGGCCGTGGAGGGCCTCTTACACTACATTGCCGAGTCGAAGTCTCCACTCGAGAACACGTTAGACCAGCGATTGTCGGTTCTTCGCGAGATATTGCCGACCCACTGCCGCAGCTTGCAATTTCTTAGAGCTAAGGCGATAACTTTGGTTCTCTGTCCGATGATTTCTTTACGTATCCTATCCTTAAGAGAGACTCCAAGCTATTTCCAAGGCCTTAATACATAATGACTTACATTCACACGTGATATCGCATAATCCACCCTGCTTGCCTTCCCTACAATATTCGTTACCAATCTGAAACAATTTGTAATCATCAAGTTTAAGGGTGATCGTTGTATATTAGCGCTAAATTTAAATTTTTCGTAGGTATTTAATTTTTTCAGCGTTCTAGAAGGATTATTCATCATCATCATCATCATTATCAGCCTATAGCAGTCCACTGCTGGACATAGGCTTCCCCCAATGAGCGCCATAGCGCCCTGTCTTCAGCTTGCCGCATCCAGCATCTACCTGCAGTCTTTCGCAGGTCGTCATCCCACCTGGTCGGAGAGCGTCCTACACTACGTTTACCGAGTCTTGGTCTCCACTCAAGAACACGTTTGCCCCAGCGGCCGTCGGTTCTTCGCGAGATATGGCCGGCCCACTGCCACTTCAGCTTGCTAATTCTCAGAGCTATGTCGATAACCTTGGTTCTCTGTCTGATGTATTCGTTACGAATCCTATCCTTCAGAGAAACTCCGAGCATAGCTCTAGACTAGAAGGATTATTAGTATGTGTTATTCGAGCATTTGGGAAAATAAGGTAGGTGCTAAAGTCATTTAAAACGGAATATTTACCATGATTTGATTTTTGAGTTATCCAATATTTCGGTACAGTTTCATGCGCCATGATCATTTAAATGACTTTATTGTTAATAACCATGATAGTTTTAAAAGTTTTAAGGTAGGTACTATCATAGGTAGAGAAACATGTTTACGATTTGCAGCAAATTACTTATCTGTTAGTTTAAACATTTGTGGAAAGCAGAACAAGTGGATTTTTTTTTAAATTTAATATCGCGCCGACACGCTACAATTTAGGGCTATTTCTTTGGATCCTAAAGCTATATAAATGCAACCACTCTTCATCTTCTATTCGTCTTGGCTTTGGTCCACGTCATAAATTCTATGGTAGTACTTACTTGAAATAATCCATAATACTTTTTCTTTGGTGTTTTTTCGAGTAATGCGGAAGTATTTTTATCACTTTCTTTTTCTATAAGACACACCCCTGAAATAAAAAAATATAGTTTTTAGCGAAAATACAAACATAAAAACAGAAGGGTCATTCATGTAGATAGCGAGGAATAATTAAAAGAGGAATTAATAATAAATAATAAAAAGTATTTATTTTCAAAAAATGGTTTCTAAAGGTTAACAGAGTACTTATCTAAAACTAATTACGATTATCTCTATAACATTTAAGTTTACCTTTAGATAAAGTACTCTACCCTAAAACCTTAGTGCTGAAAATGCATCGACTCCTCGCTCTAACTAAGTAAAACTTGTGTTTAGAAGAAATTAATTTTAGTTTGTAAATTATTTTCAAATAACTAATCCGATTTAAATAATTCTTCCACAAATGAAGCATTGAGGACGTGAAACAATATTTGTTCATTGTTACGTTAACTCAATATTGTTCTGAGAGTATATCTACCTTGCAAATATTGACCGAAATGTTTCCACTAGAAAAAGTACGTAACTGTAGGCAAAGACTTGGAAAGAATGATACAAATGAGGTGTTGCTAAAAAAAATCGAAAAACTATACTTGACTTTACTTCTTTTAACACTTTGACTGCTGAAATCACACGGTATGTGTTTTCTACAAGTGACTAATATGCGTAAATCCACACTAGCGCAGCGGCTGAGAAAATACAGATCTGTGCGACTCAGCACAGCCGTAATATTTTTCGAACGAAACTCATGTGCGGCGCAACACAACCGCTGTGTAGAGCGGCAGCACGAATTTTTTAGGTTAAAAAAAAGATCCCAGTCGTCGAAAAAAATCGCAGTCAAAGTGTTAAGCTCCAGCACTAGGTTGTTAGATTCTACAAAAATGTAATAGATCCAGTGAATAAAGGGATTACTTTATTAAGGGAACCCCAATCAGAGTACCTTGTAACGGACCCATTAGGGTTGTCACACACATATCAACTCGAAATCGGATCATCACAACTACTTTGGAGACGTTCAGTATTCATTATGATAACCTATTGTAACGCATTTTCTCTCCCTTTCTTCTTCTTTTATTTTAGGGTTTAAGGAGGGGGTTTAGGGTTTTAGTTATCCAAAAGGTCCGTCTGTCTCATGTTATGTCAAGAATACGACATATCAAATCAAATCATATATATTTCAGACACATAAATATAAATATAAATATAAAAAAGCCTTTATTCACTGACCAAAGTAATGTAAAATAAAGTATTAGTAAAAAGTAAGTATCTTATTGATCCTATCATCTATGACCTAACTTGATTCTTCAGCAACCGGTTTGTTGGTCAGGTTGTCCTTCGACATAGGCCTCCCCTAGCTTCTTCCAATCATCTCTGTCACGAGCTAGTCTTCTCCATCCTTTTGGTAGGTCATCTTCCCATCTCTTGATTTGACGTCCCTTTCTTCTTTTTCCATTCCTAGGATACCATTCCATCACATCTTTCGTCCATTTTCCTTTATTTGTTCTGATAGTATGGCCGGTCCAATTCCATTTGAGATTTTGAATTTTTTGTAGAACATCGGTAACTTTTGTTTTTTTCCTTATTTTTGAAGTCGTCCATCTGTCGCATAGCCGTATATTTAACATGCTTCGCTCCATGTTGTGTTGGCAAACCTTAAGTTTTTGGTAGGTTTTGCTCGTAGCAGGCCATGTTTGACACCCATAAGTGAGACATGGCAAAATGCATATGTTATACAGTTTGCTTTTTACCGACATAGGTACTGTTTTGTTTTTAACTATTTCTTTAAGAGACCAGTAACGTTTCCAGGTGTTGCTGATTCTTCTATCAATTTCTTTTAAGTGTTGGTCCTTTGTTGATATTAGCTGTCCCAAATATATATATTCATCAACATATTCAATAACCTCTTTTCCGATTTCTATTTTCTCTTTTATTGCATTTGTCATCACTTTAGTTTTTGTTGGATTCATTGATAAACCTGCTTTCTGGCTTACAACATCTAGTTGCTGTAACATAGTCTGTAGAATATTTGGACTGTCTGCGAATATAACAATGTCGTCGGCGAATCTTAGATGGTTAAGGTTTGTTCCATTTATATTTATTCCAAAATCTTCCCAGTCTAAATTTCTGAATACATTCTCCAGTACTGCCGTGAAAAGTTTTGGAGAAAGTGGATCTCCTTGCCTGACGCCCCTCTGTATACTAAACTCTTGTCCTTGCTGTTCAAGTTGTACCTTTGCTGTGGAGTTTTTGTATATTTCTTTTAAAATTTGTATATATTTGCTTTCCACGCCCTGGCTTTTAAGTGTCTTCCAGATGTATTCATGACTCAAAGAATCAAAAGCCTTGTTGTAATCGACGAACGCCATATGGTACTGTTGGCTGTATTCATTTAGTTTTTCGATGATCTGATTCACCACATGGATATGGTCGATAGTTGAATAATCGGCGCGAAAACCCGCCTGTTCTCTTGGTTGGTTTTCATCTAGGTGTTTCATTATTCGGCCAAGTATTATTTTAGAAAACACTTTGTATAGATTGGACATAAGACATATGGGTCTGTAATTATTTATTTCATTTTTATCTCCTTTTTTGTGTAACAAGACAATAGTTGACTTCGTCCATTGGGTCGGAATTTGTTCAGAAACTAATATTTCGTTAAATAGTTGCGTCAAAGGTTTGGATAGTACGTTTATAGTTGCTTTCAGTATTTCGTTGGAAATTTTATCGTCTCCAGTTGCTTTGCCGCTTTTTTGTGTTTTTATAGCTTTTATTACTTCGGTTTCAAGTATGCAAGGCGTTTCTTCTTGATCTATGTCTATTTCTGTGTCTGTTGATGTGTTTTTGTCAGTTTCGGTATATAACCTCTTATAGAATTCTGTCGCTATTTTGGATATTGTTGATCTTTTGTTTGTCAGTTTCTTCTTATTTTTGTTTTTCATGTTTGGTATCCATTGTGTGTATTCTTTCAGTTGCTTTATCCCTTTTTTAATTCCACCTGTTTTTTCTATTTGCTCTTTTAAAATGTTTAGTCTCGTTGCTTTTCTATGTTTTTTTATTGACTCTTGGATGTTTTTGCTAATTTTCGCGATATTTTGACGGTTATCTTTTCGTTTCTCCAACATCATGTTCCTCTCGTTCATTAATTTTATCGTTTCTTCGCCAAGTTTGCTTTCTCTAACTTTCTTAGTTTCCAATTTTACGTTCACCAGCGCTTTCTCCATAGAGTCATACATTTCCTGCAGCGTTTTGTGTCTTTCGATTTCATCTAATGCCTTCTTCAATTCCTTAAGTTCATTTTTTGGTATAGGTGTTGTGATCATTGTGTTTCTGGTTGATGTGGACATATGTTTTCTTGACTTATGCTTTTTACATTTTATAACACCTCTTAACATTCTATGATCTGTGTTAAAATTTAGCTGATTTACAACATGGACGTCGCTAAATAAACTTTTTTCTCTTGTCAGGATGAAATCGATTTCGTTTCTATCTCTGCCGTTTGGAGATATCCATGTCCATTTTCTAGTCTTTCCTTTTTTGTAGAAGCTGTTTAGAATTTTAAGATTATTTGCAAATGAAAAGTCTATGAGTCGCTGTCCGTTGTCATTTCTTTCTCCACTGCTGTAATTTCCTAATATAAATTCATCTTTATTTGATTTGTTTCCTACCTTAGCATTAAAGTCTCCCATCAGGATTATATTTTTATTCGTCTCTTGCATTACTTCTGTCAAATTTTTATAGAATTTATCTTTCGCTATTTTCGTATCTTGTTCTGTAGGTGCATATACTTGGATAATTGCTGATGGTCGTTTAATTTCAGGTAATTCTATATTGAGAATTGCAATTCTATCCGATATTCCTTGAAAACTGATTATTTTGTCCTTCAGATACCTTTTGACTAGGAAACCCATTCCGTGTGTACCTTGCTTTTGGCCGTAGAAGTAAAAAATGTGTTCGTTATACTCTCGTATTTCTTCTCCTATTCTTCTTACTTCACAAAGACCGATAACATCCCACTTTATAGGTCTTATGGCTTCTTCCAATTCTTCTAATCTGTTATCTGTCATTAGCGTTCTGGTGTTTAACGTTGCTAGGTATATTTTACTTTTTCTATTTTTTTACTACTACTACTATTTCAGACACAGTACAAAGTAAACATACACAGCGCATACCTATAGCAAGACACATTGTTTTTCTTCATTTATTTTATTTAACAAAACAAAACATTCATAGGTCAACAGTTTTTCCAAAATTTTTCTATTGCCGCTATAACGCTATAGAATTAAAATTATATGGCCCTCATGGTATGCTCTCGCATTTAGCCATATACATATACGGCTTTTTGACTCTATGCCATGACGACGGTGACACAATGCCGATTACAAGTGGTTATGCGAGTAACAACCATAACCTGGGATAGATAAGGCAAAATTAGCTGTTGTACTTGTAACTTCCAAGTTTATTTGATTAAGCAAGGGTCTGATTTGATCTCAGTGAAATAGGGACAAGAAGATAACACTTTTTAGAATTTAATTTTATGTACGCACTAGCAAATTACGCGCGGCCGCTTTTTTAACGTTCGCATGGTACTGTAAGGTGTTTTAAGTAAGACGTGTTTCTCATCTATGTATATTCACATCTATGTATATTTGTGGCTGTCTAAGCCAATGAAGACGTAGATCTTAAGAGGATAAGCCAGTTATGATAAATTAAAGTTTTTTTAGTTTGATTAGGTAACTTGATAAAGAATATTTGCTTTATTTGGCCAAAAAGATCTAGGGTACACCAATTAATTCTATAATAATTATTTTTATTGTTAAATTCATATATACGCACGTACAGCCCAGATTAGGCATTTTTCCTCCATGGAAGAGTTTTTAGAGATTAGAATAATTACGTTCTAGTAGAAAGCAGACAAATAAAAAAAGGGCGTTGTAACCGATAGTGCGTACGCACGGTCCTAAAACATTCGCAGACTACATAATAATAACAACACACTAATATGATAAATGCGAAAGTTTGGATGTTTAGAAGTTTAGATGGATGGATATTTGTTACTTCACGCCAAAAATTTTTTTTTTTAAAAGCCTGGAATCAAACATAGGCTACGTTTTATCCCATAAAACAGTTCCCATGGGATATAAATAATCTTCAAACATTTCCATAGAAACAACGCGTGCGAAGCCTCTGGACGAAACTAGTATATTTATATGAGGTCATAACGAAAATAACTAACTATGTACATAGGTACTTAGTTATTTCAAGGCTCACTGGCTACACCATGATGCTTGTTCAAGTAGGTTCCAGTTTTTGTACTCCATTGTTGTTCCATTGAGGCAGTCATGATGGGTTTCCCCAATACCTACTTTTTAACAATCATTTCACGTTGATATATTTTAACTATGATAATGATGCCGTATTGCCAAAGGCTGACATGATTTTCATGTTAAAGTTAGTTGTTTCAAACGCCTACATATCTATCACTGTAGAATCATTTAAGTAGGTATCAATACTTTAATAAAATTTTAACTTTTTTATGTAATACCAAAATCGGTTCAGTAAGATTACTTACTGTTACCTATGTGTTGTGTTTTTGTCACAGATTACTGTGACAATAAAAAAGAACAATGTAATTGTACATAGTAAAGGTAATGTCCCTTATAACAAAAACTGAATGACATTATAAAATAATAGAACAGAGAAACATTGATTGCCTTATTAAAAAAAAACACAAGATATAATTAGACTTATATCTTTTCAAATAAAACTAAAAACGAAGACAGAGGGAGTAAATTCTACATGTTGCTCATATGCAGTTGTGCACTAATATGCAAGAAACGGTGTTATCTAATTCATTCTAGGTTGATAAGTAGCAAAGTCTATGAATAGAAGGTTACTGACTACTTACAAGTCAAGTCCTTACAATAACTATTAATTACTCCATGACTAATGATAAATGTTTATCGATTTATTAGTATACATATGTATAACTTACAATTACTGATGAAAGTCCTTGGAAATCCATATTTGAGGAGCTCTCGCGTCAGCTGACACCGCGTAAATACTTTCGCATTTACCGCAACGATTAAAATAAATAAACAGAAAAGAGGTCTACACGCCACCATGGTTCGATCACGACTGATAGCGTCTAGATTATTTTGTTTTGATTTGATGCGTATGCGCTGCGCTTATTTAAGTTAAGATAATATCAATTATGTCTGTTCTGGGAACTGTTCTAAATTAGTAGGCCAGTTCTTGTTTATCGGAGGGGCGTTTTGTTGTAGTATAGGTTACATATTTATTACCTAACTTTGTTACTGCCCCCACTAGCTCTAATTTTATAAACTTTGAACTTTGAGAACACAAACCGAAGGCTGCATTTTCGGTGAACAGGAGAATACTTTTTCAACAGCTTGGAAAGGAGAACGTGGCTGGCAAACGTTCCTTAGAATAATGTAAAAAGTTGGGCCCTCTGTTTACAGAACACCCTTAGAGTTCTAAACCTATAGAAGGTAGTAGGTATAGTATATAAGATCTTACTGAATGAAAAATGATAGGAACAAGGAGGTTGAGGTGGTCCAAACGCGAGAGATGGTTCGACGACTTAGTCATCATCAGCCGGTGTTAGTTGCTGTAACTGCTGTACATAGGCCATTCCTAATGAGCTCCATAGCGCCCTGTCTTCAGTTTGATGCATCCAGCATCTACCTGCAGTCTTTCGCAGGTCGTAATCCCACCTGGTCGGAGGGCATCCTACGTTTACTCGGTCGTGGTCTCCACTCAAGACACTTCGGGAAATGGCTGGATACGTACTACTCAGGACCAAGAACGCAAGAAGAGGGAGGCTTACCACGTTCGTGATAACCAAGATATAGATTTTTATTATTATAGTGCGTAACGTAAGACCTCGCACTCGGGGTAATCTCTAAGAAATTAATTAATATCCCAAAACGGCGCTAAAGTCGTAGGAAAACTCAAAGATTTTCGACTCGTCGTCGGTCACTTGATTTTGTAGCTCAGTTGGTGAGAGAGTCCCTGTTCTTAGTGGATGGTCGCGGATTCCCGTTAAAATCGAACATTTTTGGGATATTATTTAATTTCTTAAACGTGATGATGATTTCATTTAAGACTGTATAAAACGAAAGAGGAGAGTCCTTACAAGAAGCAGATGATTCAACCACTGATACCAATTGAACAAATCTCGCGAATTTGCACCGAGTAGCGTCGTCGCCGGTTTTGTAACAACAATGCAGATTCCTATTATGTTGATATACTTATTTGCACGCCCACACAATCAGTTCGCAGAATTCCTCTTCAAGGTCCGTTATCATTTAATCTTCACGTTTTTAAGTTGTTTACTTACTATCTGTGTTGCTTATTACTATAATGAAGACGCCGCCGTTCTGTTACGAAATAAAATAAAAATATCAAATCGTTGTCTTACATTTTTTTAAAAAGGCGTCAAATCTCAATATTAAGATATACAGAGTAATGTAATTAAACCCAAACTGTCGCTAAATTTTATCTTCTCTTCTTATCAGTGTGATAAATGACATTGCTGTAAAATGCATTTTTTTTTGAAGTTGTAAGGCGAAAACTGAAAAATGTCTGGGTTTTCGAGCACCACGAAGTCAGTAAATGTTTTCGAAGTTGCAAACATCGTTTTATACTCTATTGTCCTAAGAACATTTTTATCCTAAAAACATTCCAAAAATAGATATTGCGATCCAAATTTACAATCGATATTTATTTAGATAAACAACGTCAACAACTTTTCACGCCGGACGCGATAGAACATGGGATGACACGAGATAAGGAAGCCTTTTGGCCAAAATCAACATGAATAAACATAGGCTTTTGTTTCGGTATCTTTCAATTTCGACACTTTACTAGGGGAAAGGATACGAACGGAGATGCTTCTAGAGAAAAAGGATATCATGTAGGTTCACAATAATCGATGAACAGGGTCAAGTTTCATGCATTTTAATACGAGGTGTACCTAGACTTTATCTACACCTCTTATTAAAATGCTTTTAGACTTAATCAAAGTTTACAATAATTATTAGCAATTCTTCGTTAATGTAAATTCAGACGTCAAAATAATTTAGCGTATTTTAAAAAATAATAAACTGTCTTCAAACTCTTCAGCTACCTTCTTATTTCGTTTGTTATAATAAAATAACTGGGTTGATAGACGAAAGAGCTCTATAAAGTAAAGAACAAAAACAAAACACAACTCTCAATATCCTACCAAAGTATGTTCAAACTTTCATAAATACCTGTATGTACGGGAGACGGTGCCTCGTATCGTAACTAATGATCATATGATCGCTTATATGACGCTGATCATATAAGCACTTACTTATTTACACGGGTCTAATAAAATATCACTGCACCGTTAACATACCACAATACAACAGTGTTACATTTGAATACAGAGTGTCCTTGATTCTTTTACGTCATAGAGTAGTGTCGAATAGAGAAGGCGGCGGCGCAGTCTTAGATATAAGAATATGCATAGATATGGCAACGATCATTTAAAATTCTTTTTGATTATAATTTTTAATAATGTCCCAAAACTTTCTCGACTTTGACGGTACTGGAACCCACAAAAAGTTATAATAATAATAGGAAATTATTATAATTTCTAAGAAATAACCCCCAGTGTAATTAATACCTAATAGCAAAAACATTTTAAATATCATCTATTCCTATTTATATGTAGACTCCAAAAATCAAGCATACCATGCAAATCTAAGTCTACGCGGCAATTAATTTTGTTTGGATTAATTTTATGGTCCATTTAAAATCTACAACAAAACTGTACCGATTAAAACGTAATGTGCGGTACGCGGTACATCATAAACTGGAGTACACAATCGCAAAAAACACAAATAAATACCTAACACCTACATATCTTGTCTATTCCATTAAGTCCAAGGCAAAAGTGTGTTTATGTTTGCCAGTGCCAACGAACTAATTCTCGCCAAGAGGAAAAATAAGGTAATTTGTATTTCGTACCCTCTCCCATAACAATACAATGTACTCGGTCCATATGATACCCTACTTTTACATCAAATTACCCGAAAATACATGGTGTTATGTTTTGAATACCGATATTTATTATTTTGTTGATGACAAAATATCAGGAATAATAAAAAAATCTAAAATAATATATAAAACTGCAAAAAATCTTGTATCTCGTGGGCAATATACAATCACCCTTAATAAAACAAAACCATTTGGTTAATTTGTTTATTTCGAAATCTAAAAAGGGTGACTCATAAATTAATAATATTTACATACACTTTCTAAAACCAGAACTTAGCTCATCTTATCACACGATTCAGCAGGCTATTTACAAATTCAAAAACCGGGTACTGACCGGTGCGGGTACTAACGGGGCGTACACAGCTATGATTGGTACATAAAATTGGTCAGTACCCGGTTCAAAGTAAGCTCTACTTTTTCTGTATATACTTAGGTACCTAGGTAGGTACCTAACCTTGGAATTTATAATGAAATTAAGGCTTAAGAGTTTAAATGTTTATACATAACTTAAGTATTAAATACATAATGGATGGATGCTTTCACTTTTTATTCAGTAAGAAAGAAAAGTAAAAAATTCTATAGAAAGTTACAATCAACTAAATGAAAAAAATTAGAGCTTTAGTCAATGATATTTTATAATAAATGAGGGCTTTAGTAT
Organism: Eupithecia abbreviata; assembly: GCA_943735965.1. Lineage (NCBI taxonomy): Eukaryota > Metazoa > Arthropoda > Insecta > Lepidoptera > Geometridae > Eupithecia > Eupithecia abbreviata. The sequence continues at coordinate 4,618,060 of OX030996.1, forward strand.
ATACAATTGAAACAACTGAACTGCAGAATGTTGCAAACAATCTACAGTTGCTGATCCATATCAACTAGTATTGATATAGATCAGCAACTGTAGATTGTTAAGAAGCGGAAGCGTTTTCAAGACGACAATTACTACTCATTCTGCATTTCACCAGTTTTAAAATAAATAAAATAAGAACTCTTTATTTCGACTAACATAAAATATGATGATAACGATGAATTTTACACAATAAGTTACAACTCTATCATATTACAAAGTCTATAGTTTTATTGGGTTGGTTGGTTGGTATTCAATTTCTAACCTTAATTAGGTAGGTATATGTAGGGACACACTCCCAATCTTACGTAGTTATTAGATTGGGAGTGTGTCCCTATACAGAGTGATTTTTTTAAATGGGACAGTATGGGGAAATCCGAATCTAAAGGAGATAGAGGAAAAGTGTCTAAGGAGACATTAGGTGTTTTTTTATGTAAACAAATTTGGCTCGTTCAAATTTGTGGTCAAGCGTGAGTTATTCTTAAAAAATGATAAAGTTAGTCAATTTTTTTTTGACGCGGATCGACTCTGTTTCATGTAAGGATTATTTCATTGTTTGGAAAGAAAAAAATCTGAACAGCAGAAGTTGGTCAAATTTAATGAAAACTAATCTTCATACAGTTGCAGTATTCGCCTTTTAATATTGTTACAAGTGCCTAGGCGTGTAAAAAAATATTTAAAATTATTCCATTTTTAAATTTTGATAATCGATAAGAGCTCCAGAGAAGAACATTTTTTTTAATCTTCGTAAACATCATGGCAACCGATAGTCTTGAAATTATAAAAAAAAGAATTCAAATTTGGAACGTAAGTTATTTCTGCATCTGTGATTTTGTTTCCAATCAGTTCATGCTTGTAATTTTATTCATCATGGCGTTAACTAATTCACATAAAGTTGATTTGATTGAGGCGTATTTTCTTAATTATCGCAGTAGAGATAATGCACTTAAGTGGTATCAAGAACGCTATGCTGACCGTGTAGTACCGAATCGCAAGATATTTGATAGTTTAATAAAGAACCTAAGACAGGAAGGCTGTTTCAAGCCTAAGCGTAAAAGGCCGACAATAGTCAATAGTGAGTTTATAACTATTGCCGTATTGGGATATTTTGAAGCATACCCAAAAGCTTCGTTACGGGAAGCAGCTGAAACTATCGGTATTCATAAATCAACTGTAAGGAAGATATTGAAGGCTCATAAATACAAGTGTTACATAGAAGGTCGACTTGTACAAGCGTTACTACCTGGAGATAAAGACCGCAGGTTACATTTCTGTAATTGGTATGTGGCTCAGACTATTAGAAATAGATGTTTTCCTAATTTTATTATTTGGACTGATGAATGCAACTTTTCGAACAATGGCATGTACAACAGGAGAAATAACCATTACTGGTCAAAAATAAATCCGCTAAGAACTACAGAAACCCACAACCAAATCCGATTTTCTTTTAATTGTTGGTGTGCGATATTACATAACAGAATTTTTGCTATCAAAATTTACCAAGGAACGCTAAATAGTGAAAAATATCAGGAAATATTGAACATGGCTGCAGATTTAGTGGATGAGACTATTAGCTTAAGGAACTTTGGTAAGATAATCTACCAACAAGATGGTGCACCAGCCCACAACAGTAGGGCAAGTAAACTATGTTTGGACGAGCAGTTTCCAAACCGTTGGATGGGTACATATGGGCCGATAAAGTGGCCCCCACGATCGCCCGACTTAACGCCATTAGATTTTTTCTTATGGGGTTACCTTAAGGGTCGAATTTATGTATCCCGATACAACTCCGTACTAGAATTGAAAGATGCTGTTTACAACACTTTAAACACAATTCACCATAAGTCTCTGTTAAATGCAACTAGAAGTGTCTTGAAGCGTGCTCGTACCTGCATAAGACAAGACGGCGGCCACATCGAACATTTACTCAAGTAATAAACCAACTGTATGAAGATTAGTTTTCATTAAATTTGACCAACTTCTGCTGTTCAGATTGTTTTCTTTCCAAACAATGAAATAATCCTTACATGCAACAGAGTCGATCCACGTCAAAAAAAAAATTGACCAACTTTATCATTTTTTAAGAACAACTCACGCTTGACCACAAATTTGAACGAGCCAAATTTGTTTACATAAAAAAAACACCTAATGTCTTCTTAGACACTTTTCCTCTATCTCCTTTAGATTCGGATTTCCCCATACTGTCCCATTTAAAAAAATTACTCTGTATATATCTATCTAGGTTAGAAATTAAACACCAACCAACTAATTAAAATGCAAGTTATAAAGCTCATTACCGAATACGCATTTAACACTATTATTATAATAACAATAACTAGCTTATTAGCTTAAATACAAAAATACAGATAAAAAAAAAATTACGTGAAAGTATCCAGCAGACTAATGAATGTTTTAAAGCAAAGTTAAACTTACACATGTAGGAAAACTTTTTTAATGAAAATATTAATTAAGTTAACATTTCTATAAAATAAGCAGCCTCGTGTTAATAAATTAGTTTTATACAAAAAAAAATGCATCTTCACGGAAGATACATTTCAGTTTGTTAAAAGCGAACAAAAACTTAACCTACAAAGCCCTTCTTACCTTAGGTATAGGTAATATAATACTAACTTAGAAAAAACTTTAAATCAGTCAGCTCTGAACTAACATCACACTCATATATAAAAACGAAAGTTTAGATGTTTGTTAATTCTTCAACTACTGAACAGAAAAGACTGAAATTCGGAAATCATACATAGGCTACTTTTTATCCCAAAAAAACAGTTCCCATAGGATATAAAATAATCTTTAAAAGGTCCCAATATAGCGCGTGTGAAGCCGTAAGCAAAAATTAGTTATCAATATAATCGGTATGTGTAAAGAGGCAGGTACTTTATGTTTTTGTTAAGCATGTTAATATAAAGAATACAAAATTATAGCTATAAATAATAATTATTGAGGTTTTTGTTATTACACAGTTTACTTAGTCAATACACAGTTTTTTCAACCTTTTCAAACATCACTATCTTATCTATCAGCTAGGTTTTTTATACAAATTATTCTAAGAATTATGTGTACTGGAAATTCTAAGTATATCCTCGCTCATTATATTTTTCAAGGAAGCGACTGATAATTATAAGATTTTAGCTCAACTTAACAGAAATAATGTTATTTAAATGGCACATTAGAACTAGAATTATTTAAAATTAACAACCAAAAATATTTTGTTTATAGCGTACATTACAACGCAGAATGAAATAGCACCTTAACAAAAAAAAATATTTGACGTTAATTTCCTCATACAATTGGCACATTGTCAAAATTGCATGGAACTGTGTCAATGTAATTGTACGCTTGGTTTCACTTCGAAATGGTTCCATATAATTCTGATCTCGCGCGGATTATCATCCAAATCGTTGGCCAAGTGATGCGAGCAAACGCTTTGGCTTATTTGTCAATTAAAATAATGCTTGTCGGCTTAGCCAACCTACGGAAAATACTTTAATATAATAAATAAAAATACAAGAAAAACATATTACTTATCTCCTATTAACAAATAATAAACAAACCAATATCAGACTAGTATTGAATTCAAAATTCACACCTTTGAAGTAGCAGTCAACATCACATAACTAGCCCTCGCCGTCTCTTCTGGTACCGGTTCTGGCCTAAAGCACCTGTGCGGCTCAAACTCCACTGGTTTCTTCAGCATCTTCCTCACAACCCATACCAGAGCTATAATAATAACCATCAAACCTAAAGCCACACCTATCAAAGCCGCATTCAAGTTCCTGAAACCTGCCTTCATTTCTAAAGACCCTGATTCCAGTAACTGAGGGACTACGCAAATTGGTCGCATGTCTTTTTCTTTGAATTTGGAGAGTTTTGCGCAGACTTCGTAAGGTGGTCGTAGGAAGCCTTCCATAGAAACTTCTAGATTGTTCTGGCATGGTGTGTCCTTTTGTGCTACTAAGGAGCCTCTAGATAGCACTGCTAAGACTACGTAACAGTTGGGGATAGGATATCGCTCTGTGGATAGACGCTGTGACCTTGGCAAGACGTAGAGAGGACGTTGTGGTAGACCCATCACTGATATAAGGACAGTGAGGACTCCATCTGTAGTGACGTTGGACCTTACTTCGGAGACTCTGTGGACAAACAGCTATATTAAAAAAATATTAGAAGAAGCTTTTACGAGCAATGGTTTATTTAGTTGAGTTTCACATAATTCACGCGACGCTGTACCTTGAATTTTCGATTCGAAAGGTCAACTTACTGGCTGTGGTTGATTCAACCTTGGCTTAATTCAGTTACCTGGACCACTAAGGTACCTAAAGCAATGGTCTGTGGCCATTGCTTTAGGTACCTTACCACTGGTGTCTGGGGGATGCTATTCTTTATCATCATAATTTACAGCCTTAATTCATCCACTGCTGGATAGGTATGCCTCTAAATACCCTGGATGAGTGACGCGCCATGTTGTGCAGAAGTTATAGCTCATTATTGTCAATTAAACAAATCGTTTTATTTACATGGGACTTATAACAATGCCTAGATCTTAAAATAAAAGTAGTCTTATTGAAACACTGTACCCTAGAGAACTCGCGGGCGTTAAAATCGCTGGTACCCGCGAGTTGGCCCCTCCCGATTTTACCTATTTTTTGCGTCGTCAACTCGCTTGTTCATGAAATCTGACGTAATTATGTACAGTCATCTACAAAAACGTTTTAAGCATAGGTACCGAACTACAGTAGGTTTTTGAAGGAATACTCGAGGCACTTCAGACGAGTTTGAGTGAAGGATTAGTTGAAGAATTATAAACCTCCCCTGTATATTTGTTTTTGCTGGTCGGTAGGTAGAAAATGCTTCGGCATTAAGCCCAGCTTTTGTACCCTTTTAGTGCAATATTTTTTTTTAATTTAAACATATAAGACTTATCTTAAAATATGGTGTTAGCGTCTAAGTACTAACCTCAAAGGGTCCGGTCTCTCTGCCTCCGGTTGTCTCGTGATCAGTACTGGCACAGCAGTGGCGAAGGCAGCTCTCTTTCTCACGGTCTGGGGGTTCCCACACCCCAACACCAACGCTTGAGGATTGTCTTCTATGTCCATCTCTTCTAGAGCTATGCAGAAGCTAAAAAATATTTATACTATGAGTCATCATCATCAGCCTATGTTAGTACAATACAATACATTTATGAATAACACAAAGTTATTCTATATAGTTATATATAAAACATTTTTCTTTCCTTATGAATGGTTCTTTATAATCCAGGGACCGTGAAACGTTAGAGTTACTTTCGAATTTTTAATTGTCCTGAGGTCTCCTATATAAAATTCTTATAAATCTATTCTGCTTGAACAAATTCGTAACTCTTTCATATTTATTTTTTGTATTAAAAGGCTAAAATTTTCTGGCATTATAAAAATAAAATACTGAACGAGTATTACCGGTGAAACTCCAGTTATTAAGGAAATAGAAAAGTAATCTATTCAAAATATTCAAACGGAAATTCAGCAATTTCAATTCCTGCCAGAAGTTATGAAGATTATTGGAGTTAGCTAAGAATTTTGATGTCCGAATAATTAACAGATAAATTCTATTGTATATTTGTAAATTTATTCTTGAAATTGCTTTTAGATTTAATACGTTTTCGTCTTCATGACTAATGCAATGTGATCAATATTTTTGTCCCGTCAATCATCATTACGAAACCAGAAATAAAATATATTTATTTTTGTCTTATCTGTGGTCTGCCACCCGTGTTGACACGCGCGCGCCAATGGTTTTGTCAGAAAACCAGCGTTGCTCTACTTCTTATGGAGAAGTAGAGCAACATTATGCTGAGACAGGACCTATTGGTTCGCTTTGTGGAGTCGCTTGTTGCTTTTATATAATACATACATGCATTTAATTTTTTTATTTCTTTATGTTCTTGTTTACTTATAGATTATTATTATTAAGTAACAAGCTATACCTACTTGTGAATCAATAAATGTATTTTCTTTCTTTCTTTCAAAATGCTATCTTCGATCTATTGATTTAAAATTGTTTCAAAAACATTATAAACAAATGAAATAAATAACTGGCATGGTAATATAGTGCTCATGTCATGTCCGAACTTTTGTTCGGAAATGACATATGCGGCCTGATGATAACAACAACAGTGAACAAGCATAGCCTTATTATGATCACTTCCGAATACTGATAATATAAGAGATGTGTATAGACTGTTCTCTTCTCTTCATCCATACCGCAATGCTTGAAAACGAAAGTTTTCAACCAGTGCGTCCTACCCGTTAGACCTACGGAGCTGAGACGTGGACACTCACGATAGGGCTGGTCCACCAGTTCAAAGTCACTCAGCGAGCTATGGAAAGAGCTATGCTCGGAGTATCTCTGAAGGATAGGATTCGCAACGAATACATCCGACAGAGAACTAAAGTTATCGACATAGCTCTGAGAATTAGCAAGCTGAAGTGGCAGTGGGCCGGCCATATCTCGCGAAGAACCGACGGCCGCTGGGGCAAACGTGTTCTTGAGTGGAGACCACGACTCGGTAAACGTAGTGTAGGACGCCCTCCGACCAGGTGGGATGACGACCTGCGAAAGACTGCAGGTAGATGCTGGATGCGTCAAGCCGAAGACAGGGCGCTATGGCGCTCATTGAGGGAGGCCTATGTCCAGCAGTGGACTAATATAGGCTGATGATGATGATGATGATGTATAGACTGTGACTGTACCAGCGTAAACTCAAGTGTATTAGGAAGCGGAAGTGACATATATCCTGAAAAATCTACAACCATTAGGGTAAACATCTGAGTGGAGACTGCGTCTTGGAAAACGTAGTGCGTTCGGTGGCCAGGTGAGATACCCATCTGCGAAAGACCGCTGGCAGATGCTAGATGCGGCAAGGTGAAGTCAGGTTACTATAAAACTCATTAGGAAATTCTACTAGTCCACCCACTTTTGAACTAGCCCTGATGAGACCACGACTCGGCAAACGTAGTGTAGGACGCCCTCCAACCAGGTGGGATGACTGATCCTGCGAAACACTGCAGGTAGATGCCGGATGCGTCAAGCTGAAGACAGGGCGCTTTGCCGCTCATTAGGGGAGGCCTATGTCTAGCAGTGGACTAACATAGACTGATGATGATAATATATCTATCAAGTATAGAATAAATAAATAATGATAATATCTCACGTGTACTGATCAATAGCATCAATCTTGAGTCCTCTCACTATAACATTGCCAGGAGCCGCTCTATGACAAGCCACGTGCTTTGGTAGACCGCCAGCTCTGGAGACGGTGACTCCAGTACATCTGTGGCGGTTCGTTGAAGGAGGGTCTACAGACCAGGATAGGTAGACCTCTTCGTCATCGTAGAATGCGTCTACGAGACGGACCTGTTGGGGATGGTTGTGAATTGAAATTGGAAAATGGTCTGAGATTGTTGCTTTCATCTATGATTATTTGCAATAATAGCAATTTAGTAAAGCAAAACGAACATGTTCTGAATTTTTTCTCTTTAATTAAGCTGGTTTCTGCTAGTGATTTTGCTGATAGTCTGGATACCATTTAACACTGAGAGATAATGTTGGATATAGTTCGGTAAAATATATATTTGCAAATTTTAAAAGATGTAGCCAGACCAAGTATTCCTAGTTACAAACTTGCCAACAAAATATTACCCTTTTAACAAAGATGAACGAATCAGATATCATTATGTTTACCACACCGGTGCTTCTCGTCATTATAACGAGTTCTATTAAGGCTTCTTTAATCATCCAACAAATTAATTAGATTATTTGACATTCTTACCTTTCCTTTAGAAATCGGCAGATCATCTTCACTCGGCACTTCCATCTCTTCATCATAAATATCATCGTCTAGTCCATCTTTATCGTCGTAATCATTGTCAGCTCTATCGATGGCGTTGACACTGTCATAGTCAATCTTAGGCTGGACGTCTGAGTTAGTAGGACCTAGAGGTTCTAGTTCATCGCAGAGCTTGTTTTTCGAGAGCCGTGATATGAGTGCACCTGTAAAATTATGTTTCGGATGAGTTCAATAGATAGATAGAAAATTATTTTATTGCACACTTTAAAAGTACAACAAAGAAGAAAAAATTATAAACTATATGACAATTTGGCTGTCTTATCGCTCAAGAGCGATCTCTACGAGACAACCGTGGCTGGACCGTGGATGCGGCGGGGCCTGCGAGATGTTCTCAGCCTTCCTATAGGTTATAAAAAATTATAGAATATTCCAGAACCTTCTAGATGCGGCGGCGTGGCACAGACAGCTGCTGCCTTATCGGCCTGCGACAGGTTCTCAGCCTCTCGAAGCCAGCGCGCGAAGCTGCCCATTAGGCAGTCGCAATTCAGGGGATTATCTGTAGAGATTTGTCATTATTAGGCGGGTGTAGCTAGGCACAGACAGCTGGTTTCTTTAACATAGAAATTGGAAACTATGTTTTGGTTTTTAAGTAGAAATACATAATATTAACATTTCTGACGTATGGCCTGAAGGCGCATCACGTAACTAGATTGCTGAAAAGTAGAAACTTCTCATATACCTATCTAACTATAAATTAATAAATTATTAATAGATAATGCTGGACAATCCACACAGCAATTAATTAACTATTTGTTCCTAATCTGTACGCCCAAGCGTGGGGATTACAGGCACTGCCCCTCTTATGATAAAAGCTAAGGCGCTTATCAATAAAAAAAAATGTTTTATTTTTAGTTTTGAAATTACATAGGTCTTAATTTACTCTTTACTCTTAACTCTCTATGGCTGTAACATGTATTTTTTGAAGCTGAATTAAATAAATTGAATTGAATTGAATTATCAGGGAGAGGCCTCCAGCTGTGAACCAGTCCCTATATAGGCTGTAGATTTCTGTGTACATGAGTACGCTTGTGGGATGCACCGCGCGTCCACCGGTACAACACTGCTGAATTTTTAAAGAACAGGGATTTGCCAACTTAGTATTTTGTATACCAGCTGTCATATTGTAAGCTGATGCTAACAAATCCGTGAAACTATTTTAGTTTTCGTATTAAAATGAGCTATCCCCATTAACGTAATAACACCGAAATCCGTTTCAAATAACGTATTCGTAGAGGGTACTTTGGAGAGTTTAAATAGTTGGTATTTGTATAAAGAGTTGGCAATTAGGTAGATAGGTGCCTACTATGATTTGTTACCATGTGAGTCATCATCATCATCAGCCTTTATTAGTCCACTGCTGGACATAGGCGTCCCCCAATGAGCGCCGTAGCGCCCTGTCCTCAGCTTGACGCATCCAGCATCTACCTGCAGTCTTTCGCAGGTCGTTATCCCACCTGGTCGGAGGGCGTCCTACACTACGTTTACCGAGTCGTGGTCTCCACTCAAGAACACGTTTGCCCCAGCAGCGGCCGTCGGTTCTTCGCGAGATATGGCCGGCCCACTGCCACTTCAGCTTGCTAATTCTCAGAGCTATGTCGATAGCCATGTGAGTAATCTACATAAATTAGTATTAATAAATTACCGGCTAGTCTATTTCATAAATGTTACTGTTTAGTTGTTCCCTGTCACTTTTAGTACTTACATGCAATCTGTTTATGTTTTTAATGTGACTGCGATCCACTGTGTATCAAGAGGGAAACAGGGTTTGATTGAGATAGAACATCATGTCATATTAATCCCCTAATGATGAACCCCAATTGATTCGCGTTTTAGAGTCGCTTGTTCTATATAGTTAAGTAGTTAATTTTTTATTTTATTACTTATTATCTTATAAGAACTATGTAGTAACAAGTTGTACCTACAGTGAATCAAAAAATATATTTTCTTTCTTCTTCTTTCTTTCCTTCTAATGATCGTGTTATCTAGTAATTAGTCTACATTGATTGCAAAGAAAGATAAAGAAATTGCTAGTTTTGGAGTTAGCAAAAAACCTTGCATCTGGCCAAAAAAATTATTTTCCTTGACAAAATCAAATAGCAATTCTCAATACGCTTTGCCATTCAATTCAATTATCGAATTCAATAAAATCGTTTTACTCGCGACATTTACATTAATTGGATAACAATATTGGACAGAATTAAGGCAATCGACAAACATGATCATTGATTGTCGATTGAATTCAATTTTATTATCAGCGTAATGGTGATGCGATTTTTATAGGACATTTGGTTTTGTTACGTATAAAGATTTAATATATTTTTTATCGACTTTACATAAAGATAGGATAGGTTATATGTTTAGCTGTTGTGTGTATGTTTTTTGAACTTGTAGGGTTTCACATCATAGTCATTTATTCGTTGTTTAAGAAATGTTTTAAGAAAATACATGCGTATCGACCGAATACGTGATCCCGACTGCCGGAGTGAGTGGGATCGCTGAACGATATCATAGAATGACGACATAAATGAAAGGTAAGATAGGCAGGATCGCACCAATAAATCGTTTTTACCTTATGCCTAGTGTGTGCATCCTACAAATTTGTTATCCTGCAAATATTTGTTCCGGGTGTTCTGGTCGTTTTCTATGTATAATAAAAAATATCTATGTATGTAATGTATTGTATTATGTATATCAGTTATCTAGTAACCATAACACAAGCTCTGCTTACTATGGGGCTAGATAATGCTGTGTGAATTGTCCAGCATTATTTATTTATTTGTTATGTATATCCGTCGATAACTCTGTCTATTGTGGACCGATTTGGATCCTTCTTTCGTCATTGTATAAAAAATGATCCTAAAATGGTCCTAAGATACTCGCATAAAATTCAGTAGGGATTATTACATCTTAAAAAAGTGTAGATCAACAGTATAACGACAAACTAACGCAAAACCATGAATACGTATTTTAAGTATAGAAAATTTTCCTATTACAAAACTCTATGTCACAAAATACCATACCCATAATGATAACTCTGTATACCTCGGTTATTATCGACCATGACTGATAGTTATATTGTGATCGCCTAAAGAGTTTTTTGCGAATGGCCTTCACTTTTGTTACAGTGTGATATATCATATTTTCTATGGTGATTGACATCGTGATAGGCAAAAATACGAATAGTTGCTGAGGTTTTTGTAAGGGTAGAGGACGGGTTACACTCGGTTATTAATCGTGAAAACGTATAAAAATCGATAAGGCAGAAACAGACGAATGGAAACATGACAAGTTCGACTCTTGACCGATTAAAAAAAAACGATATAGTTGCAACATATGTATGTACATTCGAATTCCGTAATGTGAATTTGTGAGCTTCAAATCTGGATATGATAGATAGATCGATAGTTATTTTATTGCACACTTAAAAATAAAACAAACAAGATATTATAAAATTATTTGACAATTAAGATCCCCACACTTAGCTTTAACAGAGCTATATCGAACTCACCTTCGATAGTAAACCTCGTCACCAGCGCACCATCGTCGATCATCGATATATCATTATCGTGTACTAGCAGCAAGCCGAGTTGACTGAGCGACTTGACAGCGAGCGGAGGAGGTTATGGGATAAGTCCAATTAAGCTAGACTTTTGAGCGGAGCTAAGGAGACATACATTACATAATTCGAATTCCGTCAACAGAATTTGTCAATAGTTGGCATTCGGATCAGCCAGAACTCCCAAAAATCAGCTGATTAGGCATTTAGATGGATAAACTCAATGTATACTCAAAATTCCAAATCTTAGCGCAGAACAACAAAAATGGCAACTCATCATACCTATAAGAGGTAAACATACATGTTGGGTCCCTGGTCTAGAAGTACCTATGTACGTGAAACTCACCTTCAATAGTGAACCGCGTCAGATCCTTATGCATCGCCAGCGCACCATCGTCGATCATCGATATATCGTTATCGTGCAGCAACAGCGAGCTGAGCTGACTGAGTGACTTTAGCGGCTCGGCTGACAGCGAGCGGAGGAAGTTGTGGGATAGGTCTAGGTGAGCTAGACTTGTTAGCTGAGCTAGGGAAGCACCTGTAAATGAGACATATAGGTTATAAAGTAATTCGGAAAAATCGAAATCGAAGAATTGACACTTTACTATTTGAATAAAATAATTGAATAAATGTTTACAATCAACAATACAATACAATACAATACAAATACGCTTTATTGCACATCAAACACAGAAAAGCAAAAACAGTAAGAAACAAAGATACAGATGCACAATGGGCGGCCTTATCTCTAAGAGCGATTTCTTCCAGGCAACCTTTGGATGGACACGTAGCTAAAGTACAGGTATGACGGTCAACTATATTATATCAACTATATTATAGGTTTACGCCCACTGCATCGAAATCATAATCGTTCGCGTACGGTTCCGATTGCGATTCGTTTGACTTTACAGCTTAACATTTCTAATTGAGCCCACAGGTGGATGGACTAAAATTGCCTTTTTTGTTTTTATTTCGGTCAACGAGGGCGATTCGCACCGCCGTAACCACTGCGGTGCGAATGGCCCTATTCAGAAACAGTTCTTGGGGTTTTCGCACCGCGGTTCGAACCGCTCGCGGTGCGAAACGACTAAAGACCCGAATAAGCATTCCCATTGACAGTAACGTAGCTTGAATATTTATGTAATTTATATGACATAAGTACAAAGAATATTATTTATTTAAGTTATTTTCAAACACGTTCTCAATTCGGGTCAAATTTTATGATTTTTAGTTTTTTGGTTTACTCTGGTTACATTCACAAATAAACAGAATATTTCCCTCTACCGTGTTTTATAACTAACGGTAAAATCGGCGATAGTTACTAGCTATAAAAATATTTTTGGGTTTTGAAATGTTTACTATTTGATATTTTACGAGTCTGCAAAAACCACGTTTTATAATACTCTGTTTTTCGCGTGTTCCACCAAACACGTGAAAAACAGTTTTCAAACTATACCTATAGAGTAGAAAGTTGGAAATCCTGTATTCGTAGCACGAAGTACCTTCATCAAAACTACGTCATGCACAGGTGAGCTAGTTACGTACGTATTCCATTTGACAAATTCATTCCCTTATGTGACACCTTAATACGCCTAATTTTATGTCTTTTAGTTCTATCATTATAAAAGGTTTTCCCTGCATATATTTTATTTATCGTTTAACGTCCTCCACTTGTTCAAAACGAATTTTCTTAGCTCCAAAAATAACCGCCTTGAATATTCCTAGCAATCAATATGTTCAGGGCAATTTAGAATAGAATAGCATTTATATCGACGATTTTTCGACGATGTAAATACTGCAATCTCAAAGGTAGTCCATTGGTTTAGTATTAATAATCTTTTGCTTAATGAAACCAAAACAGAATGTTTAAGATTTATTCTACCTAATGTAAAACAAGTTAAGGCCGATATAAACGTAAAAGGAGAAACGCTAGAAATTGTAAATAATACCGTATTTTTGGGAATAACCTTAGATAGTAAACTTCAATGGGGCCCACACATAGATAAACTATCGAAGAGACTTAGTTCTGCAGCATATGCAGTTAAAAAAATCCGTCACCTTACAGACGTTGATACTTCTAGACTAGTCTATTTCAGCTACTTCCATAGTATTATGTCTTATGGCATACTACTGTGGGGGAACGCTGCAGATATAAACACCGTATTTGTGTTGCAGAAAAGGGCTGTTCGTGCGATCTATAATATGGGTCCCAGAGAATCCCTGCGTGAAAAATTCAAAGAAATAAACATAATGACAGTACCGTGTCAATATATTTATGAAAACTTGTTGTACACACATAAAAATATCAATCGGTTCACTAAAAAAAGTGATATACATAATGTAAATACTAGAAATAAGAATAAACTCGCTGTGCCCACAACTAGGCTACACAAGATAAATGTATCTTTTAAAGGGCAATGTATACGCTTCTACAACAAAACTCCAAGTGAGTTGCAAAAATTATCAATAAATAAATTTAAAAAAATTGTTAAACACATTCTTTGTAAAAAAGCTTATTACAAAATATCAGATTACTTAGAAAATAAAAAAAGCTTGGAACGAGTTTTGCTCCAACTCAAAATCTACCAACTTACAGATAAGCAAATCAAATGTACTAGACACATAAGTTATGAATATACTAGTGGTTTCTTCTCACTTCTTCCACTGGTGGACAAAAAATTGAAGTGAACTATAAAATATGACCTGTCTAAGTGCTTATTTGTCAGCTTAAAGAAATAAAAATTTTCATTTTTTTTCATTTCATCGCACACATAAAATTATAATGTATTTAAGTAGTGTATTATTTATTTTGGAATTTGTAATATTTATTATTTGTATTTTAGTATTCTTATTTAGATAACCTGTGGTACACCCCCTGCCTTTTCTTAAATTCATATAATTCTTTCCATCCAAAGGTTGCCTGGAAGAGATCGCTTCTAAGCGATAACGCCGCCCATTGTACATGTCGCATATAATGTATTTTTGTAATGATTAATTTGATTATGGTGTACAATAAAGAATTTTTGTATTGTATTGTATTGTATAAAATCATAAGTATAATAATAATCTTAACTAAAAAAACAGCAACTAAAAGGTATAATGAAATTTAGGGTTTAAGTGCTTAGCCAGCAATTGCTGAGTTAAAGCCTTTTTATAACAAATCCTTACATGTACCTATTTTGTGTGTATTTTGTTAATTTAAGTTATTATGAATAAATGTCTTTCTATTATATTATTTCTATAAGTAATTTTTGAGAACACGCAAACCAGTTGACTTAAGTATTACGAAGTTCACTGATAATGAATTCCAGGGTTCAAATCCTGGGTCAGGCCATAGTAGTTAGTTAGTTGGGTTTTTTTGAAAGAAAAATTAATAGTCTGGAAGTTAATGGTGTTAGGACCCCGTGCCTCGATAAGCACGTCAATCCATTGATCCTGCGCCTGACCTCTCCCCGGTCGTATCGGTCCACCATCCCATCGGATTATTATAGTAAGGGAATAGAGAGTGCACCTATGGTTACGCACACACTTAGGCACTATAAAAATTTCCTGTGCACCTGGCGATTCTCCGTCAAAACTGGCCACCAAAGATTCGGCTAGAAGGACGTCATTACGAAGTTCGAGCACGGCCTAATCTAGGCAACTGATTCGAAACAGCCAATCATCATTCTTTACAAATACTCTCAGATTATTTTCATCGTGATGCGAATACTATTGACGCTCCTTTACAAACTCAAAGAATATCGTAAGGCATTATTTCCGTAGCGTTCTCGATTTCAGGAAATTAAAACGTCACTGAATGAACCTTATCTCGGAAAACGCCTCTAATCATCCCGGGCGAATAGAACCCGTAGGATTTTTGTTTGGAAAAATGACCGGTATTTTTGAGAATGAAAAAATTGGTATAGTAATGAAAGCTTTGTGTTAGGCGTATTTTGCGGAGGCAAAATAAAGCAAGAATTACCTGCTATAAAAGTAACGTAGATCTCTCGTTACTGTGTTTTTTTATCGTTTAAGTCACGTTTAAAGGAGAATGTTGTTCGAACTCAAAAATAAATAGTAATTGTTTGCTACTAGGGACTAGAGACTATCTATATCTATAATCTTGTGGCATTCACAATATTAAGATTCAAAGAACAATCGTTTATTTCTTTCAGCTTACAAAATAAGCTCATATACATGTGAATTAAATTTTAACTAGGCATAAATTAAAAATAAAACTCGAAAATCGAATTAAATTCTCAATTCGAGTTTGAAACTCATTGAATTTGATCTCAAGACTCAATAGGAAACCACAAATTGCATCTGCATTGTGGTCGATATTGTATTAGTGGACGTATTAGTTAGACCGGTATCACAAACGCCAAAGTTCGTGACTATGTCAAGTTGCGAAACGTTGGAACAACAAATCTGTGCGAAAATGTGTGACTTGTGAAATGATTACCTTAATAGCTGTTATATATGTATTATCTGCTGTGGAACAAGGTATTGTTGATTTGAGGGATAAATAAGGAAAATTTAAATTTTAGCATAAATGCTCTATACCTAGACACAACAAAACATTGTCATCTACATATGAAACTTAACCACTAATGCAGAGATAGAACGCTGAAAAGAGTATTTTAGCTAACCTTATTCAGAGAGACCAAGAGAGACAGCAGGGTTATAAATCACATCACTAATTTATACATAAATGCGAAAGTTTGGATGTTTGGTGGTGTACCAAACATTTGTGTGTTTGGTATGTTATATTTGATATTATATTTGTATGTTATATTTGAACGGAACAAGCAGATTTTTTTAATATTTGCATACATACAGGTAGTTCTAAGCCTGGAATAAAATATAAGTTACTTTTTATCGCATAAATCAGTTCCCATGGGCTAGAAATTGTCTTAACACGTTCAATGAGTCAGCTATTGAACGACCACAACCTACATATGTATCTATCTATACATACCCTAAGAACCCTGTTCTCATGCATGTAAGTGACTATAATAATTTGTCTTTTTGAGAATAAATGAATATTAAACTTTAAACAACGCAAGCAGCGTTCAGAAACTAATAAAATATAAATGCATCTTACCCGAAACAGCGACGATCTCATTATGCGACAGATCCAGATGCGTTAGATTGGAGAGATGTTTGAACGCGTAGTCCTCGAGCACATCTATCTGGTTGTTGTGCAAGTTCAGATGGGTTAAGTTTGTTAGACCTGCGGAGAGGATTCGGGTTTGAGGTCGCATCAAGGTATTGTTATAGAACACGGTGTGATATAACTTGTATAAGGCTATTGGCTATTGTCTGTATAGTCTGTTATAGAACATGGTGTAACATACAATCTACAGGTAGCCGTTAATTATAGAATAGGCAATATCCAATATGAATTTGCTATAGTGTAATTCTTATTGAATATTATCTATTCTAGAGCAGGGTTAACACTTTGAGTGCTGAAATCACACGGTATGTGTTTCTACAAGTGACTAATATGCGTAAATCCACACTAGCGCAGCGGCTGAGAAAATACAGATCTTTGTGACTCAGCACAGCCGTAATATTTTTCGAACGAAACGCATGTGCGGCGCAACACAACCGCTGTGTAGAGCGGCAGCACGAATTATTTAGGTTAAAAAAAAGATCGCAGTCGTCGAAAAAAAATCGCAGTCAATGCTGGTCACAATTCTTTATATAGTTTAATATTGGTAAAATCTTTCTTAATAGCTACCTGTATTGATTTTATGCAACAGTCTGCAGTTAACTCAATTGTTTTAATCGTAATTACTAGTTCTAATTTGTTATTTTGATATTTGATTAAATAAAAAACGCTGGACAATCCACACATCATCATCTAGACCCAAGCTAAGGAGAGGTAGGTCTTTAACTTTATGATTTCTCAAATTGTACAATATGAGTAGTCTTGTATATCTTTCAATATTATACAAGGCAGGTCAATAATGGTAAACAAATACAAGTATTATGGTGCAACCCTTATAGTTCAAGTCTCGTGATTGACTCTATAAATCACGTAGGTATTATACTTACATAATTTATAGAGTCGAAACATAACATAAATAAATACATGGTATATAATTATACGTAATATCTTTCTTTCTTACCTGACAATGCCCCCCTTCGAATACTAGCGAAAGTATTGTCGGCGAGTTGAAGGCTGGTCAGGTAACTCAACGACGGGACAGTCGTCGGCCCCACGGGACCTTCCAGCGCATTCCCGGATAGATCCAAATCCCTTAGCATGTTCGCTTCCTAGTAAATAATTATTGTTATAAATAATAATTATTGAGTTAGAATCAAAATTAATGAGATTAGTTTATACGTAGTTTATTAAGCCAATCATATTTTTATGGGAACTTAGGCTCAACTCACACCAAAAGAGCGTCGAAGCGCAGCGAAGCGGAGTGCAGTTTCAGTGTCATATGAATTTTAACTTTATTTTCATTACAATAAAACTTATTATCGCATGAGAAACTCGAACGAGTCGCACGGATGCCCGCGGCGCCGCGGGAATTCCGGCGAATTCGACTCGTTCGACGCTCTTTTGGTGCGAGTTGAGCCATGAGAAACAACATAACAGGAAACTGAAATAATGAGGATATAAGTTCCTATTTATAGACAACATTTTGGGAAATACTAGAGGAAAGGCAGTTTCCTCTTAAGTATTTTTAACAGCTCTACTGCGATCATCTATCCCTTTGACAAGTGTTGATTATGGAAAAACCCCCTTGTGCTAGCAGGCTTGCTTAGCAGCGGACATTATGTATATGCTGTTATCTGAGAAGGACACCATTAATTGGCGCCCAACGTGGTACTTCTTTGTACCGTGTATTGAAAAAATATTTGCTTTGCGCTCAGTAAAGCAAATATTTTTTGACAGTTTATCCAGATTTATTTTACTTCAACTAACATTTTCTGACACTTATTTCAGTCCGCGGCTTCACGTATGCATTTCGTGCATAAACATTAGACCATTCTGTTACTTCAGTTTTGAACAGCGGTTATCAACTCGATTCCTATTTTCACAGCATAAAAGAGTAACAAATACAATACTTAAAGAGTTCTCTTTATTGTTCACCACAATATTAAATAACAACAGACATTAACCTGAAACATAAGTCTGTGGTAAGAGATACTACTGGACGTACAGTAGTATCTCAGACTAAAATTCAGAAAACGTTGAAAATTTTACTGAAAATGAGGATCGGATAGATAGATAGATAGATAGAAAATTATTTTATTGCACACTTACAAAATAAAACAAACAAGACAGAATAAAATACAAAACATGTGACAATTTGGCGGTCTTATCGCTCAAGAGCGATCTCTACCAGACAACCGAGGATGGATAGGATCGTTGGATTGTACATGGGATATTACCTTAAAAAAATCAAAAAATTATACGATAAATGTTATTGTTCAAACATGACTATGAATCGCTTCTCACTCCACTCATTTTCTCATTGACAAAATAAAACTAAACTAAAGCAACCAAATCACCATTTCCACGGGAAAGGCTATCTCGCCTACTTAAAATAGCAGACCCCATAACTTTGCCACACCCTGTAGATATACTTCCTCCGAATCTCCCTCATCCCTGATACTAATTAACCTATATTTGTGACTGTTATAATTAATTCTGGTCACGTAAATGTCGTTATTGCGCAGATTTATATCATCCTGTAGCTATGAGGAATACTGAAACTTATTGTTTTGGAGATAATAATTATCAAATGATATTTTAGTCTTTTTAAAAATAGCTCAGCTATTAAAGAATAATCTATATATATAAAAGAAAGTCGTGTTAGTTACACTATTTTTAACTCAAGAACGGCTGAACCGATTTAGCTGAAAATTGGTGGAGAGGTAGCTTAGAACCAGGAGTCTAACATAGGATTTCTTATAATTTAAACCATTTGACTTGACACATAGATTTAACGGGGACGAAGCCGCGGGGCGCAGATAGTGTATTGTGTTTTATAGCTTGATTATTCGTAGAGATATTATTGCATGTGATTTTAATAAAAAAAATACCTTATTACCTAGTCTTAAGGTTTTGTTATTATAGTGCATAGGCTCTCGCACTCGGGGTTATCTCCAAGAAATTAATTAATAGGTACACATTGAATTGAAACTCGTTCTGCTTGCTCTCAAAAGGTTGAAAATCAGCATTCTTTTGCTTCTCTCGCAAAATATTACGCTGAGCCCGGGCCTTTGAACATACTGCAGCACACACAGAGATCTTGCCCATATTTTAATTTCATCAATGTTTGTTTTTCTTTTTCTGTACTATATAATTGTTGTGTGTGTCTGAAGTTGTTAATAAAGAATTTATCCATCTATCTAATATCCCAAAACATTTCGATTTCGACGGGACTTGAACCCGCAACTTCCCCCTCAGCACAGGGATGTTCTAGCGTTTCCCTCCTAGTTTTGTCACTGTCACTATCTATTAGCTGGTAAGACCTGATCAACGTACCTTTAGAGAAGCCAATGCAGGAACTTTGAGCAGGTTTCCTCTCAACCGGAGTGTGGTCAACCTTACGAGCGGTCTAAAGGACTCCGTTGCTATATCTGTTAGCTGGTTGTCGCTTATGTCCAGGTATGTTAGATTCTTTATACCCTGCAAACATTTACTGTTATTAATAATGGTTAAATGAATCAAAGCTATCGATCGACATAGCTCATAGAATTAGCAAGCTGAAGTGGCAGTGGGCCGGTCATATATCACGAAAATCTGACAACCACTGGGTTAGACGTGTTCTTGAGTAGAGACCGCAACTCAGCAAACGTAGTGTAGGACACCCTCCGGCCAGGTGGGATGACGACCTGCGGAAGACTGCTGGTAGATGCTGGATGCAGCCACTAAGCTGAAGACAGGGCGCGATGGCGGTCATTACGGGGGGCTTTGTCAACATAATATGTATATCTGCAGATCGTACAAACATTTGTCCTGAGGCGGACGTCGCAGGCGGACCTTCGACCACCGTGCCACAGAGGTCGTCCAATTAACCCTCAGTCTGTAGGGCACAAGACGATTTTCATTATCTATTCGAATCGATCCTCAAGGCGCTTACTATTCAATAAAATACAATCCAAATAAAATCCGCAAATGAACACCTAAAGGAATCATGTACAAAATCTCGGCATCTTTATTAAACGACCTCACCACTCGATATTAGACCTTACAAAACGAACTTACGGTCCAAAGCCTGAATAACAATACCACAGAGTAAAAGCATAGCAATTTGGTATGTCGGTAGTTACCTGAAGACGTGCTGATATAAACTAGATCTTACCTTAAAAGAGTTAGAGTCCAATGTGTGTATCTTGTTGTTGGAAAGATCCAGCCTATCCAAATTCAAGAGACGTGTAACCGCCTCTGTCGGTACTGAGGGCAACTGATTGTTCGGTAAACCTGAAAATGTTCATAAGTGCTTATTTGCTGTTGGAAAAGGTCTGAATATCAAAGGATCTATTGTACCAAGCGAATGGGATATGTTCGCTATTATCGTTTTAGTAAATTCTCTATTTTATAAGTAATTTTTTGAGGATTATGTATTTTAGAAGCTTAACTTGGGTATTACCAATATGAGTTTTATTTTTAGACGTGAAATACAAAGCTAAGCTGAAATTTGTGAGTCAAATTTAGTCAATAGTGTCCTATAAATTACTAACTACCTATAGAAAACTAAACTTAAAGATAAAGATAAAGATTATTTATTTGCCAAAGACATGTGTTTGTAAGGTTACAGGTAATAGGTATACATTTCGTGGTTCAACATGCTTGACCGTTAGTCGGTATGCAAAGATATTAGAGAGAATGAAATGCACTAGTTTAACATGAATTAAAATTTATCATTAAAAAAATCTTCAATACTATAGTAACATTTACAAATTAACAACATTTTTAATTTCTTTCTAAAGAGTACACCATTTAGCTCTTTCAACTGTTTAGGTAGTTATTGACAATTTAAACTTTAGCTTATTAAACTTTGATGCATATTTAAAAAAACTATGCTTTTTAGATCAAAACTGATTTTCCGTGCACTTAAAACGTAGGTTTTCGAACTCACTTTACCTATCCTATTGCTGAGTAGAAGAATTGTATTATACTCGTTATAATGTTAAATTTCTCTTTATGTATAATGAGATAGTACAAGGAAGGAGGAAGGTAAAATAATACAAAACAGGGTACAATAATCCCTCATCAAGTAACATGTACGCATAATTGAATACGAAGAAAATAGTAACGAAACAAAATTCCTGCCTATCGGTTACGTGGATAGGAACCGCTCAAGGGAAATCAAGAGCCACAGATTAGCTAGAGATACCACTAATTTAACGCGAAACGAAATATCTTTACCTACTCACATAGATACCATTCCACTATTGTTTGTTTGCAACTAAAATAGTTTAATAATGTTGTAATGTAATAATTGTTGTATTTTGTATGTGTGTGTCTGAAATTTTTAATAAAGATTTTATCTATCTAAATATAAAGCTGGTTATTTTATTGTCCTTGTTTGTGTATTTTGTTTTATTGTGATAGGCAGGTCAAGAAGTCAACCCTGGCGGCGCGTTCTTCTTTTGTTATTTCGTGTACTGGAGACGTACTTTCTATATGAAATTTCAGTTTTGTTAAATTTGTACAGTGTTCTAATAGAAAACGGCCCTTTCATCTGTAAGCGCACGTAGCTATACGTTGATTTTTGCAGCTGTACTTCGGAACTGCAGATGAATAGAACTAAAGTAGGCATCCAGTATCGATAGCTTAATGACGTCAGCGTGCTTATTGTATGAAAAACTAGATGACATTCATGCTTAATTTTAAAATTTACCTCCGTACAATTTACCGTTCGTAGCAAAAGACAAAAAATGAGGGTAGATCGGTATGTCTGCCCATAAAAACTTACTCGCAGTCGCAGTGCCTTCAGTTATTCCGTGATCATGGCGCATGAAACTGTGCCGAAATATTGGATAACTCAAAAATCAAATCATGGTAAATATCCCGTTTTAAATGACTTTAGTGTACAACAAGGTACGTTATTCTTATGTTTCTTGAGAAAAATCTCTTGTTTTTGCTTGTGTTACAGTGAACAGTACTGTTCACTGTAGAGAAGCAAAATCAGGGTCGGCAATCACTCGTTTCTTTCTTCATTTAAAATCATATTCAGATAAAGGTGAACCATTTTCTAAATCATGTCCAGATGGCCAAATTTTCTCGTATCGTGCATACGTACATATATATCGTTTTTCGTGTCTAGACATCCTGATAATATATGAGTACAATAATGGTGAACTTAGCTTTCAAGTACCTGGACCGTGGTCCAATTTTTTGTGGTCGATTAATTCGAAAATACAGGACTGACATAGTCATTAAAATGATTCTGATTTTTTTTTTCAGAATCATTTTAATGACTATGTCAGTCCTGTATTTTCGAATGAAATATCTCTCTAATAGTCTCTGAAATATAATAAAGAATTAAAAAACCCATCAACACGAAAAAACAAAAGAGGAACGCGCCAGTGTTGAGATCTTTACCTATATACCTCACATCACAAAAAAAACTAATCTACTTGAAATCCGCGACAAAATCAAGAAAACATCGAGATTTTTCTAGATCTTTCTAAAATTACGGATGTGGGTGGGCCTCACCTAAAGCCTGCAGCGTGTCAGCGACATCAGCGAACGCCGTGGCTTGCACTCGTCTGATCTCTCCCGAGGATATCACCAGCCCGTGCAGCCCCGCACCAGCCAACTCCGACACTCCACTAGAAGATAGTATGGTGACGCCACCGAGAGAACAGTCTAGAAGAGTTATAGCTGAGTTTTTGTTCCGGGATTTTTGCTCGCGGAGGTGGCGGCCGATTTTCTGAAAAGGGAAATATAGGTTTTAATTTACGATGATGAAAACTTATACATATAAATCTATATACATAAATATAAAAGAAAGTCGTGTTAGCTACACTATTTATAACTCAAGAGCGGCGGAACCGATTTGGCTGAAAATTGGAGGCTAAGAATCAGGAGACGGACGTAGGATACTTTTTGTCATTTATACAAGTTGACACATACATTTCCACGGGGGGTGATAGATACAAAATCCTTATTATACCATACAAAACAAAAAACAATACAGAAATAAACTATACATAGAATAAAGAAGTAAAAAGAGCGGCCTTATCGATCAGAGCGATCTCTTCCAGGCACCTTTAGGATAGACTGTATGTACGTACGTACATGAAGGAACAATGTGGACGATATTATATTTAATACCTAGTCATGAGAAAATGAATTTCGATTTCAAGTGAAACCATCTATAATCTAGAATCTGGAGACAAAGGACTAAATGTGTGCCTATTAGAAATATTTTGCTCAGTAATCAATTTATGCTTTATTTTTGTGTGTAAATTGTGACCCTTTCTAAGACTTGACGACCGATATGGCGCGGTGGGCGAAGGTCCGCCTGCGACGCTGAAGGTTGCGGGTTCGATTCCCGCCTCGGAACAATTGTGTGTACGATCTGCAGATATTTGTTCCGGGTGCTCTGGTCGTTTTCTATGTATAATAAAAAATATCTATCTATGTAATGTATTGTATTATGTATATCAGTTATCTAGTACCCATAACACAAGCTCTGCTTACCATGGGGCTAGATAATGCTATGTGAGTTGTCCAGCATTATTGATTATTTATTTAATGAACAAATGAAAAATTCAATATCACGCCAACCGATTAACATAACACAAGCTTTGCTTACCATGGGGCTAGATAATGCTGTGTGGATTGTCCAGCATTATTTATTTTATTTATTTATATCTATCTAGTTTTACGTAATTAAATTACCTGTATTTTGAAGTTATAAATATTTTTTACATTACTTTATGCTCGAGTAACACTTTTTATGACGTCTCTCAAACAAAGATCTATTATAGAGCAAGATTTCATAATACGGTCCTTAGTCGAACTTGTAGATAACGCAGGTGATGCTGGTTAAGGGTCCGGCGACCCTCGCTTGCAAAAATCGGTCCGAATATCGCTGTCCCTGTTTAACCCTTGTGCCGCGCCCCATGCGTGCGCGATAGCAATATTAGCCGTTCAAAATTTGGTTTGTTCCGTAATACCAAAAATTATGACTCAAAACTTTTTGTATTCTTCACAAAGTATTGTTATTCTGTAACTAGACAATATAAGCTATGTTCCTTAATAAATAGAACGTAAGATACTGATGTTTTTAATACGAAACAAATAGCAAGAAAACTTGTCCATTTTCGCATAAAAATGTTCAAAATTAGATTGGCTTTCAGGTCGTTTAGATCTATTCCGACGGAACAGAACAATTATTGCATAATTGCTAAGCAATTCTGAACAATAAAACTTTTGAAACTATCATGATTATTAACACTAAAGTCATTTAAAACAGGATATTTACCATGATTAGATTTTTGAGTTTTCCAATACTTCGGCACAGTTTCATGCGCCATGATCACGGAATAACTGTTATTCCGTGATCATGGCGCATGAAACATTAAACTTTTAAACGATTTTTTTTTTAATTTTTTTTTTAATTGGAAAATTCACACAGCATTATCTAGCCCCATGGTAAGCAGAGCTTGTGTTATGGGTACTAGATAACTGATATACATAATACAATACATTACATAGATAGATATTTTTTATTATACATAGAAAACGACCAGAACACCCGAAACAAATATCTGCAGATCGTACACACAATTGTTCCGAGGCGGGAATCGAACCCGCAACCTCCTGCGTGGCAGGCGGACCTTCGCCCACCGCGCTACATCGGTCGTCGTACTTATTCTGAACAGGATACCCTATGGTATCTTGGTACATACCGAAGCTAATTGTCCTTTCTTTCGTTCCAGATCGTCCTCAGACTTACGTCGTGTTTTTTACGAGTTTTTTTAATATGTCAGTAATTATTTACGACTTTAGTCAATATTCTAGGTAGAATCCTATATAACATTATAAACGCGAAAATTTGTAAGTATGGATTGATGTTTGTTACTCTTTCACGCAATAACTACTGAATGAATTTTGATGAAACTTCACAATAATATATTTTTTTTACATCAGAATAACACATAGACTACAATTTATAAAGATATATTGTCTATTATCAAAAATATCTATCACCACGCGGGTGAAACCGCGGGGCGCAGCTAGTATAATATATAAGATCGGTTCTCATGCAAGTGAATGTAATATCCTTCATGAGAAATAAATTTCTTTTACAAGAATAGCAGCTTTGGTATTTATTTCTGTCATAACAATAATTAAAACCAAGCATGTTAAGCATGCTCGGAGTTTCTCTGAAGGATAGGATTCGTAACGAATACATCCGACAGAGAACCAAGGTTATCGACATAGCTCAAAGAATTAGCAAGCTGAAGTGGCAGTGGGCCGGCCATATCTCGCGAAGAACCGACGGCCGATGGGGCAAACGTGTTCTTGAGTGGAGACCACGACTCGGTAAACGTAGTGTAGGACGCCCTCCGACCAGGTGGGATGACGACCTGCGAAAGACTGCAGGTAGATGCTGGATGCGGCAAGCTGAAGACAGGGCGCTATGGCGCTCATTGGGGGAGGCCTATGTTCAGCTGTGGACTGCTATAGGCTGATGATGATGATGATGATGATGATGTTCAGTTTAATCAGGTTATGTATGGTAATAACTACAAGCAATCATGTCTGAGTATGTTCTGAAAGTTATGTAATTGGTTTTTTGGTGAATCAGGGTCAGTGAAGTTCGTATCTAGCTACAAGGCACCTACGTCTTGTATTAACGATACCAAATATATATTTATCGTTATAATACGGCATAATATCCATATAACCTGTTTTATTTCCCAAATATTGTTCGTTTTCGTATAATTCTGTCCGGAGGGTAACATTCCATTAGCTGAATGAAATTGTTACGCATCGCTGTCGATAAAATAACATTCTTTTTTGTTTCAATAATCTTGTTATTCCATAGCTGGTTCCATGAATTTTAATAAATAACTAGTGTATCGGCTCAATCCACAAATTGGGACATGGGCAATATTTTTGGTACGTGGAGAATCAGTTTTTGTCAGGATTGGACTGATTATGCCAATATGTAGACTTAATTTGTGTACTATATGTAAGTATTAAAAATAACAAATCATCAACAATCAGAGAAACTGAAGATATTTCTGCAACCTCTTGCGTCGTAGGCGTACCTTTGCCCACCGCGGTCGGTGGCCACAGACAGAGGTCCTCAAAAATGCACACAGCTTTTTCGTTGTATGAATCCAACTTTTTATCAAAAAAAAACATTTTTCACTTTTTTGTCAGCTGCTATGTGAAACTGGTGTTAGAGCCCTTTATTACAGTGCCGGTGAACTAGTGCGTTCAGTAGAAGTTTATTGACACGTCGACAGAAAGGTGTGATTGGACCCTACTCAATGCCTGCAGCTGCCAGTCTATAGGCTTTTGTTTACTGTGCGGAGATCGGTTGATTTGTGTCGGGTGCCTACTATGGCAATGAAGTCGATTGTCATTCCTGAATTAGCATCGACAGGTCATTTTAAAGAATCGACGGATCCAGCACTGTTTCGTTTGAAAAGATTTTTTGATTGCATTTTAAAGAAACCCCATTTAAAAAACCAGCGCTGCACTGGCTTATGTCAATGTAGCATTTAATGCTGAGCCTTAGTAGCCTTTCTGTGTTCTCGTATTTTAATTATTTTATTCGTTCCTAATTTGTTATATTTATTATTATTAGTTCTTAAGTTGTATTATTTTATATGAAACACAAATAAATATTTTCTATTTCTATGTTTTCTATAAATTTTCAATAAAAATTTATGTAGAGGAGTATTTTCATGAAAATTAAATTAAAACTGACTACTTTAGCGAGGTTTATTAACAAGAATGGCTGTAACGGTTGAAATTAGTTTCCTGAAACACATAATTATAAGAGCTCTTGAATGAAAATTTTAAGAGTAAGTTACGTCATCTGCCTCTGTAGTAATAATGTAAATAAATAAATAATGCTGGACAATCCACACAGCATTATCTAGCCCCATGGTAAGCAAAGCTTGTGTTATGGGTACTAGATAACTGATATACATAAATACATTACATAGATAGATATTTTTATTATACATAGAAAACGACCAGAACACCCGGAACAAATAGCTGCAGATCGTACACACAATTGTTCCGAAGCGGGAATCGAACCCGCGACCTCCTGCATCGCAGGCGGACCTTCGCCCACCGCGCCACATCGGTCGTCTTGAATGCAAATTTTAAGAGTAAGTTATGTCATCTGCCTCTGTAGTATGGGTTTATTGTGAGACTGTTCACTTCTTCGTATTTAAAATCTTGGTGAAATTCATTACAATAGTTATTGGACACAGATACCAACAATCGCGTGTTAAATGTGGTTTGCTTTTTCGAGTAGCAGAATGATCGAGAACCCAAAGTGACGATAGCACCGAAAAGGTATTGTTTCGGAATCAACAATCGATAGTACAAATACGATCGACATAACACCTCAATGTTGGATATTTGAACAAAGTGGTAGATATCCTCTTGTAAGAAAGCAATTTAAGTCGTAAAGTAATGTGGTAGAGTCGAAACTAATCTAAAATGGATACTAAAATAATTATTTGATGAGGATTCCGCGTCTGTAGTCTCTTTTCTATAAAGTAAATGTAAGTTAGCCGCTTTGGAAAGTTAGTTTAGAATTACAAAATTAAAGTCTTAACAGTATAAACACAATCGCTGCAATCATCATCAGCCTATGTTAGTCCACTACTGGACATAGGCCTCCCCCAATGATCGCCATAGCGCCCTCTCAGCTCTGCAGCTGGATGCGTCAAGCTAAACTTGACGCATCCAGCTGCAGGGAGATCCCTGCAGTCCTTCGCAGGTCGTCATCCCACTTGGACTGAGGGCGTCCTACACAACGTTTGCCGAGTCGTGGTCTCAACAAGGGATCTCCCTGCAGTCCTTCGCAGGTCTCCCACTTAGACTGAGGGCGTCCTACACAACGTTTGCCGAGTCGTGGTCTCCACCCAAGAACAAGTTTCCCCAACCATCACTGCAATAGCGATTAACAATCAAATTAAACGTTTTTGTTATTATAGTGCACAATTTCGTAAATTCGTTCAGAGCATCCTTAAATAAAAGGAGTTTTTATTATTATCTTCTAATATATTTTTCCTCCAACAACAGAGATACAACCTGGCTATAATGATACCTACAACCTACACATTCTTAAAGACTAAAGAAAATGCTCTAGCAACACGGACGAGGTAAGCTCGAAACAAAGTAGCCAACGAGGCGTAAAATTAAAACGTGAATTCAAACGTAGAGATAACTCAATAATGCGGGCTCCATGATACTTCATTGTATAGCTTCTAGCATAACAATGGAAACTAGTGTTTTGGTGGATGAGATAAAATTGTGATTGCAGGAACTTTGTAGTAACAAAGTAGTAAATAAATCATACTAATAATAACGTAGTGTAGGACGCCCTCCGACCAGGTGGGATGACGACCTGCGAAAGACTGCAGGTAGATGCTGGATGCGTAAAGCTGAAGACAGGGCGCTATAGCGTTCATTGGAGGAGGCCTATGTCCAGCAGTGGACCAATATAGGTTGATGATGATGATGATGAAATAAATAATAAGCATAACTTAAAGGAATAAAATCTCTCAATATTCTTCAGTTTTTCTGAAAATTTTATGTTGGACGCATCGGGTTTAGCCTAGGCTTATTCAGGCTGTTAAATCTATTATCTTAAAAATAAATGATTAAGAAAAAAGTAAAAGTAAAAAAGTAAAAAGATTTTTATTTTGTCAGAACAGAACAATTAATCTTATAAACTAAACTTAGATTAACAGACGACAGAGACTGACAAAAATCGGTCTCCACTCAGCATGTGCTATGGTAGAGCAAATCGTACCATAGCGCTGGTCTTCCGTGGAGACCGTGGTGCGCAAGGTGGCCTAATATAGTGAGGAACCAAACAAAAATATAAATTAATCAACAGAAACTAAAACTGTATGTACTGTAAACAATATTATTTAAAATAAAATACGTATATAAATTTTAGAATGATCTTTGTACATTTAAAATAAAATAAACATGTTAAAACTACAATGAGATTGTTAATATGTAAATTATATACCAATTTTTTTTAAATGAAAAGGCAAAGAACGGCTTATTTGAACTGGATGTATGTGTTGAGACTCAAGTAGTACTTTTTTTGTATAAAAAGTAATGCTGGAATTCACAGATCTAGGCCTCAAGCTAAGTAATAGTTTTTGTTATGAGTGCTGATTGATATACATAAAAATTATTACAGGTTTTAATGCGTCTCGCAGGCAGACCTTGCCCGCCTAGGTCGTATTTATTTGTTTTTAATGTGCTCCAATTTGTGAATAGGATGGGCATAGGATTTCATATTCATAATTATGAACCGGACAGTGTATACAGTTTTGGAACAGGGGGCGTAAGTTAAAAAATCAAATTTGCTTGTTTCCAAGAAAACTACACAACTTATGAAGAAACTGGTTCAAGTAACCAATTAATTAATAATAACCTACGAATAAATACATATGCAAGTCCTTTCAATACATGATGATATCAATACCAAATGATATTTGTATGACTGTATTATACAAAAAGTTTTCATATATACATTTGTATATTGACCTGGTAGGTACTGTAAGTTTATTTGAATTGTTTATATAAACTTTTCCTCTTTGTATTTTTTTTTAAATCGAGATTTATTTCATATATTCGAGCTATAATTTCATACTCACCCATATCTAGTACTTATCATCTAAATAGGTACTAACCCCTAGCCGACCCCTAGCCATCCTTCAGTTCAGAGCTCGCTATCTATATTAGCAATTGGCCCGCTCTACCGAGCGCAAGGAATGCCCCAATTCCTCCAATCTCAGGCGAACACGCTAGATATTTATGTGCATCCTAGTTTGTACGTCCATCTTGTCTAGTCTCGAACGAGGTTCAAACTACAATGCTAGTTTCATGAAGATCAATTCTAGTCCCATGAAGTCTTATGTTAAATTTTTGATTTTTTTTTTAAATTATCTGCATAATTTAACGCCTTAGCTGTAAATTACTGTAATGAACCATTTATGATCATTTACAAGAATCAAGTACTAATAATCATTTTATTTCATAACAAATTATAAAATCCGTAATACTTTTATGACTACTTGAAAGCACCGTGATAGAAGATGAGAGAATTACTTATACTTCCGTAAAATCCTCCTTTGATCGTTTATATGATACCTACTACTACGCACGCGTTATTTCTATGGAAACGTTTTCAGTTTATTTCTATCCCATGGGAACTGATTTATGGGATAAAAAGCAGTATGTTTTATTCCGGGCTTGGAACTAAATATATTCAAATTTCAGCCCTATTCATTCAGTAGTTTTTGCGTGAAAGAGTAACAAACATCCATACATACAAACTTTCAAGTTAATAATATTAAATAGGAAGTACGATTATCTTTTTTGGCTGCGGGCCGCGCGGGCGCCACCCCTGAGTAACGGCCTCTGAGACGCAGCCCTAGTGTCTAGTCTATAAGTATACCTGTAGCGCTGTATGGTCCCCGGCACATCGTAGCGTGCGCGGTAGGTCGCAGGAACACTCGGCTGCGGGCCGCGCGCCCAGCGCCGGGCACCGCCACTGGCTGCCGGCCACTGAGACGCAGCACGCGATGCTTAGCCACCCCTGCCACTGCATTCTGGAAAAGAAGAAAAATGTGTTACATATTGGAGACTTATGATTATGAAGTACAATACAATACAAAAATTCTTTATTGTACACCATAATCAAATTAATCATTACAAAAATACATTATATGCGACAGGTACAATGGGCGGCTTTATCGCTTAGAAGCGATCTCTTCCAGGCAACCTTTGAAGTAATTGTACCTTAACATGTTGAGACAGGTCGAGACTTTTAGGCCACGTTTTCGGTGGGGGTAAAAGCAGCGTTTCTGCTCTTTTCTTTGTTTCATCCCGCTCCGCTTTCGAAATGTCATTCACAGTCTCAAAAATTCGATCCTCGTCCCTGTCCGGCTATTCACAAAAAACGGACCCAAATAAGTCTCAAATCGTAAATCCAATAATTTTATTTAACTATTTTGCTAACGATTTTGTTTTTAGGAAAACTAGCATTTTGCAAACACGCTAAACAAGAACCAGCAAGAACTAAATGAACATTCGAATTTTAAACTTGATTCTGTTTTTCGAACTTCACGTTCCAATTTCATTAAATCGCCATGTTTTTTAAAACGCGCCTTCTTTGACCGCTTCATCTCCAAAAAGGATTGCATTGCAATCGCACTATAAAGGTTTGTAAAACGATAGAAAACTTTTTCGAAGCTTCTCTAAGAAGGTTCGAGACTCCTTGCTTCTTAACCCACCTCACGTCCTACGCACCTACACATAAACCGCGTCAAGTATGAGGTAAACAGTGGCACATCAAGCTAACAGCTTTGGAACGGCCGTTTCTGTGATAACCTGGCACTTTGGTGACACTCGCGCGAATCGCTGCCGTTGGCGACGTAAATGGACCACTTACAGTGAGCGACGGGCAAGGTTTTGAGGACAAGGATTTTGGCACGGAGAAGAGGTTTTGCGACACAATAATTCAGAAATTCATGTATTGTTTGGAAATCAGGTAATATTAGAGTCATTGGACTTATTCACTCAGTCATGGGACTTATTTTAGATCGCTGGATTCTGCCGCTTGGGAGTACAAACATTCTTCGTTTCGTTATTAGATTTCTTGAATTATTTTGATGAGATTTTGTAGTTTATGGCATAATTGAATAGTCCCGGCATTCTACATAATTTAAATTCCACATTTATTTTACGACGTATTTTATTGAAAAGTGCATTTTTTATTACCTATTTATTGAATAAGGTAAGTAGGCAAATATAGTTGTACGGAATCGTAGGCTGAGACGATGCTAATAAATAACCCAATAAAGTAAGTAGATTTTAAATAAAAAGTTTACCAACAACAGAAAATATTGAAAAACGATCAATACTTTTAATACACAAATGAGGTTCGTAGACCTTTGTAGCTGTTTCGTAGCCACTGCGGCGTAGCTTCGTAAAGTTATTATAGTAGGTACCTACCTATGCTTACTCAAAGCTTCGTAGACATACATAGACTTCATTCATCTAGACTTCATCTTTTAAAAAATCATATGAGCTGGAGTTACTGTGTGCTCGAAGCGACGCGTGACACGAAAGCTGGTGAGTATCCGGCGCAATACATCAGCATTGCCATACAGTAAATAATAAATAAATAATGCTAGACAATTCACACAGCATTATCTAGCCCCAAACTAAGCAGTGCTTATGTTATGGGTACTGGATAACTGATATACTTAATACAATACATTACATAGATATTATTAACTATACTAATACTAATGATACATATAAAGGAGTGTGATAAAGAATTAGCAAGCCGAAGTGGCAGTGGGCCGGCCATATCTCGCGAAGAACCGACGGCCGCTGGGGCAAACGTGTTCTTGAGTGGAGACCACGACTCGGTAAACGTAGTGTAGGACGCCCTCCGACCAGGTGGGATGACGACCTGCGAAAGACTGCAGGTAGATGCTGGATACGGCAAGCTGAAGACAGGGCGCTATGGCGCTCATTGGAGAGGCCTATGTCCAGCAGTGGACTGCTATAGGCTGATGATGATGATGATGATAAATAAATTATTACAATCGTGTAGATACATTCAAAGCTTGAAACCCAGCGATGGGTGGAAGTGGCTGTGTAATGTGGTGTCGTATAGGGTAAGCCGTTGCCCAGCAGTGGAAATGCTGATATGATGATGATGACGACGGTCAACGCCAAAAAACTTAAGTGGCAAATTGTTGTTGTGTAATTTTTTTTGAGAAATCTTACATCACTTTTTGCGGCATTTCCTGTTTAGTGTTTATGGCAATGACTGAGGGTACGTCCAATTTATAAGGAGCTATAAAAAAATTGTATTACACTTGCACGAGCATCTTTTTCAAACTTTAACAGCTTTTGGAAGGTCACATTACCTATATACGAAAGTCGTGAATTATACCTTTTAATAATCCTTCGTAAGCAAAGGATAAGTAAAACGCATAAAGGTCTGAAGAACCTAATAAAATATTAGCAACACACTGCCTCTATGGCCCCTACCAACCACTAAAGAACTGCAAAGAGACGAACAAAATCCCCATTTCATCTCTAAATTCTTTGAAGAAAACTCGAGGGGAGGTCTAGGTTTTTTGGGCATGGGCTTGCCGCGATATTTTATGAAGCGTTAGTGTTTTTGACACAATATAAGATAAGTACACAGTTCTTCTTTAAAAGGGTCAGTCTGCATTGTCATTTAAAATTTTAAACACCTTAAAGCTGGCTTTGTGCTGTTGGGTGATAAAAAGAGGGTTTTATTGTTAAGATAGCTTTAGTCGTAAGTCAAAGGTTTGCTTTACTTTAAAAGGAAGGAATTTAAAATTATAATTTAAATGCAAAATTATAAAATATCTGCAATTATTTGCTCCGAGTGTTCTGGGTATTTTCTATGTGTATGTACATAGGAATATATAAATAACTATATAATGTATTACAATGTAATAATACAAATACGCTTTATTGCAGGAAAGAAGACAGAGGAAAAAAAAGTATAGAACAAACAAAGATACAGATGCACAATGGGCATATATACATACATATATTACTGTTTAAGTATAATATAAGTAGCTTAGTATCATTATGAGTAATATATTTTATTATCTCTATTATATAGCACTACCTACCAAACTGTTGTCCACACTACCCAAAGGTTAGCAGGTAGAGAATGCTATCTAGCATAATGCTCGCCTATGTACAACTTTTTGTGCAATAAAGTATATTATATCTATCTAATGGGCGGCCTTATCGTTAAGAGCGATTTTTTACCAGGCAACCTTTGGATGGACACGTAGCCATTATAGATTTTTTGTTTTATACTATGTACAGAAGATATATAAAGCTCCTAGGTGCAAGCGTGTTATTTTTCCTTTCTGACTAATTTAGCATAACAAAGCAATTATCATAACTCTTAGCTACCAAATGATTAAACTTCTTCATCATCATCAGCCTATGTTAGTCCACTGCTGGACAAAGGCCTCCCCCAATGACCGTCTTCAGCTTGACGCATCCAGCATCTACCTGCAGTCTTTCGCAGGTCGTCATCCCACCTGGTCGGAGGGCGTCCTACACTACGCTTACCGAGTCATGGTATCCCCTCAAGAACACGTTTGCCCCAGCGGCCGTCGGTTCTTCGCGAGATATGGCCGGCCCACTGCCACTTCAGCTTGCTAATTCTTTGAGCTATGTCGATAACTTTGGTTCTCTGTCGGATGTATTCGCTACGAATCCTATCCTTCAGATCGGTTAAACTTAAGATAGGTTTGTAATTGAGAGTATATCGATAGTGAACGAGTAATTTTCTCACACACAATCCAGCATCCGTTTGAAGTAGCTCAAAGCGGACGACAACAGTTGATCCATTTAGGACGATTACAGCGGATCCTGGGCATTGGGTTGTGCAACGATAGGTGCTTACTAGGCCGTGGGAGTTAAGGCGATGATCGATGTTGAGAACAGAGAATGTATTATACTTCGACTTTATTGTATTAATACCTATTGTATTACTTACTGTACTCTTGCGTCCGCGCTTAGACTCGGATTGGACCATTAAATGTATTGTAAAAATACGTAATTATTACAAAACTCTCTCTCTCCTCCTCTTTTCTAACACATGGTAACGTTTGTAGCAAAAGACAATAATGAGGGTAGATCGATATGTCCGTGAAAAGAACTCATCGTCATCATCATCAGCCTATAGCAGTCCACTGCTGGACATAGGCGTCCCCCAATGAGCGCCATAGCACCCTGTCTTCACCTTGCCGCATCCAGCATCTTTCGCAGGTCGTCATCCCATCTCGTCGGAGGGCGTCCTACACTACGTTTACCGAGTCGTTGTCTCCAGCCAAGAACACGTTTGCCCCAGCGTTTGCTTACTGTTTGTATTATCCAGCATTGTTTTATTTTTATATTTCTTTTACAAGCTGTCCCCTTAAGCCACGGCACCCGAACGGGCCGAGTTTGCCAAATGGATAATTGGTGTGCAGAGGACAGTGCACACAGGACTGTCTGCGAGGGCGGCGGCATCCGATGCTGATAATATCAAGGTAAATAAATAAAATATAATAATATATTTAAGTAACTTTAAGATGGGTCACAAAAGAATACCGATGATTTATATCTGCCCAGTGCTCACTCGTATTATATTCGTTCGTGTCATTAAATAGTGAAAAAGCAACTGTTAGCCCGAATTTCATATATCATTGGTATAGTATAGATTTTTTTTGATGCCTGCAGGTAAAATAATAATAATACTATATCGTTAATTAATAAACAAAAAATATATATAGATGGTTAAAAGAATGGAAAAAAACATGGAAATATGCCATGTCCAGAAATTTTAAAAACTGTGTCGCAGATGACATCGCCCTCCTCCGAAATTAAATTGGAAAGTGTTCCAAAACAATTATATATAAATATTTAACGAAAATATTACAAAAAAATACATATTCTTCACAGCCTATAGAGAAAATAGACAAACTGTAATACACCAAACAAAAAACCTCCGAACATCATAAAGTTAGAAAAATAATGGGAGCAGAATCATTTTATTCTGCTGTAGACTTCATAACAACCAAAACTCGGCATTAAAAACTTGAAACTCAATTAAAACGGCGCTGAGGTGCGTTCCGTAGCGCCGCTCTCTTTGTGCACCGCATTGTGCGATACTGCCGCTGGGTCGTACGGACGAGCTGACTACAAAACTTACGCCATCGGAGCACATAATAATAAGTACTATTTTTACGGGTATTTATCGCGTTTATTTACCTATTGCTGACTACATTACAATTTTGTATTCAGTAGATTTTTTTTTTCTTTATAGATAATCGTTCTTTATTTTTAATTAGTTTTATCAAAAAATAAATAATGCTGGACAATTCACACAGCATTATCTAGCCCCATGGTAAGCACAGAGCTTGTGTTATGGGTACTAGATAACTGATATACATAATACAATACGTTACATAGATAGATATTTAAAAAAAAAAAGATAAATATTTTATTCCATAGCACAAGTATTATAAATGTTTGCAAGTATTAGTGTTCCCTGTAGGATAGGATATGCAACAGATCACAAGTTTAATTTATTTAGCTTAATTTACTAAATACACCTCATAAGTACGCCAGACGTACGTTTCTATGGGTTATATATTTTCTGGTAATGGACTAAATATTGCACAGAGTATTCGATACTTCGTGGAAACGAGCAGGGCTCTGAAAAAACACCAACGAGGATTCTTCTAAAGTCTTTTCTTCTTCGATTCTTTAAAAAATGTTCATTAAAACCTTAAGTTTTTAACCCGAAATGTTTCGAACGCAGAGTATGCATTCAAGGAAAATAATAAACCGTCGAAAATCATCAAATTTTGTTTGATCCGTTTTACAACCTAGGTCTCCTCAAAACAAGAGTGATTAGGTGTCCTCAAAATCTTTGTGATACATCGTCGGCTACATCGTTACTTTCCATCAGGTGAGATTGTGGTCAAACGAATATCTATCGATTATTATTAAATAAAATAAAACGGATAAAATCGGATCAGCTAGTCCGTAGAACCCAGCATCCGTAGCCAGGACGGAACCGAGTTACGGAACGGAACGGCGCCCCGACCGCTTGTTTTTGGATATTTTAGTAACTTTTGCCCAGTGGACGGGCTTAGCAGTGCATTAATTAAATGTTAGGTTGATGTTCGAAGTGTAAGGGGTAATTGAGGATTTTAAATTGAATATTCAGTGGTTTCACTTGTTACCTTGTTATGCGATTCGAAAAGTTGGTGTGATGCGGAAACAGTTTTAGACCTTAAATTAGGTAAAGTTCTAAGCCAGCATTACGAGCGGCGGAACCACAGATATCTAGATCTCTATGGGCGGAACAGTCCTACTATGTAAATATTGTAAATAAATAATGTTGGGCAATCCACACAGCATCCTCTAGCCCCAAGCTAAGCAGAGCTTGTGTTATGGGCACTAGATGACATTATATTTAATACAATAGATTGCATAATAATACACCAGAGCAGCCAGTACAAATATTTGCAGATCCTATAACCATTTGTCCCAAGGCGAGAATCAAACCCGCAACCTCCTGCGTTGTCGACCTCTGCGACGCAGGAGAGACGCGAGTTTGATTCCCGCCTCGTGACAAATATTTGTAAGATCTGCAGATATTCGTGTCGTGTGGTCTGGTAGTTTTTTATGAATACCTAATAAAAAAAAACTATGTAAATATTATACATATTTTGTATAATGTATATCACTCATCTGGTACCCATAACACAAGCTCTGCTTAGCTTGGGGCTAGATAATTATGTGTGAATTGCCCAGCTGTATTTATTTTTATTTATCTATTTTCCTAAGTCCTTACCTTAGTCTAGAAATAAAGGATTTTCTGTTATTTTTAGTAAGTGATGCCAGACCTGAAGACCTGAAATTTCATTCCACTTGAAAGGTCTCAAGTTTCGACATCTGGGTACAGTGCTTGCGTAGAGCAGGGAATTTGTAATACCTGTTTTTCTTAATGCCAAAAAATAGATCGACCAGACTAAAAGCTGACGAAAAAGGATTGAATTGTTTCTCTTCGCAGATTTACACGCGTTTTTTCTATGGAAATGTATTGTATACAGGTTTTTCTATCCTATCGGAACTCATTTATAAATTAAAAGACGAAAGAGTTCTTACGCGTACGGATTTTTGACAGATATCTAAAGCTTCCTTTCATTGAAAACTGTCAAAATCCGCTGTCCACTAAAAATATAGCTACAAAGCTTAGCAATGAAGATATCGTTTTATTTATTTAAATTTAAAAAGAGAAAATCAAATAGCTACCCATTAGTGATAGGAACTTATATAGGTATCGGTAGTACCTACATGACACTAATAATTTTATCAGTTTGAAAAAACTAAAAATCGACTTCAAGTTACTTAGGTACGCAGTTTTTTGTTAGTCTTTCGGGACAAATACATACTTTTCCTGCTGAAATATTTTTTTTATTGGACTATTTCTGGATTATTTTCCATACAATAGCAAAATAATTTTCCAATTCAATATCCAATATTGACGTGAAAATTAACGAACATTACATTTAAAAACATACAGCTGAACACAGGAGCAGGTTCTATTATCGTCTTTTGTTTTTCGTTTCGCCGTTTATCAAAGTCAAAACATTTTAATTCGACTCTACGCAGGTAAAGTCCTCGCTCTAGTATTCCTCGTATTTATTGTTCCTCTGTATTTTGTTTGTTCTCTGTAAAATTACAAACGTGGATGTGCTTTGTTTATAAACATATAGAGCGCTGTATGAATCGGATCCCCCTTGCGAAACGTTGAGCTCTTTGTTTTCAGTATACGGGCAAAAGCAAGTATGTAGACTTGCTTTTCATTTCTTATTAGGTTGTTGCTATAAAGATATCATTTTAAATTTTGTGTAAGATTCAATGAATTTGGTCTTTTGTATAGGACACGTCAAGTCTTCTCGTCATCCATACCGCAATGCTTGAAAACGAAAGTTTTCAACCAGTCCGTCTTACCCGTTACGTTACCTACGGAGCTGAGATGTGGACAGACGATAGGGCTGGTCCACCAGTTCAAAGTCGCTCAGATAGCTATGGAAAGAGCTATGCTTGGAGTTTCTCTGAAGGATAGGATTCGTAACGAATACATCTGACAGAGAACCAAAGTTATCGACATAGCTCTAAGAATTAGCAAGCTGAAGTGGCAGTGGGCCGGCCATATCTCGCTAAGAACCGACGGACGCTGGGGCAAACGTGTTCTCTTTTTAGGGTTAAGTTTGCCTTTGTTACAATTATCTAGAATACGTTTTGAGTTATGGTTTTCGTGCAAGAAGTATAAATAAATAATAAATAAATGAATATAAGGGCATTGTAATGAAATTGTTCCAGAATGACACGAGTACACGTAGCGTTGTTGATGGTGGTGGCGACGGCGTGCTACGCGCAGGCGCACTTGAAGACGTTCTCTCGGTGCCAGCTGTCGAGGGAACTGCTGCGTTACAACTTCCCTAGAGGCCTTATTTCCAACTGTGAGTCATCATCATTTATTTTTATTTTTATTATACAATGTGTCTGGTTACCGTTGTCGGAGACTTTGGGGGGGGTGAAATACGGCGAATTTTATCGACAAATCGCTATCCCTATTTTTTTTCTCTCTCCATGATAAAATGGCAGCCATTTTGTTTTCTTTTGCCTCGAAGCACAGGTGCTTGTATGTATATAGGAAATTAACAGCAATTTCTGGTTACTGAAACTCGTATCGCCTGTTACACTGTCTATTATCTCAATAAACAACATTTTTACTGTTTAATTTTTACTTTTAGCTAACTTAATGAGTAGGTATATACGGGTCTTCCGCGCACAAAAACTCAACCAACGCCATATTGTCTCGCAGGCTTTCTTGAGAAACATTACCGATGCGTATTATTGCTCATCTTGTTACCAAGTTGTGTGTTGTACCCTAGCACACAACGAAATAAATTAATAAATAATAATGGACAATTCACCCAGCATCATCTAGCCCCAAGCTAAGCAGAACTTGTGGTATGGGTACCAGATAACTGATATACATAATACAATACATTACATAGATAGATATTCTATTTACTGGACTTAAGTAGTACACACTGTCGTGGTCACGCTGTTACCCGACGTTTCAACAGGTTTACACACTGGTGTATCTAAACCTCTTGAAACGTCGGGTAAATAAATAAATAAATAATAGGTAAATAAACGCGATAAATACCCGTTGTATTAATACTTATAATTATGTGTTCAGATCGCGTAAGTTTAAAAATATTAATGAACATGATTTTTCAAACATATTCCAAAAAATCCATGAAATTCTGCCCTTGCCCTTTAAAAGCACCCAAGTCTTATCTATGTTATACCGGTCGCTTTCTCCAGAACCAAGGCTTAAGCTTAATGTATCGAAGAGTTGTAATCCCCGGGGAGCCCTACGAATGCACAATATAAGACGCGGCCTTCGACGGCTCTACTACTAGTAGCCAATTCGCACCACCGACTTTTCACACACAAAAACCCAGCATCAATTTCAGTATTTAATAAAGTAGTTCAAATATTTGTATGCCTATCTTCTAATCAAAATTTGGAAAGCTATTGTTCTGAAAAGTTACTCTGTGTATCTCCCAAGA
Source organism: Eupithecia abbreviata (assembly GCA_943735965.1). Classification (NCBI taxonomy): domain Eukaryota; kingdom Metazoa; phylum Arthropoda; class Insecta; order Lepidoptera; family Geometridae; genus Eupithecia; species Eupithecia abbreviata. The sequence continues at coordinate 4,658,961 of OX030996.1, forward strand.
AAATCCTTTTATAATATCTGAATATAGATAAAATACAATGAACTCTGAATATTGAAGAACATTCAAATACCTCTTTATTGTTCCAAATATACCCAACTATGTATTTTAATTTTTCTAGAAAACATTTTAGGTACCTACATATATTTCAGACAAGGTATAAAACCTTATGAAAAAATGTACCTACCAAAATGTATTTTGAATCCTGCAAGGCTATCAAGTTATTTAGCACTTAACGTAACGCACGTTACAGTATGTGCTATCAATGTTATTACGCTAATTTTAGCGTGAATAACTCTCTCAAGGCGCATATTAGCGTGATCCACGCCTTTTCATGTGTTATTTAGCGTTATTTGCTAAAATTAACGCAATAACCCCGATAACGTGCGTTACGTTATGTGCTAAATAGCGTGGTAGCCTTACTGTTCCACTTATTCTATCTAGTCCAGGGTTTCTCAAACTTTCGGCTCCACGTACCCCTGTTAAAGTTTCTAGGTGACAGCGAACCCCTTAACTAACTAATTAATTCCCCTCGAACTAAGAAATCGACTCGGCATCAAGTCGATTTCTGTATTTAGTTTTTATCATGACCAAGTGTGAAAACCCACTCTCATATAAGTATGTTGTAGCAAAGGGTAAAAGGAAATTCACCGCTTTGCGTGACAGCTCTGGATACTCTTCCTGTCTAGTTGCCCAAAAATCTATCAAAGACTTTTTTTTAAATCAGCTTGAAGAGTTTCGTCTGCGGACATTTCTAATAATGACTCCTGTTGCTTAATACTCAAACTAGAATTTATGCTCTCGGTCGTGACCGAAAATGGGTTACGAATCCAGCCATCTTTAGCATTATCAATATCCGGAAAATACCTTTTTAGTAAGAACAATGTCAGCCTTTGTTTCAGAATCCACGGATAAGTCGTTCGTCGTGATAAATTCATACAAAAGAGGAAAACATTCAAAGATATTTGATCTCAAGCAAGTTTTCCAAAATTCTATTTTTTTAATAAGTGCGTTTATTTTATCCTGCACAGTGAATACACTGCACGTGGAACCTTGCATCGAAGCATTCGTCAGTCATCACTCCATCATTACGTAAATCTTGTCGCGAACCCCCTGACGTCGAATGGCGAACCCCTAGGGGTTCGCGTACCCCACTTTGCGAAACCCTGATCTAGTCTATACTATTCAAAAGCAAAGACCATAATGCACCATAATGCCCTGTATTCCATAAGCTTGATCTGACTGCAGTCTTTCGCATTCCACCTGGCCGGAGGGCAACACTACGGTTGCCGAGTCGTGGCTCATATTTACCTACCAATTTACAAACTACAGATGGCATCATATTGACGTCATGCCGTCACAATATGTACCAAAATGTATTTTGAATCGTTCTTACGCTAGTTTTAGCGAGATTAACGCCTTTTCACTCGTTATCAGCGTTATTTGCGTTAAAATTACCGTAATAACCCTGATACACTATTTAGCACAACACGTAACGCACGTTGCGTTACGTGTTGTGCTAAATAGTGTGGTAGCCTTACTGTTCCACTTATTCTCACTAGTCTATTCTGAAACTTATAGTATGGCCTTCCCTAGAGAACGTAACTTGCGATCGAGTGCTTGCTGTCTCATGAACAACCTAAGTAAATACACTGTGTTTAGGTATTCCATCTACATTATAGACTGTTCTAGACTTATTCGCAAGAGATTCTTAGTTACTGACTCAAGCACATGCATCCGTCTAAATTTCCTTTCGTTGAATATATTTATATAAGTTCCTTTTCTAAATCTGAAGGATTCCTATCATCATCATCAGTCTATATTAGTCCACTGCGGGACAAAGGCCTCCCCCAATGAGCGCCATAGCACCCTGTCTTCAGCTTGACGCATCCAACATCTACCTGCAGTCTTCAGCAGGTCGTCATCCCACCTGGTCGGAGAGCGACCTACACTACGTTTACAGAGTCGTAGTCACGTTTTCCCCAGCGGCCGTCGGTTCTTCGCGAGATATGGCCGGCCCACTGCCACTTTAGCTTGCTAATTATCAGAGCTATGTCGATAACGATTCCTATAGCAAGATCAATTATATTTTTAACGCCTTCAAAATAAATAGAACGCTACCTTTCAAAAGAAAAGACAATATTCCATATATCCAACATAATAATGCTAGACGGACCATTGTCCGTAGCTTCAATATTGTTCCCTAGCTTCTGTATAAATCTCCAAAAATAATACCATTAATCTCCAAACAATTTTCTCTAGACAAATAGCATTGCTCATTGAATATGGAGCTCCAACTTCAATCTAGAACTCATAATGGAATCCCTAATGAACCAATACGCTGGCTTTTGTCACCGGCTTCGATTGTTATGCACTAGACGCTTTTGCACGCCAGTGAAATTTAATTTACTACGCTGTGTATTTGTTTCACTAAAATTAGCTACATTAGTTATGTTAGCAAACATATTCCATGTTGTAGCTATTTAATATCGATTGCATCATTCCATAGGGATTAGGGACGTATCTGCAAAAATTGTCTTTTTTATGTTAGCAAATATACAGCTGATGCTGATGATGAAATCTAGAGGCCAGGCTCAAAATGAGGTAAACGTAAACCACTCCTATTTTTAACCGTCTCCATGAGAAGGTTCTTGTTCGGTTTTATGTATTTTTATTTGTGTTCGTCGATTTGTCGGTCAATATCCGAGCAGATATCTGCTAAGCTTGTGGTTAGATGATGCTGTGTTATTATTATATCGCCAAAAATTTTGTAGATAGTCGTGATTATAATATATGTATGTACGTGATTATTGCCTATGTTAGGTAGAATGAATGAAGGCATGAATGAAGGAACACTTTATTGTACCCAAAATAACACCCTATATCTAAATCTTACATAATAACAGCACAATAGGCGGCCTTATCGCTTAAAGCAATTTCTTCCAGGCATCAAATTTAAGACCTACATTGTAACATATATTCTGGCAGATAAATATCTTTATATTTATCTTCAATAGTATTATGTTATGTTGTATTTTTTATGCCTGACGGGATAAATACTAATCCCTCGGGAATACAATTTAAATGGGAAACATAAAAAAAATTATTCAGCCGAATAAAGAACATCCTTATTTTTTGAAGTCGAAGAAAAACTATGATAAAATTGAAAAATTTGGCAAAAGTTATAATTTTTAGACCTGTCATTTATAACGGGATATTTATCATGATTTGATTTTTGAGTTATCCAATATTTCGGCACAGTTTCATGCGCCATGATCACGGAATATATAATGATAACCATGATAGTTTCAAAAGTTTTATTTTCAGACCTATTCAATATTTTTAATTTTACATCAACGAACAAGTTTCAATAGGTACACGATAGTCGTACTAGGAAAAATTTCCTATGCCAATATAATGTTTTCCTGCATCCATACTTCTTTCTGAGAACTTATTGGTTATTTGTATGAGTAACACAAACAATACGAGCCATGCGAGTGTTTGTGTAATAAAAGGCTTTGATTATTTCTGGGATGAAGGAAAATATCTGCATTTATTAGGAGAATTCCTGATGTTATTATTCCTATGAATCCTAGAGTGCCCGGATTAGGTTAATAAATGAACAGAAAATACCTTTTTGTTAAACAAATATTCGTAAAACCTCTGTAATGTTATGAATATGACATCCTTTAGTAAGTTCTTCATCATGATCAACCTATAATTAGTCCACTGCTGGACATAGGCCTCCCCTAATGGACGCCCTGTATTCAGCTTGCAGCAGGCAGATGCTGGAACTCTCTGCAGTCTTTCGCCGGTCGTCATTCTACCTGGCCGGAGGGCAAAAAGGTTCGCCAAAATCTGGCACAGAACTAGGTGCACATTTTCGACCAGGGTTGGGGGGGGGGGGGGCACAGAGCACCACCAAGCTGGGGTGGAGCAGCCCGGCAATGAAGTCTGCAATGTGATGTGGCATGCCCCAGAAGGGGGAGAGTGTTGGGGACAAAGTGCGTAGGATTTGTAGAGTCTGGAGTCACGAGTGATTCTTTTCTCATAGGTTCGGTCCGTGTAACCGCAAGATTGGCAGGACCATGGGAAGGTTAGAGGGATTGGCCGGAGGGCGTCCTGCACTACGGTTGCCGAGTCGTGGCTTTTATATACCTACCAATTTACAAACTACAGATGACATCATATTGACGTCATGCCGTCACAACATGTAATGTAAAAGCACAGTATAAAGCTACGCGTATGCTGGGACGCAGGCGACGCAGATCTACGCAGCGCAGGGCAGAGCAGATTTTGTAATGCATGAAAGTACCGAGTACTCCGTACGTTGGTATCTGCGTCGATATTATTATTAACTCATTTATTTCAGAAACATATTCCATAAAACAATACAATCAAATTAAAATAAAAACTTAAAATATAATGTCATTATAAAATTAAAATTATACAATACAATTGGTTCAAATTAATATTAGGTAACATAAAATAAAATAAAATAATTACTTACTAACAACTTAAATGGAGTTACTCCCCATTACTATCCTCATCCATTTGTTTTGGATGGGACAGTCCAGACGGGACATAATCATTTGCAGGATGCCGTTGCTACTGGCTCGCGCGCGCTGCGATAAGGATGCGACTTTTTTGCGAATAATCGCGTAAAAGTCGTCCGTGCGCGCCTCCGCGAACATACCAGATGCGCTGCAAAAGCGAGGCAGCCGCATCAGCATCCTGAAAATGTTGTTGTATTGTACGCGTAGAGCGGGTACAGTTCAGCCAGAGATATGTATTACTTTCATGCATTACAAAATCTGCTCTGCCCTGCGCTGCCTGGATCTGCGTCGCCTGCGTCCCAGCATACGCCTAGCCTAACTATAGTACCTAAGTGTCAGACATTCTTCTCTGGATAATAAATTCTGTATCATCAAACGTTCGTGCATTGGTGACGTCATAGACAGACAACATTAGTATTCTAGTGTTTTAGAGCAAAATTGAAATAGCATTTTTAAAACCCAAGTTTTCATTCACAATCCCATTCACTGCAGAAATTTGATTTAGGTATGTATTTTTAGTCAGTAGATGTCTTGGAACATTTCGGAGTATTTTCTCTACTCAGTCGTCATGCACAAACAATGTCAATTGTTTTTTATTTGTCTATACTAATATTATAAGGAGGAAAGGTTTGATTTTTTGTTTGTTTGTTTGTAATGAATAGGCTCCGAAACTACTGGACCGATTAGAAAAATTCTTTCACCGTTGGAAAGCTACACTATCCCCGGTGAACATAGGCTATTATAAATATTATATTTTCAAACTAGTTAGAGATTCGTACTAAAGCCGTGCGAAGCCGGGAAGGTCCTCTAGTTTAATTATATTTCTGTCAATTTCTTTACAAAAAAGATATAATATCTTAACATATATCAGCCATGTCATAACGTACGTGAAAATTAGAATTAAATACCCGACCTATCCAGCCCTATTTAAAATATAATTGGCCTCCTTTTAGCCTTTAATATTCCATTAACTGAACCGCCCTTAGCTACTTTATGTCCCTTTGATCTGACCATAGAAACATAATTAGGGTTTCGACTTGGACCATCCAAATAATTTTATGTTTACTTGGGCACGCTATTGCGATAAAGAAATTATCAAATGTGTTTACCATTAGGCTGAGGACAAACGAGCGTCATTTTTTGAGCTATGTGTTAATTTAGAATTGTCCTATAATAATATATATATTATAATTATATCTATATATATTATATGTATTGATATCCGAAGCAAATAATATTATAACTTTTAAACAGAGATACACATTATACTAATAAATAATAAAATAAATAATGCTGGACACAATTCACACAGCATTATCTAGCCCCATGGTAAGCAGAGCTTGTGTTATGGGTACTAGATAACTGATATACATAATACAATACATTACATATATAGATTTTTTTTTTACTATACATAGAAAACGACCAGAACACCCGGAACAAATTTCTGCAGGTGGTACACATAATTGTTCCAAGGCGGGAATCGAACCCGCAACCTCCTGCGTCGCAGGCGAACCTTCGCCCACCGCGCCACAACGGTCGTCAATGTAAGCATAAGCTCGAAATCACTGTTTCTACATGTTTTTAGAGCTATTCTTTATTTAACTTTATATTGCCTGCATTTCAATAGTCAAATTTATTATTGCAAGCATGAATGAATGAATGAATGAATGAACACTTTATTGTACCCAAAATAACACCTTATAACTAAATCTTACATAATAACAGTACAATAGGCGGCCTTATCGCTTAAAGCGATTTCTTCCAGGCAACAAGGCAGCATGTTGTAGATATGTACATACAAGGGATCTTATAAATACTTATAAACCAGGAGGTTAAAACTTTTGAAAATATATTATGATATTTGAGTTTTCCAATATTTCGGCTCAGTTTTATGCGCCATGACCATGAGTAGTCGATGCCGAGGAATAACTGAAAACTCAAAAATCAAATCATGGTAAATATCCCGTTATATGTACTTTTGTACTTGGAGGTTGTTTCAAACATGCACCCTGCTAGGGCACGACAATATAAATGAAATCAAATGAAATGAAAATATATTTATTAAAATAGAGCAAAAAACTTAATTATCTAACTATAGTAAAGGAATACAGCACACGACTTAAAAAAACTTACAAGTAAATAATTGATAATATGCATTAATTTATATAAATGTATTTTATTATTAATAGTCATATCTTAATTAATTTAGTGTAGATCAAGCCATGTGTGATGATGGTGCTATAATATTATTTTGTTAGGTGGCTAATACTTATTTTAATTATTCTAGGGATTAAATATAAAAACTTTAGTCACAAGGCTATAATCTATAACTATTCTTATTAATAATTAAGATCTAATAATAGTAACTATTGAAACCATATAAATAAAGATTTTATTTCGATAAAAAAACAATTATTTGCGATTCTCGCGAGACTCGTAACTAAATTATACTGGAGCAATCAATGAGATTTTACAATAGAGACGTCATACTCATTGTAAAGAAATAAAAACATTGCGATATTTTATTAAAGCTACATACTTACCTAGCGTCGTCGTTCGAACATATGTACAACGCCGCCGCATGGCATTATCTCTGTCACTCATAAACGTAACGCTTTGCATAGTCCCATAGTAAGTATTGCACTTTCTAAACACACAACATGGCATTTTAATATTTTTCATACTCCTAAATCCCGCTTCAACGTACGTCCGCGTCGCGACCAGGAGCAAGACGGACTGAGTTCAATTCAGGCACGTACCTTATTTTCGTCTTGTTAGGCAAACCTCGGTACAACGTATCTACGTATATATAACATCATTGGGAGCAATAACATCATTTTTTTTTCGCGCGGCTTCCCTCTCGTTGTATACGATGAGTTGTTTTTCGGTTAAAAGTACTGACGCATTTTATGCGACATACAACCACAACCCAAAAATTATCGTGATATAAAAAAATATTATGAAATATCAAATAATAGTACGGCAATTTATTATTCAGTTTTTAAACAAGATTCAGTGTAATTTTCAGTCAGTAGATTACACTGAAGTCATCTAAATTCTCTCTCTACATACCCCCGCGAAAATCCCTCGACATTGAGAGAACAGAAAGCTAAAGAAATAAAGTTTTCTCCTATCTCATTCTCGTAGGTACAGTCTTATCTATCCACACGAAGTTCATGGTGTCAATTAGGACAGGCCAACAATTTTAAACTTAAATGAAGAAGGATCTCTAATGTTTTGTCATTTGAATGATGTCCCCCTTTATGTAAATAGGAGATCTTGCGCAGAAAGTTTTTGGGCGGAATGTTTTGGGACCGCTCGGTGTCCTATAGTGAAGCGAAGAGATAATATTTTCCTAAATAATAGTTTTCCTAGATACATATATACTGTACCTTCATTGCCTGATTGAGTCTAAGTGCTTATTTTGTAAGCCTAAAGAAATAAATGATATTTTACTTTTTCTTTACTTTTTTACTTTTAGTTAACTATACATTTTAATTCGGTTTTTATGTATTTTATTATTAAATGTAATGATTATTAATTATTGTGGATTTTAAATGTATTTTTTTTCCTTAGTATGTACCTACACTGGTTTTTTTTTCGGGACAGATATGCCCAAAAAAAAACCCTTGACAATATTTTTTGTATGCTCGGAATCATTATCCATATGTATATTGCGAAAATAAAATCCAAAACGGTCAATAATTAACGGAGAAATCGACAACCATACAAAACAATACATACAGCCGAACAAAGTATACCTCCTCCTTTTTTGTTTTTCGTATCGTCGGTTTAAAATACCTAAGCAAATTATATAGTGTTTTCTATTTTTTATGGAGCGCAGTATCCTGGGAGTCAGACTTACAGACCGCGTCAGAAACACTTTACTGCGCTCCAAAATGCAAATAGCCGATGCTGCCCAAAAAGCCGCCAAACTCAAGTGGGACTGGGCTGGACATGTGTGGCGTATGTCAGACCAGCAGTGGGCGAAGATCGCCACTGACTGGGTCCCGGACGGACAACGGCCACGTGGAAGGCCTAGGCGGAGATGGCGGGATGAGCTCGACCTATACAATAAGGAGTGGGTTCTCCTTGCTATGGACCCTCTCCGAGATGAGTGGAAGAAGGGGAGGGAGGCCTTTGCCCTGCAGTGGGACACCCCGGGCTAATATAATAATAATATTTTTTTATGAATTTTTCAAAAGTATGCTTCCTAACCTACTACGCATAGTTCTGCCATACATATGTCTGCTTAGCTTGGGTCTAGATGATGCCGTGTAGATTGTCCAGCATTATTTATGAATTATTATTTATTAATTTATAATTTTACGTATGAACATACCTTTTTTAGCTTCAAATTTTTTACTCGTCAACTGTAGGACAAAGGAGCAGAGGTCGATTCGTTCCGTACACTCGGCAGCCTTTAACGTTATTATTTGAATTAGAATTTGAAAGTCGCTGAATTTAATTTGAATAAACAAGTGGTAGGTTTGTGGGTGATCTCTGTTGTAATTTCTGTTGGGTTTTATGGGAAGGCTTTTTAACTTGGCCTGGGGCAATCTAAAGTAGGGAATAATATTAAACTTGGTTGGACAAAGATTGGATGTGATTGTATTAAGAAGGAAGGAAGGGAAAGCTTTTGTTTCCTTTTTTAGGATTAGTGAGATTCTGATTTTATTCAAACCCTGACAAAAAAAACTCATTTGACTACCTACTGTGCTTTTAACTTACTATTGCTGTGGAATTTACAGTTTTTATTATTATTATATATTTCAAGACAGTTTATCGCCATAAGTACGTAATAACCTTTATTAACAAAGATAATTACAATCATGTTATAAAAACCAAATAGAACTAGAAATTAATTTGCTAGTAGTTGTTTATTGGCAAATATCGTTATTTTTGTATTTTGAAGATTCTTTTGAGGGTTACTAGTAGTTTGTTTTCGAATCACTTTTGTTAGAACGGTCGTGGTCACTAATATTCATACTTGTTGGGCAATTTGTTGGGTGGCTGTTGATTCCCTTCACGATGTTTCGCCATTTTTCTTTATTTTCGGTAGTTTTACTACACTCATGCATTACAGTTTAGCCGTTTTTAATACTAATTTTTAGCTTAAAAAACTTAGCAAAACTGAATAATAATCTGAAGATTTTTTCGAATAAATGTCACCTACTCGCTCTCCATTTTCGTGGTATTCGCACCGACGACTGTTAGTATTCAATGCTAGAAATGCAGCTGTAAGGAAACATTGTAATTACATATATTATGGTTTTTTACCCGTAACTAGTGACGATGTAAGCAATCTACCACAATTTTTTCAAATTTATAGGATCATTAGTGCAGACATATATTTACATGCGGGAAGAGCCGCGGGGGCTTCGCCCGCATGTAAATCTATGTGTCAAATGGTTTATAAACCTTCCTCTTGAATCACTCTATTAATAAAAAAACCGCATCAGAATCCGTTGCGTAGTTTTAAAGATACATTGTTAGGCACAACTCTAGTTCTCGAGTACTCGCATTGACCTATAATGGACATCTCTAGGGAATGATGGCGGGCAACCACTGCATCTGTCAAACGTACGACTACGCATGTATCGCTATATAATAAATCATGTTTAGTGAAATAAAACCCAGTTAAATATACACGGACTTTATATTCATGTTATGAGAATCCAAACACAACATACATAGAAGTAGGTATTTAGTGTATTTGTTATCAATTATTTATTAAAGTGCCACCGTCTATATTGTTCGTTCATGTCCAGTCCATCCCAAGGTTGCCTGGAAGAGATCGCTCTCAGCGATAAGGCCGCACTTTATACCTTTATTTACCGTCTATATTGTTCGTTCATGTCCAGTCCATCCCAAGGTTGCCTGGAAGAGATCGCTCTCAGCGATAAGGCCGCACTTTATACCTTTATTCTAAGTTTTTATCTCTGTATTATTTTCTTTTTTGTGTGGTGTAATAAAGTGTTATCTATCTATCTATAGAAAAGCATACATAAAGACAGACAGCGGGAAGCGACTTTGTTTTATACTATGTAGTGATAATGACCCAAAACACACAAGCTTTGCTTAGCTTGGGACTAGATGATGTGGTGTGTGAATTGTCCAGCATTATTTATTTATTTTATTTAGAGATTAGAAATATCCGATTATCATTACTTTTGGATCATCTTATAAGTGATGTTCTGATGAGGATATTACAAATGGTTTACTCTGAGTTTTATTTGCAGGGGTGTGTCTGATCGAGCACGCGAGTGGCAGAGCAACTGACAAGGTCACCAACCACAACAATTCTTATACAAGCTACGGACTATTCCAGGTATGTAAGAGTAGATATACAAATATTTAAATGATAAATCTAAAATATACCCGTATGGTGATTATGTAACTCGCGACCGGTTTGCGACAGGCGTAAATTAAGCAATCAGTGCTGTCAAACGCCAATTTTGACGTTGTAGCTGGTGTCAAACTAATACAAAATTGACGTTTGACAGCACTGATTGCTTAATTTACGCCTGTCGCTAACCGGTCGCGAGTTACATAATCACCCGGCCGTTTGGCTACTTGAATTAATTAGTGACATACCTATCTTCCGAGTTATTAATGAAATTAATTTGATTCTTGTGTATAATATTATATGAATTATCCGATTACGTTACCTACCTATAAATACTAATTACTATTGTTATTATTTATAAATCAATTGCTGCGCCCTTACAGGGGCCTAATTCCACTAACACTATCTCCTCACAATGGCAGTAGTATCGCGTCTAAATCGCCACCATTGACACCTTTTGGTATTCTACAAGCACAATCTTTCTCAGTCTCAGTTGTATCCTGGTCGTATCTATGAAACTTACAATTGTAACAAGTTGTCGCATTCTAAAGTAAAGTAAAGTAAAGTAAAAAATCATTTAATTCTTTAGGCTTACAAAATAAACACTTAGACAAGTCATATTTTATATATAAATTATTATCAAATAAAATTATTTTACTATTCACTTCAATTTTTTGTCCACTAGTGGAAGAAGTGAAAAGAAACCACAAGCATGTTTATCTCTTATATGTCTAATACATGGTTATTTGCCTATTTTAAGTCTAAATATAATATGATTCGATACATGTCAATATTTAAGTAAAGCTATGCACAACAACAAATTACTTACATACTATTGTCGGTGCGACACACTAATTCTACTAATCACAGACTCTTGTATCGCTTGCGATAGGCAGCAAACATGGAATTCTATTGCAGGGTACATGTACCTACCTCTAAGCTAATAACACCTAAGCTAATATTATGTGACAATGTATGCGTATGCAATAAATAATTACTAGCTAGTATGGGATGACTGTCATCCCGTGACCACGACAGTGTGTAAACCTGTTAAAACGTCAGGAAAAATAGGTTAACAAACGTGATCAATAATAATATACCGTTAAAATAGTACTTGTAATTATGTGTTCTGATTGCGTAAGTTTAGAAATAATAATTGTTCTTTGTCGCGTGTATCAACACAGTTTTGCCGTTGAAGGTAAAACGATACAAATAGGGACTTTATTTTTAAAGCGTATAAAATTAAATATTGTTTCGTAAAAGCTGGTTTCCCGCCATAATGTTATTGCGTTGGTCATTATGTTCGAAATTTATTTAAAGCTTGTTTATTTAAGCGGGCGGTAAAACAAATAATGAAATAGCAATGGATGTGCACTAGTAATATGAATTATGGCCGGCCCACTGCCACTTCAGCTTGCTAAGCTGAAGTGGCAGTGGGCCGCCCATAATCTCGCGAAGAACCGACGGCCGCTGGGGCAAACGTGTTCTTGAGTGGAGACCACGACTCGGTAAACGTAGTGTAGGACGCCCTCCGACCAGGTGTGATGACGACCTGCGAAAGACTGCAGGTAGATGCTGGATGCGTCAAGCTGAAGACAGGGCGCTATGGCGCTCATTGGGGAGGCCTATGTCCAGCTGTGGACTGCTAATAGGCTGATGATGATGATGATTATGTGCACTATTAATTAATTTTGAAAAGATAATTTGGCGTGTTTTAAAATACTTAGGTACTATATACCGACTTCATAATTATTCCTAACTAATGAAAATGGGTTTAAAACTTAGTTTTAAAAATAGAATCATCGAAATCGGTTGGCGTGATATTGAATTTTTCATTTGTTCATTAATTAAATAATAAATAATGCTGGACAACTCACATAGCATTATCTAGCCCCATGGTAAGCTGAGCTTGTGTTACGGTTACTAGATAACTGATATACATAATACAATACATTACATAGATAGATATTTTTTATTATACATAGAAAACGACCAGAGCACCCGGAACAAATATCTGCAGATCGTACACACAATTGTTCCGAGGCGGGAATCGAACCCGCAACCATCAGCGTCGCAGGCGGACCTTCGCCCACCGCGCCACATCGGTCGTCATTGTTTCATAACAGCTGGTTTCCCGCCATAATGTTATTGGGTTAATCATTGTGTTCGAAATTTATTTAAGTGCGCGGTAAAACAAATTCTGAAATAGCAATGGATGTTCTCTCCTCATTAATTATAAAAGAAGAGAATAAACTTCACACTGCTAATGTGAAGATTAAGTAGAAAATGTTCTTTAAGAAACAGTGTTCATGTTAGGAAAATTCTATATTCATTGATATTTTTTTATACATAAAAACTCCCGAAACAAATATCTTTAGATCGTACACACATTTCTCCGAGGCAGGAATCGAACCCGAGATCTTCTGCGTCGCAGACTACATAAGATGTACCTATAATAACATTAAAATCATCCATTCATTCAACGCTGAGCATTCCCTATACATCTAGCATACAGAATTCCTCTAGCTGGATCCAATTCCACTCCGTATGCGATCCTCGCAGATGGAGGATTGGCTAGATTTGCAGATAGTTATATCTTAGACCGAGCTGCCACTCTATCAAAATGTACATCATTGTATTTCAGGGTGTAAGCGAGTTAATATTATTATTTATATCCTTTGGGGTGGCTTGAGTGTCACTGCGGCCTATAGGCCTATTGTGATCGCCACTTATACGTTCAGCCCCGAAGCTGCAGCGTTCATAGTTCGCCACTAACCCTTGCAGTAAGGAATTGTAGGATTTTCTTCGGGGTCATTACCCCGAAGAAAATCCTACAATTCCTCAGCTCAGACGAGCTACGAGACATTTCTCGTAGCTCGTCTGAGCTATGCAGTTGCTTACCCGTAGATGCTAAGTTTTTGCATCAGTGCTCCACATTCTCCTAGTAGGTGGAGAGGCGATTCAGTTTAGTTATCTAGGATCCATAACACAAGCTCTGCTAAGCTTGGGGCTAGATGATACTGTGTGGATTGACGAGTATTATTTATATAAAGAGCTATGCTCGGAGTTTCTCTGAAGGATAGGATTCGTAACGAATACATCCAACAGAGAAGCAAGGTTATCGACATTAGCTCAAAGAAATAGCAAGCTGAAGTGGCAGTGGACCGGCCATATTTCGGCTGATGATGATGATGATTTCTATAATACAACTAGGATCAACAAGAAGTAAAGAAGCCTATGTTATAAATAACATTATAATGTTACGGTGGTCTCCCGTTCTACTTGTTTTATTAGAGGAACGTTGGTCTATGTGGATGATAAAACGGATTGAGATGCTCGTATCCTTTTCTAGGTATTTACTGATTTGTGTAAAATCTTTAACAATCCAAATGTATGCCGTGCTTGTGTGCGTGACTGCCTATCGCTCTATATTCCGATGTTGGATTAAGTACCTGTATAAATTTTATTTAGCTTTGTTATGAGTACCCTAGTTTCTAGGTATATAAACCTATGCATGTTAGGTTATGTTAGGTTAGACGCTTCAAAAGGTAAACTGTAACAAATTTGTAACAATAAATAAATATATTTATCTATCTAAATAAAAAACAATCTTTATTGTACTTACTACTTATTATACAGGGCAATTGGTAAATTTGTAGCACGACACATATGAATTGACATAACTAGATATGACATACTAGTCTACAGGGTGTCTTTTTGAGATGGCACTTTATGGCTAAATCCGAAATCATGACAGTCAGAGAAAAGTCGTGAAAGGAGTCAAGGGCTTGATTTATAAGAAAACACCTTCAAACCAATTTTTAAGAAATTATTTACTCGTAAATTCTTAAGAGATTACCCCGAGTGTGAGGGCTTACGCACGCACTATAATAACAAAAGCCTTAAACACATTTTTGTTTTAATTTGACCTTCCGATCAACTTTAGTTAATATTCATGGTAATCAAACAAATAATGTCATCATCAAGTTTGTCATCACAATATGCACAATGTAATGCCGATTCATTAAAAACTCCATACAGATTCTGTATCATACCACAATCAGAATCAGCATAATTCTATCCTCATTTGCATGATCGCCACAACCAGTCAGTCACACTAACATATGGGACAAAACTACATGCATCACGGTAGCTAACCTGATTACCGGTTGTTTGTATAATTAAAACGGGTGGCGATTACCGGAAACCGTTATTGGGTAATACTAATAACAAAACGAAACAAAGGAAAGTCTTTTGTAATAGGATATTTAACATAATTAGATTTTTTAGTTTTCCAAAATTTCGGCACAGTTTCATGCGCTATGATCACGCAAAAGCTGGTATTCCATGATCACGGCCGAACTGTGTAGATTTTTTTTTCATAAAATCTTTTAATAAAATGGAATGAATTAAGACCTGCTTAAAAGTAAGTATCTAGCAAACGCTAGTACCTACTCAAATGAGTAGATAAAGATAAAGATAAAGATTTTTTATTTGCCAAAAACATGTGTTTGTAAGGTTACAGGTAATAGGTATACATTTCGTGGTTCAACATGCTTGACCGTTAGTCGGTATGCAAAGATATTTGAGAGAATGACATGCACTAGTTTAACATGAATTAAAATTTATCATTAAAAAAATCGTCAATACTGTAGTAACATTTACAAATTAACAACGTAGGTAATTATTAACGCCCATACAAAGAATAATTCTAAAATGCAATTTCGTACGACTACGAAAGGTGTGCGTTCGACTTGTCAGCTCCTGAAAAGGTTACCTATTTTGTCTGGATACGAAAAGTAGAAATGGGTTAATTATAACCACTTATTACTTGGTTCTACTATCAAGCTCCACGTTCGAGTGGTTTGCCCCTCATAGCATATTCGGCGCACGTAAAGCGGATCTAAATCATAAATTTAGTTGAATCAATGAATTCCGTTCAGTCCATTAATTACGGAATGTTCCCGGGGTGATGACGGCGCTGCGGTGCGATTTGCATTGTCGCGAGATGGCGCTGCCGGTAGTCAATCTATATGTCTTCGACGGTGATAGGGATGGGCTATATACTTATTGCATTTTTTTTTCATGTCGATAAGTTAAGCGTACCATAAATGAAGTACCTTTATTATAAAGATTCTCGTTATATCGAGAAATATTTTATGAAAATTTATATTATATTTTTATATTTTATCATATATTTTTTTCAGTACCTGAAAAACGACATCTACTGAATTTTATAGTATACTGGTATTTCAGATGAAAACCATTAATTAAAAATTTATATAATTAGATAGAGATAGAGAAACATTTATTGATCAAACTCAGTTACAAAACCGAACAAGAATTGTAATAATTATAGAGACTGACCTGACATTATAATGATTCGTTAATTAGATAATTATATCAAAGATCATATTATACAAAATACTTAGAAAAGATTTAGTAGGTAGTATGTCCTTAATTGTTTCAATTAATTAATTATATTTACATGACATACTATTATACTTTTTAAGGACAATATTGTATAGGTACTATATTGCTTACTTTATTGCGTTTGATTTATACTTGGCGTTATTAATAAAGAATTACAAGAAAAAATTATAAACAAAAACAATTAAATAAACAATTATTCTAAGTATTTATTTCTGTATTGTTTTGTGTGGTATAATAAAGTGTTTTTGATCTATCTATCTATGTTAGATGTATGTGCTAGATAATACGTTATTTTATCGAAAAACCATCGACATGTACCTCATCACTACCCAGCGCGTTTGCAAATCGAAGCCCGATTGAAATCGGGCGCGGTCGGTAAACGTCTTGAGCTAATACTTTTCTCCTGAGATTGCTAATCTTAGATGTGATGAGAAGGTCCATATTTGCTTACCCGTATACCTTGTTCTAATAGGTCTGTAAATATTATTGGAGTACTTACCTATAATGTCTAGACTAGACTAAAGGGTAAATCTTACTGCTTTTAGGAGCTATAGAATCTGAAAAGCAAGAATGAAAAAAAAACTCTCAAATCATGCCAGAATTATTTATTTTAAAAATATGCTTATATTAATAGTTGATTGATTTATTTCACTTATAAACTGGAACTGGAACTGTATTGGTAGGCAGTTTTTTATTTCAGTAATTTTCTAGGTGTGACATTTTCTAAATTCAAGAATTAAAAATTAAAATAAGCCTAACCTTCTGCCATTGCGCACATTAATGACAGAATATTATCACATTATTTAATAAAATAATACTTTACAATACCTATAAACAAGGAGCGCTTTTCGTTTTTTTCGAGTCAGTATTGAGTTGTTCGTATTTTCCTACCTTTTATACTTTTTCTACGGCAACACCAAAGGGTGCACTCGCCCATAAAACTTAGGTTCGCGCCACTGTTAGACTTTAGGTTTTTTTCAGGCAGTCTATCGATACAATACTCGTACCTACCTTAGTTTATGTAACACACCTGCGAGTTTTACTAAGTCCTGTTGTACTTTTTTTTATGGATGTTGTTTGGTATTTTTAAAAGCTAAAATGTTCAGCTTACTTAATCTCAGCAAAAACATAACACCTAAGTGAAAGCCGGAAATGCATTATCAATACTGAAAAAGATAAATAATGTTTATTGTTTTTTAAACAGAATAAATTAATATAGAATCCCACACTAGGCTGTTATTATACTATTCCAAAAGAGGCACAGTCCGGCCTGGATGCGTCAAGTTGAAGACAGGGCGCGCGCTGTGGCGCTCATTAGGGGAGGCTATGTTCAGCAGTGGACTAACATAGGCATCAACCTATGTTCATCATCTGGTGATGACGATGACTGAGACTACACCTAAAATGAGGCCAAGTTAGAACTCATAAAAGAACTAAGATAATTATAGATAGGTGCCAAGTTACAAAGCAGTGCTTATTATCAATCTAACTCATCTAGGCAAATTCTAAACAGTAAATACAATAGAAGACTAGTCTGCGAAGGGTTTATAGGTTAAACAACTGCTGTACAAGAACAGAGAAAAGCTCTTATAGACGGATAAACATTGTGTAAGCCACTGAGCCTTGAGACGAATGAGGCTTTGGCACTTCGCCCGGAAGATAAAAATCTTTTTCTTCCGAAAACTACTGCAATAGTGCGATATTGTATGTATTGTATCGTACTGTTCAAACTATAATGCAGCTTTTAAAAGCTACAAATTTGGAAAAAATAATATTAGTAAATCTCATCACATATATATATATATTATATATATGTGATGAGATTCATATGTACTTATGTAGGTACTAAACTAATATGGTCGGATGGTCGGATACAAACTCTCAATCTATTTCCATTTTCTCCACCTTTACAATAAATTCAGCATCGGATCTCGAGTTCCACTGACTAGAATAAAATAAAATCATTTGTAACTGTCCCTGACATCGAATATTGAAATAGAGGGACGTTTATTTGACATTTGACTCCGATTGTCTTGCTCGCGCTCGCTAACCCGACGCTTAGCTCCATGAAGAATATCAGACGCGAATCCTGCTATAGAAATATGTTTGTAACCAAATGCTCTCAATGTCAAACAAAATTGTCGAAACTACAAAAGCAAGCTATTTGACGTGTAATATTTTTGTTTACCAATAAATTGAACTATGAACAAGTAGGTATCTAAATGGCAAAAGAAACAGACGGAATTTTCTTTGCAATTAATAATGTGATCTTTTAGACACGCAAAATGAAAAATTAAAGCAAAAAATTATTGCAAAAATCCGGATTTCTAGTATTTCATATATTTTTTTAATAAACTTTAAAGGAATATAGAATGTATAACGTTTTAGTTTAACCAAACAAATTGCGACTATTTGTCGCGTCTTTACTGATGTATAAATCTATACCACCGGAGTGTCGATAATACGATAACTGTCGATATCGATAAGATCAGGTGACGACACTATTGATCTGATTACGTAGGCACCTATATAATTGTATACGACTGTGTTCCCTCTATTTGTTGACTTATGGCGTGTTTGGGAAACTATGTTGGTAACTTAATATAATTTGATTCTTACCTATCAGCACACATCATTAATTACGTTCACTGCAATTATGATACACATTAAATTAAAAAAAACAACCTTCATTCATACCTCAAATAAATAATTGCCTCATTAAAAAATTAGTTTGCCAAGACCGACTCTGATTTATAGCAATTTATTTTCTGTCTGCATTCAAATTGATTTGAGGTTCTTTGTAGTTTTAAATAATATTTGATCCTTGCGGGCCCTTATCGCCATATAGCCTTTCGTCTGGAAATGAGATTTTCGCATGAGTAAGCCCTTTGATGATGCATTCAAAAACTTGATTCTATACTTGAGAATCAAGTATACACGGCAAATTCGGCGGGCCGTCCGTTTGTAAAATGGATATTACGAAACGAACGCTGATTTTTTGGGAATACCCAATTAGCTTCATTCGGCGGGATGGCTAAGTGACCTTTAGCCATATTGTTGAACGTTGAGCGCCCAAATTATGAAATTATCTGATCGTACTATTAGTTTGACATTGCTTATTTAAGTTGACCAACTTAACTTTATCTTCGACATATTCATCTCCTGGTTTACATTAATTTATTAACTACCAGCTGAGCCCCGCGGTTTCGCCGGCTTCGAAATCTATGAGTCAAATGGTTTATAAATCTTACTCTTGAATCAGTTTATCTATTTAAAAACTGCATCAAAATCCGTTGCGTAGTTTTATAGATCTAAGCATATATAGGGACAGACAGACAGCGGGAAGCGACTATACTTTATATTCTATGGTGATATTATTTAAAATTTCATTGTCATTTTTCGTTTTATATCAAGTTAAGCCTACAAAATATAATACAAGAACGAAGCCACCTAACTCAAGTATTTACATAATACTGATAAGGTGGCTTTTAATATGGTTTAGCCTGTGTATCCTTTATTATTGAATAAAACTTTTGTATACTATGTATTTGTCTATACTAATATTATAAAGAGGAAATGTTTCATTTTTTGTTTGTTTGTTTGTAATGAATAGGCTCCGAAACTACTCGACCGATTTGAAAAATTCTTTCACTGTTGGGAAGCTACACTATACCCCGGTGAACATAGGCTATATTATATTTTCAAAAAAGTTAGGGATCCGTACTAAAACCGTGCGAAGCCGGGAAGGTCCGCTAGTATTTCATAATTTGACATTGAAAATTATTGACGACCGATGTGGCGCGGTGGGCGAAGATCCGCCTGCGACGCAAGAGGTTGCGGGTTCGATTCCCGCCTCGGAACAATTGTGTGTACGATCTGCAGATATTTGTTCCGGGTGTTCTGGTCGTTTTCTATGTATAATAAAAAATAAAAAAAATATCTATCTATGTAATGTATTGTATTATGTATATCAGTTATCTAGTACCCATAACACAAGCTCTGCTTACCATGGGGCTAGATAATGCTGTGTGAATTGTCCAGCATTATTTATTTATTTATCAGCATTGAAGGTTCAGTGTTCGATTCCTATTGGAATCAAACTCCCATGCCAGTATAGTAGTGACATTCACTTTACCAGAGAGTCCGTCAAATTAATTAACATGTTTGTGCCCAACCTGTGTTGTTTGTACAAAGTACATACATTTAATTTATTTCGTACTGGATAAGGCCGTAAACGAATTTTTAGGCACTCTACGCGGGATGAATAACAACGATTTGGACGGTTTTTGTGTGCTTATTGTTATCATCATCATCAGCCTATGATAGTCCACTGCTGAACATAGGCCTCCCCCAATGAGCGCCATAGCGCCCTGTCTTCAGCTTGCCGCATCCAGCATCTACCTGTAGTCTTTCGCAGGTCGTCATCCCACCTGGTCGGAGGGCGTTCTACACTACGTTTACCGAGCTTATTGTTATAACAGGTTATAACGACTTTTTATATATTCTTACTTAGGGAGGCTGAAGGCTTTATTGTAATTATGATTTTCAATGTAATTATGTATGTTTCTCAAGCAGACGGCAGATAATTATTTAGGAATACAAAAACCTTGAGAATTAATAAAATATGCACATGTACCCACTTCTCTCTTCGCTTTGTCTCTCTGAAAGAGTTCTCTCCCAATAAGTTTCAGCAAACCTTATTGGGAGAGAACTCTTTTTAGGGTTAAGTTCGCCTTTGTATTAATTTTCTAGAATAAGTTTTGTGTTTTGTTTTTCGTGCAAGAAGTAATAAAGATCTTGAGCGATAAGACCGCCAAATTGTCACACCTCTTGTATTTTTTTTTATCTTGCTTGTTTTATTTTTAAGTGTGCAATAAAAGTATTGTCGCTCTATCTATCTATCTACGCATTGAATTGAAAAAACTCAATCTACCTTTACCGTACATCAATGTATGTATGTTCCTTTACATGAGCGTATATCCTGTATACGGTATATGTTCCGTGTAATGTAAACTGGTAACTAGGTTGCTTAGAACCTGTGGGCGGTAGTACAAATTTATATGTCCACCAAAACATTGAACAGGGTATTTCGGTAACGCAACTTAGTACCTACATTTGTAGGGTTCCCTACCTTAAGAATGAAAACAGGACTCTATTACTAGGCCTCCGCTGTCATATTCATATTTATTTTATTGCATCACTAGCTGTGCCCCGCGATTTCACCCGCGCGTGGTGATAGATATTTTGAATAATATACAATATATCTTTATAAATTGTAGCCTATGTGTTATTCTGATGTATAAGCTATATTATTGTAAAGTTTCATTAAAATCCATTCAGTAGTTTTTGCGTGAAAGAGTAACAAACATCCATCCATACTTACAAACTTTCGCGTTTATAATATTAGTAGGATTGTGCTCATTTGTGGGTTTAGGTATCAAGGTAATGTATAAGAAACACAATGGTACCCAAGCAGGGCGTGGTAATAGGTACCGAGAGTAGAAGTGAGCCGGGTTTCTAGTCTGTTTGTCTGACCGTCCGTCTGTTAGTGGGTCTCATTTAAAAGTATCAGTGTTAATAATCAACAGTACCATAAATTTCTTCTGAATCTTCGTTTGAATGAAAAATGATCGCTCCGGCAGCTTTGGCAACTAAATTTCACAACCACTTGTTAAAAAAGAAGTATTTATCTTGCTGCCTCCAAATATTGAAAAAAAAAATACTATTATCGTTTTTTCGCTGAATTATTAATCACGACCTTACCTACTGTGTTTAATTTACAGTGTCAATTATGGAAAATGTTTCATCTAAATATCCAATCAATTTTAACCATCATCGCTCGATCCCGTCCGAAAATAAACTGTTGTTATAACAATATTAAACTCCTGTGTCGAGGTGATTGTATTATTAATGTAAAATGTATTTTACACTTCATCATCATCATCATCATCAGCCTATGGTAGTCCACAGCTGGACATAGGCCTCCCCTAATGAGCGCCATAGCACCCTGTCTTCAGCTTGACACATCTAGAATCTCCCAGCAGTCTTTCGCAGGTCGTCATCCCACCTGGTCGGTGTCCTACACTAACGTTTACCGAGTCGTGGTCTCATAGGAAACATCATTGATTCATTGGTCAGAACGACAAATTAATAATCAAAGCATTTTCTTGATTTTCAGATTCACAATAAGGAGTGGTGCAAGAAGGGGAGGAAAGGTGGACATTGCAACATGAAGTGCGAAGGTAAGTACCTACTTTACTGAATCACAATAAACTACAGAATATTTGCTGCCAGATAGAAAATACATTTATTGATTCACAAGTAGGTACAGCTTGCTACTAAATAATAATAATATATAAGTAAACAAGAACATAAAGAAATAAATATGTATTATATACAAGCAACAAGCGACTCCACAAAGCGAACCAATAGGTCCTGTCTCAGCATAATGTTGCTCTACTTCTCCTCAAGAAGTAGAACAACGCTGGTTTTCTGACAGAACCATTGGCGCGCGCGTGTCCACCCGGGTGGCAGACCACAGATAAGACAAAAATATATATACACATTAAATTGACACCTTACAACCTAAGATCGAGTATCGATATATGCTTTGTTTCAAAAGGATTAGGCTAGCTAGAGAAATTATCGGCACGCCACGAGATTTATGGGGTGGCGTGGCGTGTCGATAGTATACAAAACCATTAACGATACTAATTAAATACTATAAAAACTGTAAAGAAACTATGTGACTATTCAGGAATTTGAACTCCGTTGTTAGTTTTTGTAACATAAGATTTGTTTGAATTTAATCCCCCTATTGCCGCGCGTGTGGCGTATGTCAGACCAGCAGTAGGCGAAGATCGCCACTGACTGGGTCCCGGACGGACGACGGCCACGCGGAAGGCCTAGACGGAGATGAGCTCGACCTATACAACAAAGAGTGGGTTCTCCGTGCTGAGGACCGAGATGAGTGGAAGAAGGGGAGGGGGGCCTTGCTCTGCAGTGGGGCACTCCGGGCTAATATAATAAATAATAATAATATTGCCGCGCGCTTAAGTATCTTAAAGCTGATATTACTAACTAACTTCTCCTTCTGACCTGGTACATAATTATAAGCACATTATTATATTTAAATAAGAGTGTTATCTTCATCCATTCCGCAATGCTTGAAAACGAAAGTTTTCAACCAGTGCGTCCTACCCGTTATGACCTACGGAGCTGAGACGTGGACACTCACGATAGGGCTGGTCCACCAGTTCAAAGTCGCTCAGCGAGCTATGGAAAGAGCTATGCTCGGAGTATCTCTGAAGGATAGGATTCGCAACGAATACATCCGACAGAGAACTAAAGTTATCGACATAGCTCTGAGAATTAGCAAGCTGAAGTGGCAGTGAGCCGGCCATATCTCGCGAAGAACCGACGGCCGCTGGGGCAAACGTGTTCTTGAGTGGAGACCACGACTCGGTGAACGTAGTGTAGGACGCCCTCCGACCAGGTGGGATGACGACCTGCGAAAGACTGCAGGTAGATGCTGGATGCGTCAAGCCGAAGACAGGGCGCTATGGCGCTCATTGGGGGAGGCCTATGTCCAGCAGTGGACTAATATAGGCTGATGATGAGATGAGATGATGAGGAGTGTTATAACAGTAAAATATTAATGTACCTACATATAATTATGGATGCATAAATGAAATATGAAATATAGCCTCATACTAACTAAATTGATGCTTGTTAATTTTAGTAACACAATTACTTGCGGTAATGCATCTAATTACCACTAATTAGATTAGAAAGATCTAGTTAGTTGATTAGCATTCGCTTTCGGAATCCACAATTGATGTAACATTTTCAGGCGTTATTGAGATGATGAATTACAAATGAAACTTACAATAAGTTGTATCATTTGACCTATGGGTCAACGGAGAAAAGAAGCTAAACCCTACGAATAATTATCATTTGAATATAATAACTGAAAATGAAGATAAGTTTTTTATTTCTTTAAACTTAAAAATAAGAACTTAGACAGGTCATATTTTATACTATTCATTATAATCAATTAACATTATTTTAAAGTTCACTTCAATGTTTAGTCCACCAGTGGAAGAAGTGAAAAAGAAACCACTAGTATGTTCGTATCGTAACTTATTTGTGTTAACTTAACTTACAGATAAGCAAATCAAATGTACTAGACATTTGATTTGACGACCGATGTGGCGCGGTGGGCGAAGGTCCGCCTGCGACGCAGGAGGTTGTGGGTTCGATTCCCGCCTCGGAACAAATGTGTGTACGATCTGCAGATATTTGTTTCGGGTGTTCTGGTCGTTTACTATGTATAATAAAAAATATATATCTATGTAATATATTGTATTATGTATATCAGTTATCTAGTACCCATAACACAAGCTCTGCTTACCATGGGGCTAGATAATGCTCTGTGAATTGTCCAGCATTATTTATTTATTTATTTGTAAGTTGATAGATTTTGAGTTGGAGCAAAACTCGCTCCAAGCTTTTTTATCTTCTAGATAATCTGATTTTTTTTAATCTGATATACTAACTCTGTCGCTAAGTTAATGTTACTTATTTTGCATGTATACAAGCTGTAGGCCTTCCCTAAAAAACAAAATACAATTTAAAAAAAACTTGACAGGACTGTATTTTTGCAGCTTAGAAACACGTCTGTAGATTAGCAAACTACATATATTCGTCCACTGCTGGACGCAGGCCTCCCTGATAATCGCCTTATTGGCTTATATCTCATGGAGGTAATGCCCAATAATCCCAACGCCGGGCATGCGGGTTGGGGATCGCCATAAGTAAACATACCTTCTTCTTTTTCACTTCTTCCACTAGTGGACAAAAAATTAAAGTGAACAGTAAAATAATTTTATTTGATAATAATTTAATGTATAAAATATGACTTGTCTAAGTGCTTATTTTGTAAGCCTAAAGAAATAAATGATTTTTTACTTTACTTACTTTACTTTACCTACGCTCACACATCTACATTGATCCCAGGCAGCTAAGTCTATCATTCATTCTAAATCCCATCTAATAATAACCACTGTTACCCGTACCAGCTTTCGCCAACAGACCTGAAGATACCTGACTTAATAGGTGATTCAAGAAAGTGCACATAAAACTCAGTGAACAGAATCAAACGTCCACTAGCCCGTAACAAATGTTAACAAAACCAACGAAAAGCTACCACGTACTAAGCATAGATTTATACATTTAAATAGAGGTACAATAGTCGTCTCTATCCAAGAAACCGTAAAGCTGGGTACACACACGAAATGTAACTGTAACCGGCTGGTATATATATGACACTTCAGTGAGTGAGATTCTCGCTCAGTCTTTTAAATAAATACTTATTGCTGGAGAATCCACACATCATCACCTAGCCCTAAGCTATGTGGAATAGAATACATAGAATAGAAAAATACATTTATTTTGTTCTCGACGTCGTTTGTTTTCGACGACCGATGTGGCGCGGTGGGCGAAGGTCCGCCTGCGACGCAGGAGGTCGCGGGTTCGATTCCCGCCTCGGAACAATTGTGTGTACGATCTGCAGATAATTGTTCCGGGTGTTCTGGTCGTTTTCTATGTATAATAAAAAATATCCATCTATGTAATGTATACTGTATTATGTATATCAGTTATCTAGTACCCATAACACAAGCTCTGCTTACCATGGGGCTAGATAATGCTGTGTGAATTGTCCAGCATTATTTATTTATTAATTATTTATTTTCATAGAATAACAAACGGCAAATAAAGTAGTTTATCATGGGGGTAAGTCACACAAATAGGGTATCTTGTGTTTGGGTACTAGATCACTGATATACATAATACAATGTAAACTATCTAGAATTATTTATACAATGGACAATTCTGCGATGATATCACTGTGACTGTAGTCAGTAAATTGATTGGTTAGCAGAATTCGGGTCTCTTTGAAAATCCAATAAGGCGTAATGAACTTTTAATAATTTTATTTCATATGGAGACAGATAAATGATAATATTTAATACATTAAATTAGAATTATTCTTTGGTTTTGTTTCTGCACGTATTATATTATTATATATTATATATTCCTACAGCTAAATTTCAGCGTGTAACTGACTATGCTGAATTTCATAAGTATTCAAGCTGACTTACACGAGTGTCTAGTTTAAACTTAATCTTAATTATATTACTTAATAATAACTAGCGAACCGTCCCGGCTTCACACGAGTATTGGAATTTTTAAGGTAATTTTTTACACCTTGGGTTACATTATTGGAGTTTTCGCAAGGACCCCTAATTTTTTTTAAAATATAATATAGCTTATGTTCACCGCGGATAGTGTAGCTTTCCAACGGTGAAAGAATTTTTCGAATCGGTCTAGTACTTTCGGAGCCTATTCAATACGAACAAACAAAAAATCCTCTTTATAATATTAGTATAGATAATAATAACATACAACATAAATTGTGTCTTCTCTTCGTGGAAGCATAGGCTGGTTTCTGACCCAATCGCGGCAGTTTCTAATATTACGAGTATACACTTTAATTCTATGTCAAGTATACGTATGTAACGGTTCCACCTCGATAGTGAGTATCCGGCTTAGCTAAGCCAAGACTGAAGCCAACGTGTAAATTCGGCTTACGAAGCAGAGTTTCTTCAAATTGGATTTGAATAAGTGAGCAGTGGTTTCATCTCATTTAGCTCAGCTGGGCGACGTTCCGGGCACTTGAAGCAAATTCCCCTTTTATTCACAACTCACACGTGAATAGCTATGTGCTCTAACGTTGGTACTCTACACCTTGGACTCTTCTAAGAAATTCGCCTTTTGATATTTTAATTTAATTTTTTATTTTATTTTATTTGGGAAATAAACAGTACATAAAACTTAATACTACGAAACTTAAGATATACAAAAACCAAAATAATTTCCTCTATTATGTAACACATATAAAGCTAAATGAACAGAGCAATAGGAAAAAAAATCTATACATGTTGAGAATACGTATACATAAATAAAAAGAATAAATAAATAAATAATAATACCTGTGTTAATACCTGTGTTAAGCACTGTTTAAGCAGCTATCCTACCTATAATCACTTATATTGATTCATCATGTCGGTCTAATAGGTGCCTATTTTATTCAGATTTTTCCCGTAGCAACCCTTGTGGCTTGGTGGCTTTTTTGCTACAGCGTTGAAATGGCACAAATTCTACGTCGATCATTTCAAACAGGTAGAGCATGTCAAGATGAACTATAAACTTTAACAGATTCTTAATCGTGATTTAAAAAATATGTTTTTGAACTTGCAATGTAAATAAGTGGATCAGGGGATTTCTGGAACTCCTATCCACAAAATCTTCTGTACCTTTTCTCTATGAGCCGGCAGGGTATTTTCGGAAACGAAATCCAGAAGTCAATAAAACTTGGGTTTAAAATGTCACTATTGGTACTAATATAGTATTTATTATCTGGCTATTGGTATTAAAACAAATGAATTCCGCTCGATCGTCACAGTTCCGACGTTCATTCGACAAAAGAATAACTGCACATTGTTTATCTATTTTTTTTGTACACCGTACACCGGTAGGTACACCGTTCACTTAATGTAGTTCTATAAACTCTTAATATTGTTAATATTATATTTAAACTAGTTTCTGTCCGCAGACTTCGCACGCGTTGTTTCTATGGAAACGTTTAAGATTATTTCTATCCTATGGGAACTGATTTATGGGATAATAAGGAGCCTTTGTTTTATTCTGGGCCCAGGACTACCTGTATGCAAAAATTTCAGCTCGATCCGTTCAGTTGTTTTTGCGTGAAAGAGAAACAAACATCCATCTATACCTACAAACAAACTTTCACGTTTATAATATCCCACCAAAAACATAAATGTAAAAAAGGAGAGCCAAGTTCAATACAAAAATTATGATTGGCTGTGGGCTTCGCGGCAAAACGAATGGAGATCTAAATGAGTGCCAAGTCAAATCTATGTAGGTTAGATTTGACTTGGCCAGTTTTCATTACATCAGTCATTTTATAAAGTTATTCAA
Organism: Eupithecia abbreviata; assembly: GCA_943735965.1. Lineage (NCBI taxonomy): Eukaryota > Metazoa > Arthropoda > Insecta > Lepidoptera > Geometridae > Eupithecia > Eupithecia abbreviata. The sequence continues at coordinate 4,687,362 of OX030996.1, forward strand.
CGTTTTAATTCTGATAAAAACTTTACGTGTTTACGTTAAATAGATTTTAAGTTATAGAAGGGTCAAAAGTGGCACCAAGTGGTTCGTGTAATGATACACTCGGCGCGTTCCTTTGCTTGAACTTGGCTTGGACACGCTGCCGCGTGCCCTAATTAGTAGGATTATCTATCACGCACTCATATTAATATTTTGCCCGATGTCCGTCCGTTCTATACACATATATAACGTAGTTCTGTTCTATGGTAGAGAAGAGCCTGTAGTCTAGATTTGCAGTTTTCATTTGTGCGGTGCATTTGGGCGGGTTGTTTAGGAGGGATAGAGATTGTATGGAATGAATTTTTCATGGCCGCATTCTCTTTGAGATTGCGGTTGGCGATAGCTTGGATGTTTTGGTTAGATGTTCACTCACTAGAAAATGCTTGTTATCTCGTTTTTGGAGCAAATACAGACATTTCTCTAGATAATAACTTTAAAGCTTGAAATTCATAGGGGAAATATAAAATATTGAAATTCTCTTAGGAAACCGGAATAAAGGAAATTTTTGGTGTACTTTATGCGCATAAATAAGACCTAATAACAGAATACGGCAAAAACAAGACTTTCAAAATGTCACTTTCAATATAGTTATATTCTATGCTATCCTACTGAATGGATCGGGCTGAAATTTTGCATACAGGTAGTTCTGGGCCCAGAATAAAACATAGGCTCCTTATTATCCCATAAATCAGTTCCCATAGGATAGAAATAATCTGAAACGTTTCCATAGAAACAGCGCGTGCGAAGCTGCGGGCAGAAACTAGTCAATTAATAAATAAATAATGTTGGACAATCCACGCATCATCTAGCCCCAAGCTAAGCAGAGCTGTTGTTATGTGTATACTTTATACATTACATAGATAGACATTTTTTATTAGACATAGAAAATTATCCTCAAATTAAATAAAATGACTGTCAATGAGCATTATGAAGCTTTACACATACATCGTTCCAAATCACCTAGCACCATGTTGCACCGTTGATAGGCTAGCTAGGCAATCTCCTAGTAGACAAAGGCTGTTTGAGAACACGTTTCAAACATCCTTGAGAATGCCATGTTGCACAGACGTACCTAGATAATACTACCAGCCAAGCCTAGAGCCCTGTATAGTCGAGGGATTAGGGGAACACTTGAGATTCTAGACGACTGGGCTCGGCTTGGACATTTTGACATGCTTGGTTTGTTCGCTTTACAACACTAAAGGGAGTCGAAATGTAACCTGGACCAAGCTTGGTTAAGACGTGTTATGTCTCGTATTTTGGCGGAGGCGACAAACCTACAAGCTGTTTTATTAGGCGAGAAAATTGAAGTGTTTGGTATTATCTTGGTATTATCTACCTATCTAAACTAAATATAGAGAGGAGTATTGCCCCCGATAGTCGAAAAGGCTAAAAATTGAAAAAAATATAAATAAAAATACTAATCGATCACCGACAAAATTTTAGTTTAGAGTCCAAACCACCCAGCCCAACCCGAACAGATTGGTCCGAAATTTTGCATTCCTGTAGTTCCAGTCCTGGAATAAAACAGCCCACTTTTTGACCTTGAAATCAGTTCCCATGGCATATTATTATTATTATTCGTTTATTTCAGATTATTATAAAATCCATATAAAATTAAACCACACACAACTTAAAAAATAAACAAAAAAATTAAACATTCATAGATTATAAGTTACACAATAATACATCATAAAAGGAATTAAACAAAATGTCATATTAAATTTAAAATTGAACCAGAATTATACAATAAAAATGAAATTATAAGAAATTAAAATTAAAATTTGGATCAGATGGAGCCTATCAGCACCCGCATCCACCTGTTTTGAATTGGGCAGTCTGTCCGTGCCATAATCATCTTCAGGATGCCGTTGCCGCTGCCTCGCGCACGCTGGAGTAGGGAAGCGACTTTCTTGCGAGTAATCGCATGAAAGTCGTCCGTGCGCGCCTCCGCGAACATCCCTGATGCGCTGCAAAAGCGAGGCAGCCGCATCAACATCCTAAATATATTATTGTATTGGACTCGCAGAGAGCTGACAGCTCGCCGGGTGTGGTTTATCCATAGACTGCTCGAGTAGAAGGACTGGCAGTAAGCCTTAAACAGAGTGATTTTCACTTCTCTCGAGCAGCGAGCGAACCTGCGTGCGAGCATGTTACCCCGGATCGCCAGCGCTCTGCGCTCCCTTTCAATGTCCTCGTCATCTTTCAAATCTTCGGTGACAATATGCCCTAGATATTTGAAACTCCTAACTACTTGTAGAGCCGCACCATTGAGCATAATAGGCGGAACATGGACTGGTCGAACTCTATCACTCTTAAACACGAGAACTTCGCTCTTTTTAGAGTTATAGCTCAGTCCATGTTCAGCCGCATATACCTCACAAATTCCTACCAGTTGGCGAACAGAGCCCACCGACGGTCCCAGCAGCACCATGTCATCTGCGTAACTCAGGTTATTTACCGCGACTCCGTCTACAAAACAACCGGTGTGGGTGCTGCTGAGCTCGCAGATGAGATCATCAACATAGAGGTTGAACAGCAGAGGAGATGTGATACCGCCCTGCCTCATCCCGCACTCCATTCTGTACGCGTCGGACAACGCACCCGCCCATCTTACCTGGTTTCGCTGACAGTGATACCAATTTTTTAGTATGGAGACGATATCCGCCGGCACACCCGACGCCCCCAGCCTGCACCAAAGCTTATCGTACAGAACTGTATCAAAAGCCTTAGACAAGTCGAGAAAACATGCGTACACCGGCGTCTTCCTCTCAGTGTAGTACCTGACAGCCTGCTTAAGACATAAGATCGCGCTCTCCGTCGAGAGCCCAGCCCTGAAACCGAACTGGGCATCGTTTAGGTGGACGTGTCGCAGCATTACGTCATTAAGCAGGCTGTCAAGAATCTTTGACATTATGGTCGCCAGCGAGATAGGCCGATAGTTGGTTCTGTCCGACGCGTCTCCCGTTTTGCATTTCACAATCGGTACCACAATTGTTTTGGTCATATCTTCGGGTAAGTACCCATGACACAAACACAGATTGTAAAACATGGCGAGCACGTGCGGCAGGTGAACACCCGCGTATTTCAGATGCTCAATGCTGAGACTGTCATGTCCAGGAGATTTGCCGCGTTGCATAGACTGAATAGTTTTTTGAACTTCCTTGGCTTTAAAACTTGTAGTTCTCTTGTGCATGACAGTCTCAACATCATTCGACCCAGGCGCGGTAGAGTCCGTTGACGGCTTTACTCTAAAGTGATCTTTAAAGAGTTCAGCGATCATGTGATGGTCACTAACATCATTTACACTCACAGGGAGGCCAGGCTTAGCATTCATTTTGTTGGTTTGTTTCCAAAAATACTTGAAATCTTTGGCCGTGTGATGAGAGGCAAGAATGTCCATCCTAATCTGTTCTTGTCTGTCTTGACACCACTTTAGTTGTTTTTTAAAGGACTTTCTGCTCTCAGACATGTCTTTATAGACTCTACCCCTAGTTGGTTTACCAGCTTCAGTCCAGATCAAAAACTTCAACCTGGCCTCTCTGTGCAAACCTGATACATATTTGTTCCATCCCGCAACATATCCACCTCTCCTCCGCGCTCTCCCTCTCTCATAAGAAGATGCTGCAGCTTCTGTTAGGATATTAACTATCTTAAAATACATACTATCTAATATAGATCTGTGCTCTATGTCATTACAAAGACCGTCACAACAATGGGAGAGCTGTGATGGAAAATCTATTTCCTTCAGTTGAGTGTTACATAACTGATGGTAATAATCAATCTGATTCGTGTTACGCTCTCCCCATACAACTTTATTTACAACCGTTGTCAAGTTTAAATCTAGCTTAGCATATAGCTTACCCACGTTACATTCCACAAAAAGTGGGAAATGATCAGACCATTGCACCCCGTGCTCTACCCACACGCGACCAATAGAGGACAGCGCAGCACCCGCATAGAAATAACCTTTAACGTTTGCATAGAAACTATACTTAAACAATAAATACAACATTGTGCGTTCGATACATCGTGTAAATAAGAATAGTAGAGGTAAAGACGTGGAATAAACTAAGAGTAGAAGATTTATTATTGGACTCACTTTTGTTTTCTAATTTCAGACCTGGTCAACGAAGACCTGGCCGACGACGTGAGATGCGCTAAGAGGATCTACGACCGCGTCGGCTTCAAAGCCTGGCCTTCCTCCTACTCTTACTGCAAGGAGAAGACTCTACCAGACCTCGCCAAGTGCTAAATCAACAGTTACCTACTGCAATCAGACAGGTTCACGGTTATAAAACAATGATTGGTTTTAATCCGCGCGATGAGAATGGGTCGGAACCTTGTCAAATTCAATATTTTACCTCACTTAGGGTCGGTTGGAAATGCGTCGCGTATTGTCGGTCGCGTAACGCCAGAACAGACAAATATGTAATTAAATATTCAACGTCGAAAATGCGTCTGTTCCGTTTCCGTCAACGCATTTTCGGTCGAGATAACGTGTCACGATACGTGTATTTTGATTGATGCATTCAGACTAGGCGTAACATCAGCGGAGATCGTTTGAGTATACAGGCTGATCGAAATGACTAGACGCGTAGTGTGGCAGCTCTGATTTGACCGAATAGACGCGACCGATGACAAGCTCGACACATTTTCCGTTAGATATGTACCGACCCTAGTACTCCGCTTTGATTTCAACGTTGATTTGGTTGACTTTGAATGAGATGGAACTTTAGCATTTCCAAATGGTTTCATCCCATTCTAATCACACGCGGGCTCTATCTATAATATCGTATTTAAAAGTTATCAATAATTAAAAACTGTGTTTCTCTTCAGAAGATGAAGTGTCACCGCCAAAGTTACTATGATAGTTCTGATGGCTGTCGTTGTATGTAGCCCATACGGATTGGATATCAATATAATGAAATAGATAATGTGTTGGATGGGTGGATTTTTCTAAAACACGAGATTACCACAGGGTATTCACAATGTAAAAAATATAGCTGTTATGTAGAAAGCAATTATCAATTTCCAAGTAAAATTCAAAGCAGTCGGTTTTTTTCTAAATACATAATTACTTCTGTGTATTTTTTGATAGCGTCTTTTGATGTTTGTTTTAAAAGGCGCTATCAAATTTAGAGATTGGTGGATTTTTTGTTGTTTATAATTATTTTTTATAATCAAAACATATTTTATTATAAAGTTTTAGCTCTAGTCTAGGTTTTAACAGGTGTTTCTGATCTCGATCGAGATATCACCGTGTGTTCTATATTTTTAACGGTTTTTAGAAACTTTTTAGTTTATTTAATATTTAACTACAATAATAAAGAAGCTTTTGCCAGAGTAATAAAGACGTGTTTTATTCATCAACTATCTAGGTAGTAGGTACTTACCTTGTAGGATAAGCAGCATAACTTGTATTGTATGATTGTTTGTTAACTTATACTGTAGATACATATAATCAATTGAGACCTCTTTTTAATTAATTGAGAACAAAGTGCTTAGCCTAACATAGGCTAAGCACTTTGTTCTCAGTTAATAAGGCACTATTAACTAAGTTATGTAACCTATTTGTAATTAATAAACGATCTATCTACCTACCTAACTAAATTTTGACGACCGATGTGGCGCGGTGGACGAAGGTCCGCCTGCGACGCAGGAGGTTGCGGGTTCGATTCCCGCCTCGGAACAATTGTGTGCACGATCTGCAGATATTTGTTCCGGGTGTTCTGGTCGTTTTCTATGTATAATAAAAAATATCTATCTATGTAATATATTGTATTAGGTATGTATATCAGTTATCTAGTACCCATAACACAAGCTTTGCTTACCATGGGGCTAGATAATGCTGTGTGAATTGTCCAGCATTATTTATTTATTTATTTATAATCAAATCAAGTTCATCATTGCAACCATGTTGTTTAAAAACGCTCGATTAGTAAATATAAAGTTAGAAATAATGGATCACCTAACCATTAACAAAACATGCGAAGGAAACCAGTTTTCTATATGCTTTAAAAATCCCCTAAGGCCATTTACAAGCATAATATAAGTTACTGGGCTTCAAACCCAGTTCAAAAATGCATGTCCAAGAAAAGGCAACTCTGCAGAGCCTGGTATGTTTGTTCGACCAAAATTAACTTGTGCATGCTCTAACAAAACCGGCAGGCTCTCTCATGTTCACAAGATTGTAGGTACAATAAACATGGTTGGTTTACCTTTACTTACTTGCTAAGTCGCTACCAACCTTTAAAACTATGTTAAAGGAGCACTATTTGTCCTGCTGTCACTAATGCACAACTGAGTCCCTATGTATATAAGTAGTATAAGCATATATATATTATGATATGTATGTAGTATATTGCCATGTAAGTATTATAAGTATTATATTTTATTTTATAATTTATGTATACCCTGCAAGCACAGAGATCCCCTGGTACTGTCCACGATCCTATCCATCCATGGTTGTCTGGTAGAGATCGCTCTTGAGCGATAAGACCGCCAATTGTATCTAGTTTTTTTAAGTTTTTATTTTACATTGTCATTTTAGTGTGCAATAAAGAATTATCTATCTATCTATCTACTGTGATATTTTTGTATTTTGAACGTAGTTTGTAATGTAGATAGCTACAATCCTTCTACGCATTTATTTTCGTTGACTTAATGAAACAAACAATGCAATATTAAAGATAAAGATCATTTATTTGCATAAACATATTGTGTTATTATGATGTTACAAACAGAGGTATCAAATATGTTATACCGATTACGGTGTACAAATTGAGAGATATGGCATGCAAAGTCTCTGTTACCTACAAATAATAATTGTTTTACTTATAAAAAAATCAATAGAAGTTATGTCATAAAATATAAAAAATCCGTAATTACAATTTACAAGTTCATGCAATAGTTCTATTATGAAACTAGCTGCGCCCCGCGGTTTCATGCGCCTGGTGATAGATATTTTGGATAATAATTATAATATATCTTTATGAATTGTAGCCTATGTGTTATTATATGTAAGCTATATTATTGTGGAGTTTCATCAAAATCCATTCAGTAGGTTTTGCGTGAAAGAGCAACAAACATCCTCACCTCACAAACTATCGCTTTATAATACAAGGAACCCACAAGAGATCTGGCTGCTTTTTAAAAATAGTGATAGAATGAGGAATTTATCGACACTGAAAATATTGGCTAACGAGAGATTCGATACTTATCAAGCTGACAGATTACGATTGTATGATTTTTTTGTTTTAATTTCGTAGACTGCTACACGGTTTGAGATGTTTATTAAAATAGGTAGGTAGGTACGTACTTTACTTTCCTAACTTGAGTAGAAAAGTGCAGTAAGTAGGTAGGTCTAGGTACCTAGGCACTAGAAAACTTTCGAGACTTCGCTTTGACATAAAGAAGAGCAATGTTCGTATTGTTGAGAAGTTGGTCTTTGACGTGAAAAATTGGGGTTTTTATTGTGCAATTTGTTAGGAGAATGGCTTCAAGCGCTGTATATTTATTTTCAAAATCTATCTTGCGAGTTGCGAAGAAAACGCTCGAGTAGAAAATACTTTTAAAATTACGGTCGTTTATTCAAATGCCTGTCCTGCAAAGTACCTACCTATCTACCTGACCTTTGTGGACTGATAAGTACGAGGATGGCCTATTGCCTCTTTAAAAAATAAAATACTAGAAGTTCTGGGATATTACGAATGCCCCGCTCTGTAAGCTCCGTTGTTGTAGAATCATTGCATTGTATAAAACAAAGTCGCTTCCCGCTGTCTGTCGGTGGCTATGTATGTATGCTTAGATCGGTTTTTGATTTGGGTTAGATTATATATTATATATATAAGAGATAGAGTGATTCAAGAGGAAGATTTGTAAACCATTTGACACTTGGATTTCATCGCGGGCGATGCCGCGAGGCGCACAAACAGAACAAATTATGATAGGTTCTACCTCTAATAAATATAATGAGACTTCTAAAAGTTTTGCTGCTCCATGGTTAAAACTCAGTTGTATTAACACTTTGACTGCGATTTTTTTTCGACGACTGCGATCTTTTTTTTAACCTAAAAAATTCGTGCTGCCGCTCTACACAGCGGTTGTGTTGCGCCGCACATGCGTTTCGTTCGAAAAATATTACGGCTTTGCTGAGTCACACAGATCTGTATTTTCTCAGCCGCTGCGCTAGTGTGGATTTACGCATATCAGTCACTTGTAGAAAACACATACCGTGTGATTTCAGCAGTCAAAATGTCGACGCACGACTTATTTAGTTGTTTACTTCAAAACGACGACGCACGAACTGTAACTTATCCATAAAAGTTGGAGCTGTTGGAGTCTGCATCATATAGGTACGCATATACCTACCTACATGGATATATACATGCACCCTTGTCAATAAACCCGTCAAACAAAAGATGGATCGCCGCCGCCGTGAGTCAATAACAAACATGTATGCGCTCTAGAATATGATTGGTCCGTGTCAGCCTGTGATGGAATCGAGGGAAAATTATGAAAAAGTGCTTTTTCATTTCCATGGTCGGTTTTACGGCCTCGCGTGTCGATTGGTAAAATGAAAAAATGAAATGAAAAGTTTTTATTTCTTTAAGCTTACAAATAAGCACTTAGACAGGTCATATTTTATAGTTCACTTCAATTTTTTGTCCACCAGTGGAAGAAATGAGAAGAAACCACTAGTATATTCATAACTTATGTGTCTAGTACATTTGATTTGCTTATCTGTAAGTTGGTAGATTTTGAGTTGGAGCAAAACTCGTTCCAAGCTTTTTTATCTTCTAAGTAATCTGATATTTTGTAATAAGCTTTTTTACAAAGAATGTGTTTAACAATTTTTTTAAATTTATTTATTGATAAATTTTGCAACTCACTTGGAGTTTTGTTGTAGAAGCGTATACATTGCCCTTTAAAAGATACATTTATCTTGTGTAGCCTAGTTGTGGGCACAGCGAGTTTATTCTTATTTCAATATTTTAAGTTTTAATGAATTCGTTGTTGAAGCGACACCTATTTGGCTTTTTTCGCATAATCTCACTAAATAAATCGAGAATGGTCTCAGAACTACACATTTTAGGTACCTTTGAAATAAACTACACATGGAGACTTGTCAAAAGTGTCAAGGTTGAAACCCATTTTATCAATTTATCAAAATTACACCGCATAAACTAAAAATTTATAAATAAATATATATAATAAGTAGCCTATGTTTGCATTCCAGTCTTACAGATATATCAATGTAAAATATCCGCCCGATCCGTTCATTAGTTTTTCCGTGAAAAAGTAACAAATAATTTATCCATATAAATATCCGTAATTTCGCTTTTATAATTATGAGTGGGATTATTATCAAATATAATTAAGAAATAAGGTGATATTGATTTTCTCTTCACTGAATTTATATCAATAATTTAATTTCATCTCATACAATTTAAGAAAGTGCCTAATACAATAGAAATATGATTTATTGCACATAAAACACAAAAAAAATTGCACGGAATAACAGCTATAGTACTTGTACTTACTAACTAATATGTAGGTACCTACGTAGAGGTAAGTTTTTTTCATAGCCATAGTAAGTAATAAAACGGAAAAAGCTTTACTAAGCAATATCCGCTGGTTTTAAACCTAGTAGTGAGTTGGTGGATTTTCATCTAATCTAAACTTGACTGTTCGTATTTATAAACGCGACTTAGCTGTTAGGTTTGAGTAAGCTCAGTTGCAGTCAAATGAAAATGATGAAATGAGTATGTGGATCGGTGAAGGAAAATTATCATGTTGGTGAACGATGAAATTGAGGCTAATTCCACTAATCCCCGTTGAAATTCCCCGTCCGATGTAAAAGTAATTGACGAAACATGAAAGAAGCGATCAGTTTTTTGAAAAGTTCGTGACATTATAAATATACGGTTCATCATCATCATCATCATCATCAGCCTATAACAGTCCACTGCTGGACATAGGCCTCCCCCAATGAGCGCCATAGCGCCCTGTCTTCAGCTTGCCGCATCCAACATCTACCTGCAGTCTTTCGCAGGTCGTCATTCCACCTGGTCAGAGGGCGTCCTACACTACGTTTACCGAGTCGTGGTCTCCACTCAAGAACACGTTTGCCCCACCGGCCGTCGGTTCTTCGCGAGATATGGCCGGCCCACTGCCACTTCAGCTTGCTAATTCTTTGAGCTATGTCGATAACCTTGGTTCTCTGTCGGATGTATTCGTTACGAATCCTATCCTTCAGAGAAACTCCGAGCATAGCTCTTTCCATAGCTCGCTGAGCGACTTTGAACTGGTGGACCAGCCCTACCGTGAGTGTCCACGTCTCAGCTCCGCAAAGCAATATACGGTTGCATTAGAGTAATTAAAAAAAAAATCATTTATAATAATTAGTTTGATGAGATTTTTTTTTAATTACTCTATAATTTAAAAAAAAATCTCATCAAACTAATTATTATAAATGATAATTTATATAACATTTAAATGTGAAAGTTTAGAGGTTTGTTACCTATTCACGTCAAAACTACTGAACATATTCTTTGGCCACAATTTTTCCGTAGTGAATGTCGAAATATTCATAAATATACGCACCACAAATGATTTAAATGAAGCGACTCCAACATTATGGACGAATCGCTATTTCGATGTACTGCATAATGAAATCATGACGTTCCGCTTATTATCTTAGACTAAAAGATATTTGGACGAATGGCGTTTTTAACTAACTGTTGTTAACACATCTAAAGGACTTGTGTAAAAGCAACCGATTAAATTACTCACGATTTAAAATTCTGAGTATTATTTATTATCCTCAGCTATACCACGTTTATGAATAACAAGAGCGTAGTTTACTGCGCGTTTACTTACCTGGGTTTGAGGTTTTGCTGGAATTATATAGAGGAAATTGGAAAGAACCACACCACTGCATATAATTAAATGAAATGTAGGTAGTATGATGTTTAACATAAAATAATAAATAATGCTGGACAATCCACCTACACAGCATCATCTAGCCTCTAAGTAAATAAGTAGAGTTCTGTTGGTAGGTCTCATCTACCTTATGCAAGGTTGTCTGGAAGAGATCGCTCAAAGCGATAAGGCCCCCTTTGTAATTCCTTGGCTGTCAGCATTTCCCTCTATTGTATTTTATCTTTGTATTGTACAATAAAAAATTAAATCCTAAATTTTGCCCGTAGCTTAATCGAATGCGTTTTGTCGGGATAAAAAGGCGCCTCTGGGTAATGTTATCAGGTAATTGACATACATTGAACTTCTATGTAAAATTTCAGCCTGATCTGTTCAGTACTAAAGGCGTGAAGAGGTAACAAACATCCAAACATTCGCATTTATAATATGTAATAGAACGATGCTTGCTGTGGGGGCTACTTAGTACCAAAATGCTACTTGAGTTAGTACCTACATTTTGTACCTTTTACTTTTTATATTTTGTCTGTGCTACGTGTTTTCTAGTAAGTAGGTACTATGTATACCTACTCTTGATTTATTTTATATGTACCTATACCTACCTACATGATGTTATCAAGCTTTGTGCCACCACACCAGGACCTGTCTGAAAATCAGCGCCGCTACTTACTTAGGCTTGTAGCGGCATAATGCAATATGTAACACGTATTTGCTCTATTTTGTATGACTTGTCTATTCCTTGTAAATTTTTTTTCTTGTTTTTATTATTTTCTTACCATGTAATGTGTTATGTATAGTGTCATATAAATGTATTTTCTTTTCTTTCTTCTTTCTTCTGAAATCACACAGTATGTGTTTTCTACAAGTGACTAATATGCGTAAATCCACACTAGCGCAGCGGCTGAGAAAATACAGATCTGTGTGACTCAGCAAAGCCGTAATATTTTTCGAACGAAACGCATGTGCGGCGCAACACAACCGCTGTGTAGAGCGGCAGCACGAATTTTTTAGGTTAAAAAAAAAGATCGCAGTCGTCGAAAAAAAATCGCAGTCAAAGTGTTAACTAACCTTGTTGGTGTGTTGTGTTAGTGTTTAATTTTCTTTCTTTCTTCTTTCTATGTTTTTTTGTCCCATTTCTCAATTTACATTCAAACAAGCAATCCAAATCCTACGCTTTATAGATAAGACGCATCTGAACATAAAGTAATTGACCAAAACCTACACAAAAATGGCCCGGTTCCAATCTCCACATAAAAATGGAGATTTCATTCATTTCCCATAGAAAATGCAATAAAAATTACGAAAGCTCTGTCCGAATTCACTATCGTTTAATTATTTCCACACGGACAAAATTACAGTATTACTAGCTAAAATGAACCTTATTTTCTTTGCAATAAGAGTTATGGAACGGTATTTGACGACAGTGTTGCCAACATGTTTGTAAGCGAGCGAGTCTAATTGAACCGTGGAAGGAATTTAAAACTTTTCTCTTAATACGGGGTCATTTCCATGAAACTTTTTAGTTCGGATGAGCTTTATTCACATCACATTTCGCAAAAATCGTAGTGAAATTGCGGTAGTAAACCCAGATATTCCTGTTTGTTAGATTCTATAATAATAACTAGTTTCTACCAGCGGCTTCGCATACGTTGTTTCTATGGAAAGATATTTTTTCCAGAAATACCATTTTCATTTGCTAGTTATTTAATATATATCAATGAAATTTTGTCTACGTTTTCTCTAATAATAATAAAATACTTTGGTTGGACTCACGATTTTAAATATTTTAAACTTACGCGATCTCAACACATCATTATAAAGCATTTATACATACATATGTATGATATTACTATTTATATTACGAAAGAGTATTATTAGATAGAGCAAAAATCAAATTATAAATAAAGATCAGTGACATAGCGTGGGTTCGCTATTCCGCCGCTGCTCTTGCCTTCCTTCTAGTATTTTCCCCTATCTAACCGAGCCCACTTCGCCTTAAAAAAAGGCTTATGATGATGATTTTGCTGTACCTCCGATAACCCAGCTTACCAGAAAAATGCGGCAACGAACATTCCTGAAAAGGCTCAAAAGCTCCTTGATAAGTAGGTAATTGTGTTTTTTTAAAGAAACAATAAGCTTCTCGAAGATTCCCACGTCCCAAGGTTGTTGACTCCCGATCGATTGCCAATCGAGTTTTTCAAATCGATACCAGAGCTTTTTTCAAATCGATTCCTGCCATTCCTGACTTGGAATCCGGCACCTAACGAGCTAAGTTTTGTTTATTAATTTATTAAATACTTCAGTTGGTATGAGTTTAATGGGGTTTTAACCAATTGAGTGGATTAAAATTAAACACTTTAGTATACATTCCGAAATAGGTTCCTTCGTTGAAATTTATGATAACTTTGTCAGCCTATTTTGTCAGTCCCCTACCTACTAACTTTATAATAGTACTAGCGGACCTTCCCGGCTTTGCACAGTTTTAGTACGGATACGTTCACCGCGGATAGTTTAGCTTCCCAACGGTGAAATAATTTTTCAAATTGGTCCAGTAGTTTCGGAGCCTTTTCATTACAAACAAACAAACAAAAAATCAAACCTTTCCTCTTTATAATATTAGTATAAATTTCTTTATAAACTTTCGCGTATGTATTTCACAGTTATCATCTACGAGTATTTATTTTCAATAAGGGTAAACGCTTGTATTGGTTGTTTTATATGTATGTATGTATGTATAAAAACTATATCTTTCTATGTAATGTATTTTATTATTTATATTAGTTAACTGGTACCCATAACGCAACCTTGCTTAGCTTGGGGCTAGATAATGCTCTGTCAATTGCCCAACATTATTTCATGTCAGAATCGTGAATATTGGTACTTATTATTTATTTATTAACTAAGTATTACTAAGTAGTATATTATACATATATATATATTTAATACTTATTTATCTTTAAATACTCATATTATGTTCATTTTTATTCTAACTCTATCCTTGGTACACCCCCTGCCTTTCTTTAATTCACACAATTCTTTCCATCCAAAGGTTGCCTGGAAGAGATCGCTTCTAAGCGATAAGGCCGCCCATTGTACTTGTCACATGTAATATCTTTCATAATGTTCTGTATCTGGTGTACAATAAAGTATTTTTGTATTGTATTGTATTGTATTATTTATTATTCTTTATCTCAAAATTGCGTATTAGTTTACCCTATTTACGACATCTTTAATTCATTTATTGAATCAATGAAGTAGCTGCAGTTACTTTAACTGCAGCTATAATTCACATAAAAAACAAAAGAACGCCTACAAGCAATCAACAAACAATTGTTTTTGGTCATCAATCAATCGTAGAACTCACAATGGGATTTTTTATGCAAGAAGTATCAATGTTTGGATCTATACATTTGTCTTGTCTTTAGTTCTCTTCAAAAGAAGAGTAAATAGATATCTTCTGGAACTTCGTACCTCATCGTCAGCAAGATAATATACTAAATTATTATACCCTGAAAAATTAATAAAAAATATACTCGTATAGTTACACTTTGTAAAACTTTTGTTAATTAAAATCAACCGAATATTTAATCAAACCATTTTTCAACTAGCTAACAAAGAACATCAGCTTGTCTTTATTAACAAAAAGCAACAATCAAATAAAAGAAACAAAGTAGAACTAGTATTCGCAATTGGAACAATTGAGCCAACTGTAGACTTGCAAACAATCACAGTACAGGTAGCTCAACCGATCCATATCAATACCAGTCGGAACTAGTCGGAACCGTCATTTGAATTTTGATAAAAAAAAATTACTTTACTCTTATTAAAAAAAAACAAGCATAAGAAAACACTTGTCGAAACCCAAAAAGCCTTCCGGAAGTGATAAATCCAAAAGAACTGTATTCGAGTTAACTCAAAACATTTACAGTTATCCAAACACGATGAGTATCAAACGATGTTTTCTCAATAAGCGTTCTATTGGCGCTAATGTAGTGGGCAAATACCTTTAAATATTGCGTTATTTATAAACGTGGTTGAGTTTTATTTTTATCTGCTTTTTTAGCGAAAGCAGCTGCCCATTTTTTGATAAAAATTATATATAGGTAATATGTAATTATTTTTCTTTCTTCTTTGTCGTTGTCTTCATTGCTGAAGGTCGTGCCCGACCTGGAAGGCTTTCACGGTGACGCTGATGAACCGCTTCGGCCTGTCTCAGGGTTGCAGGCAAAGTGAGTCCCGTTATTGCCTTAATTTGATCAGACCAGCGGGTTGGTGACCGTCCTCTTGGTCTTTATCCCTCTATCTTGCCCATTACCACTAGTTTTTCGAAGTTGTCAGGTTGCCTTCTGGCTATATGGCCAAAATAGCTGAGAACTCGTTGATAGCAGGTTTCTGAACATCGACAACCTGCTATCAACGAGTAATTATTTTTATACGATTTCAAATAAAGTACGCTCAATTAGCTGTGGTTTTTTTTATTATATGTTAGGTAACGTAATTTAATATATGCGCTAATGGTTAACCGATTTAGCTGATTCTTTCATATTTTTCTTTTGTGGGAAGACCTCAATATCATTTTCTATAAATAACATCGAAAACGGGTAACTTTGACGACTTCTGTGACGCAGCGGACGAAGGCCCCCCTACGACGCAGGAGGTTGCGGGTTCGATTCTTGCCTTGGGACAAATGTTGATACGATCTGTAAATAATATCCCGGGTGTTCTGGGTATTTTCTATGTATGATTTTTTTTTTACATTATGTACATCATTCATCTAGCACCCATAACACAAGCTCCAATCTGCTTAGCTTGGGGGCTAGTGATGCTATGTGGATTTACTAGTATTACAAATACAAAAGTTTTATTCAGTAATAAAGGATACACAGTCTTAATCATAAGAACCCACCTTTTAAGTATTATTATTTATTTATTAGTTGCAAATACACCAACGTTTACAAATAAGCATAAACCTAGTAGGTAGAGTATTTGTGTAAGCAGCCACCCACGCGATTGGTCTACATCACGTTACATTCATACATAAAATTATGTTGGTATGTATGTAGGTTTGTAAGTATTGTGTAGTAAGCTTCTATAGTTCTTAGGTGGGCTGATTAATTGATCCAGTGAATGATTCAGAGTGGTCCAACCAGTCAGCTGTAAATTTCAGTTGAACCACAGGTCTGTCTTAATTATTACGGTTATGATGTAGGTATAATAATAAATAAATAAATAATGCTGGACAATTCACATATGTATAATAATATTATGTATTTGTTATTTCTTTTTTGTTGAGTTTATGTATTTGTTTAAGAATTGATCTCTTATGGGAGTGGCATAGTTACTTTGTGACAAAACTCCATTAATAAAAAAATAAAAAATTATATAGCCACGCCACAGAGGTCGTCAAATGTACCTATCTACCTATAGTTTAGGCAGAACTACGAAGTTGCCCTGGGTGGCCACCAAACTCTTTTTTCTTATCTCTACCTAAACTTTACAAAATCAAACTATTTCAGAGGCATTCTGAGGCCACGACAAACGTAGAGTAGGAGGCCCTCCGGCCAGGTGGGATGACGGCTTGGGAAAGACTGCAGGCAGATGCTGGATGCGACAAGCTGAAGACATTGCGCTATTATGGCGCTCATTAGGCTCCCCTAATGAGCGCCATAATAGTGCATAGGTCTCCGCCTATGTCCAGCAGTGGAGTATTATAGGTTGATGATGATGATAGAGGCATTAAAAAAAGCTTATAATAAGTATCGCAAAATGCCAAAAGAAACGTTTGAAATTTTCTTTGTCGAAATAATAACATAAAATAAGTGGCGGCGCTAGTGTGCCTCGGGGCAACCGCCTTGAGAACTTTTACTTTACAAAGTATGCCAGTCCTATCATAACCTAAACTTATTAATAACAAACAAAACAAAATCAACAACAAAATTATACATAGCAGAAGGATATTATTGTTCTGTGGTTTGTACGAGCTGGAGCTGAAACGTGGACGCTCACGGTAGGTTCTCTGAAGGATAGGATTCGTAGCGAATACATCCGACAGAGAACCAAAGTTATCGACATAGCTCTAAGAAATAGCAAGCTGTAGTGGCAGTGGGCCGGCCATAATGTTAATATGATTTAACCAATAAAATACCTAAACAATTAGTCTTAAGTTTGTTTCGAAAAATTTGTCTAGTTATCTTTATTTCATTTCATTTGAATCATCAATAATTTCGACGATTGTTAACAAAAAAAAAATTCTTCTAATCTAATTGCATAGCGTAAAAATGGAACTACCTCGCCTTAACTTTTATACTGTAAATAAATAAATAATGCTGGACAATTCCCACAGCGTTATCTAGCCCCATGGTGAGCAGAGCTTGTGTTATGGGTACTAGATAACTGATATATATAATACAATACATTACATCGATACATATTTTTTATTATACATAGAAAACGACCAGAACACCCGGAACAAATATCTGCAGCGCGCCATATCGTCAAAACTGTAATTTTAGCCGTGAAGGCCATTTATTAGCTTCTCTGTTGCTAGGTTAAACATGTGCATGTCTATCATATTTTGTATTTATTTAAGCTGTATAGGCCTTCCTTAAAAAAAAAAAATGACTATCTGACTACAATATCTCGCGAAGAGCCAATTACCGCTGGGGCAAACGTGTTCTTGGGTGGAGACTCGGCAAAAGTAGTTTAGACTGCGACCAGGTGGGATGGGATGACGACCTGCGAAAGACTGCAGGGAGATGCTGGATGAGTCGAGCTGAAGACAGGGTGCTATGGCGCTCATTGGGGGAGGCCTATGTCCAGCTGTGGACTAACATAGGTTGATGAAGATGATGAGTTACGTTGTAAGTAAATTACAGCAAGAAATGATCATGCATGGTAACAAAACAATCGATAGGTACAAAGTGTACAAACCTAGATAAAAGCCTTCATTTCTATAAATTGCTTTCCTTTAGGAGGCATTCAGCCGAATAGAGATACGTATTGCAGTAGGGTTGGCAACAGGCATTAGATGCAAGTTACACGTTTCACTGGGTTCGACATAGATGTCAGCACTAATCAGCATTGGGTACCAAAATGGGAGGAAAGAGGAGCAATGAATAACAAATATAATCTCGAATAGCGGAAAGGAAGTGAAAATGATACATCCTAATCTTAACTAATATTGACAGTACACACAATATCGGCAGTACACCAGTCGTTCCGCACACCTTTATGACGTCATTAACAAAATTCTTAATATATATTCGTTAAACAATCACTCCTGCAAAAAAGCACTAAGTTTATGGCTGCCGACAATAAGCTACGATGTTGGAGAAAAGCTTCTAGAAACCTTAGCGTAATGTATATACATATATATATAATATATTAAACCACCGCACCTAGCACGTACACTAACTCATACATACACTTTCTCAAAAGCGTAGTTAACTTACTTTAAATTTACCTTTACCTTACTTTATATTACTTTTAATTTCATTTTATTAAATCACTCAACGTTCGATTATTTATTATACATTGTTTTTTGTAAGATTAGCACAAATTACAAATTATATTATTATTATTGTAAACCTTTTAAAGAACAATAATTTCTCTGGCATTTTAATTGTATCTTGTAGGAAAAACTTTGTGTACTTTAACTGTCATTATTATGTAAATGTTACATATTTAAGTATACAAATTAAATATTAAACTTAATTTAATTATTTTTAAGATAGCTGCGCAGCAGAGCGAGACCCTCTAGCACAGGTATTACATTACTTAAAAGAGGGTCCCATACCACTGTAATATATTAATTAATTTAAGTTAAAGCAATAAACTATTTTGTTTTGTTTGTTTGTTTGTTTGATTGACGACCGATGTGGCGCGGTGGGCGAAGGTCCGCCTGCGACGCAGGAGGTTGCGGGTTCGATTTCCCCCTCGGAACAATTGTGTGTACGATCTGTAGATAGTTGTTCCGGGTGTTCTGGTCGTTTCTATGTATAATAAAAAAATATCTATCTATGTAATGTATTGTATTATGTATCTAGTACCCATAACACAAGCTCCGCTTACCATGGGGCTAGATAATGCCGTGTGAATTATCCAGCATCATTTATTTACTTACACCCGGAACAAATATCTGCAGATCGTACACACAATTGTTCCGGGGCGGGAATCGAACCCGCAACCTCCTGCGTCGCAAGCGGACCTTCTTCCACCGCGCCACATCGGTCGATTTATGGAAATATTCGTATTTTTATACGAAAATTCGGATTTCCCTGACGGCCTAGCAAAGCTACCAATCAGCTTTGCTGAATGAAAGACGAATAATTAATTCAAGGTACTTGTATGTTACTCTCTTCTGATAAATGCCATTGAAAAATAAAAAATGCTGATAAAAATTAATAATTAATAATTTAGCCATTTATTATCAAAGAATAAATTACATAATAATTGAATTATAATAAAATTAAATTGAACATTGTTAAAAAAAATAAGAAAACTTTAATTATTGAGCATTATTAAATAAGTATTTTTATAATTCTTTGATCTCTATTTGAGTAAAGGCCTCCTTCCAGACTGTGCCATTTCTTTCTATCCTTCGCTATGGCCGCCCAATTATTTTCTGTTTCCAAAATTTCATCGTCAAAAAATGCTGATAATAGCTGATAAATAAGAAGAATCTTGGGCAATGGGTTTACCACGTTTACCAGTTGTGTGCTGGTGCGGCAGCTGTCGTCTTGCTGGTATTAAACCAGAGCTTAGGTACTGAATACTACCTACATCATAGTTCCTAGATAATGTTTAATACTGAAGGCTCAGTGCTGAAGTTATGTAAGTAGGTACTGAATGTTGTTTGAGTCATTTGAACATCTTTTAATGGTTAATAAATAATAAATGAGCCTAGCTAACTGATATATTTAACACAAATACATTAACTGTACATAGAAAACGACCAGAACAGCCCGGAACAAATATATGTAGGTCGTACAAACATTTGTACTGAAGCGGGTATTGGACCCACAATCTGCGTCGCAAGCGGATCTTCGCCCACCGCGCCACCAAGGTCGTCATGCTACTCTATTCCATTCTATAGTCTACACAGCACCATGTATTTCCCTGTTCTGTGATGTAACCACAAATCAAGGAGAGTCAGAGGTCCGTGTTGGTACCTACTAATTACTCACTATCACTACAAACATAGTATAAAACAAAGTCGCTTCCCGCTGTCTATCTGTCCTTATGTATGCTTAGATCTATAAAACTACGCAACGGATTTTGATCGATTCAAGAGGAAGGTTTACAAACCATTTGACTCATAGATTTCCACGCGTGAGAAGCCGTGGGGTGCAGCTAGTTATCAATAATTTTGCTTTATTATTCAACCATCCACAAACAAGTTTTAAAGATGCCCTACTACTAAAGCTTTACATCGCTTAAGGTCCAAAATTGGAAAGTTGTCTCCCGCGTGCGTAGGCGCACCACAATGACAAGACACTGTCGCAGATTGCGCAGTAATTAGTATGTGTATGATTAGGGTGTTTCTTTGGTGGATAGTGGGAGCGGAAGCGGATTTTAGTTTTGGTTAAAAATTACATTACTTCGTATTCTTATATCTTCGTATTATTAAATTGAGGCACTTCTTACCTGGTAAATCATATTGGTTCCCACGATACAGGCCCAGCCTAGTGTGGGAATCATTAGTACTTTGTAAATTAATTCTCTCTACTTACCATACCAATTCTGTATTTACTTTAGTTCTGTTTAAATGTAGTAATAAACATATTTTTCATATTTCATTCATTAGATACGTAGCTAAACAAAATTTAAATAAAATCAAATTAAATATTTCGTCAAAATACACACACACGCAATTTTATACAGTTTTTTTTTTTTTCGGCGCCACATATATCTTTTACGATAAAATTAAAATAGAAGCTTTTCAGCCAGCAAACCATATTGTATGGTCATAGATCGACAGTGCTGTAGACGAAGAATCTCCAATATTTTGTCCTAATATCTACTGATTAACACTTCGACTGCTGAAAACGCACGGTATGAGTTTTCTACAAGTGACTAATATGCGTAAATCCACTCTAGCGCAGCGGCTGAGAAAATACAGATCTGTGTGACTCAGCACAGCCGTAATATTTTTCGAACGAAACGCATGTGCGGCGCAACACAACCGCTGTGTAGAGCGGCAGCACGAATTTTTTATGTAAAAAAAAATATCGCAGTCGTCGTTGATCACTTGTCTAACCAGTTGAACCTCCAGTTAAATTCCCGTTGGCCGGACTGTTCTTCTTATGTCTCCTGTATTCGTTGGCCAACATGTGTGCGACAATGTTGGCCGACACGTTTGTGGACAGTTTGTGAAAGCTCCCATGTTAACCAACGTGAAGAGGAGACTCTATATTTATCAGCCTGAGTCATCAAAAACGGTTAGATCAATAAAAAAAAAAAAAAACGCAACTAACCCAATGGCAAAATCTTGTAATTTTTTCGTACAAAATCAAAATCATTTAAATAACAATCAAAGATCATCTATTATGTCTAGAAAACCATTTATTACCATACTTTGGCAATAAAATCATTGTAATTCTGTCAAATGTTAGCCTGAATCTATAATTTGTGTGAATTTTATTTAACAAGTAGATAAGGTGTGTATACTGTATACCTAATTTATGGTTTTTTTATGTGACTAAGAATATTTTATTCCAAATAAAGGATATTTTACGAACAGGGCTCGGCAAGCCGATCCTAGCTTATTTATCGTTCACTTCGTTCGTTAACTCATCATCATTAGCCTATGTTAGTCCACGGCGGAAATAGGCACATAGGCCCACCCCTAATGAGCGTCATAGCGCCCTGTCTTCAGCTTGACGCATCCATCATCTACCTGCAGTCTTTCGCGACTGTAGGTTCTTCGCGAGATATGGCCGGCCCACTGCCATTTCAGCTTGCACTAATGTGCTAACTAATAATTAATTAATGCGTTATCAAGATACAAAAACCGGCTACCATGTAGCAGACACAGCGGCGTATAATTCATTGATATTCACATAGCCGCCATTCACAGCCGCGCGTGGGTCTGTGAGTGGGCGGCCTTAGCCATTATTACAGTATTACCTACTTACCATGGCGACTTCATATTAAGATGGAAAAATAGGCGTAATTTGGTGTAAAGGAAGGATAGGCATAGGATTTCACGTTCATGGAAGCGGGATAGTGCATAAGTTGTTCCAACGGCGTAAGCGGAAAAATCTATTTATTTTACGTTTGCTGAAAAATTACACAACTCATGAAGAAACTGGTTCAAGGAACCAAAGAATTTGTAATAACGTACGAATGATATTGGAATGATAACATAAGTCATTTCAATAGACCGCAGGGTTCCTTCCTGAGATCGCGACCAAATCACGCTCTAAATGAACTTTCATGTTTTTCTTCTCGAGGCTTTAGTTTTATGCGGTTAACCTAAGCTAATGTAATAATGATCAATTGAAAAAAAATTACAATTATGTTTGTTAGATCAGTCAAAATATTGATAGTTAAACACTAGTTGCTTGTTCTTTTCAGGTCATAAATTGACAAAGAAATTGTTGAACAAAACATAGAAACAGCCGAACATAGAACAATTTTGTTTCAAAGTCGGTCAAAAATTAGGCTTTACCGACATTTACACATCTACCTTCGATGATTCAACCTTTCAAACCATCGTAAAACAATTTCTAATCTTCCAGCGATCTGAATGAAGCCTATTCAACCTAAATACCATTGACTCTACTATGCTAATTCACACTATATCGAGCGTAGGAGCTCGTGGCTATCCAATCTACATCTTAAAGCCTCTCCCTCACGGTGCGTTTTTATTGATCTACTAGCTGTTCCCCGCGATTTCACTCCCGTTAAACTCGAATTTCACTTTATTAGGTGATTTTTTTACACCTTGGGTTACATTATTGGAGTTTTAGCGAGGATCCCTAACTTTTGAAAATATAATATAGCCTATGTTCACCGAGGATAGTGTAGCTTCCCAACGGTGAAAGAATTTTTCAAATCGGTCCAGTAGTTTCGGAGCCTATTCAATACAAACAAACAAAATATCAGACATTTCCTTTTTATAATATTAGGTATAGATAAAATCGTCATGCGTTATTGCGGTAATACGTCCCGAATATTTTTAAACTTACGGGAACTGAACACACGTTGCGGACTCTGTTAGTGTTGTGCGTCCAAGTGTGCAGATGGATATGCCTAATTTAAAGGACCAAGTGAGGGTACAACCCAATAGACAGCAAATAAACGGCCAACTTAATCTTTAAACAATATTTAAACTAAACCCATTGCCCATGGCCATCCTAAACTAAAAAAATATATGAGCTAGAAATCAATATCGGAAAAATTGCAAGCGTTATTATTCGATTATAAAAACGCACGGGTGTGGTAGAGCCTTTACATTACACGAGTTAGGCTGGTGTTCACCAAAACGTAATCGGACAATTAGCAGCTTCGTTCGTTAGCTTTGACGTTTACTTTAGTAAAAAAGTCCGTTAAAATGTAACTGCCGGATTATCTTCTTTATGAACACTGAACGAACACTAGCCTTATTTTCCGCTGATAAAAACTCATCTGTGAGGGAGAGCCTTTACATTATTATTATCTTTTCTTGGTTTACTAGAATCTCATAATTTTCAATATGGTGATGACGGTGATCTATAGGGAAGGCATTTTTCCAGGTCAGGTTAAAATCTGTCAGTCAGCTGTCGATGTCTAGGCTGAGGTACCAAATGAGGAATCATAAAAAAACAAGGGCCTAGATATTATCTCGGAAGATAAGGATTACTATTGAACACCCGGCTAAAACTATTTCATAAATAACCGATACCCACCTAACGATAATACCTTCTACGGTTACGGGTATGAAAATTAAATTACCCCTTGAATTTAGTGACAAAAGCTGGTTGACCAACAATTTCATATTATTTTAGCACCATTTTGAGGGGCTTTAACATTATACACAAGTATCTGCGTTCCAGCACAACGCGTCCAATCAGGGTACCCTCGAGACGTGAAAATATATACGCGATGGATGGTAGGGTTGTCACCTTGGGGAAAATTTGAAGTTTTCGGGAACTGGGAAGTTAGACTCGGTCTACTTACACATATAAACAACTAGCCCCTGACCGCGGTATTGCTATTGAGAGTATTCTGAAAGTCTACGAATTCCGGAAACAAAAGAAGTAAAGGCCCGAATTTTGACCACACTGGCGCGCGGGGCGTGGCGGTGGCGCCAGCGACGTGGCGTTTCGAATGGTTGACCCGATTTTGATGGTTATTTTTTTATTTGAAAGCTGGTGTTTTCTGTGTGGTCCCATTTTAATTTGGTTCAGTTCTGACAATCAAATGGTATCCATGAGAAAACCATATTATAAGTATTAAATTTGCATTTAATATGTGCGCGACAAATGGATGAATAACTCAATATAACGGCAACCGATTTCGATAATTATTTTTTTAAAACACATTTTTATGACAGAATAGACCTGAAATTTACGTTTCGGTGAAAACTAGTAAATATATGTATAAAGTTTATAGCTACACTTTGCCGTGCCAACCCTAATGTAAAGGCAGTGCATCTATTGTTCGAGCTGGCCCCGGTTAAAAACAAAAGTGTAGCACAGAGCTGTTATGGGTCCGTGGGTAGTGGACTACCAGCTTTATTGTTTACTCGGTAACTTTGTGCGGAAGTTGTGACGGTTTTCAGTCAGTTTACGCTTCATATAACTATCTAATAGGTAGGTACGTTCTATAGCCCAGAAAGAACTAAAGGTGGTCTAGTTCATCAAAAACTGACTTAAAATAATTGATAAGAAATCGGCAGTCCGCTATTCGACTGTATTAAATAAAGCAAAAGCTCCGAAAACGGTAAAACTAATTAGTTTATGTTATCAAGAAGCCTTTCTTCTCCATCGATGATTACAATAATGATGTTAATGCTTGGCCAGATGTCGCTCAGGCAACGACCGACAATAGTATGACAGAAATTCAATGTTGTGCTGAGATATAATATGCACAGCCGATATTGGTCCACTGTTGGACGCAGGCCTCCCCCTGATAAGTGCCTTATTTATTGGCTTTTATCTTATGGGCGGATGATGCCCATAATCCCCATACTGGGCATGTGGGTTAGGGATCGCAGTTCGGCGCTAAATTGTTCTTCAACGCGCTACTGCCTGCCCCCCGGTGGATATCCCTTAGTCGCCTTTTACGAAACCCGCGGGAAGAGTTGGTGCAAAATCTATGCCACGGCAATTTATTTTACAAAACATAATACGTATTTTCTAAATATTTGACGTCCAACTGTGGGTCAGGTTTTTCATTGTTGCATTTCCCATTATCCCATAATATTATACATTTCAGTTTAACTGTAAATGCAACATGCAACTACGTACGTGCTTTTATAAAGCCGAACGTTTTGTATGGCGCGAAATTCACAGATAGTGATTATAATCTACCTACCAATAATAAAATTGCACGATTCGATCGTATCCGCGCCACCACTAGTGATTGCCAACAGATTCTATCGATATCGATAGAATCTTGTTAACATGGCGCCTGCGGAATTAGTGATGCGCTGCGTGTCCGAGACGCTTCCTTGACGTTACGCGTCATGCATCGATAAAATACTAATTAACACTTCTCTATTGGTTGGCGTCGTTTGCATTTTATTTATTAGCGCTTTCAGCTGTAATTGGATTGTAAATGCTCTTCCAGTTACGCTTGTTGCTTCTTTATGTTTTTTTTGTGGCTAATTAATAAATCGTTTCTTCGCATTTAGAATAAATACCAAACTTTGACGACTTTGCTTAAAACCCTGACGAAGAGTTTTCTTCCAGTAAACCTTAGAGTTATAGGAGAGGCGATGCAACAGCTATTCTGTTCCATCGCCTCTACTAGGGAATTGTATTATATATAATATAAGATATAAATAAACTACAGTGATAGTAAAATACAACATCTAAAATAACTAAGACTTATAAAATGATATTATTCATATTCATATTTATTTTATTGCATCATTGTGTACATTTATAGGTCTTAGTATCTAGGTAATGTATAAGAAACACAATGGTACCCAAGCAGGGCGTGGCAATATGTACTGTGAATGGAAGTGAGCTGGGTTTCTAAAAAGCTTAGTTTAATAGATAAGAGAGAAAGAGAGAGCGGAAAATTTAAAATCAATCTCATAGTTTTATTTGAGTCACTAATATTAGTATTATTATTATTATTTTTTTTATATGTATTTTAATAATTGTCATTTGTCATTAAAAAATTCATTTAAGTCATAATAGCATTTATTTATAAGATATTGTTTCAATTTTATTTGAAATGTTTTATCCTTTTCCTCGTCTTTTAATTTATCGGGTATTTTATTATATATTTTTGATGCCATTGCGTTTGGCCCACAACTTCGCATTTTTAGTTTTGAGTCAGGAAGTGTGATTTTGTGTTTGTATCTAATATTAAATCACTTGATAGATAATAAATATGATACTTAGAAGTGTTCGTTTAATTTTGTTTCGAATATAACTGGTTGGCTCGAATATCATAGGGGATGGCAAAATAAATGCCTGTGCTAGAATTTAACTGACAAAAATAAACCACAACATAATTCATCGAAAGTTCACACAACAAGCGTAATAAATGTTGCCAGATTTCAAATAAAATAGCAAAATTCAAACGAAAATATTTTCACACGGAACATAAAAGCAATGCCGAATAAAACTAAAACTACAGACTACCTATACAACTTCGTTTTACATTCCCAAAACCGTAAAGTTAAATTTTAAATTAAACCAAGAAAAATATGAAATAAAAGGCACTACTAAAGTTTTCCCCTAAAGTGGTATAACTACGTTGCGTTGTAGATATACCTATTACATGCATGCATATGCGAATATGCGAAGTTAGAGAGTAATGGCGCTCACGCTTAAAAGCTTTTGCGGATAATCGTGTCGTTAATTATTAGGTATGGCCATTATCCTGTAATGAAACTCTATTATAAACCGGGAACTGGGTATATTTTGTATTTACTGCGAGTTTTGAGCGCGTGTTTAGCCGGCAGATGATTTCAAACATAGAACACGATGTGTTTGGAACATTGGAGCAGACCATTCATTTGAGGCCAAATGCTATACATAATTATGTATCTTTAGTAATATGTACATATTTTGGAACCGTATTGAAAATATTGAATGATATTTAATTTATGGAAAGTAGTTAGGAGCTTTATGTTGTTTCTGCTTTTGTGAACATAAAAATTAAGAAATAAAGATTAGAATAGGTTTAACGACGAAAAATCCTAAACATTGTATTATATTTTCTTAATTTTAGTAGTTATAGTTACCCACTAAAACCCTACTGTAACTATCTACCTGACGGGGGAAGATTGACCCTATTCGACCATATTTTTATATTGGCCATATCTCGCGAAGAACCGACGGCCGATGGGGCAAACGTGTTCTCGAGTGGAGACCACGACTCGGTAAACGTAGTGTGGGACGCCCTCCGACCAGGTGGGAAGACGACCTGCGAAAGACTGGAGGTAGATGCTGGAATCGGCAAGCTGAAGACAGGGCGCTATGGCGCTCATTGGGGGAGTCCTATGTCCAGCATATATGGATATGTCCTATGGACTGCTATAGGCTGATGATGATGTTGATGAGGTAGCTTTATGTTGTGTATGCTTGTGCGGACATAAACATTTCAATTTACTTCGTATTGAGTTACCTATCTTATTGCCTACAGTTTAACCTTAACCAGGTTAGGATAGGTTTAACGACAAAAATCGTGAATATTGTATAATATTTTCTTAATTTTAGTACCTACTAAAGCCCTACTGTCACTATGTACCTGACGGGGGAAGATTGACCCTATTCAACCATAAAAATTAGTCAACCTCTTACCATCTAATGGCTTTAGATTTAATGCAAAATAATAAGAATCAATACAATACAATACATAAATTCTATATTGTACACCATAATCAAATTAATCATTACAAAAATACATTATATGCGACAGGTACAATGGGCGGCCTTATCGCTTAGAAGCGATCTCTTCCAGGCAACCTTTGGATGGAAATAATTATATGAATTTAAAAAAAAGCAGGGGTGTACCACAGGTTATCTAAATAAGAATACTAAAAAACAAATAATAAATATTACAAATTCCAAAATAAATAATACACTAATTAAATACATAAATAAATAGTAAGTACCAATATTCATTCTTTTGCAGGAAAAACTCCTTGACGTGAGCTTTAAAAAAAGGCAAGGATATAGTAAGAATCGTTGAGCGGTTTAAATTGTATGTGATATTTACTACCTACTCTCGAATACTATGTAGTAACTACGTGATTTCAACTTAGCCCTATCTATAAAGCAAAAATATTCAAACAATTATGTAAGTTAAAGGTAAATGTACTTTACTACCTAATCAATGTTAATCATGGTTAATCTTTTTCCAGTTATAAGCAGTAAGTATACAAATTAAGTTATTTGTACCCAGTCACTCGGTTCATTCAATTAGTGCGAAATCCAACGTAGGTAGCTGTTATTGACCCGAATAACAACTTACATAATTTGCCTATCGCACGGTAAAGTTATGAGCTACATAACTTACTAACTTGGACTCGGCAAAGTTACCAACTTCTTGGAAACATTAGCTTTCTGAGTTGCGTTCAATAATTTGGCTGGCTGAAATGAATTCCGGGGTTACTGTGATATTTTTTTGTTACCATTTTGAAATGGAGCATAATTTTCTAATGCGGCATGTATATATAGGCAATATTCATGACAAGTATAATTCTGAAGAGTCGTTCATCATCATCATCAACCTATGTTAGTCCACTGCTGGACATAGGGCTAGTAAAGTAAAAAGTAAAGTAAAACTAAAAAAATCATTTATTTCTTTAGGCTTACAAAATAAGCACTTAGACAAGTCATATTTTATATATAAATTATTATCAAATAAAATTATTTTACTGTTCACTTCAATTTTTTGTCCACTAGTGGAAGAAGTGTAAAGAAACCACTAGCATGTTTATCTCTTATTGTCTCTTATACATGGTTATTTGCCTATTTTAAGTCTAAATATAATATGATTCGATATATGTCAATATTTAAGTAAAGCTATGCACAATAACAAATTACTTACTACATACTATTGTCGGTGCGAAACTGAGCGACATCTGGCCAAGCATTAACATCATTGAGATAATAATTTATGGAGTAGAAAGCCTTCTCGATGAGATTTAGTTTTATGTAATTTTTAAATTTACTTTGTCTCAACCAATGAGCGCCATAGCGTCCTGTCTTCAGCTTGACGCATTCAGCATCTACCTGCAGTCTTTCGCAGATCGTCATCCCACCTGGTCGCAGGGCGTCCTACACTACGTTTACCGAAGAGTATTATTTGGTCAAGTTAAACATAGCGATAAAAGGGTTTTCAAGGACTGCAAGATTGCTAGGCCCTTCTTGTTATGGCGAAGGACTAAGAATGCAGATATTACTTAGTAAGACATTTCTATCTAAAAACCTTAATGAAATAGGAATACCTTGATTGATTGGTACAAATGAACATTCAATGGAAATGGAACCAAAGCGAATGAGCTCTTTAGAATAATAAATAAATAATGCTGGACAATCCACACAGCATCATCTAGCCGCAAGGTAAGCAGAGCTTGTGTTATGGGTACTAGATAACTGATATACATAATACAATACATTACGTAGATAGATATATTTTTATTAAACATAGATAACGACCAGAACACCCGGAACAATCTGCAGATCGTAGGTACACACAATTGTTCCGAGGCGGGAATCGAACCCACAACCTCCTGTGTCGCAAATTGAATATCAAAACAGTTCGTCTTGCTTGAAGCCAGTTCCAAAGATGTAGGCTGTGTTGAATGGTAGATAAGCTGTCTGGACAATTAAATGGTTATACCCTACGGTTATACCTAGGTCTGCCTAGTGCCTGGAATCAAAAATAATCGTGATCGTGATTCAACTCGTTCCGCAATGCATATTCATTAGTTTTAGCCTACATTTAACCTTTTGTTTCATTCTCGGTGGTTTGCCACTCAATAATACAATTTATTGCAGTCAAATAAAGTTTAAAGTGTATGGAAGCTACATTGTATGATTGTGTAGCTGGGCGCATAATTTCGAAATGTCACGACATTAGGTCTACCTATTATTTGCACCCACGCGCCCATTCAGATGGAAAACATGTGTGCTAGACCTGCGGGGTGCTACATACCCAGGTACTTCATAACTCATTTTTATGATGTTTTTGCTGCTTTTTGGTAAAGTACCTACCTACTTACCTTAGGTACCTACTACACACTTGCCAAAAACTTCTCGAGTTTGAGAACAGTTTAAATTGGTTTTAAAATATGAACATTTTCGTAGTCCTAGTAGTCTTTATTTATGACAAGTGCGATATTTGATTATGACAGTGCCTACTAAGGTAATTTATCTCTATGTGTATTCAATTGGATTGGTCATCAAAATTTTATCAATTGAAATGACAACATTATTCTCTTAATTTTTAAGTATTAAGTATACTTATTCATAATTAATTCATTATTTATTAATATTTTTGGTCGAACCTACACTTAAACCCATCAGACCAGGGTTGGAAAAAAAAACAGTTTTTTTTATATTTTATAAAACAAACAGTTCAAAATGTTTAAAACAAGTGTTTTTTTTTGTTTTTATTGTTTTTTTTACTTATCAATTTCAAATCAATTAAAGCGAATAATAAAATAATCCATTTCTAAACTATTTCCTAATTCACATTAGTAAAAATTAACAAAACGATAAATATTTACTTTTGTTGCATATCTCAGTACCTCTAATCTAATTATTAAAAATTATTATTATTATTATTAATCAATACAAAACACTTTACATACACCTTGTATGTAGTGTTGTAGGTAGGTAGAGAACTAGAGAGAGAGCGGGGAATAGGTACCGTACCCACTAATCCAGTGAATTACTTTCTTTCGACGGCCGACATAGGGACTTTCCCTGCGGGACTTTACTGGCGGGGAGTTACCTATGCAGTGTATAAATACCACAGCCTGTCTGTGGTATTTATTCACATTCATTTGCAATTAAAGGTAGTTTTAAACCCTGTTTTTTTCTTAATATAAAACATCGTTTTATTTCAAACTGTTTGAAACACTGTTTTAAACACGTGTTTTAAAACAACTTGTTTTAATCATGCCAACCCTGCATCAGACCCACATACGTAATGGCCAGGCAAGTGATACCTAGCAGAAAGTTTTCATAAAAGTAGAAATTACCGCAACGTCCATAAACGATGTTTTGAATGTAGAATTACGTTTCGTTACAAAATGTTTATGCTTACTATTACATCTATTATAATCTAAAATATACTCATAGGATGTTTAGTGCTCAAGTGTTCATAAACTCTTGTAAACTGCTGTAGCATTTTTTATGCGTTTGGTGAATGCTGCTTATTCAACCTCGTAATCGATACTTAGGTGCAATGCAACTGTCTATAAAGTATAGGTACCTATGTAAAAGATAAGGTCCATAGTGCGAAAAAATTAATAAAAGCTCATCATAACGATGAAACAACATCCAGGTTAGGTCAGATTTCTAAGTAGTCATTGTTATCATTTAGATATTCTTTTGTATGCATTATGTTATTAAATAAATATTCATTTTGTCTTATGTGTAGGTATGTCTAGTTCATAAGTTATAGGTACTGAGGCCATAAAATGAATCTCTGTTTTAAGGTTTTACATGTTGTCAAGGCAAAAGTTTTTATTGTGACTACTTAAGGGTAAGTTTAACCAAAACTTACTTCGTTTACATTACATTTGGTACGATAAGTACCTACTAACCAGTCGGTTAGTACTTATCGTACCAAATGTACGACCAACAGTTGGTAAACATTATAAACAAACATCAACAATATTTAAGGGCAGGTAGATTATAATGATATATTCTTATTTAGGTGTACGCTAAATGAATGTTTACGAATGTTTCCCAAACAGTTAATGAGTTAATCATTAGTTGGCCACACTTACCTTTACCGCTCTAATGATCTTGCATTGTCAACGCCCACCTTACCGAAGCAGACACATTCACAACACTATTCATGACGTCACTTCCTACTTGCACTCCATTCACCAACTATCGATATCGATGACCGCAAGTTGAAATCACCAAATGAATCGTCCATGGAACGTCAAATTTGAATTCACTGTCACCGTTTTTACTTATAAATGTTTTTTTTATAAAAACGTGTGTGCCCGGCGATGTGCGCGAGAGTTTAGATCACAGCACGCGCTGGAGCCTCCGCTTGTCGCCCCCGCATTTTTCGGCGCGTGGGCGCCGCTTTAACAACCGTCGGCTAAATCCGAATTTGCGTAATAAATAATAATAAAATGCCCACGGCCAGAAACAAAGTCCGTAAGTATATTTTATAAAACGACCACCGACAGCAGGGGACCGGATGAAAATGGCGAGCTTTCTTTATAAGCGTATGTTAGAATTTTAAATGAGTATCGAATAATGCATTCGGCATAAAAAGCTATCGGCATCGGCTAACAATATTATGTGAGCACTGCGTTGGGAAGCTTGGCTGTCTCCGAGCACCTTGTATGGTGAAACAAGTTCGTCCAGAGTCCCACACGTTCGTACTTTTTGTAGCTCAGTGCGGGAAAGATGCGAGCGTCTTCGACCAGTCTAATGCGACCCGCTGCGTCTCTCACGTCCACTGACTCTACCGAAAGATTTCTGAGACAAAAAGCTTGCCGTGTGTCTTAATGAATTGGTCAAGGCAGGTCGTGTGCTTGCAATCCACGTATCGTCCATGCATTCGCAATGGAAGCGTTTGCAGCTTCGAGTCATAATTGCGTCTCCTATTAGCGAGGTGAATTGTCCAGAATATCTAAGCTGGGTTAGTTGGGGCTCTGGTTAAATTTTATCATCTCCCGTCACTGAGATATACACTCAGGTACATTTATATCGATGTCACCCGTACTCCTCCTTACTAGGTAACTAATTATTTTTTCGCTACACGCAGATCATTATTTGGATTTGAAGTCAATAAGGTATGTACCTGTACCTACTACTTATACATAGAAATTCGTCAGCCAAGGCAAACCTCCTCTAAATTCCATTCACCAACCCATCCATTTGCAATCTAGCATTCTTCATTCTACGACTTGCTGTTTGAGTTTTTTAAGGCGTTGTGGTTATAAGCCACACTCGTCCTAGAAAAGTGTTTAAGTTCCAATCCCTACTTTTATATGTATTGGCCACGAACCAAAGACAAATAGTTCTAATTTTTGTGTAGACTGAGAATAGAAATAGTGATGTGATAGATCGAAAAAAGTAATTTGAATTCAGAATGTTGTACAAAATTTCAATGGTATTTATTGATACATCAGTAATTAATTTATTGTTTTCAATTAATTAAAATCAATCAAAGCATTTAGGTTCTATAAATATTAGAATGCGAGGAGTTGGGCGGCACAATATTTGCAAAGCGTTTAATCAAACTAGACACAGAATCCTCTACCAATAGTAGGCACTTGCTTTTGTGACGTGTAACGCACAAAAGATACGAACAATGGTCTTTTGTGGAGTCCTTTTTCAATCTGGCGAATCAATTCCACGTTAAAAACAATGCATATCTATTATACCGTCGTTGTATGTAGAGTCACAGAACGGGTAAGTGGGAACGCCAGATTTTTCACTCTTGAAATATCTAGACACACACTTTCTAGACAACCATAGCTGAATTCATACTATAACACACTAATAGTAGAAATTAGAATGTTGAATGGATGGAAGTATGTTCGTTACTTCTTCATCCAAAACTTCTAAACAGATCGGTCTGTAATGTTGCATAGATATAGGTCTAGATCTGGAATAATGGTCGATTTATAGAAAAAATGTGTTTGAGAGTATTATGAAAACTCTCATGAGATAGAAATAATCTTTAAACGTTACCGTAAAAGAAAGGCATGTTAAACTGCTAGAGACTCACTAGTAAACAATAAATATCAACGTCATAATTAATAAACATAATTTCAATTCGTTTGAGACGTCATTTTTTGATAATGAAATTAGTTAAAGGGACATAAAGCTTATTTTACGATGAAGCTAATTTCTAAGTGACATTAAGCCCGTTTGAGTCACAATCACATTTATTGACAAAGTCCCGGCATCTGGTTCCCGACGGATCGCTCCAATTATGTATCCTTCTACAATTTTCCAGGAGAATCTGCTCAAACAAAAAGAAACCTTATTAAGACGGTTAAAGGTGGAGGGTGTTGAGTGGATTTTAGATGTCGGGAGTTGATTTTCGTTCCTCAATTGGATTGATGCTAATTTGCATTGTAGAATGGAAACTATTTCATTGGTGGGTTTTATTTATTCATCTGTTTAATTTTAGTTTTTACGCTATATAGATTTACGCAGACAAATAATATAACACCTATTATATCGTTAGGTTACCTACCTAGCTAGTTAAAACTGACTATGATTTCCATAATGTTTTATATAACAAAATATTTAAACAAAAGTTATCTTGACATTAGATCATAAACTGCAAGACGAATATTTGTTTATTAGTATTTATTTACCATTATAACATCGGAAGTTGTACAAGGCAAGTCGTGTTGTACAATTTGAACCAAATTCTTAATCAAATTCAAAAAAGATATTTAAACAATTACATCATACACCCTTGTATAATAAAGGTGGTTAGTTGCTCACACAACATCTTTTTACTGAGCTCAGATTAATGTTTAAGTATAATATAAGTAGCTTAGTATCATTATGAGTAGTATATTTTATTATCTCTATTATATGGCACTACCTATCAAACTGTTGTCCACACTACCCAAAGGTTAGCAGGTAGAGAATGCTATCTAGCATTATGCTCGCCTATGTACAACTTTTTGTGCAATAAAGTATATTGTATCTTGTATAATGATGTAATTGTTTAAATATCTTTAAGCCTATAGGGGAGGTCTATGTCCAGCATGGACTAACATAGGCTGATGATGTTCATACACAATATAATATAATATATTATATTACATAAATATATATATATATTCCATTAGGTAATAGATGAATTATAGGAATTTAAATGCACATTCTTTATTATGCGCTATGCCCGTCGTCAGGCGTCGTGTATATTCATAATTATATTTATAACTAGCCTGGTGTATCCCACTGGCGGTGCAGTGCAAAGGCGTCCTCCTTAAAATAATATGAAATTAAATGAATTAAGTATTTTTCTGTATTCTAATTCCATTCCATTCCGAAATAGTTTTCTGAAGAACCCTGAAGCACCCTGAAAGAAGAAATTAGTTTCCTAAAGCAATGCCACTAGAGATATAAAACGAATCTAACGGATAAGTGGTGATAAATGGATAAGGTCGTTAAAAGTATCAAGCTTAGGTGCCGATAGTAGCTCAACAGAGATACCTACCTATATTATTAATATTATAATTATGGCTTAAGCGCTGCTGGTCAAACAATGTTACTTCACAACTGCCATTAGTGAAGTGAATCAGCCCTACTAATTCATTTAAGTAATTGCAGTCATTGATGCATTTTATTTTTGTTATACGAGCGCCCGTGCAAAACAGGACGATTATGATGATTCCCGACCTTCATCTATCGCAATCGCTATTGACATTCCGAATGAAACCCGAGCAGCTTCCCTTCCGCTAGTGGCTTCCCTGCGGTCTCGCGCGCACATTGATTTGACAAAACAACTCAGCAAAGGATAGATCCGTCAAACCTAATTATGTTATAGATAATGTTATTTACTTTGACCCGAGCGAACTACGACCTCAGATAAAGAAAATATTGGTGTTATTCATTCATTGTGTAGCCGTGGACGGAGCAAGTTGAAAATGTGTTTGTGACAAAATGAAGTGTGCAATTTTATTGTTGTGCTTTTGTGTCACGGTTTATGGATCGCCGAGTGAGTATTATTTATCGTTTCTTTCGATTTGGGTGTTTACGATCGGTTTTATCAATATCTCATCCTAATATGGTTTTATGAGTTTTTGAACTTATACTGCTTGACGGAAATACGGTTAACAGCTCAATTTTTGATAAAGGCGACGAGGTTTTAGGGTGATTTTAAGTGAGAACATCTAAACAAAACACTAAACGCTACTGGAACTGTTGAGTACCTAGGTAAGTAAGTACTTACTATAAGTTTATGAACCTACCTATTAAACATGCCTACTAATACTAAACTTACCTAAATCCCTTATCCCCTATCCTTAGCAAGACTTAAATTGAAACATTCCCAGACATCATTGGCAAAGGTACTTCCTATGATTCAACACTTCCTACTTTCGCCGAGGGAAGAGCGTAAATCTAATTGGGGTTCTAAGATCACTTTAAATCAACCAACTTGAATTGATAGAAATATAGATAATGGCTACTAATTAGGTATAATACTAAATTTAAACCTTTTCTAAGCCTAGCTCTCAAGAATTATCTGTAATGTAAGTAATATAATCTACCTACCATAATTCCATAACAGCTCTCATAGCTAGTTTAGTTAAGTCAATGGTGCCTAGTCTAGCCCTTACTACAAATTACATTTACAGAAAATAAATCAGTGAGAATAGGCCAATAGATCTACCTAATGGTAGTTACTAGTTAGGTACAAAATTAGATAAACTATCTACTACGTACATTTTATCTTAATTCTTACAACACTCCATGTTTTTATGAAATTAGATCCCAAATCCCAACACGTGACTTGCGGTTGCATAGTAAGTGGAGGTTCAAGTGCGCATTTATCGCTTATCCTGCAATAGTTAGATACCTAATGGGTACCTACCAAACATAACATTTATTCACTAACGTCGTCGTGAAGTTGTTAGTAAAAATTTGTAGGCACATAATTATAACCGACATAATTATCTGCTTACTTATTATGCTATATACCTAATGTTTACCTACATATCTATTTCTTCTCTGTGCTGATAGAGACATGTGCTTTATGAGAAATTAAACCTTTACCTCAGTCATCGATCAAGATATCCGCGGATACCTTATCAATAACCTCCGTACACCAAAATGACCCAGCAGTGGTTTTTCACCGTGAATAAAAAACGTGTAGGTAGCTTACTACAAACCAACAACAAACATTCAGGACAGTAATAATTATAAATACTTAATACAATTACATAAAACCACATTAATATTATACCTACATACCTACCTACTGTACTGAATGAATGGATCTGGCATAAAATTTTGTATAATTATTATGTAGTTGGACTACAGAGCCTGGAATAAAATAGACTAGGTAGGTACCTACTTTTTATCCCATAAATCACCAACAAATACACCAAAACAAAAAAATTAAGTTCAAAAACCTACGTAATATAAAAAATACATATCTAAATAATGTCAAATTCCTATTCGCAATACAATAAAACACCATACAGTCTTGTATTTATAAAAATTGATTTGTTTTTGTTAAGCATGATGGCAATGATTTATATCGATATAACCTGCGTACAACACTAGATTTTCAAAACTTTTAAAATTTGGTACGTTTCATTTCATCCTACATTTCCCACTAATCCACCGTTCGTTCCAGGATTTTTAAATAAAAAAAACAAAGTTGAAATGAAAAATGCGTACAACAAACCCAACCACGGTCAACTGACATTGACATTTCTACCAGTTTTGCTAATTTTGACAGATTTTAGCAACGATATTTGTAAACAAAAATGGACAGAATTTTATTAAGCCGGCTTTTCGCGTTTATTGAATGAAAACGATTAATTTATCTCATACCTCTAACTTCCAGATTCACTAAAAGATCCGTATATATGTGGGCCGCCGTCTTGTGCAAGTAAGTTCACCATTAATATATTCTAATAATAAAATTAGTATCGTGCGTGACTGTTGGAAAAGTTGGAAGTCTGATTTTGAGTCTTCCTTTATATGAAACTACCTGATCTTCCTGTTAATTGGGGCTAGATGATGCTGTGGATTGTCTAGGCATCATCATCATCATCAGCCTACAGCAGTCCACTGCTGGACATAGGCCTCCACCAATGAGCGCCATAGCGCCCTGTCTTCAGCTTGCCGCATCCAGCATCTACCTGCCTTGTTCTACCTGCATTGTCTAGCATTATTTATTATTTATTTACCTGAAGAGCAAGTTATTCACGCAGTTATTTCTTGTTTCCAGAATCTGAGAAGTTCCGTTACTCAACAGATATAATTTATAACTATGACTACACAGTGAATGTTGAGACATACTTCTCCGGTTCTAGCAATAACCGTTCAACACTAGATGTCCGGGCATTGGTAAGTTACAAGTTTCAATATTATGCTGAGCCCTAACTGTCCTCTGCAGAGCTAGCTAGGACTTTTGTTTCAGCTACTCATATACAAAATAATACAAATACAAAATATTTATTCATCAATAATGGATACACAATCTTAACCATATTAGAAGACACCTTTTAAATATTATGTAAATATGTACATGTGTTAGGTGTCTTCACTCTTCCCCATTTAAATTAATTATGTTATAGTTTTTGTAGGTTTAACTCGATATAAAACTAACAATAGTAATGATTCAAGGTAAAAAAATAAGTATTAAAGTTATATAGTAATAGTGTTAGTTGATTTGCATGGCAAGACTTTGTATTTACAACATAAAAGCTTGGCTTATCTAAGAGCTTATTAACAATAGGTTCCTTGAGCAGAACTTAGGAGAGAAAGAAGCTTACAAACTTGAGATAAAAACATAATATTAAAATCTCTTTCCATTATTACTTAGACTTTAAACAATGCAAGTCCTTCAAATTTGAACAAAATTATAGACCTAATAAGATAATAGAATAAACTGAGGCTTATTCATAAAGTACACTATACAGGTACCTAAAACAACTAATCCATGCATATCATCCCCAGACTAAAATCCAGTTCATTACACCATGTGAAGGCTTACTCCAGCTCAGCGAGGTGACTCTCAGCGATCAGGATGCTAACTACCCTGTGGAGCGAGCTGAAAAATTTGTGCACGCTGTCACAGCTAATGAACTCAGGTATGTATTACACTGAAGTAAGTGACTCAATAGTGTAGAATACCCTACAGTTGGTGATGATGATAAACGCGACAGAGAGAAGCTGGATGTGCGAAGCTGATGACAGGTTGCTATGGCACTCATTAGGGAGGGCTATCCATAGCACAGTGGAGGGCATACACTGATTTATTTATTTGGTCTATTACCAACATTGGATACACAATACGTATAAAACAAAAAGACATAAGACAACACTAGACATGATACTAATTACAGACAGTTACAGGTAGCACATAGATAAACTATTTTGACAAGATCAAAACACATGCCTACTTCAAAGCTAATAAAAAAATAAAACAAACTACAAATAAAAACAGAGAGAAGAAAATATTATAAATGATTACACCTTACCATTTCTGACTAGAATTATTAATTTATCTTTTCAATATTATTTGATCATATGACATTATTTGATTGAGTAAGCAAAGATGTTAATATCAAGTTAGGTGATATTTCTTAGTTTGTGTCATGTGACAAAAAATTATTTGTTGACTTGATTAGTATGACCTTTTATAGATTAACAGATAGAATATATTAATTATTTATTAATTTTCATCTGGGTCTCTGTGTATAAGAAGTTTATGTAAATCCGTTATCTGTATCAAATTTGTGTTATGGGTATTTAGTGGCCAGATGATGCTGTGTGGTTTTAAATATGTATTTTATTAATTTATTTGATCTATATTAATTGTCTTAAAGTTAACTATTTATTTTATAATGTGCCTTTAATTTATTTTCCTCGATTATTTTAATTGTTGATTTACTTGACTACCTTAAATCACTGTGATAATATTAAATTGTAGTATTATATTAATATTTGCACACCTGCTTGCGGGTTGAATACATGTGACACTACTCTAGTAATAAGACCTGACTTGTACCTATAATAATGTGTTCAGCAATTTTGACACCAAAAAGAGTATTTAAAAAGTGTCTACTGTGAGTTTCCACAGACAATTTGAATGTCTAAAACGAAACGTTTGAAAATTTAAATCTAAGTATTGGCGGACAGAGCCATTAACCTTCATTATCATTATGTGAACAGCATCATATCATTCATGAATTTATTGATAAATCTTTATCATTTTGCCATTCTTGTGCTTCCACATACAAATCTCTTATCACCACACAAATGAATATTACTCATACTAATAACATAATTTTAACATTTACTAGGCTTGTTTACTGCTTTTTATGTATGGAGAAAGAGGCAAGATATTTGTTTGTTTAGTTAGGCTATGCAAGATTTTACTTTAAAAGTAAATTGTCATCATCATCAGCCTTGAACAATAATTCACCAAAATTAGATTAGCCTATGTCTTATTCTGGAACCTATGTAAATAATCTACATACATACCAAATTTCATTTAAATAAGTTAAGTAATTATGAATATAGAGGTAACAAACATTCAGTGCACACAGATTTTCATATTTATTATATTATTAGGATTACGATAGAAAACGAGCAGAACACCCAAAACAATATACAATATCTGTAGATCGTTCACACATTTGTTCAGAGGCGGGAATCGAACCCGTGACCTTCAGCGTCGCAGGGTCCTTCGCCCACTGCGCCACAGAGGTCGTAGAAAGGTACACAGATACACACCTTAAACTTCTAACACCTCCATTGCCTTGTTAGTTTAAAAATAACAAAAATTTGCATACAAACCTAGTAAAATCTTTTTTTTTTCTAGATTCGCCTACCATGATGGCTACATATCAGAGATATGCCCGCACACAGAAGAAGAGGACTGGGTTCTCAACTTCAAGAGGGCTATTCTGTCCCTCTTTCAGAATAGCATGAAGAGGTTTGACATCAATTTTAAGGGGGTTGAGGTAAGGATATTAATTCTAATATTGTAGGATAAGCAAGAATCGATTCTCAAACTCGGACCGTGGTTTTCGTAAATAAAAGCCCAACAAAGCCTTGGTTTCTGGGTTACTGCGTACATCAACGCGCCCGCTGATGCTTCGACGGAAGATAAAACCACTCTAGGCACGTAAATACCACGTAACATTGAACACAGGAAATATCAAAAAAGCTTTAAGGGAATTTACCAAAGCAGCAGTTTTATATCTTTAATACCTCCAAGAAGAGGCCTATGTCCAGCCACTGCTGGACATAGCTATGTATAGGTAGGTAGTATATATCCAAAATTTGTAAGTAATGTTAAGATTGTTCTAAAAACCTTTTTGTCCCACAGACTGATATCCACGGGACTTGTAACGTGGACTACACACTCCGTGGCCAACAGAACACCAGTCTGATACTAGTGAAGACGCGCGACCTCAGTCAGTGTACCAACAGATACAAGTATATGTCTATACTGCAGACTGTTAGATACGACTTTCAGAGTGTAAGTACTTGCGTTATTCTACTTTAAGGGTAGTTCCATAAAATCCAATTTGTCTCAAACCTATTTAAAGGCTTGTATTCAACATTCAGATACCTTGTGAAAAAGTTAACTTCGGATCTGTTTCATCTTTCTATCCATTTTAAAAAGATATCTATAAAAAAACCTTGTCATTTTTTAAAACAAAATGTTAAATTTTAAAATACTTCTAATAATAAGAAAATTTAGTAATAAAAAATCAGGAATTTCCTAACATTCTTCAGAAGACACAGAAAAGATTCCAAATGATACACACGGAATTGAATTGAATTGTGACTCACAAAGATTTGAATAAAAAAGAAAAGTTAAAAACTATTTTTACGTCCACTACGAATAAACATTGATATTCTATTGTAAATAAAATGTTAATTAATACATGGGTCTATAGAGAATGGATTAACCAAATTCATCTTTTAACACGTAAAATAATACCTTTTCCAGAAATTCCAAACCTGGCCTGTCCTAAAATCAGAAAGCAAATGCCGAGTCACCGTCGACCACCATATTTACAAGGAAGTGAACTGCCGAGAGCGCCATCTATTCGAACCATTCTCTGGCAAGAACTCTGGAGCAATGACAACTGTTATACAAGACTTGACTCTAGTGAGGGAGCTTAACAAGACAGATACTGAGGTTATGGAAGCTCAGCCGAAAGGTAACTTTATTTGGTACACTGCATTTTCATTTTTTTTTTTAATATTCATTTTAAGTTTTAAATCTAAGCCTATCCGACTTGTAATGAAACAATTAAAAGTGCAGACGAATAGTGACTGTATAACACTATTCGTAAGGTTTGTTATTGGTTTTAAAGCGTCATCTATTTGAACCATACACACTGGCAATAACTTTGGAATAATAACTGAAAATGTATATACAGCACTTGAATTTTGTGAGTGAGCTTGAAAAGACAGATACTTGATTATTATGGATTAGACAAACGGTAACTTTAATTTATAGTTCTTATAAATCAATTTAGGAGTCTTAAACATGGTTTATCAAGCTACATAAAATGAAACAGTTAAAGTTACAAGCGAAAAGTGACTGTATCACACATTTTATAAGGTATTTTTTGAATGAAGACTGTTTTTTGGGGTGCCATTTGTCCAACTTTGTGCTCCTAATGACATCTTACAAAACGATTGAATAAGGGCAAATTTTAATAAGTGTTTAGGAACAAAGTGACCCCGGATAATAGCCACAGAAAAAACGATTTACAACTCTTCTTTAGTAAATTTCCTTGCAAAGTCAAATATATTTACGTCATCCCTTCCCAGGTACATCATTTGCCATAGTAATTTAACCTATACAGTACATACACTTATAAGGTGGTATTTTCATTGCAGCCTGGGCCGAAATCCAGCGCCGTTCGAATCTACTCCATCATCACATGAGATACCTTGGCGATGAGACAGGAGGCCTGAAGTCAGCTAGGGAAGTTCTAAAGCTGCTGTGCATGTAAGTTTGTTAATTAACAATGAGCATTCATTTGTTCGGCAGTTTATAGTTATTTTAAATGTATTTTTGTCGATTTCTCCGTCTATTATGGACTGAATTGAGAAATTCTCTCGCTCGTATGGAGAATTATCCAGAGGTGGTTCCATAAGAAAAACTGTAACTAATTGTCCCTAAAAATTTTGAACCAGTTATTACTAAGCACAATCAAATCATAGTAGTGTAGATTTAGTGCAGTAAATTCAACTGTATCAATTGTAAATACTAGTTCTAATTTACGCGATCAGAACAAATACTTAAAGTACTATTATAATGGGTATTTGTGTTTATTTACCTATTTTTCTTGACGTAGATGACTGATTCATCCCGTGACCACGACAGTGTGTAAACCTGTTGAAACGTTAAAATAGTACTTGTAATTATAGTTCTAAATTGTTTTTCTTTTCTTTAGCTGTAAATACTATTATACGTTACACTTGTTCCAGGGTAAAAGACACAACAGACGAGGCCATCCGTTCAACAGTCGATGAGAACATGGACAGTAGTTCCACGGTTGGACTATGGGGCAGGCTGGTCCGGTCAGCGCGTCCCTTGTACTACCCTGCGCTAGCGCAGCTGCTAGAACGAGCGGGCTCTATATGTACCGGCGCTAAGTAAGTACTATTATGACGTACTTATAACCTAATAATTAGTCACTACATATAAAACAAAGTAGCTTCCCGCTGTCTGTCTGTCCCTATGTATGCTTAGATGTTTAAAACTACGCAACGGATTTTGAGGCGGTTTTTTTAATAGATAGAGTGATTCAAGAGGATGGTCTATAAACCATTTGACACTGAGATTTCCACGCGGGCGAAGCGCGGCGTTCATAAAAAGATAACTCATTTTCATACCATTTGTTTGTTTCCATTGTCATCATCATCAGCCTATAGTTACAGTCCACTGCTGGACATAGGCCTCCCCTAATGAGCGCCATAGCGCCCTGTCTTCAGCTTGCCGCTTGTTTCCATTGTATGTTTGTTCCAAGTAAAGATAATTTTTATTTGATTATTCATATATTTAAATTTTGCAGAAAACACATTCTGGACGCGCTACCTTACATAGCAAGCACCGGCTCCGTTGAGCTTATAAAGGACATGA
This sequence comes from Eupithecia abbreviata, assembly GCA_943735965.1. Lineage (NCBI taxonomy): Eukaryota > Metazoa > Arthropoda > Insecta > Lepidoptera > Geometridae > Eupithecia > Eupithecia abbreviata. The sequence goes on from OX030996.1 coordinate 4,731,534, forward strand.
TAATGAAAAATGCCGTGGACAAAGACACAAGGCATGAGTGGCTTATGTCTATGGCTATGATTCCCAGGTAATATATACTATACGATAAGGGATTGTATATATACAATACAATCTCTTATCGTGTTTCATATATAAGTAATATTAATGAAGTATAATATATGCTATGCTCGACGTTTCTCTGAAGGATAGGATTCGTAACGAATACATCCGACAGAGAACCAAAGTTATCGACAGCTCTGAGAATTAGCAAGCTAAAGTGGCAGTGGGCCGGCCATATCTCGCGAAGAACCGACGGCCGCTGCGGTAAATGTGTTCAAGAGTCAAAGTCAAAATCATTTATTCTTTAGACTTACAAAATAAGCACTTAGACAAGTCATATTTTATATATAAATTATTATCAAATAAAATTATTTTACTGTTCACTTCAATTTTTTGTCCACTAGTGGAAGAAGTGAAAAAGAAACCACTAGCATGTTTATCTCTTATATGTCTAATACATGGTTATTTGCCTATTAAAGTCTAAGTATAATATGATTCGATACATGTCAATGATGATACACGTCATGAGAGTGGAGACTACGACTCGTAATGTAATCAAGGACGCCGTCCGACCAGGTGGGATGACGACCTGCGAAAGACTGCAGGAAGATGCATGCGTTAAGCATCATTCATTTTCATCATTCATTAATTTATAATGTTTCCTTTTTCAGACCTAAAATCGAAATGCTGGACAGCATGGCAGAACTACTCGCGAGCCAGAGAAACGACAAAGTTGTTAGCTTCACTGTGTCTTCTATGGTTCATTCATACTGCAGATCTAGTGGGAAAGCTTGTGAGTTATACAATACAATACAAAATACAATACAAAAATACTTTATTGTACACCAGTTACAGATCATTATAAAACACTTGATACAAGTACAATGGGCGGCCTTATCGCTTAGAAGCGATCTCTTCCAGGCAACATTTGGATGGAAAGAATTAAGTGAATTTAAGAAAGGCAGGGGGTATACCAACGATAAGCTAGAATAAATATGAACATAACACGAATATTTAAAGATAAATAAATATATATAAAATATGTATACCTAATATACTTCTTAGTAATACCACAGATAATATAATACATACTGTACTTAGTTTATAAATAAATAATAATATATATATAGTTATATTTTATATTCATTACATGGCAGTGGTGGCAATGACGTAAGAATCGACCCCACCAACTTAGCACGAGGATGTCGTGAGACCCAACAATTTCTTTTTTATCAACAATCAATCAAGTCTGAACATGTTTTACTTACGTACCTACATAGGTAACCCTATTAATACAGTGCATGTTGCCGAAGCCACATTTATATTATGAACTGTTTTACCAAAGGATAGGATTCGTAACGAATACATCCGACAGATGCGGCAAGCTTAAGGGCGCTTTGGCGATCATTAGGGGAGGCTTATGTCCAGCAGTGGAATAGTATAGGCTGATGATGCCGTCCAAATGTTGTAATAGTGCAAAGTAAAGCTTCCTCGGAGAGAATAGATATTTTGTAAAACAAGCTTTAATCTTCCACAGTACGAGAATGCTGTGAAGAGGCGACACCAAAGAAAATTCTAGAACAGTTCGAAACAATCGTGTCTACAATTATGAAGAAAGGAGTAATTAAATCACGAGAGGACAGGACTAACGTAAGTTTATTTGATTTAATTCGTAAAGAATAAAAAATGTCTTGTTTAGTGCCATCAACAGCCTATTGTATGTGTCCAGCAGTGGACGCTGGACATAGGCCTCTCCTAATGAGCACCAAAGGTGGTGTAATTGTACAGACATTACATGCGACAAGTACAATGGGCGGCCTTATCGCTTAGAAGCGATCTCTTCCGGGACCTTTAAATGGAATGAATTCTGTGTATTTAAGAAAGGCAGAGGTTGTTCCAAAGATAAGAAATACCTATCTGATACAAAAATTTAGCTTGTGTCAGATTTTATTTGAAAATGTTTATCAATGATTTCAGATAATGATAGCAATTAAAGCGCTAGGCAACATAGGCGGCTACCAACCACAGTTTGCTGATGAGCTGATGAATCTAATAGGAGACTCCTTCGCACCTATACCTGTTCGACTGGCGGCCATTGATGCGTTCAGACGGACACCTTGCCCAGAAACAAGGTAATGTATAGCTTGTATACAAATGTGTCAAAAGATTTTGATCCTTAATGTCTGGGTCATAAAGTTGAACCACAGTTTGCTGATGAGCTGATGAATCTAATAGGAGACTCCTTCGCACCTATACCTGTTAGACTGGCGGCCATTGATGCGTTCAGACGGACACCTTGCCCAGAAACAAGGTAATGTATAGCTTGTATACAAATGTGTCAAAAGATTTTGATCCTTAATGTCTGGGTCATAAAGTTGAACCACAGTTTGCTGATGAGCTGATGAATCTAATAGGAGACTCCTTCGCACCTATACCTGTTAAACTGGCGGCCATTGATGCGTTCAGTTGGACGTCTTGCCCAGAAACGAGGTAATGTATTTGTTTGTATAAACATATGTTATTAGAATTATTTGTTATTACAGTGCGTAAGCCCTCGCACTCGGGGTAATCTCTAAGAAATTAAATAATATCCCAAAACTTGTCTCGTTTGCGGTGGGACTTAAACCTTTTTTTGTCAATAAAATTTAGGATCATTGACTCAGAACTACTGATGTATTTCTGTTCTCAGAACACTTGGTTGGTTATTAATTTCTGTTGTTCCACCCAGATAATATAATAACCACGCTGAGCCAACCTCTATTTACTACTACGGCGCAGGGTCATTGAGGTAGACTTATTTTTACTATCACCCTTTTGAGTCACTTACCTCCATGTTGAACTCCTTAGTTTTTCGTTTGTTTATCCTGCATTTTGTACCTGTTTCCAAATAAATGCTTTTTCTATTCTATAATCAAACTCAGCTTCTAGTTATTAGATAGAAAAATAAGTTCCGCGGCGATAACCTGATAACTGTGTATAATTTTATATGCATTTATTTTTGTATCAAGTGTCGCTCTAGTCTTAAAATGTACTTATTAATAACATGTACCTTTGTAAAAAATTCCGTCACAAAGTAAACCGTTTGAGAAACAAAAGAAACGAAATGAAATTTATTATTTCAGAGAATATTTCCTGGCCACCTTCCGTGAAGACTACATGGACATAGAAATTCGTCTTGCTTCGTACCTGCAAGTGATGCGGTGTCCTAACCTCAGCACTATAAGGAAAATCTTCCACGCGCTGAGACACGAACCTGTGAACCAAGGTATAAAGCAAATGTACAAAAGATCCAGCACAAATAAAGATAACTACAAACCTATCTTGACGACCGATGTGGCGCGGAGGGCGAAGGTCCGCCTGCGACGCAGGAGGTTGCGTATTCGATTCCCGCCTCGGAACAATTGTGTGCACGATCTGCAGATATTTGTTCCGGGTGTTCTGGTCGTTTTCTATGTAAAATAAAAAATGTAATGTATTGTATTATGTATATCAATTATCTGGTACCCATAACACAAGCTTCTGCTTAGCTTGGGGCTAGACAATGCTGTGTGAATTGTCCAGCATTATTTATTTATTTATCTTTATTTAATGAACAAAGTCTGTATTAGAAAGTAAGCACGGCAACACCATAGGTACTAAGTTAAATTGAAGATTTAAAAAAACCGTAATGACATAAATTTTGTTTGCCTTTAAATCTAGGATATTTACGCTGTTTTATAATTTGTAACGGGGTAAATAGACAGTAAACTATCACAGGACTATGTCGCAACTGCGAAATACATTTAAAATTTAGTTACCAATTTTCGATGGCACAAAACAAGTGTACCTCATCATCATCATCATCAGACTATAGCAGTACACTGCTGGACATAGGCCTCCCCCAATGAGCGCCATAGCGCCCTGTCTTCAGCTTGCCGCATCCAGCATCTACCTGCAGTCTTTCGCAGGTCGTCATCCCACCTGGTCGGAGGGCGTCCTACATTACGTTTACCTAGTCGTGGTCTCCACTCAAAAACACGTTTGCCCCAGCGTACCTATCCTCATAAAAAAACTTTCCGCTGAAGTTTCTTTATATCTTGCTTGTACGGAATTTGAAACCTTACGTCACCCTGAGTCATACTAGCGATATGACATATGTAATTATAGAAAAAAAAATAAGGCATGTTTTTCAACTTTTGTAAAACTACCATATTGTTTCTTTCAGCTGCTACCTTCGTATGGAGCCATCTTAAGAACCTAGGCTCCTCATCACTACCCTCGCGCGTGGAGATCCAAGGCTTGCTATCTGGCAATACCATGCCACAGTTAGAAGACAACCCGGACTTTAGAATGTTCTCGAAAAACGTGGAGCAGAGCGTCTTCTTCGATCAGTATAACGCGGGTATGTATTTGTAGGCGAGGAACAGAGACAACTATCGATCTGTGATGAACTTTAGATCACTGTGGAGATACAAATAACAGTATCAGAAATCAATAACTTTATTTCTTTAGGCGTACAAAATAAGCAGTTAGACCTCATAAACTTTTAACTATAAATTATCATACAATAAGCAATGAGTGTTTGGTATTGATTTTCGCTTTACCTATTTTTTTTGTCCACTAGTGGCAGAAGTATAATAATTTTAATCTATATAAATTCCCTCACTTTACTAACGTAAGACATGAAACTAGAATACTATGGTTACCGAGATAACCGCTACAAAAATGAAACGTCTCGTCGTCTACTATCGGTTCACCGAACTCATCATCATCAGCCTATAGCAGTCCACTGCTGGACATAGGCCTCCCCTAATGAGCGCCATAGCGCCCTGTCTTCAGCTTGCCGCATCCAGCATCTGCATGCAGTCCTTCGCAGGTCGTCATCCCACCTGGCCGGAGGGCGTCCTACACCGAACCGAACCCAGAGCGCGAACTAATTAGCACATGTTGTTGCAGGTGGTAGCTACGAAGCGAACGTGATTTTCTCACCTGACTCGTACATACCGAGATCATTGTCTCTAAACTTGACTGTGGATATGTTCGGAGAATCTATCAACTTGTTAGAGGTAATTCTTATTCTAGTTTATGTCCATGGTCCATCTATGGTCCGCCTAAGTTAATACAGGGTGTAACAAAAAGAAAGGTCCAAAGTTTTGATGGTTCAGCTTTGTCACAGATTATGGAAAAAATATTAAAATAAAATTACGATCTTTTATTATTTCGATTTATTCGAAGAAATAAATAAAAACAAAGGGGGACTTATGATTAAGTATATTTTTTTTTAATGTTCTATGACAAAGTCTGAATCACGAAAGTTTGGTGCTTATTTTTTCTCTGTTGTATCCAATTTTTAGAATAAATATTCTAAAAAAAATGTAAAAATGGTGAAAAATTTTCGATACGAATTGATCGATAGATTTCGATACTTTAAATATTTTGTGGATCGATTTACTTAGTTTATTTTATTTTAACATATGTAGGGTATTTGGTATTTTACAGTCACCTACATTATCCCAACAATATGAAAGTTGAACCCTACAATGAGCCATTTAGGCATCAAATAATCTAGATAAAGTAAGTCAAATTTGTTCACACTACCAATACAATCCATAGATGAAAGCCCGAGCAGAAGGCTTTGAACGCTACTTCGAAGGATTCTTCGGAGCAAACGGACCTTTCAACAAAGACAAGATGGCCGACAACTTCAACAACCTTCGATACATGCGTTCAACCAACGAAGCGGACGAGATGCGAGCGAAAATCGACGATCTGAACAACAAGAACGAAGCTCTTAAGCACCGGTTTCCTATGGCAGAGTTGGGGATCAGGGTATTTGGGAATGAGATCTCGTATTGGAATGCGGAGGGTGATGAGGAGATTTTGAAGAGTTTGGAAAGATTGAATCCGCAGTTGAGGGTGTTGGAGATACTTTCCGGAAAGGTTAGTGGAAGATTTATTTATTTTAATATATGGAAAACAAACAGAAATAGCAATTATATTAGTTACTAGCTGTGCCCCGAAGCTTCACCCGCGTGGAAATCTATGTGTCAAATGGTTTAAAAACCTTCCTCTAAAATCACTCTATTAAAAAAACCGCATCAAAATCCGTTGCGTTGTTTTAAAGATCTAGCTATACATAGGGACAGACAGACAGCGCGAAGCGACTTTTTTATATCTTTCGAAATCTTGCTCTGATATTTAGCATCGGTCTTATCTATTGCTTGATTTTTATTTGTTAATTAATTCCCAAAGGCTATAAGATCTGAACTTTTTGGTTCCCAACTTTTGCAAGTAAAAAAAATACTGATGGCATTTAGTGATTTCTATAGTTCAGAACCAAGTTTTAAAAGATTTATTGCAGCGATCAGGCTCAGCAGTGAATGCATTAACCATATTATTTTGTTGCAGGAAATATCCTACAACAAAGCGTCGTTATTCCTCGATACAACATTCTCAGTACCTACTGGTTGCGGCTTGCCTATGAATATGAACCTTATGGGGACGAGTTACGTCAACACCAAGATGTCAGGAACGGTTAACGACAAGATCAGAGCTTCTGGGAACTTGGAGTTTCAGGGAAAACTTCGGCCAAGGTAATATAGCTCCTAACTTTATTTATAAAGAGTAACTTTTATGATGATCTGATGTATAAATTAATATGAACCGAGTTAAGTCCCATAGCAATACTATTGCTAACACTCACATTCCTTTTCATTTGATGTATTTTGCACCTTATTTCACACTAAATAAGTCTAATCTCCTTCCAGCATCGCAGTAAATATAGTCGAACCTGTATCTTTTTGTGTCGCAGGCGAAGCTTCACTTAATGAACCACCACCGTTATTGTCTTGCATAAGAGTACTATTGCTAATGCTCAAATTCATTTTCATTTGATGTATTTTGCACCTTATATACATACTAAATAAAGACCAATCTCCTTCCAGCATCGCAGTAAATATAGCAGCGACAATGAGCGTTGTGGCCGATGGGCTGAGCTCCTCCGGAATCCGTATAAACTGGCGTCTCTACACTGCGACGGGCGTCGGAGCTAAACTGTCGGTTAAAGGCGCTGGCTTCGTTAAACTGGATTTAGAGCTGCCTGATGATAAGCAGGAGATTTTTGCTGCTAAGTAAGATTTCTTGTATTGATTAATTTCGAAAAATAAGTAAATAAAAACCAAAGTTAAAGCAGCATTATATAATATAATAATGCTAGATAATTCACATGGCCTTATCTAGCTTCAATCTAAGCAGAACTTGTGTTATGGGTACTAGATAACTGATATCCATAAAACAATACATTTCTTACATAGATAGATATTTTTTTATTATACTTACATATAAAACGACCAGAACACCTGGAAAAATATGTGCAGATCGTACAAACATTTGTCCCGTGGCGGAAATCAAACCCGCAACCTCAAGCCAAGCGTCGCAGGCGGACCTTCGCCCACCGCGCCACAGAGGTCGTCTGGCCATGAGACACTGCCAGATACTCACCAACCCTCGGGTCACGCGTTACTCAATTATAATAATTTTCAGATCGGAACTTATAATTCTCCACGGAGAAACAGAGCACCAACAGCAAGGCTTGAACCAGAACAGAATAGAGCAAAGCACATGCAGTTGGTCTACCTTCGACAACGCGATTGGAATTAAAGTCTGCGCTGCTTATCAGGTAAGAACGCTGCGAGAGAGAAATATAAACAATCATTATATAGGGTGTAAGGAGGCTTTCACCACTCTAAGTGGTACTTCCACATCATCATCAGCCTATGGTAGTCGACTGCTGGACATATGCCTCCATCAATGTGCGCCATAGCGCCCTGTCTTCAGCTTGCCGCATCCAGCATCTATCCGCAGTCCTTCGCAGGTCGTCATCCAGGTGGCATGCCGGGGGGCGTCCACATAACTACAGTATAAATATAGGGAATAGAGAAAAATGTAAATAATTTGTGTAGAAGTAAATAAAGCTTATTTTATTTATACAGGGTGTAACAAAAATAAAGGTTGGGCCAAACTATCAGGGGTAGTCCAGGCTCGGTCATAGAACCAAGAAAATATATTTTTATTTTTATAGATTTTTTGTCTAATACTTTGGCACCAAGTTGTACTTACGTTCCAGTTGATATTAGCAGGGCTTGTAATTTAGCAAACGACAGTCAAAAATCAAGACGAGAAAACGCGGGATGATTGGTTTACCAATACTAACGGTGATTCAGTCTAAGGGGTTATGAAAGCTTAGTCAGATGTAGATTTACCCCCATATCTTTAGTTGTACCTCGACCACGAATCAACCTCTACTCAAACTCCAAATGAACTGTACCTCGCGACCTACCTTGACACTTCAGCCGAGTTTGAGTGAAGGATTAGTTCAAGAATGATCTAAAGCTACGGGGGTTAGTCACTTCACTCAAGTATAGTGACATTTATTCCCTAGAAACACTTGTGACATTTATTCCCTAGAAAAGCATTAGTCAAGCAAAAATCGATGAATGAGCAAGCTTTCATAATACGGGCCTAAGTTAGATTTGTGCTAATGAGGCTTTATGTCCGCTTTTCGGAAGTGTTTTTCTTTGTCTTAGTTATTTTAGTTGAAATATAAAAAAACTCTCAACATTTAACTACCTAAAACTAGTTTATATAATCCTTCTATCCATTTCTTTCAGTTTCCAAACATGACGAATCTCCACAACGCCCCCTACTTCCTAATGTCTGGACCTGCGAAGTACATCCTATCTTTAGAAAAGGCAGACACTTCAGCGCGCACTTACGCATTCCAGTACGAAGCGCATAAGAACCGAACTACGAGTGTCATTGACCTCTCGTTTGACACACCTAACAGTAAAGTGAGTAGACCATTTATTTTTAACAATAACGAACAAAGGTTACAATGTAATAAAGTGAGTACATTATTTGTGAAACAATAACGAATAATGGTCCTGTAAAATCTACTCCTCCCATTTGAAACGGCAAAACTCAGCGCGTACTCACGCATTTCAGTACCAAGGGCATAAGAACCGAACTACCAGTGTTATAGACCTATCGTTTAACACTCCTAATAGCAAAGTGAGTACATTATTTGTGAAGCAATAATGACTTATGACCTTTAAAATCTACTCCTCTTGGAAAAGGCAAATCTCAGCGGGCATTCCAGTACCAAGCGCATAAGCACCGAACTACCAGTGTTATAGACCTGTAGTTTGTCACCTCACAGAAAAGTCAGCACAGCGAGATTGATACATCCTATCTGTAGAAAGCAAACGCTTGAAAACAATTTTGAACACCTTATCACATAATTTACTGTAGAATATTTATTCCTTTAAAAACACATGCGGGGCAGTCTTTAAGGACTGCCCATAGAAGTGAAAACCAAGTAATCTTATTTATACTGGAAAGCGTGCGGTGATGATGACGCGAGTTTCACGCTTTTTGTTCACCCAAAAAGTACACATGTATACATACACAGTTAGGAAAGGGTTCGGTGACAATGACGTGAGTTCCATGATTTTTATCCACCCAATATAAATTAAGTTCAAATTTATTATTTTCAGGAAAAACGCATGATCAACGCTCACCTAAGCATATCAAACACGTCTAGCACAGCAGCATTGACGCTCCAATCAGCGAAGAGCACCATCAAGGCGAAAGCGATGTACAATAACCAACCTTATGACAAGTCACTAGAGGCTAGTTTGGAGGTGGACGGGCGGAAGCAGTTTGATACGGTAATAATAATTTTCGTTTTGCTTTTTAATATTTAAATATTTGCACGCTCTTTAATTAAACACAATTCGATTGATCTATTTGTCATGGGCAGCGGAAGAATACCTATTTTATTTATTTGGAAGCCGGACAGTACATTGATAATATAAAGAGGTACAATAAGGATTTACATAGACCAGTGAAGATGTAATATATCAGATTTCATTCAATATCAATTCACTCTCTTGGATATTGTGAAATATCTTCACAAAGACTTCGTGTCTATGTCTATGTCTATGTCAGTATAGAAGTACAGATACAGATAATTAAATTTCCAAGCAAATTGGTCCGATTAGGGCATTATTTTAGTTTAGTGTCTCACAGGGTTCTATATCTTTGTATTTTTTTTTCTTGTATATTTGTATCTGCTCTTGTGCTTTATTATTTACATCGTCGCCGTTGTTCTTACTGAAATGATGTTGTAATCTATTACAAGTTTCGAACTAAAAACGTTAGTATAAGAACACATTTAATAATACTATACTGGCATTATAAGGAAGATTAAAGTGACGACCATTGTGGCGCGGTCGGCGAAGACCGCCTGCGACGCAGGCGGGTCTTCGCCCACCTGCGGGCTCGATTTCCGTCTCGGGACAAATGTTTGTACGATATGCAGATATTGTTCCGGGTATTCTGGTCGTTATCTATGTATAATAAAAAAATCTCTATTTATGTATTGTATTATGTATATCAGTCATCGAGTACCCATAAAACAAGCTCTGCTTCGCTTGGGGCTAGATGGTGTGTTAATTATCCAGCATTATTTATATTTATTTTATTGTTCTAGGTAATGTCCCTACAAAGACATGACATAAAGCACGGTTTCGTATGGATCCCTCACGCTTACTGGTTGGTCGACGAAGAAAGAGTTGCTGAACTTACAGGTATCCAGTGTTTGATTATATCTGAACATTATATATATTTCTTAAAACATGCTATATGACCCATAAAGTAATAAGGAGGTAGGAACCGCTACATTATAAGGACTTAATTCTACTACAAAAATAGAAACATTTAGTAGCTTTTCATAGTCTCTGCACACACACACACATTTTACCTACATTTTATTTTATTTATTTGGCAAACTAAAAGCTTATATTTGGGTTAAAATTTATCATTGTTTGTTTAATCAACTTTGTTTTATTATTGTTTGTTTTAACTGTACTATTTTAACCATCTAAAATACTCATTCACTCTTCACTCACACACAATTTGTTTCATTTGTTCACAGGAGTAATCAAAATGAAATCTAAAGGCGGAGTCACACAATGCGACATAAAAGCAGAGTTCCAAACGAAGCAGCTAGCAAGCAGTCTTAATGGCTTCTACACACTCAACGGACCGACGCATGCGACTAAACTACAGCTGGATTATCGCTTCTTTAAGAGTGCTAAGCAGACTATACAATGTGAAGGTTAGTCACACTATCACATCACTCTGATATTATGAGCTAGTTGCTTTCTGCGGCTTTGCACGGGTTGTTTCGATGGCAAGGTTTTACAGTTATTTCCATCCCATGGAATAAAACGTATTCCAGGTCTGGAACTACCTGTATGAAAATTTCAGTCCTATATGTTTAGTAGTTTATGATATGTTTAAAATTTTTTCGCATCACACTCATATTATAAATGCTATATTTGGATGTTCTGATTGATGGTTTGTAACTTCTTCGCGATAAATCTACCAAATTGATCATGTGCGAAGCCGCGGACAGAAACTAGTCAATAACAAAGATGGATTATTTCAGGATCGTACAGTGAAAAGGCTTCTGGCTACAGGCGCGATATGTACGGCGATTTGGAAATGAAGTTCACTGCGTACCCTGTATACGATTTCTATGCGGTTGTCAAGAATATTGTAAGTACACATTAAAACTTTTGTCAAAAAACGTCAAACTTACAGTAAAAGTACTGCAACAAACTTGATTCCTTTGGCACCAGATGATGCAAATTTCCAGTATTTCATTAGTGCAAGGTCTGAATTACATTTTATGTTTTTTTGAGTTTTCTAATCAAATTATTTATGTTATATGGAAAAACTTATTAACACCACTACGGCTTATGAAAGCTGTAACGATTTTGTATTAAATATAAGCGTTACTGAAGCATACATCAATGACTGATCAAGCTTTTATGATACGGGCCTAAAAGTACTTATCAACGGACCACCAGAAGTCATGGTAAATATCCCGTCTTAAATGCTTTAGTATTTAACCATTGAATTTTCTACTTTCAGAAAACCCAAAGCCACGTCGATATAAGCATGAACGTCAGCAACTCTAAACTAACGAAGCAAGACCCCTCGTTCTCATTCACCTTCATCCGGTTTGACAAGCTGAACGGCTTGAAGCTTGACACGCGACTGACTGTCAAGCGGCCGAGGCTGATCGATATGAAGTTTCAGTTTGAAGGGGTATGGTATAATATTATATTTTTTGTACCGTAAATATACCTTCGTTTGACTGCAATGTTACCTTATGGAATGTGAAAGAAAGAATATATATATTATATATAATTATTAAATTAAATTATAAAATATATTTAACATCCCTTTTCTTTTCAGATCGGCCCAAAGTACACCGCACTAGCGCTGCTAAACTTCAACCCTAAATCCCGTGAGATCCTGCTATCCGGGTACCTATTCTATCCGCCCGGCACGCAGCTGTATATAGACGCTGACGTGAACATGACGCTGCCGACGCTACATCCCTGCACTGTGAGACTTAAAGTGCATGAGAAACAAACTAACGATTTCCAAGTGAGAATAACTTCCTACTATTCAGAGAACCAAAGTTATTGACATAGTTCTAAGTATTAGCAAGCTGGAGTGGCAGTGGGCCGGCCATATCTCGCGAGATACCGACAACCGCAGGGGTAAACGTGTTCTTGTGTGCTGACCGCGACTCGGGGTACACGTAGTGTAGGACGCCCCCCGACCACGTAGGATGACGTCCTACGTAAGACTGCAGGTAGATGCTGGATCCGTCAAGCTGAAGACTTATTAAATATTTTATATACAAATCGGTCCAGTAATTTCGGAGCCTAATCGATACAAACAAACAAACAAAAAATCAAACCGTTCCTTTTTAATATTTATTATATATTAAATAACTAAACTAGTGTTTATGTTATTTTTCAGGTAAACGCAGCAGGCATGTGGTTCACCGGCACAGATTTCAACATAGATGCGAATTACCAAGATCTATCCAAAAGCAATATGGCGTCGCATCATCTGAAGGTTCTAATCAACAGCAGCCATTTCAAGAACATAGCGATCGATGGGAGATTTACTCAGGATAGTCGACAGATTACTTTCATTGGCGATGTAAGTTTAAATCGAATTCTAAAAAGGTCATTTAAAAAGTAATGCAGTATTGCAAAGTCATTTGAAAATGACTCTGTATAGTAGGTGCTATATGTTCATAGTCGAGCTATCAAGACTTATCCAAAACAATATGGCGCGCATCATCTGAAGGTGGTGATCAACAGCAGCCATTTCAAGAACATAGCGATTATATAGACCGATAACTTTTATGGGAGACAACCTTTACCTATTTAGAAGACTTTTAGATAAAGTGACTCGTAGTAAGTTTGTAGGACATAGTCATATGTCCAAAAACAATATGGCGTCATCTATTTAAGAGTCAATGTCACGTGCTCATGGAAAGCTACGAGTATATGATAGGACTTCTAGAAAGGTCAAGTTAAATTCTAGAAACGAGTATAGTCTCTATTCCTTAATTAATAAAGCTCATTATTCCAGGGCGAGTACAACGATGACAAGTACCGTACGATAGTCCGCTACATTTTACTCTCGGAGCAAAACTTCACGACCTATGCCGAAGTGGACGTAAGCGGAAAAGTTTACAGTGTCAATCTGAATGCGGATCTCAATAATAATACTAATCTGAATATGGATATACATTTTGACCAGTGAGTACCTATACCTACTCGTTTCCTTTTTAATTCTGCCTATGATTCTCAAAATGCAAAACTAACTAAGCCTAGAGGTGGGTATTGAATAATAAGCTTTAAGTAAGTAAGTAAATCATTTATTTGACACATAAAACACACACATACAATTAAAGCTTTAGTCTAAGCTTATTTCACTAATGTGTTTGTGTTTTGTGTACGTAAACCCTCGAACTCGGGGTTATTACTTATAAATTAATCTCGAAGAAACTTGATTTCGAAGAGACTTGAACCCGCTACCTTCCCAACCGAACTGGATTAAGCCACGAGATCAAGTGACAAAGTAAACAGGCCCTACGGGTAGATGGGATGTGTTTTGTATTCGACCGGGGAGCGGACTGCGGAACGTGCGTAAGGAAAGACGGCTTACTGCACACTGGTTTATTGGACTAATGCGAGGTGCAACCGTACCTACGCTACAACTATAGATAAACTTGCATATCTAACAGGATGACAACCTGCGAAAGACTGAAATACTAGTGGCAGATGATGGTTGCGGCTGAAGACTGGACTTTACACCGCATTTTAGGGGAGGCATATGTCCAGCTGTGGACTAGTGTCAACACCTTTATTTCTTTCTAACTAAGCTTTTTTGATCAGGCAGGTCATGAAGGTCGCAGAATTAAGGTTTCTTTTAATATATAAATATCATGTCCGATCATCGCCAAGTACACATAATTGCGGCTGAAGAATTGGCGTTTCGGTGCATTTTGGGGGAGGCATATGTCCAGCTGTGGACTAGTGTAGGTCAATGATGAACCTTTATCAATGTCTAATATAATTTTATTAAACTTTACAGACTACGAGACGTCCACATATCCTATCAACGCTGGATAACGGAGCGTAAAAAACGCCTAAGCGCTGCATTCAACTGGGACGCAAATAGAGACCCGTCACAGAAAGTCAGTGTCGACATAGAGTTGGACAATAAGGGAACCTGGCATCACGGTGGCCATGTCTCACTGTATTACCCTGGGCGGATGGTTAACGGGGAATTTGAGTTCTTATTGAAAGGTACGTAAAGTTTAAAATTGTTTGAAGCATCCAACAGATATTGATCGTGACGTGAATAATTCGTTTTTAGAGGAAATCGCCCATATTAAAAACTGGTCCTGAGCTAGTAAGGTTCAAAGTCAAATGAACAAAAGCAGAAATTAATTGTAGGCATCGAGTTGGATAAAAAAGGCATTTGGCATCATGGGGATATATAATAATAAAAATAATATACCTTGTATTACGCCCTTGACAGTTTGTGATATTTTTGTGAATTTGAGTTCTTATTGAAATCCCCACTTAAGTGATCAAAATTCTTTGAAATTTATGGTATTAACGAATAATATAACAAAAGCGTCTCAATTGAAAGGTGGGCAATTCAGTAATGATTAGTTTCTAGTTGATATTATTGGTTGTTTATTCACACATAGAATTCAAATATAAATTATCCCATCCCATTTTTCAGACTGGTTCTGCGAATGGTTCATTAGAATGGGCTGGTCTAGAGCTGACAACATTCTATGGAGAGTCAAGATGTACTCCGAAGCTAAGAACGAGACCGTATACGCTTTACTGTCGAATATGAACACGCCTTTCCAAGGATGGCAGGATACTAGCTTCAACCTTATGTGAGTAGAAATAAAGTCCATTTCAATTAAATAGTAAGGATCAGTAATTAAACGTCTATGATGAGCAAAGATGTTCCATAACTAAGAACGAGTCTGTTGATGGCAGGATACTTCTAGCTAAGCTCGTAGCTTCAACCTTATATATTTTCATTGTTATCGAACCAAACATTATTACACGATCTCGTTTCTTAAATATCTAATTTGATGTATGTTGGGTTTCCAGCTTCAAAAATATTTTTTTTCTTCCACTTTTAGTCAAGACGCTTGCGCTAAAAACCTTGACTGTATCAAGCTACATTGAATACTAAAAAAACAATGATTTTCTTCGTCGGTTTAGAATACTAAACACATACAACACTATGTTTTAAGCCCTTGGCTACGACAGGCGACTTTAACCTTACCTTTACCCATGTTAAGTTATCGGTCACTTTCTTCTCTTCGTATACAATTAATTATCTATACGATTCCCACAGGTGGCGCTACCACGACAACCTTCAAGCTCTAAACGGGAGCATGAACTGGCAGAAAGACTATCTATCCTTCAGTCTACTCGCGGACTACCTGTTCTTACAAAACTCTTGGTACGGAGAGGTTAGCGCGCGAGTTAACTCTACCATCCCCACTTTGCCCAAAGCTCACGCGATGGCAATACATCGCGCTATTTGGAAGAAAAAAGCTGATACACTGATTAGTTTTCAGGTTAGTACGGAAACTTATTTCATATTTAATTTAGATAGATAGATAAATTCTATATTATCAACTTCAGACATACAATATACAGCAAGGATACAGTACACAGGAAAACAAACAATAATGAAACACAGTTGCCTAAAAAACAATGATACAATTAAAATATGTGTAAGACCCAAGCTGGGCGTGGCAATAGGTACTGTGAGTGGAAGTGAGCCGGGTTGCTAGAAAATTCTATGAATTATATCTTATTTGATTTCAGCAAAAAAATATAATTCAATAGGTTTAGTGAAATAATGTAGTCTATATGTATAAAATATTAGGTATTGTTAACATAACACATCAAGCTCTGCTTAGCTTGGGGCTGATAACGCTATGTGTTCAGCATTATTTATTTATTTGTTAAAGTATCTATGTTATTAAGTCGATGTATTTTTGTTACAGTACAATGAAGATGGGCTTCTAATGGTCAACTCTTCGTGGACTATTGACAGTAATCATAAAGAAAATAACATCTCTGGGAAAGTAACCTTACTTACTCCTTTCCCAGTAAGTTTCAAGTTTTTATTTGATAGCCTCTGTGGCGCGGTGGGCAGGTCGTGCGTTCGATTCCCGCATCGGGACATATGTGTGTACGATCTACAGATATTTGTTCTATGTATAATAAAAATCCCTCTTTAATTGGTTCAGTAGATGTAAGCGCGCTGATCAAGTCCCAATGACAATAAGGTCCATTTTATAAGTTTTATTTTGTTATTTATATCATTGTGCAAAATCAAAAATTAGTTGGACCGCATTGCTTAAACTCACTTATCGTTTATATTTAAAGTTAAAATTTGCATTGCTTTTCTTTCAGGGTTACAAAAAAGGTTTCCTTGAAACCAAATTCGTACTGGGACATAAGAAAAATATAAAGGGTGTTACCTACTTGGATTTGGAGGAGAAAGTTCTTAAAATCTACGTTGATGGTAAGCGTACCCTCAGTTTACCTGATGAGTTTAAATCACTTAATTTTGATAGTTTCTATAACACTAGAGGAGAAACGTTACGCCCCGCGGCTTTATACGCGTGGAAACTTGAAAACGCGCGCTCTGAGATCTATCTGTCCATGGTTACTTGTTTGTTAACACGTTGACTGCTGAAATCACACGGTATGTGTTTTCTATAAGTGACTAATATGCGTAAATCCACACTAGCGCAGCGGCTGAGAAAATACAGATCTGTGTGACTCAGCACAGCTGTAATATTTTTCGAACGAAACGCATGTGCGGCGCAACACAACCGCTGTGTAGAGCGGCAGCACGAATTTTTTAGGTTAAAAAAAAGATCGCAGTCGTCGAAAAAAAATCGCAGTCAAAGTGTTAAATCAAGTTATAATATATGTTTGTCTCATTATTTACTAAAACGTTTATTATTACCATGTTTTGAGTGAATGTGCAAACGTGGAAATATTTTTTTGAATAAAAAATTTGCTATGAATTATTTACTTTTAAGTTTATTTATACCGACTTTTGAGTGAATTGAACCAAGGAATACTAATTTTTCCATAGAAATATGAACAGTGCACACCCTCAGAGAGAGAAATTACCTTTTCAAAATTCTTTTAGCCTATGTGTTATTCTAGAACCTAAACCATCTACATACCAAATTTCATCTAAATAAGTTAAGTATTTATGGAGATACGTGGTAACAAACATTGACACAGAGTTATAGTACAATTAGTAAGTGATTACTAATATTATTTGTAGTTATTAATTTTACTTCCAGGCCACATGCGTCGCATAACCAACTGCATGCTAGTAGTGAATGTGACCAGTCCTATGATAGAGTTCTCGCACACGACGGCCAGATTCGGCTTCGTCGAGGGCGATCGACATCTCGTGGCTATGGTCGTCACTCCTAATACTACTACTGGTAAGTGGTACTACAAGATGACTGATATACTATATGCAATAGATTATATTATACATAGATAACGACCAAAACACCCGGAACAAATATCTGCAGACCGTACACACAATTGTCCCGAGACGCGAATCGAACCCGCAACCTCCTGCGTCGCAGGCGGAGCCTCGCCCTACGCGCCACAGTTTGTTCCGGGTGTTCTGGTCTATTGTTTTCTATGTATAATAAAAAATATCTGTCTACGTAATGTATTGTATTATGTATATCAGTTATCGAGTAACCATAACACAAGCTCTGCTTAGCTTGGGGTTAGAAAATGATATGTGAATTGTCCGGCATATTTATTGATTATATTAAATATTCATTATTTTATTTTATTAATTCTTAAATTTGTAAATTTCAGGTATCGAGGTGCTTCTAAAACTGCAGACGTTACAAGACTTCCACATATTCGGGCACGTAGCGTTGCCTATACAGTATCTCAACAGAGCTATGATCACCGCTAAGAGAGGGAAAGAAGAGGTAATAATCAGCTTATGTCGATCTGCTTTCGTTCCTGTTGCTAGGTGATTGATACCAACAACGAAACCATTAAATATTTATTTTACTATGTTTTTTAGTATTTGTTTGTATAGCGGCAACAGAAAAACATCATCTGTGTAAAATTGAACTCTATAACTATCACGGTTCATGAGATACAGCCTAGTGACAGACAGACAAACAGACGGACAGCGGAGTCTTAGTAATAGCATACGGGTGCCGTTTTACCCTTTGGGTATGAAACCCTTAAAATATGCAAACAGATATTGACAATAACACCTAATTAATTTTTTCAGATTGATTTCCGCGTCGGCTGGAGCAAAATGGACTTTGGCTTCACAGGAATATGGCAGTGGCGGTCCGTCATAAACTTTGAATACGTCTACAAGCTTTACACCCCTCTCGAAGGGTTTGAGGAGAACGGACTGGTTCTTAAACATAAGCAACGGAACGGACTTGATACTGAGCTGTCGATCAGACTGTCTAAACATAAGGTAAAGATAAAGATAAATTTGAGATAAGGTTAGGAATGTATTATTGTGTTATGCTGTGTGAATACAGCATTATTTATTTTGTTTATTCCCAAGTGTCCAGTGTATCTAGTGTGTATGTGTGTGTGTGTGTTTATGCAAAGGAACGGACTTGATACTGAGTTGTTGATCAGACTGTCTAAACATAAGGTAAGGAATTTCATGTGTTATATTGTACTACAGCCGGCTTCGAAATCTGCGTCAAATGGTTTGTAAACCTTCGTATTGAATCACTATCTATTTTAGAAAAAACTAATCTAAATCCGTGGAAATCTGCGTCAAATGGTTTATAAACCTTCCTCTTGAATCACTCTATCTATTAAAAAAACGCATCAAAATCCGTTGCGTAGTTTTAAAGCGGCGGGAAGCGACTTTGTTTTATACATATGTAGTGATATAATACTTTGCTTTTGTTTTGTACTGCAGCAGCAATTAATGAATGTCTGTCTATTTCGTGATATGCTCGAACTTTAATTAATTAAATTACCTATTTATTTCAGACTTAACAGGTCCACTAACACTATTCGTTTTTCTTACAGTTCGGCGTAGCAGTACAACTAGTAGACAACGGCAAAGGCCTAATTGAAGTGCTATCTGCCAGATTCAAGCACGGACCGGGAAACCACGACATGTTTCTGGAGAACTTCGACACTAGTGCCAGTGTAGTCTTGGACACTTTGTACTATCCTACGATCGCTTTCCACGCGCATCTCATGAAGGTAGGTCCAAGCTTTTATTGTCACTGTATTATTAAAGTACCTTTTATTATCCATGTAGAATCTTTATTCTGTAACGATACCATTGTCATAGTAAAGCAATTTATTTGCGGAATTGGGTCCCAGCTCAACACCTACAGGTAGACAGCCCTGCCCTATTACACTACAAAAAGCGTTCCTTAACGAATCAAACGTTCATTCAAACCAATCAATCGTTAATTCAATCATATAATTCTGTTTACAGTTTGTGGGACCCGACGAAGAGGATATCTTGGAAGCGAACGCGACTCTCCATCTACCGGACAAACCACCTATCGTCTTGACAGATGTTTTCATTCTTGAGGTATTTATTAACTTTATATTATTTTTATTTATTTATTTACTGAGTAAATAACATCATGAGATCTTTGTCCAGCAGTGAGTCTATTATGTATACCTGATACACACAGACTCACTGCTGGGCAAATATCTCATCCAAACCTTTGAATCACGCTCGCCAGCCAATTTGCAACCTACCTGCATGTTATAAATAAATAATGCTGAACCATCCACACAGCTCCAAGCTAAGCAGAGCTTTCGTTATGGGTACTAGATGACTGTGTTCCTATAAATTATTGTCGACCTCAGGCCAAGGTCCTCCTGCGACGGGTTCGATTCCCGCCTCGGGACTATAATTTGTACGATCTGCAGATATTTGTTCCGGGTGTTATAGTCGTTATATAGTCTATGTATACGCTCGCAAAATTGATCGCCAATGTGATATGGCTCTTAGATTGTTAGTTTTCGAGTTGGAGCAAAACCCGTAGATAATTATATATAAATATAAATATTCGAACAATAAAAATATTATTTTTTACAGGAATACACAGTAATGCGCAACACACTGAACCTGAAAACTCCATTCCCATCTGTGAGCGAGTTAAAATCCATTTACACTGTGGACATCGCCATTGGACAGTCGTTCAACGTAACTTGCCTCGTGTTGTTGTATAATGGCACTTATTGGCATGAGGTAAGGTTCTATTTAAACTGAACATCACATTGGGAGAGTCTTTCAACGTTACCTGACTTGTGTTGCTATATAATTGCATTTATTGGCATGAGTTAAGATTCTATTTAAACCAAAAAAAGCCATCGTCTAAATTGTTCCTTCATGTCCAATCTATCCTAAGGTTTCCTGGAAGAGATCTCTCAGCGATAAGGCCGCCCTGTATACTTCCTTTATTCTATTGTTTATTTCTGTATAGTTTTCTGGTTTGTGTGGTAATAAGTGTTTTCTATCTATTTGTATAAACACCAAAACTGTGCATTCCAGATATCATCAAAGATCTACTACGAATATGAAAGCGGCGAAGACGACACCTACCGATCATACCTAGCATCCGTCGGTATAGCCACGCCGCTCGCGGTGTTGCCAGCTCTCGAGGCGCGAGTGGGCGCGCGGTTAGAAGACGCGCTCTGGAAGATGTCCGCTGACATCGCCATGCCATCCTTTGTAGTCACAGCACTCGCCAGTTTAGAGGTAACTCATAGGTAACTCAACAGTGGCTCAACTCGCTGGATTCCAGCTCGCGGTAGAACATGTGCTCTGGAAGATGCCATGCCGTCCTTTGCCAGTTACTGCACTCGTCAGCTTAGACGTAATGAACAGTGGGTATAGCCACGCCGCTCGTGGTGGTGCCAGCTCTTGGGATTACTATCTGCGAAAGATCCGGCGAATGCTGGATACTGTTGAAGATGAGCCTATGGCGTTTATTAGGGGAGACCAAACGTCTTCACCTTATTTAGTCTCATTTGCTACTAGGTCATTTTACTACGACGTTATGCTAATATGCCGTTTTGCTTTTCTTACGTTCTGTTATCAGGGCGTTCTGCTTAAATGTCCTTTCGATACGAAAAGTTTAAAAGTATTTAAAACTTAAGTACCTACTCTATTTGATGTTCACAGCTGGACGACCCATTCGTAGAAACATCAGGCAGTCTGAACCTAACTTCGCCGTACCTAGAAGATTACTTCATCAAGATGGAGTTCAAAAAAGATTTCTCGGACGTTGAGAATATGGTTGGAGGTGGCATACAGATCAATCAAGGGAACCAGAGTAATTTCGTAAGTAAATATGTTTTTAGCTATAAAAAAGGTTGCTGAAGACTTGGGCAAAATGCGCTTGCACGCAAAATGCGCGCTGCAGTTGTGTTAATCATTTTATGACCAACAAACTACATTCAAATTATTTATTAACATAACACCGTAACATTACAGATATCTCCAAATCTTTATGCCATGTACATTAAAAAGTCCGCCAAGTTTGTGGTCGGTGCGTAATACTCAAATCATAAACGAAAAACATTCTGAGTCATTGAAAACAGGATATATACCATGATTTGATTTTTGAGTTATCCAATATTTCGGCACAGTTGCATGCGCCATGATCACGGTAACGTTCTGTAACGTTCGCAGCAAAAGACAAAAAATGAGGGTAGATCGGTATGCCTGCCCATAAAAACTGACTCCTTCAGTTACTCCGTGATCATGGCGCATGAAACTGTGCCGAAATATTGAATAAGTCAAAAATCAAATCACGGTAAATATCCCGTTTTAAATGAATTTTGTGTTAATAACCATGATAGTTTCAAAAGTTTAATTCTGATACACCCTAAATGTGTTCATCCACAGCTCTTCGCCGACGTAACCTGGAGCCCACCCCCCTCCCACAACATCCGCTTCAACTCGCGAGGAGCGCTCACCCCCGTGCTCTCCCCCTCCTCCCTCTCCTTCCAATACTCCGCGGAAGAGGGAGACAAGGAGCTCTCAGCTGACTTTACTACGGAGGGACTCGACTACTCGCTCAAAGCGGATAAGGGCAGTGATTCTATTAGTGTGGCATTGAGTACCCCGCATGATGGGTATAGGTAAGACTTTCCTAATTTTTTTAAAGTTAGGATCAACGACCTCCCTTGACGACCTCTGTGGCGAAGGTCTGCCTACGACGGAGGAGGTTACCGGTTCGAGTCCCGCCTCAGGATATATGTTTGTACGATCTGCATGTTGCTGGTCAATTGACGCAACATCATCTAGTCCCAAACTAAACAGAGCCGCATGATAGGTATAGGTAAGACTTTCCCTAATTTTTTAAAAGTTTGAGGCAATGGTATCCCGAGCGAGACTAGTGCCGCCATTTATTTTATCATATTGTTTCGTTGAAGAAAGAAAATATTAAATATTTAATTGGGGGTTTTGTGATACCTATTAAAAGCTTTTTGTAATGCCTCCGAAATAGTTTTATTTTGAAAGAAAAAAAAAACTATTAAAGAGATATTAAACTAATCTACATGCAACAAAAATAACGATACAGTCGTACAATTATTTCAGGGCAATGAAAATAATAACTCAGTTCGAAGGCGACGACATAACCGGCTCTCTAGTCATCGATTCTACGGAATACGCAATCAGCGGGAAAGTTTTTAACCGAGAACCTTTGGAAGTAAGTACATTTTAAATTATTTGCATCCTTTTATGAGCGTAAATGATGAACATGCAAAATAATGCTGAGTATGACTGCACGAATTGGTGGCTGTGACCACAAGATAATAATAACATTTGACACAGACATCATCTAGCCACACGTTAAGCAGAGTTTGTGTTATGGGTACTAGATGACTAATATACCTACATATACATAATACAAGTGCTGAAATCACACCGTATGTGTTTTCTACAAGTCACTAATATGCGTAAATCAACACTAGCGCAGCGGCTGAGAAAATGCAGATCTGTATGACTCAGCACAGCCGTAATATTTTTCGAACGAAACGCATGTGCGGCGCCACACAACCGCTGTGTAGAGCGGCAGCACGAATGGCTTAGGTTAAAAAAAAGATCGCAGTGTTCGAAAAAAGTTCGCAGTCAAAGTGTTAAATAATACCGATATCTTTTGTTTATCTAGCATGAATTTGGTCGGAAAGACACAAACGTGCGTTGGGCAGAAACCAGTTTATAATATTAGTGTGATGTTTTTCCAGATATCATTAACCCTAGTACCAAAAGGCCAGGGCGAGAAGATAGAAGTGAGAATAAAGCTCGAAGCTTCTACCCATCTGTACATATTGTCGGGGCATCTATCTGGTGCGGCCACCGCTACCTTACACGCACGAGCGGAGATAACGGACGAGTTTACAGACGTTAATGTTAAAGTAAGTAGAAATAGAATAGAAATTATATATTCAGAAGATAGAATCGAAAATAAAGCTCGAAGCTTCTACCCATCTGTACATATTGTCGGGGCATCTATCTGGTGCGGCCACCGCTACCTTACACGCACGAGCGGAGATAACGGACGAGTTTACAGACGTTAATGTTAAAGTAAGTAGAAATAGAATAGAAATTATATATTCAGAAGATAGAAGCGAAAATAAAGCTCGAAGCTTCTACCCATCTGTACATATTGTCGGGGCATCTATCTGGTGCGGCCACCGCTACCTTACACGCACGAGCGGAGATAACGGACGAGTTTACAGACGTTAATGTTAAAGTAAGTAGAAATAGAATAGAAATTATATATTCAGAAGATAGAAGCGAAAATAAAGCTCGAAGCTTCTACCCATCTGTACATATTGTCGGGGCATCTATCTGGTGCGGCCACCGCTACCTTACACGCACGAGCGGAGATAACCGACGAGTTTACTGACGTTAATGTTAAAGTAAGTAGAAATAGAATAGAAATTATATATTCAGAAGATAGAAGCGAAAATAAAGTTCGAAGCTTCTACCCATCTGTACATATTGTCGGGGCATTTGTCTGGTGCGGCCTCCGCTACCTTACACGCGAGAGCGGAGATAACCGACGAGTTTACTGACGTTAATGTTAAAGTAAGTAGAAATAGAATATTCAGCTTAAGGTATACATATGTGTTTTTGTCAGGATAAACGAAGACCGCTGTCGCGGGCGTATTGTAGTTTATAAAGCGTAGGAAACCCCCTGGCAAAATAAAAATTGCGGGTTCCTAAACATTTTATTTTATTTCATTGTCAATCGATATCAAACTGCGGTTATGTCGCTCTAACTAATTAACAGAAAAGAAAAATAATCAAAACATTATAAAAATTAGAAAAAACTAAACATATGAAACTTACACAATCTAATAAAGTTATGTGCGTAAGCACAGGACACTAGGACCGCCAAATTGTTTTTTTTATAAAAATATATTGTTTAAGGTGGACCTGCCAACTACAGAGTACAAAGATATCTACTTCAAGTCGAGAGCAGACAACTATCCGGACCAACGTAAGGTGGTCAGCGTGCAAGCGGCCACGCCACTGAAACGACTCAGCTTCATCAAGGGAGATACTGATTTTGTGTAAGTTTTATAGAAGAAAGAAAGAAAATAAATTTATTTGACAGCATACATAGCGCATAACACGACATATTACATAATAGGCAGGAAAGTATACAAACAAGAAAAACTTATATGAAGGAAATAGATCAAACATAATAACAGATAGGTACAAATAGTGTGTTACGTAAAGGGCCAAAAAGGTCCCTGTCTCAGCATTAGGCCGCTACAAGCCGTAGTTAGAAGCGGCGCTGATTTTCAGATACGTCCTGGTGATGTTTATGTCCTACTGGCTGCGCCCGCGGCGTCGCCCGTATGGAAATCCATGTGTCAAATGGTTTATAAACCTTCGTCTTGAATCACTCTATCTATTAAAAGAAACCGCATCAAAATCCGTTGCGTAGTTTTAAACATCTAAGCATACATAGGGACACACAGACAGCAGGAAGCGACTTTGTTTTATACTATGTAGTTATTTTATGGATATGTGATAGGAGTGAAAGCTTCGAACTTTAAAAGTTGCTGTTTGTAATCGAGTATTCCCGATTTAGCGTAACCGACGGATGCGTGACGGTTCATTTTCGTTCACTATTTAGAAAAAAGGGCCTACGCCTGAAGAAGTTGTCTCTTAAAAAATAATTACCAACCTGATAGTAAATGCGTTAGGCGGTCACTGATTTAGTAAATTAACTTAAAAGTCGTTCGAATCTACATAGTTTGGGCAGTGGCAGCATCATCCAGAGTTAAACTAAGTAAATTCTCTGTCATCATGATTAAGTGTTTCCTGTGTTGGAAGTCCTTCATAAATAAATAAATCACTAAAAACTACGCCTCCCTAAAATATTAAAAAGGTTTTACATTACTTGTTTTTGTTTTAGATTTGGACCAAAAACTGGATATCTCCTTTGTAAATACGAATTGCCAGACATGAAAGGCCAAGGTGATCTGAAATGGAGCTTCTTAATCGGAGACTTATTTATAAAGGTAATATTTAAACATGATTTAGATTACCGGACTTAAAAGCTTAAAATTAAGACCGAAATTAAAGCATGTCATCTAGTTACGCGTCAGCAAAACTAGATGGCAGTGTTACACTACTAACTATTAAAATATTGTAGATAGGTTATTATATCACACTGTCACACAACGATTATACATACATAGAATGGAGTGCATAGGATGGATGGATGTTTGTTACTTCTTTACGCCATTTACGCAACTATTGAACGGATCGGGTTGAAATTTTGCATGCAGGTAGTCCTGGGCCTGGAAGAAACTGCTACTTTTTATCACATCAATCAGTTCCCATGAAATCTAAATTAATTCGGTACCTTAAAACATTTCAATAGAAACAACGCGTGCAAAGCCGTTGGCAGAAACTATTAATTTATATATTTAACTATTTATAATGTCTATCTGTAATGTATTTTCCTATAATTTTTTTTTATAAATTCCGCAGGCTTTAGGGAACCAATTTGTGAAAGAAATCCACAAAAGCATAGACCTTGACATCTACTTCGGTAACAGCACTTCGCCTGAATTGTTGCAAAAAACTGACGCTGGATTCAGAATGGATTTGGACAAAGTTTGGCAGTAAGTCTTGATTTTATAGAAATGGTACTTATTGAGGATGTTTTAGAGTTCTTAATTAGTTGGATTAAAATCTGTCTGCTTATGTATGTACTTGTAGAACATGTAATAAATATCACAATTTTACTGCAATAATATTTAAAAATAAATAATAGTACCGGAAAATCATTTATTGCGTCTTAAAAGTCACAAAGTAAGCAGAGCTTGTGTTATGGATAGTAGATGACTGATATACTTAATACGTTACATAATTTCAGTGTAAATAATGAATTTGGTTTGTTGTTCAGCTAACTACAAAAGCCTAAACAAATAATACCTGAGAAAAAGGATGGCATTGTTTTGCAGCTCAGTTTACATCAGCCATTAAGCCTAAATACATAGGTTCTTCTCATTTCAGTCTTTCAAAGAAGGACAACATGTTTCTGTTCTTTGTTCACTATTTAAACTAAATCTAACTTTAATTTTCTTCCTCAGAATCGGTGCCAACGCCTCATTCGGCTACATACCTTCCCAACGCGTAAATCTTCTCCTAAACATTATCCTACCAAAGCCTAACGTCGATGTGCACACTCTCTACTTAAACGGAATTTTAGGCAGCCCTACTGATATTGCTAAGTCTATAGATGCAAGATATACCACTGACGTCACAGCTATTGTCACGGCTGTTAAAGGGAAGGTAAGTTCACAAGCTTAATGTCCACACTATCTTAAACGAAGTTTAGGTAAACCCGCTGAACTGGTCAAGTCTCTAGATACAAGATATAGCACTTATCGTCACTGCTATTAAAGGGAAGGTAAGTTGACAAGCTTAATGTCCACACTGTCTCCTTAAACGGAGTTTTAGGCAGTCCCATTGACATTGCCAAGTCTATAGATGCAAGATTTACCACTGACGTCACAGCTATTGTCACGGCTGTTAAAGGGAAGGTAAGTTCACAAGCTTAATGTCCACACTGTCTCCTTAAACGGAGTTTTAGGCAGTCCCATTGACATTGCCAAGTCTATAGATGCAAGATATACCACTGACGTCACAGCTATCGTCACTGCTGTTAAAGGGAAGGTAAGTTTAACAACTTCCTTATGTGTATTTTAACACCTCAAATGCGATCACGAATTCGCCTGCCAAGCGTTGTACACCATATGCATACATAGTAAGGTTCTTGCCTATGTCCAGCAGCGGACTAATATAGGCTGATGATGAAGGTTCTTTACCATTTATTTCTGAGAAGGGAAAGAAATTCGCAAGAGGTGTTGAAAACACCTAATAGGTTCTCTTAGTCGGCTCTCACGATATCCATGGGCTGAGTTGGACGGGTCGATTCCCGACCGACACTGTCAAATCTTTCTTTGTCAAAAATAAACCTTAACGAGAACAATATTAGGGGTGTAAGGGGGACTCCAACATCTCGTCTCCCAAGCCAACCTAACCTGCACCTGGCACTCCCTGCTAGATAAGAACTAGGCTCTGGTGAAAATATCAAGCAATCTTCATATTTTTATAATTTACAATTATTTTTCTAATTACTTCACACTGGCAGAAAAGTGTCCGACCAGTCAAATATTGCCATTAACAAAGTATCATCAGAATGATATAAAAAGTGCCACTTATTTTCATATGATGTGTGGATTGTCCAGCATTATTTATTTATTTTTATTTTCAGTTACTAATGCTGCCTGATAGTTTCGATACAAACTCTACGATCACCTGGACATCACCTTCTGGCTACCAGTATATTGAAAACAAAATTCTGTATAGATGGGATTCACAGGTTAGAGACTTTTCAGTATTGTTCTGTAATAACAAAAAAAAATTGTACAATCTTGAAAAGGTTTTTTAAAGGTTATCTCTATCTCATGGCGACATCGCAATAGAGTATTACTTACTCTGTGCAGTATTTTATATAATTTTTTTATATTTTCAGGGCTCCAATCACATTGACTACGAGTTGACATCACCGATCTACGTCAACAAAACAACGTTTAAATTGCACGGATCGTATCAACTAGATAAAGTGCACGACTTTAAGATTGTTAAGTAAGTAAATATATATTTTTAAAGTAGATACAACTTACAATTATTATAATATAAATGAGAACATTACAATACAAATTACCTTGCTATAAAATATTAACAACTGACTCTACGCAGCGTATCAATATGTCCGTCTTAGCATATTGTCGTTCCACAAGAAGTAGAGCAACGCTGGTTTTCTGACAGGAACTTTGGCTCTAATCCACTCCTTCGGATACTCAAAACAAATCGAGTTTTATTTACCAGTCTCAATTTTGTATCAAATATTTAACGGTTTGTAATGAAAATCTGTCGAAATATCGTGACTTTGAGGGTACTTCAAAGTCACGATTTGCTCAGATCTGACTTAACTTTGAATATTCGGGGTAACATAATTAATGAACAAATTACTTTCTAAGGCTAGGGTATAACTGTGCAATGATTTGTTATATTCTTTTAGGGGAGAGATGTACAAACCGGGGCTAACTCAGATTGGAGAGATAGACGTACGTTACGGAGGCGTGAGACACTCAGACGGACGGTTCAACTTTAGCACGCCCTTCCACAAACTACCCTGGCTGAAGGCTATATTCGATGTAAGTACATTAGGCAAGCGATAACCGCTGGGGTAAACGTGTTCTAAAGCGGTGACCGCGACTCGGCAAACTATGCGTAAGACGCTCTCCGGCCAGGTGGGATGACGACCTGTGTCAGATGCTGGTAGATGATGGACGCGGCTGAAGACAGGACAGAGAGAGCCCTGGCTAGCAGCAGACTATAGGTCGATCATGATATATTAATAGGCTGATGGTGATGCCATAATTGTAAGTGAAAGAAAGAAATCCATCTAACAGGAAGAGGTCCATTTAATTAAAGTTCTTAGTGATCAAACTTCGCAGCAAAAATCTCGTTGAAGTATATGTACAATACAATCTTCGAATCACGTATATAAACCTAGCTTTTATACAGCCCGGTCTTCCCCTAAAGCGGACATATCGGAAGCGGAGACGAGAAGAGTATCCTTTTCAACTAGGGTGACATAATTTTTCTCTATTCTTATTCTACCCTAGACAACAATCCCCGGGCTTGCTTTACGGGTCTAAAACAAAACGAAGCCGAAAAACTACAGTATTAACTGGCCCATTAATTAAATCCAATAAAATTAACTCCAAATTATTTCCACAGATAAACAACGTAGAAAAGAACTCTGACAACAAAGTGGATCTATTCTGGCCGAACAAGACCGCGACAGTTAACACTTCGCACGTCTACACTAAAACGAATCAAGGGTTCACACAAACGGGGGTCGTCTCGCTTTCTGTGCCTCTGAATACCCAGCATTTGGTTAACACGGAGTATTATTATCTACAAGGTAATTCATCGATACAATATTTATTTTTGTCTCTATCTAACGCCAGATACTAAAAGAGAGACCTACATAAGCCCTCCTACACGTATACATATAACTAATCGGGCCAACTCTACTGCCATACATGCCATAGGGTATTCAAGATCAAGTTCGGTCTAGCGAGCCATATTAGAGGTCATGATAGAAAGAATAATCCGTAAAGTCTAAGGACGTCGTCGTCGAATGAGGAGGCCTATGTATATATATTTTATCTTATTATTAAGTTGCGAAAAAAGAGTTTGGTGGCCACCAAGGGCAACTTCGTATCTCTGTCTAAACTATACAAAATGAAACTATAGTTTGACCGAAACCGCTATACCGCTCCTTAGGAAAGTGCGGCGAGGTGGGGGCGAGGAAAAAAGAGCAAGAGTACGCGTTGACGGCAGACTGATGGATCGGAGCGGCCGATATTTCCCCCCCGTCTTGCCGCTTGCATACCTCAGGCGCGGTACAGCGGTTTCGGTCAAACTATAATACAGAGGCAATGAAAAAACTTATAATAGGTATCCTCAGTGAAATTTTGGATATCTCCTTTGTTCAACGTTATAAGAAGATAAAATAGGTGGCGGCCCTAGTGTGTCTCGAGGTAAAAACGTAACCTCCCGTCGTCAAGACATTACCATCGAGTAACTCAATTCTTTTAACTTAACCGAACTCTGGGCTCTGTTTTAAGTTAAACAGAGCCCAGAGTTTGGTTAAAATTGAGAGTTGTTATAAATAAATAAATAAATAAATAAATAATATTAATTTAATATTTCCGGTATCATGTAGCGTATTCCTATCGTCGTGCATATCTTGCTAAAACCCACAGATGATAAATCCAGCAACGGCAACACAACAATAGACTTTGACGGCGAAAGATTCGTCAAGGGTTCATTTAATCAGCTGCTCAGCAAGAGTGAAAGGAATCTGGACCTTTCTACAACGGACATAGAGGTGGAAAACGCGCACACGCCTGTCGGTGTCAAGTATATACACGAGTATGATACTACGGGTGATGTTGTGAGTATTTTATTTTATTTATTTATTGCACTACAAAGGGTATTTTAACAATATTAATAATAAATAATAGATGCTGGACAATTCACACAGTATCTTCTAGCCTTCTAGCCAAGCTAAGCAGAGCTTGTGTTATGGATACTAGATGACTGATATACATAATACAATAGATACATAGATATATATTTTCTTTTTAAACATAGAAAACGACCAGAAAACCCAAAATAAATATCTGCAGATCCTACAAACATTTATCCCGGTAAATATATAGGTGCGAATCGAACCCCTACTGCGTCGCACTGCGACTTTCGCCCACCGCGCGGCAGAGGACGTCGAAATATAAACAAGACATTGGTTGCATTAATATAACTAGGACAATAAAAGGCATAATCCTGTACAAATGTGTGTGTAATGGCTGATTGTCAATATTATCATATCAGCCCACACATGTTCACCGCTGGGAGTAGGCTCACCAAATATGACCCTCCATTTAGATTATATCACGCCTTCCCTTGACAATCAAAATATGCGCAAGCAAAAAACACAAAACCACATCACCTTATTTCCAGGACGTGAAACAAGCAACAGTCTTCCACCTCAAAAACGCCACCAAGTTCAACGTAACCGGTAAACTTGACGTCACCAACTATAACATCGGTAAACACTTAAAACTGGACCTGATCCATGGGAATCGAACCTGGGCCTTCGATAATAACTACGAGAGTGTCGACAAAGAGCTGAAGCAAGGAAGTAAAGTGAAATGGGCTGAGGATACTTGGATTGCTTATAATGTGCATGTCACTAATTTGTCTACGGTAAGTAGCTTCGCTTGTTTCTATTGTAATTTATACTAGCTTCTGCCCGCGGCTTCGCACGCGTTCTGTCGGAATAAAAAGTAGCCAATCTATTCAGTAGCTTTGATGTGATGAGGTAACAAAAGTCCAAACTTTCGTATTATGTAATAGAACTTTCTTTGTTAATAAAGAACTTTATCTGTCATCATATTTAGTATAAATAGGCTGCGCCCCGCGGCTTCGGCCTCGTAGAAATCTATGACGCAAATAGTTTGTATACCATCCTCTTGAATCACTCCATCTAATAAAAAAAAACACATATAAATCCGTTGCGTAGTTTTAAGGATCTAATCTAAACATACATAGGGACAGACATACAGCGGGAAGCGACTTTGTTTTATATACTAGGTAGTGATAATTCAAATTATTTTTCAGATCGAAACAGAATCACAAAGTCTAATAATGAATGTTTGGTGGCCACTGCGCACTTTCAATTTAGTCGCGTTATACCAACTACAAGACACTGCGTTAGACGGCAAAGCGACTTTCAACTGGAACGTCAAGGATGAGAATAAGACGGCAGAATTAAGAGGTAGCTGGGCAAACCCGCCGAATCAGGAAGGTAGCTTGCACAATGTGGATTTGGCTTTGTCACATCCGTCGTTTAGAAAGGTAAGTCACTTCCAAAAATATTAGAACTAATATTGAAATAATTTTTGGCTATTTCGAATATTTATTTTGCGTGCGAGGTCTTAAAATGTTTACTTATTTTAAGTATTAGGAACCCTGTAGCGCCATGCATCTTGAGAGATAGCTAAGCGAACCACTTAATTAAGTATCGTCTTCATCAGCCTATTTTAGTCCACTGCTGGACATAGGCCTCTGCGTTCTGTCTTCAGCTTGACGCATCCAGCATCTACCTACCTAATTAAGTATCACAATTATTTAAATTAGAAATATCATTCTAATTAAATAATATCCAATTAGAAATATCATTCTAATTAAATAATATCCCACAAACTCTCCATTCTGATAGGAGTACGACAGATAATTAAAACAAATAAAAAGGACGGAAGGTTTTAAAGGAGCAGGTACAAATAGGTAATATTGTGTGAAGTTAGTTAGCGTAGGTACCCAGATAGATGCATACCTTCCTAACTACCTACCCTCTTGTGAACACCTACCAATAGTAAATATATGTACCTTTTTCGATTCTATTTTTTAAATACTATTTTTCTTTTTCAGGACGTAAACCTAAAAGGACAATACCTAGCCACCCAATCAGTGATGTCAAACCTATCACTAGAACTCCAATATTCAGACAACGAGAACGAATATCTAAAACTCCACTCCGTTCTCACTGACAATTCCATCGGACCAATCAGAGATTATTCCTTCGCCTTGACTTGTACCCACCCATCAACAAACTTGGATTTGGATATGAAGTCAGATGTGAATATACACAGTCGATGGTATTACTTCAATAGTCTGTATAGGTTTCAAAAGTCGCTGTTCTATCAGAAGTTGAGGAATAATAAGCTTTTGATTGATATGAATCATAGTTTGGTTGAGTGGGAGGTGAGTGGAAATGATTTAATATGTATGCTTTTTCAACGCTCTCTTTAGGACAACGTAAGTTTATAGTTACACAGAAGTAGCAGCAAATATTTGCAGCAGATCGTACAAAAATTTGCCTAGAGGCGGGAATCAAACCCGCAAGCTTCTGCGTAGGTGGACATTCACCCGCAGCGCCTCAAAGGTCGTCAAAAATGTATTTGTTAATTCATATTTTTGTTCATTATTTTGCATTACTTATTAAGAATAGAATATAGCCGCCGCAGTTGAGATCTTTCCAAAGCTTTGATGCTGAAAAAAGTAAAAAAACTGAGCTTTTTTCCACATCATAAATTCACAATTGATTTCATATCAACAATCATCAGCTCGAATGTGCTGGGTACAGCGAAGTAACATTATGATAAACTAGCAAATTTTCTTTAAAAAAAACCTATTTTCAGCGTAAAAACTACCACAAAGTCTAGTAATTGGGACCATCAAGGAATAATCAAGCTCGAATGTGCTTGATAGAACAAATTAACATGATATAACTGCAATTTTATTTAAAAAAACCTATTTTCAGCGTAAAAACGAAACCTACTACCACAAAGTCAACAGTACTTGGGATCTCACATACCCTGACTACAAGATATGGACAGTAGTGACCCGACCAACGGGCAACGACACGGGCTTGGCCACTCTCTCTATGAAGGACATGTCGCTGATAGCTCATCTTAATTCTACTGATGGTAAGTGATTTTACATTATTTAGATTCACAAAAAAGATCGGGTTTTAATAGTCTTGAGCGGGAAGCTCCAGCTTAATAAGGCGTCCGAATAAGAAAAAAAAACAGTTTACTTTAGAACTTGATAGATTGCAAAGATCTGTCGCAGAGTGGAGAGGATTATTATCTTGAGATAATAATTTCTGTGTAAAATTTTACTTGTCCAGTGGCATTTTTGTAAGCCTAAAGAAATTACTTTTTTGTATTTGATAGAAATGTATTATATATAATTTCTAGTTTTGTTTCTTATTCTGATTTCTTTTTTCCATTCATATCTTTGTACCATTCTTATTTATGCAAAACCATCAACGTTAAAAAACAATCTTACTTGCAGATATCTCTTACCATCTAATCGGCCGTATCATCGACGCACGCTCCGCAAAGTTCGACGCATGGCGTAACTACGATGACGTCACAACCGTCGACGTAGCTTCCTACGTACGACTGAACCACTCCCGACTTATGACCAGCAAAATCGCCTGGCGACCACAAATCTTCACAGAGGTCAAATCTACGGTCGTTTACACGCTAAAGACTATGTACAGCCAAATAAACGATACCCTAGTTATATTAAAAGAAGCTCCCATGGAAGCGCATTTAGCACTCAAAAGCATCTGGTCAGACGCTAAACCACGAATTCGAGAATTCTTGGACGATTTGAACGATTTACACGTGATAAAAGACGATTTAGACGAATTCGAAGTGTTCTTGAACCAATCGTATGACAACAACGATTTCTACGTCAAAAACGTCGTCGAATTCACCTACAATATTCTAGACGAGATGGCTATTAGGAACCATCTAGAAAGCCTGCCAGGAATCGTGAACGACATGTGGGGAATGATGGGTAATACCAGCAAATCGATCAAAGACAGCTTAACCTACGTAGTCGACTCGATCAAAATGGCCTATTCTAACTTCCTACAATCCGTGAACAAAGTATTAGAAGCCGATTTCATGGAGTTAGTCTCAGAGAGACTAGAAGCTATGATACTACAGTACGATAACTTCATAAGAGACTTGCATATGAAGTTCCTTGAATACTGGGAAGTTACTTGGGTGAATGCGACAAATAGACTGATCAACTACTGGCATGAGTTGCTTAAGTCCATAGAACCGTTGTTCTTCAAGATACTTCATTATACGGAGTCGTTTGTTTTTACTATCGGTAAAGGAGTTATGGATTTCTTCTACAATAGGACTCAGGAATTGACGGATTCACCGTATTTCAACTATGTGTCGACGTTTGGACATGAGATGGACAAGTAAGTGCAATTAAACATTGTCATTG
The DNA here is from genome assembly GCA_943735965.1 of Eupithecia abbreviata. NCBI lineage: Eukaryota > Metazoa > Arthropoda > Insecta > Lepidoptera > Geometridae > Eupithecia > Eupithecia abbreviata. The sequence goes on from OX030996.1 coordinate 4,767,054, forward strand.
TTCTTTTAATGTGTAATGTTTCGATGTAAGGTGTTATTTTATAGTTTTAAGTGCAATAAAAGAGTTCATTCATTCATTCATTCATCGGATCTTTGTTGATAATATAAAATAAAGATTCGATTTCATTTTATGAGTATTTAAGAGCTAATAGAATGTGTTTTACTTTTTCAGAATTTACAAAGATCTAGTCAACAACGACTTGATTACAAACATTAAGAAATACAGCAAGAAACTTTGGAATACTATTTGGAACAAAATAGAGAAATTCATTCCGTTCAAAGATGAGCTTACGCAGCTGTATACAGAGTTCAAAAACGCCTGGCAGAACTTCCTGAAGACAAAGCATGTGGTTTATGTTGTCGAAAAGGTTAGTCACTACATAGTATAAAACAAAGTCTGTCTGTCCCTATGTACGCTTAGATCTGTACGCAACGGATTTTGATGCGGTTATTTTAATAGATAGAATGATTCAATATGAAGGTTTATAAACCATTTGAAACATCGATTTCCACTTTTCACTATCGATAAAAAAGATATGAGAAACATCTCAAGAAAACACGAAATACGCGATTATTAGCGGTCATATCACTAAAAAGAGATTTCTACCAGACAACCTTGAATGGATCGTTGGATTGAACCTAGGAATCTATGTGCTACTTATATTCAAGCCTGTATTTATTGTTCAAACTCTTCTTTAATTTTCATAAATTCCTCTTCAATAAGTTTTAAATAAAAAAACACATTTGTTATGAAAAAAGTTTCATAATAAAAGTGTTCATGTAGGTATGTAAATACAAGAACACTTTTTATAATATAATAAAACTATTCTTCAAGATATTATTTATGACCTGTTTCAGTACCAAGAAGCGTACACTCGATTAAAGTGGTGGTACGACTACTTTTTGATCGGCGAGTCGATTGAAACTGTGGGCGAGATTATCTACGCCAAACTCACGGATCTGGCTAAGACTGCGCTGCAATATGAGGAAATGTAAGTGTTACTATTTCGTTTCTATGCAACGTGGACACGATAAAAGAGTCCCTTTGACTTGTGTATCTTTAGGGTCTCTTTATAAAGCCTAGAATAAACGTTCTTACCCGAGATGAGACACTAACGAATCATTTGTATGATTCTTTAGAAGAATCAAAACAGTGTATGGTGTGCTTGTCAATCAAATCAAATCAAAAAATGATTTGATTTCAAGCTAGGTGTATTCCTAAATTTGAATATAAATAGTAAATAAAAACGAATTACGTAATTTTTCTAAACGTAATTTTTCAGACACCGCACCCCAAAAACGAACTTCATCTTCGACCCACGCGTGGGAGAAATCCTCCTCGAACAGAAGCTCCCATTCTCCTGGCACGCTTTCAACCGTACCCCTGACTTCACTGAAGTGGCGGAGTACAAGGCGGTGCGAGACTTTATGGACGAGTGGTTGACAACTAACAAGAGCATCTGGTCTTATTATTACGAGATCAGGCCGTATATGGACTTTAATAACTTACTACCGCCGTTCGAAGGTAAGATTAACCTATGAATCAAATTAAAGGAACTCAGGTTCCTATGGTACATTATGAATAAAATTCTTAGAAACTCCCCGATTTATTCTAGCCCAGGATCACTTATGGTCAAGGAGCCCGGTACAAATTTGGTCAACTATTTCCTCCCGAGCGAAAAGTCTTAAAATGCATTAGAGATTAATATTATGAATACTCGTGACCGTCAGCTACGATTCCGTGGGTGGGTTGGAAAGTTGCAGCGATGATGACATTATTCCCATAGAATAAAAAAGGTTCAAATCAGAAATTAAAATTAGCATATTCCAGACTTCTGATTTGAACATCTTTCTTTCTAGGTATGGCAATGATGACCGGTCAAGGCACACTAGTAACATTCGACAAGAGAGTCTTCACAGTCTCCGAAGCGGGTACATTCCTCCTCACTAAGGACTACAAGGCGAATAACTTCACTTTACTCATGGAGAGCAACGACCAAGGGCGGTACAACTTGATTATACTGACGCACAGGAATCTGATCCATATTAATTTGTATAAAGCGGTGAGTTTTATTTGTATTGCGCAAAATTAGATGAAATATACTGGCAATTGCAATGTTTCCGCGGCTCACAACCATCTGAGTTGGATGGAAGCCTCGAAAATGGGAGGTTAATGATGACAATGTTGTTTGTTTTCTGTTCTAGCAAGTCACAATAGACGGGGTAGTGGTGAGTCTGCCAGTGCTAGCAGACGGCTGGCTGGTGGTGTGGCAGACGGACGGGCTGGAGGCGCGAGGCAGCAGCGGGCTGGCAGTGCAGTGTGACACCACGCATCGCACCTGCAAGCTGACTGTACAGGGTAGGTGTCAATAGACGGGGTAGTGGTGAGTCTACCAGTATTAGGTGAGGCTAGGTGTCAATAGAAGTTCTACTGTATTTTATATTCGGCTAATTGCGATTACTGTTTTAATTTTAACAAATTTCCGCTCTTCAGGTTGGTACTACGGCGTTCTAGGCGGCCTCCTCGGCACATACAACAACGAACAGTACGACGATCTCCAACTCTCAAACAACACTTTCTCGGCCGCCGTGCAAGACGTGGGCCGTAGCTGGAATTTACTCCCGGCCACGACCGTACCGATCGAGAATAAGGAACATAAGAATGACACGCAGTGCGAGAAGTTCTTTGCGAATAAGTTGTCGCCTTTGCATCCTTGCTTCACTGTTGTGAGTATTGTTATGATTTTATGTTATTTATTAGGATTGGTACATTTTAAGGTTTATGTTATTATAGTGCGTAAGCCTTCGCACTCGGGGTAATCTATAAGAAAAGCAAAATTAATGTAAAAAAATGCAAAATCTCTGATGGGTCTGATTCGGTCGGATTGTCGTGTTTAAATTTTTTCTTGTTGGTTTTATGGAAAATTCTTGACCGAATTATTGCAAACTGCAGTTTCTAACAACAAAATTGTTACCAAAATAGTAAAGTCATCGCTTTCAATTTCAACAGTTCTAACTAAGTAGTATTTCAACACATTACCCCAACTTTCACAGCGATACAAATCTACATAGTAACTGCAATCTCTCGTCTGTGTGAGATCGACGAGTCTCATCTAAACAAGGTGTTTGTTAACTATTTCGTCCCGCTATTTATCGTCAAAGTGTAACAAATGCATGACATTTTGTTGCGGCGCATTCGAGTGCGTACCAGGAAATATCTCGAAAATAAAAGTCTCTGAATCATTCCAAACTCCGGCTTTTTACATCAGAATAGTTGAAATAATAAACTACTGTGTGTTTTTACACCTATACAAATATCAACTCAATCTGTGTCTTGTCGTTAGATCGACGCGTCTCCCCTATACCTGGAGTGCACGCGTGGCATCGCGGCGTGCTCGCTGGCGCACGCCTACCTGCAGCTATGCACGCAACAACACGTGCCCGCGCATTTGCCGGACCACTGCCACCAGTGAGTACATAGATCACTCTCTCAGATCATACCCGCGTCTCCCCTATACCTGGAGTGCACGCGTGGCATCGCGGCGTGCTCGCTGGCGCACGCTTACCTGCAGCTGTGCACGCAACACGACGTACAAAGTAAAATTTATTGCATCAAATACATGTAAATAGAGTACATAGGTGATGTACGCTTACCGTTGTGTTCTGTGTGCAAAATCTGGGTACAATTATTGTCGTTGAAATTTAAAATAAATATTTAAAAAACTAGACATGTAATTTACTTAAATCTAAAAATGTTTGTACGTCATGAAATAATTTTATTTATAGTAGCATTTACTTTCCAAAGTGGCTTCTATCTTTTTCCGAAACAGTGTGAGTGGTAGTTCTCTATGGTATTTATTGTAAATAGAAGTCTTTAACACTTTCATATCCTATTATTTCCACAGATGTTCAACCCCACAAGGCGATACCATAGAAGAAGGGGAATTCCACGCACTGGAATATGTACCTAAGTCCACGGACGTAGTGTTTATAATCGAGGCGCAGTATTGCAACAGAAATATACGAAAGGCAAAGAATATGGACCTGTTTATTGAAGCTTTTGATACTAAGCTTCAAGCGAATGGACTCTCTGATAATAGGTGAGCTAAAATTATATCTGCCTGATAGGGGCCACGCGTCGCTTCGATGCACTGATATTTTTTTTATAATCCCGGAGTTTTTAACCGTAGGTTAAAAAAAGCACAGGTTAAAAACTCCGTGATTCGAGGAAAATCGAGTTATTACGGCTTTATTTTGCGTCTTACCTGAATAACAAAGCGCTCGTATCTTATCTCGGTCAAAATATCTGTGGACGTCGCGACAAACAATTTGTATGCGAGGTTCACAGATGATTTGACCGGGTAACCTAACTTTAGTATGTTTTTTTCTATTACCTGTGGAAACTTATAATTAGCCGTTAGTTACACACTATGTTTAGTATTTAGTTACCTAGCTGTTCGTTTTCCCAAAATTATAAAATAAAATAATACAGTTAAATGATACATTTGTGTGTTTCTAGGTACGCTATAGTCGGTTTCGGTGGCCGCGGTACCTACCGCCGCCCGCGCGCCCTCTATGTCAACAACAAGGTGTTTACCAACGCTATCGAGATATCACAGCATTTCGACAGCTTCACTATAGGTAAGTATAGAGTAGAAATAGAAGACGTTAAAAAATAAATGTTAATTTAACCTCAGAACTCGAATAATGTCATATGGAGACTTGATATTTATAAGTATTAATACAACGGGTATTTATCGCGTTTATTTACCTATTTTTCCCGACGTTTCAACAGGTTTACACACTGTCGTGGTCACGGGATGACTCCACGACAGTGTGTAAACCTGTTGAAACGTCGGGAAAAATAGGTAAATAAACGCGATAAATACCCGTTGTATTAATACTTATAAATATGTGTTCAGATCGCGTAAGTTTAAAAGTATTTATTGGAGACTTGATGTCTTCACAAACGTATTTGTGGTAATGGGCAGCATACCTATGTGTGAATGATACTATAAATTCAAACAAACAAACAAATAGTTTATTCATATCAGACATGGTAAATTAGAGAGGTGGTATTACAAAAATTGATCCTCATATCTCTCTACATTACTGGCATGTAAATACATAAAAATGTTCCAATTAAGTTTCACAAACAACAAAATATTTCAAATAATAATTCTCATGCTAATTAATAAAAAGCAGTAAAAGTAAAGTTTAATTAAAATAAATGTCAAGCCATACTATACAATAAAAATATAAAAAAATAAAGTTAGATTAAATGTCAATAATATAATTTCAACTTTAAAGGTCAGAAACTCCTGGATTGTATAAAAGCTACTTTGCACGAGCCATTCTTCTAAGACTTAAACAATATTCCTTTGTGATATAAAATATTTTTCGGTAAATGATTATAAATTTTGTATGACATGTAGGCGCAGTTTCGCTTAAAAAGTTCTAATTTCGGTCCAGGCATCACTAAAGGTTTATGTGTTACAAGTTACAAATCTCCGATATATTTGACATTTTTATAATTTAATTGAATTTTAATCAATTTAATATTATGTACAAAATTATTATTTTAACCAAAACGTTATTTATAATATAATTCGAATTAAGAACATCACATGCAACTTTTAAAACGTTATCAATAAAATAAACTAAACTATCGACCCTTAAATGTTATATTTAGCATTTCCCGTGCATAGATATAGAGGAACACGCCGTAATCAATTAACAATATGGCTGTATGAGAAATGAATTTAAATAAATAATAAAAATAGTTTCATAATAAACTGTAATATTGTTTCAGAAAAGGCCGATTTAATCCGTAGCAACAAGTCATCCCGCGCCGACATATTCGCAGCACTTAGCTTCGCCACTGACTTGCCTCTGAGACCCGGAGTACCGAGGACCTTTATACTGCTGCCGTGTAGCAAATGTGACCTTATGTTCATGAAGGTAAGGTCTAATGTACCTTTAGACTATTATAAATAACCCTTTCCAGCCGCGCTGTTTCAAGTTGCTAACGCTCAATACAGGCATGTCAATCGCGGGCTAGTAAAGAGTTGACGACTTTTTCTATTTTAAAATTATACTTTGAATTTAGTTCTATGTTCAATTCATCGAACTAGATTTAAGTGCGTGAATGCTGTGTTTCAAAACACTGCATTTCTCGTGATAAAATCTCGCTACAACTCAATAAAAACGCGCCATGTTTTTTTGATTTAATGGTTATTGTAACATTTATATAAATAACTATAGGCTGATGATGATGATGATGATTGTAAATAATAGTTGTGGGACGAAACACCAACATAAATTTACCCCAAAAGACCGATTTAGTAGGTTGCCCATTGTATAACTAGATGTCGCCACTAGACAAATTAGAAGGCGCTATCGAAGCGTTTCGGGTTCTTGGTCGCTAGTGCTCCTTGTATTTGAGTTTTTTACCGTGACTATTTTGCCAACGCAAAAGTGGTTGCGGGTTCGATTCTTATAACTTTTTGATTGGCTACATAGTACGTTAGTACACTATTGCCCATAAAACTGGATTAAGTCAGATTTCTGCATTTCTATTTTCTGTATATTTGCCTCTGATGCTCAATGGGAAGAAATACATAAAAAATATGTTTTTGTATTAATTTGGGTAACAAACAGCTTGTAAATGAAATGACCTTAAATAAACTCATGGGTCCACTGGGTCCAAGTTCAAACTTTGAACTCTGGTAAAAACTTGTATTATTCGTTTGATTGTATTTTTTCCATTTAATTATTATTTACCTTGTGGTTTTTGGGTAAAAGAATGAATTTATCTTATCGTACCTACTAATGTAAGCATTTATCCAGCAGGACGATCAAGCTAATTAAAAATACTGACTTTTGGTACATATTTTTAAGTTAGACTAGAAATAAAATAAACGTCATTTATAACGGGATATTTACCATGATTTGATTTTTGAGTTTTCCAATATTTCGGTACAGTGATGTGATAAATGACTAGCTGCGCCCCGCGGTTTCACCCGCGTGGTGATAGATATTTTGGATAATATTCAAAATATCTTTTTGAATTGTAGCCTATGTGTTATTCTGATATGTAAGCTATATTATCGTGAACTTTCATCAAAATTCATTCAGTAGTTTTTGCGTGAAAGAGCAACAAACATCCTCACAAACTTTCGCGTTTATAATATTAGTAGGACTTATGTTAATAACCATGATAATTTCAAAAGTTTTAGAAATAAAATATGTATGCATGGTTTTTTGACAGTTGGACTACTCGACGATCTACCACAACCTGATGGAAAACTCTGTGACGCTTCACATCATAATGGACGACGATTTCATGCTGTCTAAGAAACGAGTCGCTAAGTACCTGTTCGGTAAGTAGTAGTAGTAAGTCTTCTTTCTTAAAAGTAGAAAAGTATATTTATTGCACTAACATGTGGCCATATCTCACGAAGAACCGACCACCGCTGGGTACACGTGTTCTCGAGTGGAGACCGCAACTCGGCATACGTGGTGGAAGTCGCCCTCCGGCCATGTGGGATGGCGACCTGCGAAAGATTGCGGGCAGATACTGGATGCGTTAAGCTGAAGACAGGGCGCTATGTCGCTCATTGGGGGAGGCCTATGTTCAGCAGTGGACTATCATAGGCTCATGATGATGACATGTGGAAAAGATCGTACTTAGAAAATGCGTAACAATGTAATTGGCCGATTATGGGCATGCATGCAATTATTTGTCTAGCTACTTACTAGCTACTTACGGCTTCACATGTTTTTTATTCGGGATAATACTAGTCTACCAACTACCAACATTACTACTACCAACATTATGAAAAATTTCAGCCAGGTGCAATCAGTAACTAGTTTTGGCGTTTCTTTCATCCAAACATTTGTCTTCACGTGTCTTAATATTTGTATCTACTCCAGGCACATTCGATGTGTAATTAAATTGAACATTTAGATAAGCTTGTAAAATTTACTACCTACGTTTTTTTCTGAACATATGTTAACAAAAAACATGAATGCTTCTTATCGTGTTTTTTTTATTTAAGTCAAGTACAAAAGTTCAGCATACACGATTTTAAAGTTACTAATCGATTAAAGTTATCATTTTTTTTTTTATCTTGGGTTATTTAAATATGTGGGTTCCTTTATTATTTGTAAGTATTTTGTCATCTTACGCGATCTGAATATACTCGTATTATTATAAGCACTAATCTAGATATATAAAAATGAATCCCTATTTCCCTTGGTCACGGCATCACGCGTGAACGGCTGGACCGATTTCGCTAATTCTTTTTTGTTGTGTTTGTTAGTGTCAGGAGAAGGTTCTTATGAAAGAAATAATTAAGAAAATTGCGCGGAAAATTAGAAAATTTCAGAATACTTAACCACCATATTAAATTATTTCTAATGTAACCATAGCGCTTTTACAATTCAAACTTTTTTGATGTAGGTAACTTATATATATACTTACCTATAGCGTTTGACATAACATTGACAGAATGCGTGCTGCAAATATCGTCGAAGAGGATGTAACCAATTCGAAATCAATATTCATAGCTAAGACAGGACAACGTCCGTCGGGTCCGCTTGTACATAATAGATGTCTATCTACTACTCTACGCAATTCTGGAATATGCAGAATTTAAATTTCTAATCTGAACTTTATTCCATCGACATACCGTCGTCGTCGCAACCAGTTAGTATAGGTTTTACCATAACCACGCTGGGTAGGTAATCATAATTACAGTGATGGGTATGTTGATGAGGTGATAGGAACCTTTCCTTTGGAAGGTTCCTTCAATAGACTCATTCGACATCCACGGGCTGGATTTTAGGTGTCCATTGTTACGCCTCAACCGCCACAGCAAATAATGCCTTATATCCTTGTAATAAAGCTCTTACTCTCTTACAGGTGTGGACAGCGCTCTAGCGTACACAAATAAGGACTACGAAAGACTGGTCGGAGACGCGGGACTGAAGAAGCAAGTCAAGCTGCCCAAACAAAAACTGGGGCTTTGCACTTCACTCGCTATGGAGACAAATGGTAAAGACTTTTTACTATTTTATGGCCTATTGCAGCGTTGGATCGCGAGGAGTGGAAGGAGAAAAGGGAGGCCTTTGCCCAGCAGTGGGACAGTAATGGCTTAAAATAAAATAAATAATAATAGCATAGAAGAAGAATAATATATTTATAGACAATAATTTACAGTCGGGCGTTTCGTTACGGAATAAATATTAGAATGTAAATAAATAATGCTGGACAATCCACACAGCATTATCTAGCCCCATGGTAAGCAAAGCCTGTGTTATGGGTACTAGATAACTGATATACATAATACAATACATTACATAGATAGATATTTTTTATTATACATAGAAAACTACCAGAACACCCGGAACAAATATCTGCAGATCGTAGGTTATATGATTCTAACTAACTTAGGATGCTTGAATTGAGAAGGTATTTACTTAGCATTTTTATTGCGTAAGGTAAAATAACAGAAGTACTGCACTTCTGTTATTTTACCTTCTCTGGTTAATGGATGTCAATTTATGGGAGGGCGATGCACGCGATACCTAATGCATTTGTTGGATCTATCAGAGTTTTGCGCGGAATGTTTAGTACATAGGTATAATATTCTATAATACATTCTAACGTTATTTTATCGAAATTGATCTGATGGTAAAGCTATCTTAGTTTGACAAATAATGCATGTAAGCGGTTACTGAAATTTATATGTTATCGCAATAGGTTTGGGTGTTTTAACTTTGGCAGCACTAAAACACTTTCCTCCCCAGGTACAATATTCGCGGGCGCCAAGCTCCAAGCTGAACGAGCGACCGTCCGTCGCTTCTCTTCAGTGGCCGGCGGTCGCATCTCCCAGTCCGCGGCGCCTTGTAACCGCGCGCCGCGCTGCGAGTGTCGCAGCGGGTCGCTGCGGTGCGCGCCCTGTCCCGACACGCAGAGAATGGTAATGTACCTACCACTAACAGAACACTTAGGCTGCTTTTATTGTTACGCGTTTCGGCAGCGCCATTGGAGCGCGCGCGTTCGGAGATGTATGGGGTAGTAGTTGCGTTTCAAAGTCGCGCGCTAGTGCACGTTAACAGCGTGCTGCCCAGCGGCGTGACTATAAAACCAGCCGTATAAACGGAACGACACGCTTCTCTTCAGTGGCCGGCGGTCGCATCTCCCATCGCATGATGCAGGTGGCGGCAAGCGACCATTGTCGTAGACCCCTGCAGTGAAGGTCGCGGTAAACCGCTTTATACGGGCCGCACAAGCCTGGTCTGTGACGATCTTTGAAGCATATCTATTTCAAGCCTAAAGTTAAAGATAATCGAAATCGAGATTAGCTCAAATAATTCTCGACAATTCACACAGCAGCAGAAGCTCTATGCAGAGCTTGTAAATGTACATAACACAAATACATTATGAACATATATGTTTTATAATATTATTCATAGAAACCGATCAGAACACCCTGAAAAATCTGCAGATCCCTGTATTACAAATTTGAATACCTATTTATGATTTCTATCAACTCTACCTAATTGTGAGGGGATTAATCACAAACCCTGTCTGTGTAAGAACAATAATGTGTCGTCTTTTAAGGCGTACCCCGAGGCACACTAGCGCCGCCACCTGTTTTATCTTATTATTACGTTGTACAAAGGAAATATCAAACATTTCATTGGGTATTTTGTGATACCTACCTCCCGCCTCGGTGTATCAGCCTTAACAAGGAACACCATCTACCCATAGTGAATTTGTCAAGTCAAACTACAATAGTTTTTACAGTAAAAATATTTTTGTTACAGTTGGAGATGTCATTCTTCAATACAGACGATATTGATGACCTCATCGACATGGCAATGGACCCAAGCCTGCCTTCCTTTAGCTGATGATGATGTGATGACTAGTATTATTTACTAGTGAATTAGAATATTATGTAGTATTTGTGTAAATATAGGACAACATTGGAATAAACTTTTAAACGGATAATGGTGTTTTTAATTAGCAATCTCCACTCCTTATCCATTTCATTCGGAATCAAAAAGCACTGAAACAGTCTGCAGCTAGCTCAATTGTTAATATTGTAAATACTAGTTCTAATTTGTTTCTATGATTTGATTGTAACTTTCTTTGTAAAAATATTTCCGCCCTAAATAACAATACATTTAGAAATTACAACAAATACGAGCTAGAACAGTTTCCGCTAATATTTCACAAATAATAACTGAACTGTTTGGTTATTTGTAGAAACGAACATAGAAATGTGTGAAAACATGCATGATTTTAGAATCCTAGGGCCGAATTCTGCTAACAATTCGCTTTACTATCAGACATAATACAATAACTACATAATTTACTATGACAGAAGTATAATTGCGGAATCGTCCATAGATGAAGAGATAGTGCGTGCGTGCTATTTGTACGGAGATTGATAGAATGGTTTGAGCCTTGACACTTGACCTTGACTCTCTTGACCTTGATATCTGTAGTTTCTTTCATCAAAGACAAAAAGCCAAAACGTGTCATTTACGTAGTTATTGTATTGTATTTGTCACATATTGCCAAATCAAGTCAAGTCTATTCTCTTTGCACGCAAAAAAAGTGATACATCATTTTGAGACAATACCATTGTTATGGTGTAGCGATTAATTCAGTAGAATTCGGCTACTGTTAGGTCTCACTTTACTCAAAAGATGCTGGCCATTCACAGAAATGAACTGGCTATATACAATCAAGACGATGATGTATCGCATGGGCTTTACTGGCTAACTGTACCTAGGTCATTAACGTCCTTTATAGCTAGGCACAGGTTTCAATTTCAAACTCTTCACATTCATCATCATCATCGTATGTTAGTCCACTGCTGGACATAGTCCTCCCCCTATGAGCGCCACAGCGCCCTGTCTTCAGCTTGACGAATCCAGCATCTACCTGCTATCAATAACATTACATTCGGATATTTTTTACAGTTGGCTTAGATAGCAACAAAAATGCTCGTGAATTGAGAAAAAAGCTATCAAAAAAGTTAAAGAAACGTAGATAGTTTTTTGTTTCCTTAGTTTTTGATAATGATAACCTCAGGCTTAGGTAGAAATGATAAAAATAATCAGTAAACCATACCTAGAACTTAAAAGTGATATTCTTTTATAAAGAAAACTGCAATTTAGTTAGAAACAAATCAGTCTATTCCAACTTATAATCAATCACAGCACTATAATCGCTAATTCTAATAAATTTCTAGTTTGCACTTAAAATAAATAAACTTTCTTTAATGTAATAATGTCAAAATATCTTTAACTTATTTCTAGGAACATCAAGATTATTTTAAATAGAAAGATGTCTTAAGATTTATTTATAAGTGCAAATAGGAGCATTAGAGCTGCCCTGATATAAAAAAACTTGTTTAATAATTTTGTGCATAAGATATTAACAACAATTTTTTAGAAGACATAAAGAGGCTATTAGATTCAAATTGCTCTCAAAACCATATTTTAAAAGCACAGCATATTATTTAAGAATTTTGGAAAGTATGTTTCCAAGAATCTCAAATCACTACTTGTGATTTGAGAATTTTAGAAAACCACCTTAATCAAATCCTACATCTTTGGAAGAACTTTAGACTACCCGCAACATGAAAAATAGCTAATAATTCCTTTTACTTGTGCCACTTGTAAGCAGCCACAATACCAACCACTGCCAACACAACAGCCGAGGTCTTAAATAGTATATCAAGCAGCACTGTGTTCTGGCCTCCTACTGAATTCACAATCAAATTATTCATGATAAAGACTTGCTTGCTTTCATCAATCAGAGCATCTTTCTCTTCATCGGTAAGCGTTGAAGCAATCGAGTTCATGGCTGCGCGGAAGTCATTCTTCAGTTGCGGAATGTCTACTTCAGAGAAGTCAGTGACTCGATCTGTGTATATCACTCCTTCAGAGTTTTCTGGAAGGATTAGAAAAATGAGATGATTTCATATACCTACTTACTTGATAATCTTGAAATGTATATTTCCCTGGTGTAAATATTAGGAATTACATAAAGTAACAGATAGGCTTAAAGGACAAGAAAGTACTAAAAGATTTGAAGCTCTAAATTTATTTAATTGTTAATGCATTCACTGCCCAGACCCTCCTTCAAGAGGACATGCATTGTGGGCCATGTAAGTATTATCTTAGATCTTAGGCCACAACCTCAATTATTTTAGTGGTAAAGATTACTTTAGTGTTAGTAAGATGGTGGCCAAATACTCAACAATGTTTGATTTAAAATCAAAAGAAGGCCTATAGCATTTTCTAGCCACAAGCTAAGCAGTGCTTGTGTTATGGGTATATACACAATACATTACACACATAGGTATATATACAATACATTACACATATAGAAAACAACCTAAACACCCTGATCAAATATCTGCAGAATGTACAAACATTTGTCCCAAGGCAGGATCGAACCCTCAACCTCCTGCTTTGCCACAGAGGTCAAAAATAATGATGAAGAGCAAAATACTCACTATTCCCAAACATCTGCCTCTTCTTTGACAGTATCTGTCCTCCACTAAGCAGCCCCAAGTACATGTGATAGACATAGGCAAGTAGGAGCTGAGGGCTATCCCGCTCCAAGTCCTGTAGATGTTGCATGTAGTTCTCCAGGGCTGCAGCTTTAGGGATGGAGCGCCAGTCGGAGCCTAGGTAATGGGCGAGGTCATCTTCAAATGCTTTCTTGCTGTAATTAAAAAAGTAAGTTTTTTTTTCTTTGTTTCTTGCACCCAAATGAAAATGTAATAGAATACTTATAATACATATAGAAAGGCACTGGGTTTGGAGTGGGTTCTCATGGGCTGAGTAAAAGAAAGATAATACAGGCTATGCTTACTTTAGGGCTAAATACCTACTGTGTGGATTTTGATCCATTTTTTTAACAACAGTTTTGGCCTACCTAAGAAGCCCATAAAGGCAAAACTATAGAAATGTCATGGTTTTTTCGTATGACTGAGATCTCGGGACTTACCGGTACAAGCTTTTGTTCACAAACATTTGGTTAAACTCTGCCATGTTCAATCTCTCCTTGGCATCCTCAAGGTATGCAAAAACATGGTAGAATATAAACAGTCCGCCTCCCCATACTTTCTCATCTCTCAGGGCTGTAAATTACATAAACGAGGTAAACAATTAGATGTCGAAAACAAGTAAAAGAGCAAGGTATTTGCTGGCTACTTACAAATCGCGAATTTTGCATTGACTAACGCATCACTGACATTGTGAATACTTCTGGTAGCCTTCCGCATTCGTGTAGAAAATAGCTCTGCAGTCTCCGACATGTTTCTGTCAATATTTTCTCAAAATTTCAAACAAAGATTAATTTTTCCTCGGGAAAATGCAAATCCAACCAACATGAAATGCAACCAACAAACAATGAATAGTATAGTAATCAATCTTTCTTTTCTTTTTGTATTCTCTTTGATTTGATAGATCTAAATGTCAGTCCCTTGTCAGTTGTCAGTCAGTAACATGGGGGTGGGTGACCATCTCAAAAGTGGCAAACCTGCCACACAAGGCTAAAAATTCCTCAAAATTAAAAATATGTCTTTTTAGTATACATCAATAAATCAAAGTAGCTTCCCACTGTCTGTACCTAGGTATGTATGCTTAGATCTTTAAGACTACGCAAAATATTTTTTTTTTTAATATTTAACTAAGAAGGTTTATAAATGTATTATATTATTATGTACATTTAAACCTTCCTCTTTAAATCTAATACATGAGTTTGCACCCGTGCGAAGCCAGGCGGGACGCTTGTATTGTATATTTTTGTTTTCAATAAACAAAAAGTTTGATTGACCTTTATCATGAAAATAATTATAAAAACAACAACGGGTAATAGTTGTACAGGTGTACTATAATGTCTTTCTCAAGTTTGTTACTTCTTGATGCTAGGAGGCTTGAGCTGAACGGATTTAGGTGGAATTTGGTTCCAGGATAGATAATGTTTTGCATATAAAATACACTTGTACTACTAGCACATAGGCTTTATTATTTTTTTTGTTCCAGTATAGATAATATCTTTGATATAAGATTATACTTGGACTATTAGCATATAGGCTTTATTTCATCCCGATTTGTAATTCTATAAAATTGAAAAGTCTTTTAAAAAAAACTTTTGTTAAAATACTTTCTTTGTTTCTTGTGTTGAAAACTCTATGAACACTCGACTCGCACACAATGACCAGTGTTGCCAAGTAAACGGATTGCCCGTCATATCTAACGGATTTGCTTGCGTTGAAAACGGGAAAAATCCATTCTAACGGCTGGGCTGACGGAATAATTTAACGGAACAAATTACCTAGGTACATTCATAATTTTGTATATTCGCAATTAGGTCGCTCAAAGACAATCATGTTTTGTATTCATTATATTCTCCAATGTGTATGGTAGGGATTTATCTTGCAAGTAACCGGAATTCAATGTAAAGATGCTATTAGCACTAATAGTACCTAAACATCAAAACTTCATTGTAGTATGTGAATATAATATTCCTTTGTGTTCTAAAATATTTTTCGTATGTATGTGATTTTATTTGATACGCCTTCTTTGTTCAGACTTTTCTGAGTATAATTTATGACTGTGTTTATTCTGTTTTTGAATGTTATCATGTGTTTGGAACCCGAAAAATATCATAACAAAGACAAAAAAAGAAAATACTTAGGATTTTAGTTTTTTGTCTTTGTTATGATGTTTTTTATTATGTTTATAATGATTAATTGACATCTGTAAATTCCTGTAGTGTTACAGGTAGGTATGATTATTTATAATAAACAATCAATCAAACAATTATAAATTTTATTACACATAAAAAAAAAAAAAAAGTTACAAATATTTGCAGATTGTTTTAACATTTGTCCCATGGCAGGAGTCGAACCCGCAACCTCCTGCGTCGCCTTCATGACCTTCACCCACCGTGCCACATCGGTCGTCATGCGCTCTGACATCTTCATATTGAAAGTATCTACTTATTTTAGAGTGGGAAAGATCATCTTACAGGGTTATTTGTAAATCACATTCCGGACCCATATGGCATAACACCCCTGAAAGATACCCCTGGGGGTGCTATGGGTACTAAGATTTAGACCCGTCGCACCTCCAGTTAAAAGCTAAAACCTGACTACATTATAATTGTTAACAATAGTTATATTAATTGGCAAATCAAGTATTAGGCACAGGTTGAATATCATGGTTGCTAAGGGACGCTGCGCGCACTTTGATTCAAATATGCGCCCATAATCTCTATTGTTAGCTACAATAGCAAAATATTGTTTTTAATCGATCCAAAATTGACGGATACGCAGACAAAAGTACCTACATTAAAAAAACATACATACAGCCTTCATACAACCGAACATAGAACCACCCAAGTCGATTAAAAACGCGTGTAACTCGGAGGCAGAAGCAAGTAATATAAGCAATGAATAATGGGGAATCCCTGTTACCTATATAAATTATGTAGCTAAAGAGATAATAAAATGTAGGAAGGAAAGAAAGCTAATTAATCGAGTGAAGGCATGCGTGAAAATCTCTGCTTCTACAGATAAAACCTTCGTTTTCCTTCTTTATTTCGCTTTCTATTATTATAATTGGTAGAAAGTGGTTACTCATTTTCAAATTGGTAAACCCATTATTTTCAATTCTTAAATACTTTTCCTTTTATCTTCACTATTGTTATTATTAATTTTTTGCTCTATAACTAAAGCAAATAAAATTCGTACGTCTAATGGCTGATTAGTGATGACAGTCCTCTTAATTTTATGTCTGAACATCGATGATAACTGAACTTGAACTTGAAGAATAGCTAATAAAAAAATGTCATCATCATCATCAGCCTATAGCAGTCCACTGCTGGACATAGGCCTCCCCCAATGAGCGCCATAGCGCCCTGTCTTCAGCTTGCCGCATCCAGCATCTACCTGCAGTCTTTCGCAGGTCGTCATCCCACCTGGTCGGAGTGCGTCCTGCACTACGTTTACCGAGTCGTGATCTCCACTCAAGAACACGTTTGCCCCAGCGGCCGTCGGTTCTTCACGAGATATGGCTGGCCCACTGCCATTTCAGCTTGCTAATATAAAAATGTAAGACGGTGGAAAGCATAGGTACCTACTTATAATGGAAAGTGTCTAAGTTTTATTCTTAGTAGGTAGGTACCCTACCTACAGCATTTCAATTACCTAACTATGTAGTTAAGTCGGCCATGCCAGAAAGAGGATAAGACTTGTGTCTTTTCCTCTATCTGGCATGGCCGATTATAGGTACAGAGTTTCTCACCCTACTGTAGGTATAAACTACTAGGTATAGGTAGGTAAGGCTTTGTTTATTAATTTACGCCATGTAACTTACTTGTGTGCCTAATGCACGTCTCATGTTGTGATTTTTTTCAATGAAAATCTGTCATAAATTCGTTACTATTTAAATAGCACGTTTCAAGTGATGAATTTTAACACAACTCAAATTTATCAGAGTTGGGATTGAGGTTAGTACCTACCTAACTACGTAGTTACCTAGTTATTGTGTTTTGATTGTTAATCGAAAGATAATTTGCCAACTACGGGAAAAAGTGTGATCGCAAATTCAATGCCTCGCAAATAGGTATTTTACTGTCGCTTATATTATATTACTAGGTAGGTATTTATTTATATATTGTGTGTATTATCTGGCATTATATATTTATTTATATTATGTATCGAATAACTCAATTGGAATATTCGTTTTTCACACCTGAGCGAGTTTATCTGATCTGGTCTGGTATATTTTTATCCCCTAACCAAATAGACGGGTGTTTTAAGCAGTGTTTAAAGTCTGACTATCATTCTACTTGTGGTGCTTTGACAATTTAAACAGTTGTTGTTTTCGAAAAATTTAACATCGACAAGAGAAGGAAAGGTTATTTACTTAATTGCTTATTTCCCAAAGTTAGGTAAAATTATAATTAGAACATGGAAACCCTAGCCAGTAGTGCCAACATAATCGCAGGTTGGCACAATTTAGGCCGAAATTGTTGATCGCGGTTTGCCATAAATTATTTCGGACGATAAACCCAACATACCACCGCTTAATTCAATTAATGAGGCGAAATATAGCATTGTGCTCATTTTCAAGCGTTTTTGTACGATTCGTGAAATGATAATGCAATTTTTACGGCTATAAAAAGGGTTGATGGCTTCATTAACTTCGTAGCTACCTTTTAGGGTTGCCAGTTATCAAATTTTGTACCTTTAGCGCGACTGGGAAGTGGAATGTTTTAAGAGGTAATTATATCATATTTCTTATTGTAATGTACCTATGTAGGTAGGTACTTGTTTAAGCCTCTTTGGCTGTCGCCTAAGGGTGAGTAGACACGTACCTACTCTAATGATGAAAATGAGGTTTCCTTGGATTGGTTCGTTTAATCATGAGTGAAGTGACGAAGTTAGGTTTTCTTACCTACCTATGTTAGGTATATTTATCGATATTGATTTCATCAATCTACTTCGGTGAACTTTAAAATAGTACATTCTAGATATAAAACAAAATACCTATAAAAGTTTCATTTTTTAGACATTGTCCATATATCTACACATTGAACATTTCAAAATATAATTTAATATAGAAGATTATACGCCATATTGAAATCAAATTAATTTTTAAGTTTCCTACCTTTACAAACTTCAATATAAAATCTAATCCAATCAGTTACAGAATTCAATAGATCCGTATTTCCAAAGTTATTTACCGGTCTTTTAGCTCCACCAAGGAAACTTTCCGGCAAGTTCTTATTTCAAATTGTTCAGTTTCTTTCCGACGAATTCGATATATTCGATTCCTTTTAAAAGTAGAACTCGAACTTACCTACCACTCCTACCAAAACTTCTAGAAAACCTATAAGTATTATATAGGTACCTAAGTTTTCAGATTCTTCTTTCTGGCATTAGGTATAGGTACAACTTCTATCACAGCACCAACTTCCGTGCCGCATTATATAAAGAGAATGGACACTAATGTAACTATTATCTTCTTATTTACAGACAATAAAGATAATACAATAACTACAGACATGATACATTTTTATAATAATTTATTTGTAAGTATAGAATGAAAACAAAAAACAACAACGCCAAAATAAGCAGCAAAACAAAAAAACGTTTAAAAAAGGTCGCAAGTCGCGTTCGAAAATTAAAAATCGACGCCGCCAGTTGCCAGTTCCGTCTGACGCTAACTCGATTGCATTGTCTTATCTTCCATAAAAGCGAGTACGTACCTATTTTTGATGCAGTAGCATAAGTTATTAGGATATTTTAACCAAATCGCAAATTTAACCTTTAAAATTTCGTTCTGTCGATGGCTGTTTTTTACCCTTTATTTTAAGCTAAGCCTTCAGCTTCGCAATCATTTTCAAAAATTGCGATTGTTGGAAAAAAATATGACACAGAATGATATCACTGGAGCCAATCGCAGAAGTTAGGAACATAGTTTGGTTTGAAAGCTTTCCTTCATCATTTTCATTCATTCTCCAGGTGTCCGTTTTCGATTGAACTCAAATTGGAACTTTTTTCTATAGGTCTGCAATTTTTCGTTGTTAAGTGTGTGTTTTTTCTTGCTGTTATCAATAAGTTATGTATTCTAATTCGTTCCTGGAGTATTTTATTACGGGAATGACATAGTCATGTTGACAAAACTCATTTAAAATAAACAAAGATAGAAAAAAATACTTTGTTGACATAAAATATATTGGATTCTAGATAACAATTAAATAAATAAATGATATACATATACAACAAATGAAATAGTTAGATATTTTTAATTATTCATATATAACGTCCAGAACACCCGGAACAAACATCTGCTGATACACACAATTGTCCCGAGGTGGGATCGAACCCGCAACATCCTGCATCGCAGGCGGACCTTCGCCCACCGTGCCACAGAAGTCCTTAAATATTATAGCGATAAGTATAAATGATGATTCTTAGTTAATAGCAACTGTCTGGTTGGACACTTTTCTGCCAGTGTCATGTAATGGAAATTATTATAAAATCGATGAGTTATTAAATTAGGAAGATTGTTTCATATTTTCAGCAGAGCTTTGTTCGTTATCTATATGGATATGGACCCCTTACACCTCTAGAACCAAGTATAGTTTTCTAATATCAAAGTTGCGCTACTGGCTCCATCGCTGTCGCTGCGCTATTCATCTGAAGGCTGTCACAAGTTAGCGCTGCACTTCCCAAGATGAGGCCGAACACTGAAGTTGTCGACGTTTTGATTAGTTCATTGGAAATCTCGTTGACTTCGAATAAAGGAATTACTTTTCAAGACTTAGCTGAATTTAGATAGACTGGTATTTAATGCATTTAATTTATTAAATAGGGATATTTAATAAATAAAATAATAAAATAAATAATGCTGGACCATTCACACAGCATTATCTAGCCCCCAGAGCTTGTTTTATGGGTACTAAATAACTGATATAAGGACATAAAACAATACATTACATAGATATATATTTTTATTATACATAGAAAATGACCAGAACACCCGATACAGATATCTGCAGATAGTACAAACATTTGTCCGGTGCGGGAATCGAACCTGCAACCACCTGCGTCGCAGGTTGACCTTCGTCCACTGCGCCACAGAGGTCGTCTAAATATAATACAGGCTTCATCGTACAAAGTTGTTTGGAATGGTTTAATTATCATCTAGCTACTGATACCTAGCTATGAATTGTAGATTACAGAAAACAAGACATTAAAAAAGGAAACTTGAATATCCGCCACTCGCGAAACGAACCACCATAAACAAAACCACTCAATCCCCAAAACAAGCTTACGACCAGAATTGCCTAGGATTATCTGTATTTGATGAAACATATATTTCTGTAATTATTATCCATCTGCTCCCAAAAGCTTTATTAATTGTAATAATAATTTAGAGTTTCCGCTAAGTCGCGCCATAACTTCGCATGTTTGGGTAGGGTTGCCACATGCGAAAAAAATATGAAAATAAAGAATATAAAATAAATAAACGCACCAAGTGCGAGCCGACTCGCACACGAAGGATTCCGTTACATACCTGATATACTTTCGCAAAAGAAATTAAGAAATATCTTTAAAAAAATAACTAATTTTTTGATGGATCGAAAAAAGCAAGCCAACATGACGCAGTAGTAGTACCTATCCAAGTACTGACTGAGTCCAAACTTTCGTAACGTCGTCGATGATTGTTGTTCAACTTGGTATAGATGTTGACCCCCTTAATTATACATTATTTAATTTTCATATTAATGCTTGTTATAAACAACAGCAAGAGGCTGCAAAGGACTGCAGGTAGATGCTGGATGCGGCAAGCTGAAGACAGGGCGCTATAGCGCTCATTGGGGGAAGCCTATGTCCAGCAGTGGACTGCTATAGGCTGATGATGATGATGATGATGATGATAAACAACAGAAATGCACACACTGATAATTTAAACTGTCTACCTTTTACAGACGAACAGACAGAAAGACAGCGTGGCTTAGTAAAAATAAGTCGGCGGTTGGATTTTCATGACTGATTAGAGTGAGGGAATAGAGAGTACCTATACCTGTACCTGCACACACACTTGGGCAGTATAATAATGTCCTGCAGCAGGTCTGCAGGACATTATTATAGTGCTATATCTGCGTCAGGAAAATTCTCAGTATAAATAACATTACGTTTTGCATTAAGTACAATTACTAATAATTATTCAGTCAAATTATACGTTAGGTAGTCTATCGTACTTAAATAGTTGACAACCCTCATCAAAGTAAGTAAACAAGTAAGTAAGTACACATCTCATCACACAAACAGCTATCTCATTGTGACATGTCATTATAGGTCTAATTCGAGATTGCGTCGCTTCTATTTCGGTCTATGTAGTTACGTACACAGAATAGTGACATAGTCATAAGGAATCCATAGGATTTTTAGTAAACAAAGACATTGATATCTAGAATCGAATAAGACTACAGACAAAATAAAAAAATAATAAATAATGCTGGACAATTCACACAGCATTATCTAGCCCCATTGTAAGCAGAGGTTGTGTTATGTGTACTAGATAACTGATATACATAATACAATACATTACATAGATAGATATTTTTTATTATATATAGAAAACGATCAGAACACCCGAAACATCGTACACACATTTGTTCCGAGGCGGGAATCAAACCCGCAACCTCCTGCGTCACCAGGCGGACCTTCGCCCACCGCGCCACATCGGTCGTCGAGCAAATTAGTAATAATCCAAACATAAAACTTACTAAAGATAAAGTTCACATTAGAAAAGATAACGGGCTATAGATTAGTAACGATGAATAAATGCTTTCAAAAACCATAAATTGTTAGATACTTTGCGTTTGTTGCGATGATAGGTACCACCAAAGATACGCAATTGCTACGAAACTGTAGCTTGCTACGGGCTACCGTGTCTATGCAATTGTTACAAAACTGTAGCCGGCTACGGGCTACGAGGCTACACAATTGCTACGAAACTGTAGATTGCTACGGGCTACGATGCTACGCGATTGCTACGAAACTGTAGCTTCCTACGGTCTACGAATCTACGCGATTGCTACGAAACTGTTGCTTGCTACGGGCTACAAGTCAATGCAATTGCTAAAAAACTGTAGCTTGCTACGGGCTACGAGCCTACGCGATTGCTACGAAACTGTAGCTTGCTACGGGCTACGAGGCTACGCAATTGCTATGAAAACGTAGCTTGCTAGTATCGTTCTGAAATGTTAGTTTATATGCGATTCTATTTATTTGTTCCGCAAAACTAAAGCTTGTATATAAAATACCCCTTGCATATAAATATATCCTACTTACCATTGAATTATAGTACCTACTTACACATCAGAGCCGTAAACAAAGCAGTCACGGGTCATAAAGAAAGTTACCTTCGTAAAAATGCTGTTAACGTGACGCTACTGCAAATAAAAAGACTGCAATGAAAAGTCTGTAAAGTAAAAATTCTGTATTTTGACACGAATCTACTATATTAAACAACATTATTGATTTTTACTAAATTATAGGCACATGATGAGATGCAGCGGGCGGCAGCGCGGCGTCTCGTAGCCATTCGTGGTTCATTATTTCAGTGGCTATTGTGGACAAAGAAAATGAATGTAAAACTGCAATGGCAGTGAATGCATTAACAAAAAATTTAAACCTGACTTTGTTATAATAACACGCAATTAGGCTTTGTAAAAATTACAATAGGACCAAATCTCCATTTTAGACGGCACTTATTTATTTTTCAGAAATAAATGGTATACATTCTTTACTAAAATTTAATGTTTTATAAATTTCAGATGAATTTAGACTACAGTAGACTAGATATTTTCAATTTTATGGTTTATGTCTACTTATCACATACTACTATCTCTTTCTGTCTACATCACTTTGCTACTCTATCTATGTTTTTATAATACATGCATAAAAAATAACCCATGACTATTTAAAATAGTATGAGCAATTCACTCATATTACTTCGCTGGATGAATCTATATATATAAAAGAAAGCCATGTTAGTTACACTATTTATAACTCAAGAACGGATGAAACAAGTTGAAAATTGGTGGGAAGGTAGCTTAGAACCAGGAGACGGACATAGGATACATTTTATCCCATTTCATATTATAATTTCCACGCGGACGAAGGTTCGTGGCGCAGCTAGTCTCTTTATAGCGAAAAGTTGAAGGTAGCGCCACTGTTCCTATAAGCATCGCCGTAAGTTTTCACGGTCTACAAACTCCGCTCCCGAGGTACAGTGATCGTGTGCTAAGAATTTCTCCTGTGTACGTTTCACTATAATGTTAACATTGAGAATTCTTTTATGTTCTTAATTAAGACTAGCTGTTATGATGTGGGTTAGCATAGCTTTTGTTCAAGTGCGCCTTCTATATATATCGACGGCGGCGTGTGTGAGAATTGCTGGCAGTTTTCGAATAACAAATATATTAAACCTATTTACAATTAGAGGAGCTTTTTTTTATTGTCTAGTATACACATTTAAAATAAATGTTAATATACAGTATAATTACAATCTAGCCATAGAATTGGCTAATGGGTAATTTAGTTTTAACTTATTTTTATATCAACATATTACTAAGAACGTGTCCATTGGCACTTTTCTTAATGTCTCTATACTTAAGGTGAAGACACTTTGTTCATGTGTTCTTTAAAATAGCACTTCTGCACATACACTATTATTATCAGAACTATTATTATAGCAGAAACGATTAAACTATAAAAAGATCTCTCAAGTCTCAAGCAGGTAGTAATAGCGCGGTAACGGAAGTTTAACCCTTAACTTCCGTTAAACGTTTCCTGAAATAACTCCAGGCTACAGAAAGCCAGGTGCAATAGCCGTAACTGAGCCGTAACGTCCGTAACGCTGGAGAAATATTACGGTAACAATAATACGGGCGAATTGTTGAGACCTTGGACTTTCGTGGAATTTTCGACCGTAAATGTTTAAATACCTATCATAATAGCGATAAGGCCGCCCTTTATACCTTTATTCTAAGTTTTTATCTCTGTATTATTTTCTGTTTTGTGTGGTGTAATGATGTGTTATCTATAAATGTATCTATAATTTACTATCTTTAAGAAAAAGAAAATATTTTTATTTACCTTAAAACTACCATACACAACAAACTTAAAACTATGTGGCGCATACCACGGTCGCCGCAATCCCCGTAGGAGCCTGCTAGGATACCTGCCGTAGGCCCACAACTACGCAAATTAATAATATATGTTACAAATTATTGTGCGTACTACGCACAATAGACACGTATTTGCGTAGCAGTTTTAACATTTTACTTTACCTGACCAGTCTTTTATTCATCATTATCATCATCATCAACCTAGTATGTTAGTCCTAGTGTCGTAATAATCACAAATAAAATATAATAAAAAATACACATCCAGCGTCTTGGGGAAGTTTCCAATAGTATTGATTTGGATCAGTTGAGCTACCCTTAGATTGTTTTGTTGCAATAGTCTGCAATTAACTGTTTCAATTCGAAATATTACTTGTAATTTATTTGTTAAGTTTGATAGTAAATTTATGCTGCTAAACATATAGTTAGATATAGTATCATTTCTAACTATATTCTTTATTACATGTATATAAGCTTAACACTTTGACTGCGATTTTGTTTCGACGACTGCGATCTTTTTTTTAACCTAAAAAATTCGTGCTGCCGCTCTACACAGCGGTTGTGTTGCGCCGCACATGCGTTTCGTTCGAAAAATATTACGGCTGTGCTGAGTCACAAAGATCTGTATTTTCTCAGCCGCTGCGCTAGTGTGGATTTACGCATATAAGTCACTTGTAGAAAACACATACCTACCGTGTGATTTCAGCACTCAAAGTGTTAACTATCAGGTTAAACAGGATTTATTGACTACATAAAACAAATCCTCTCAGCACGCAAATAAATCAACGTCAGCCGATAAGTATTTCCCGTATTGTTTTACATACTAAAAAGAATAATCGAAACGAAATGGAATCCATTACTTTACGACAATGGGAATCAATCAAGCTGCGTATTACGTCTTTATCCCTGAGCAGAATACAATGTAGTTACTATGTAATCCATTTCGCAGAATATGCAAGAGTTAGTACCGATGGCTAGTGTGCGTTTATATTTTTTCGAAGCCGGCTTGTCTTATTGCCCATTGGCTGCACAAATGTCAACTGTCATTCAATTCTTTTAAATTATTTATTTTGCTATGTAATCCATTTCGCAGAATATGCAAGAGTTAGTACCGATGGCTAGTATGCGTTTATATTTTTTCGAAGCCGGCTTGTCTTATTGCCCATTGGCTGCACAAATGTCAACTGTCATTCAATTCTTTTAAATTATTTATTTTGCGGTATTGTGCATTGGACGGGTTAATAGGGACAGTCATACTCATTTTACGAATGCGAAAGTTTGGATGGATATTTTATATTTATATTTATTTATTTGGCACACGAAACAGAATACAATCAAATATTATACAACTAGAAACACACAATAATTAAAACTAGACTGTATCCTTAAATAATGTGTACCTATACAGCATGTTCAAAGAGCAGTTTATGTGAAGCAAATACAAAATGTATTTAAAAGTAAATAATAAAAAAATAAGATAAAAATATGTAAGCATGCATTATTTTTTACTTACAATATTATTATTTTTTTATTAATTTTTAAATAAATATATGAATAAATAAATAATTAATTTAAATCTTGACATTGTATAAATTATAATACCTACATTCACACATCACATATGACCTTGAGTTATTGTGATAGAGCAACAAGCTGACTCAGGACCTATTAGACCTAAAGTAGGTCTAATAGGTCATCTAGTCCTAGGACTCAGCTTGTTCACAGCAATAGATAAGCGCGCGTGTGTAGGCCCTACACACGCGCGCTTATCTATTGCTACTTGTGAGGGCTACTTAGTACCAAATGTTACTTGTGTTAGTACTTACATTTTGTACTTTTTCACTTTTTTATATTTTGTCTGTGTTACGTGTTTTCTAGTAAGTAGGTACTATGTAGTCAAATTATAATATGTGTAACCTGTGTTGTGTTAGTGTTTAATAAATAATTTTCTTTCTTTCTTTCTTACATTTATTGTGACTTTGCATGCTGCTACAAAGCTGATCATGGTTGTGCTCCTATTTTTAATCTAACTTCCTTGTAACCCATGTTTCGCATAAAAAAATGAATTTAAATTTAAATTAAAAAAATGATCGATAATCCACGCAGAATCAATACAATAATTTGCTTTTGTTATGGGTACTTTTGACGACCTCTGTGGCGCGGTGGGCGAAGGTCCGCCTGCGACGCAGGAGGTCGCGGGTTCGATTCCCGACTCGGAACAATTGTGTGTACGATCTGCAGATAATTGTTTCGGGTGTTCTGGTCGTTATGTATATGTATAATAAAAATATCTATCTATGTAATGTATTGTATTATGCATATCAGTTATCCAGTACCCATAACACAAGCTGTGCTTACCATGGGGCTAGATAATGCTGTGTGAATTGTCCAGCATTATTAATTATTATAATTTTTTATTATTACTTGAAAACTGATATGAGAAAGTATGGATGGGTGGATGTTTCTTACGTTTTCAGGCCAAAACTACTGAACGGATGAGTCTTTAATTTTGCATACAGGTATTTCTTAGCTTCGCATATAACTAAGCTTACTTTTTATCTAGACTAGACGTTAGATCTAGACTCTGAACAGAAAAATATGCATACTTTTATCCTATAAATCAATTTCTATGGGGGGATAAAAACCTTTGAAGGTTTCCGTAGAAACAACGCGTGCAAAGCCATGGGCAGAAACTGGTCTGTAATATTACTTGATTGCTTTCATTGAAATACGCTTGAATAAATGAAGAGTTTTTCGGTTAAACGCCAACCGTAATGGGTGACGATTAAATTCGTAATTGAGCGGTTACGAAATGTCGGCCATTATCTTTCGATAGCTTGAAAATTAAAAGTTACGTTGCCGGAGCGATTCTACAGGCAACTTTATTTATTAAAAAAACAACCACAAACTTGACGACCTCAGTGGCGTAGCGGAAAAAGGTTCGTGTGCGACGCAGGGGAATGTATCTTTGATTACCGTTGTGAGTCACATGTTTGTACAATTTGCAGATATTTGTTCCGATTAACAAATATGGTAGGTAAGTAGAACCCAGGTTTTCTCGGTGTATACTCATAAGAAATAGTATCTATAGATATATAGGCCGATTTGGCGGCCTTATCGCCTAATTATGGAGATATTTTGAAAATGATTCAGCTATTGTATCATCATCATCATCATCAACCTATGTTAGTCCACTGCTGGACATAGGCCTCCCCCAATGAGCGCCATAGCGCCCTGTCTTCAGTTTGACGCATCCAGTCATCATCCCTGGTCGGAGGGCCTCCTACACTACGTTTACCGAGTCGTGGTCTCCACTCAAGAACACGTTTGCCCCAGCGGCCGTCGGTTCTTCGCGAGATATGGCATATTATTGTTTAGAAATCATCATATCTGTAGTTTATTTTCACTCGCAGCTGGAAACCCAAGAGATGAACAACGTCTATAACAAATCACTTGCCAGCTAAAAAACTCAACTTCCCGACATTACAAACTCTCAAACTGTTTGACTTTTTAAAATCTTTTTAGAGGCGCGAAGTGTAAAAATCTGGAAACTTTTGCATAATAAAGAGTGTTTAAGTTATTATTCGCGGATTAAATCTCCAGAGGGTTTTCTTTGTCTCGCCGTCTCTGAGGTGTGCTGTTATTTATAAATGTTGGTTTACTTTAACTCAGTTTTTATAACTAAATAATATTAAGTAAATAGAACTAAGAAATATCTATACTAATATTATAAAGAGGAAAGGTTTGATTTTTTGTTTGTTTGTATCGAATAGGCTCCGAAACTACAGGACCGATTTGAAAAATTCTTTTACCGTTTGGAAGCCACACTGTCCCAGGTGAACATAGGCTATTATTATATGGTAAAAAAGTTAGGGATCCTTACAAAACTCCAATAATACCAAGGTGTAAAAAAATCACCTAATAAAATGAAATTCGAGTTTAACGCGGGTGAAACCGCGGCGAACAGCTGGTATAATAAATTTTAATGATCTAGAAATTATAACACTAGAGGCTTACGCACTTTAATAGCAAGAACCTTAAAATTAGAACAAGTATTTACAATTGAAATGATTGCGCTAACTGCAGACTGTTACAAACCATCTACAGGTAGCTCAAGGAAAATATTCCTAACATCATTATCATCCGCCCGTTATTGTCCATAGCTGGACGTCATCATCAGCCTATATTAGTCGACTGCTGGACATAGGCCTCCCCCAATGAGCGCCATAGCGCCCTGTCTTCGACTTGACGCATCTAGCATCTACCTGCAGTCTTTTGCAGGTCGTCATCCCACCTGGTCGGAGGGCACTATACCAGCTAAAAGGTAAACAGCTGGACCTAAGCATCCCAAATAAGTGCCCCTTATTAGGGGAAATAAAATATTTATGTATCTATAATATTTCATAGGTACATAATATTTTGTAATTCGTATGATGTTTATTTTTTGACGACCGATGTGGCGCGGTGGGCGAAGGTCCGCTTGCGACGCAGGAGGTTGCGGGTTCGATTCCCGCCTCGGAACAATTGTGTGTACGATCTGCAGATATTTGTTCCGGGTGTTCTGGTCGTTTTCTATGTATAATAAAAAAAATATCTATCTATGTAATGTATTGTATTATGTATATCAGTTATCTAGTACCCATAACACAAGCTCCGCTTACCATGAGGCTAGATAATGATGTGTGAATTGTCCAGCATTATTTATTTTTTATTTATTTATTTTTATTGTGGGAACGCTGCTTTATGGATGAAGTTACGAGTATATCCAATTTGATAAATTGACAGGATTGACATGCCACATGGCAGTCTTTCCGGATATATATAGCAATATTGTTTTGCGGAACCCCAGCATAACTGATTCGAGCTATGCTCGGAGTTTCTCTGAAGGATAGGATTCGTAACGAATAACTACATCCGACAGAGAACCAAAGTTATCGTTACATAGCTGTAAGAATTAGCAAGCTGAAGTGGCAGTGGGCCGGCCATATCTCGCGAAGAACCGACGGCCGCTGGGGCAAACGTGTTCTTGAGTGGATACCACGATTCGGTAAACGTAGTGTAGGACGCCATCCGACCAGGTGGGATGACGACCTGCGAAAGACTGCAGGTAGATGCTGGATGCGGCAAGCTGAAGACAGGGCGCTATGGCGCTCATTGGGGGAGGCCTATGTCCAGCAGTGGACTGCTATAGGCTGATGATGATGATGATGACATCCGATAGAGAACCAAAGTTATCGACATAGCTCTTAGAATTAGCAAGCTGAAGTGGCAGTGGGCCGGCCATATCTCGCGAAGAACGGACGGCCGCTGGAGCAAACGTGTTCTTGAGTGGATACCACGATTCGGTAAACGTAGTGTAGGACGCCATCCGACCAGGTGGGATGACAACCTGCGAATGACTGCAGGTAGATGCTGGATGCGTCAAGCTGAAGATCGGGCGCTATAGCGCTTATTGGGGGAGGTCTATGTCCAGCAGTGGACTAATATAGGCTGATGATGATAATAACTGATTCGATGTACATACACATTGATATGATAACTGTGAAAGTATGGATGTTTAGATGTTTTGATGGAAGGATATAAGACCTCTGTGGTGCAGAGGGCGATGATGGTTCGCCTGCGAGGCAAGATGTTGCGAGTTCGATTCCCGCCTCGGGACAAATGTTTGTACGATCTGCAGATAGTTGTCCTTACAACTCCTTGCCTTCGTACGGCGACTACAATCTCTCCGTGCAAATAGTACGTACTATTGAGAGTTTCTTTCATCTATGTATGTATAGGTAGTCTACTTATGTACCTGTCCTGCTTAGTTCGAATCCGATCTGAGCAGGACAGCATGATAGATTTCTCTTTTTTTTTCTATAGGTACTATAATAATATTATAAAGAGGAAATATTTGATTATTTGTTTGTATGTTTGTATTGAATAGGCTCCGAAACTACTGGACCGATTTGATAAATTATTTCAACGTTGGAAAGCTACGCTATACCCCGGTGAATATAGGCTATATTATATTTTCAAAGAAGTTAGGGATCCTTACTAAAACTCCAATAATGTAACCCAAGGTGTAAAAAAATCACCTAGTAAAGTGAAATTCGAGTTTAACGCGGGTGAAACCGCGGGGAACAGCTAGTTTATTATAAAATTATTATCATTTGACCAATTGTTACCATAACCAAACTTGAAACTTATTTGCCTTAGCTATATTTAGAAATTATAAAGAAACTAGCTGCGCCCCGCGGTTTCACCCGCGTGATATTATATTTTGGTTAATATACAATTATAATCTTTATAAATTTGTAGCCTACATATTATGTATGTGTAATTCTGATATGTAAGCTATATTATTGTGAAGATTCATCAAAATCCATTTAGTAGTTTTTGCGTGAAAGAGCAACAAATATACTTTCATACATCCTTACAAACTTTCATGTTTATAATATTAGTAGGAAGTATGATATGAAAGGTTGCCTGGAAGAGATCGCTTCTAAGCGATAAGGCCGCCCATTGTACTTGTCGCATATAATGTATTTTTGTAATTATTTGATTATGGTGTACAATAAAGATTTTTGTATTGTATTGTATGATTAATCACGTCATTATCACTTTTTTTTTATTTAGCCTGTTTCGTCCCACTGCTGGGCAAAGGCCTCCCCCAAATCAATTATCACTAAACACAATTAAACCTACATACACGTTTATAAATAAAATCGTCTCGTCTCGTCCCAGGTGTGAGAAAGGCCTTTATTGTAGATTGCCTACAAGCATATAAGGCCCAAAGACCTTACTACGTCTTTCTTTTAATAGGGCCCGAGTCAGCCAAATGTGGTCCTTTTCATTTTTACACAATACTTTCTTCACTCGAAATTGGACAAAGCTACGATTTGATTGGTCTCTCACTAATAGTGATTTGAAAAAGTAGATCTTCTTTTTCTTCGTCGTTGTCTTCATTGCTGAAGGTCGTGCCCGTCCTGGAAGGCTTTCACGGTGACGCTGATGAACCGCTTCCACACCACTCTGTCTTCGGCCTGACTCAGTGCTGCAGGCAAAGGGAGTTCCGTTAAGGGGCCTCCGGAGGGACGAATTCTTCATACAAACGTAATACCAAAATTATTTCTAATTCAAGCATATTTCCACTATAATATTGCATTATTTGTATTAAAATAGTATTTATCTAGGTTCCCAAATAGTTTTTTTTTTTCAAAATACTTACCTAAAATGAAATGAAAGCCAATCTCATTTTGCACATTTTATGCGAAAATGGACATGTTTTCTTGCTATTTGTTTCGTATTAAAAATATCAATATCTTACGTTTTATTTATTAAGGAACATAGCTTATATTGTCTAGTTACAGAATAACAATACTTTGTGAAGAATACAAAAAGTTTTCAGTCATAATTTTTGGTATTACGGAACAAACCAAATTTGAACGGCTAATATTGCTATCGCGCACGCATGTGGCGCGGCGCAAGAGTTAAACAGGGACAGCGATATTCGGAGCGATTTTTGACCGTCCTCTTGGTCTTTTTCCCTCTATCTATGAAAAAGAAGATACATAGATAGAAAATACATTATACCACACAAAACAGAAAACAATACAGAAATAAACAATAGAATAAAAGAAGTATAAATGGCGGCCTTATCGCTGAGAGCGATCTCTTCCAGGCAACCTTTGGATGGACTGGACACGAAATAATAAAATACGGTGGTACTTTAGTAAATATATAGATTAAAAAAGAAAACAAATACTTACAACACATATAATAATAATATCTACATTACAAACAGAAGTTTTAAATAGCTTGAAAATCTTGAATTTAAAATAGAGAGAGATCAGGATAATAATATAATACGAAATTCTTCAGCATCAGTCATCCCGTGACCACGACAGTGTGTAAACCTGTTGAAACGTCGGGAAAAATAGGTTAACAAACGCGATCAATACCCGTTGTATTAATACTTATAAAAATAATACGAAAGTTTGAATGGTAATATGTATGGATGACCACGACTCGGTAAACGTAGTGTAGGACGCCCTCCGACCACGTGGGATGACGACCTGCGAAAGACTGCAGGTAGATGCTGGATGTGGCAAGCTGAAGACAGGGCGCTATGGCGCTCATTGGGTAGGCCTATGTCCAGCAGTGGACTAACATAAGCTGATGATGATGAATCATTTACTACAGGTACATAGTACTTATAGTTGTTGGTCGAATATGTTTTGTCATAAATTACTTACCATGTTTGTTTCCATGTATTTATGCGATTAAAATATCTTTAACTTTACAGATGGAAGATATCTGTTTATCTTTATATAATTTTATCCTTGAGTATACCTTACCTTATCTACCTTCCGATTTAATTTCGAGCAAACTTCGAAAACAAGGTAACATGGCAAATATTGAAGTGGTTTGATCGAGTCAAGAGAAACAAATTGAAACTAGCGAAAACTAATCAAAATGTTAAGTTTTGGTTCTCCAAAATTTTACGGCGTTTTCGTTTTTACCCCTACCAACAGTACCTACGTTTTCGTTAAAACGAAGGACAGTTATGGGGATGGCAGCCTGGTGCATCAGTCATGTGGTAATTTTATATTTAGGTATATAATTTAGGACATGTGACGACCGATGTGGCGCGGTGGACGAAGGTCCGCCTGCGACGCAGGAGGTTGCGGGTTCGATTCCCGCCTCGGAACAATTGTGTGCACGATCTGCAGATATTTGTTCCGGGTGTTCTGGTCATTTTCTATGTATAATAAAAAATATCTATCTATGTAATGTATTGTATTATGCATATCAGTTATCTAGTACCCATAACACAAGCTCTGCATACCATGGGGCTAGATAATGCTGTGTGAATTGTCCAGCATTATTTATTATTATTATATTTTGTTATACCCTGTATAATTTATTAAAAATTTTACTAATTTCTTGGTAAGGTTCTGATGTTTCTTGAATGCTGATACCTACCGTCGTAGAAGAAGGTTAGATACAAACGAGGTGTAACTAAAAAAATTCGACAAATTAGTCCCAAGTTTCTTATTCGTATGCGTAGGTACACTTGTGTGTGTTAAAGCACTGAAATTTATTATATACATACCTCTATATATAAAACTATTTATTACTGAACTGCGATCTCCAACTCGCATGCCCAGCGTATTATGGATTATGGACATTACCCCCATGAGATAAAAGCAAATAAAGATATCATGGGGAGGCCTGAGTCCAGCATTGGACCAATATACGCTGTTCTACCGCTATTTGGCGATGGCCGCTTATTCAGAAACGTTCGTTTTCCAACGTAACGTAAAGACAGTTGATATCGTGTTTGTTGTAGCCAAATATAAGGTAAATATCGAATTGGTAAAATTATTATCTGCTCCCATAACCTGCTATCGACCTACATAATATCAAATTGGTAATTTGTAATTTCATTCTATTGTGCGAGTTACGTCTTCGATTTCCAAGTATCTATCTATAAATAACTAAAATATACTCCTGTAGCGGGTTCCAAGAATTTATTTATTTAATGAATTTACACTTTGACTGCGGTTTTTTTTCGACGAAAAAAAACCGCAGTCAAAGTGTTAAAAAAAAGTGTCCAACCAGACACAGTGGCCATAAACTAGGAATCATCATCATCATCACCAATTGTTGACAGTTTCGTGAATGAAAGACTGAATGAAGTATTCCATAGGCACACTTTTGACAGACGCGAATCTGTGGACTTGCAAAATATGGGGTCGAAGGATGAGGACATAAAGGGGCGGGTTCCCTGTGGAGGTACTGATCCGTACAGGTAAATATTCCAATGTAATTTTGACGACCGATGTGGCGCGGTGGGCCAAGGTCCGCCTGCGACGCAGGAGGTTGCGGGTTCGATTCCCGCCTCGGAACAATTGTGTGTACGATCTGCAGATATTTGTTCCGGGTGTTCTGGTCGTTTTCTATGTATAATAAAAAATATCTATCTATGTAATGTATTGTATTATGTATATCAGTTATCTAGTACCCATAACACAAGCTCTGCTTACCATGGGGCTAGATAATGCTGTGTGAATTGTCCAGCATTATTATTTATTATATTTATTATAATGTTGTCATTATGCGCATAAAGAAACAGGTTGGGACAATACAATACAAAAAATCTTTATCGTACACCATAATCAATTCATTACAAAAATGCATTATATGCGACAAGTACAATGGGCGGCCTTATCGCTTAGAAGCGATCTCTTCCAGGCAACCTTTGGATGGAAAGAATTATATGAATTTAAGAAAAGGCAGGGAGTGTAGGTACCACAGGTTATCTAAATAAGAACATAACAAGAGTACTAAGAAACAATAATAAATATTACAAATACCAAACTAAATAATACACTACTTAAATACATAAATAAATAAATAGTAAGTACCAATATTCATTATTTTGGCAGAAAAAACTCCTTGAGCCGTGAGCTTTAAAAACTAGCAAGGATACTGATTTTCTATGGGACTTGTCGGTACCGACTACCTGGCAAGAACGTTTGAAGCCATGCCATGAAGGTCAATAAAGACAAATTTGTCTGTTTCTTTACGTAGCGTAGGTATCCTGCACCGACCCGCACCGACAAGTCCTTACTGGAAATCCTTCTTTATATTCTCACCCTTAAGAAAGTTTCGATTTATATCGAGCCGACGTCGTAATACCTAACGAAGATTATTCTAGATGATTTTTCCATGCAAAAGTATTGAATTGCATGGTCACTTCATTATAAATACTATTTATCGGGTTTAATAACTCATTTCTTCCGAGACGTTTCAATATGTTTCAACAGTGTTCAAAACTTAATCTTATCCAATTTAATTATTGTTAATTATTTCCTTATTTAACCAATACTTATTTAAAAATGGCACTCCTATATCAATTAACTCTATAAATTATGATCATACAAAATCACAGGGCGCTATGGCGCACATTAGGGAAGGCGTATGTCCAGCCGTGGACTTCTATAGGTTGATGATGACGATAAAATCACAATAAATGATATATTATGATTATTTAATGCATGTTTAGGGTGCATAGAGTTAGGATAGTACAAGCCACTTTTTGCTCGGGCACCTCTGATTATTATAATTGTCCACCTGTTTTAAGTACATATGTATGTGATTGGAGCAAAACTTTTGACTTTAAAAGCTCGTGTTAAAAAGTGTACAATGTCAAGTTATAGACTAGACTCTTTTGTCTTCTAGAGCTCACTTTTAGAACCAGTACCAACACACTTTTTGTACATTATATCTTTTTCTCCATCCCTGGTTGCCTTTGCCTGCGCTTTAAGCGACAAGGCCGCCTATTGTACTGTTATTATGTAAGATTTAGATATAAGGTGTTATTTTGGGTACAATAAAGTGTTCATTCATTCATTCAACTCCATCCTGCAGGTTGTGGGCAGCAAGTTTGCCTCGCCCATCATGCAGTCTTTCAACAGAGTCCTCACTCTTTAGACTACATGGGTTGGGCGAGAGTCTGTTGAATGACTGATGCACATAATAATAAGTATATCAATCTAATTTTAATTCAGTTTAAGGCCTTTCTTTCTTTAATTGTATTTTATTTTTGTCATTTTTTATGTATGTGGACAATTTATGTCTGAATAAAGAAACTTTTTAAAAGCTAAAGTGTTAAAAGCTCGTGTTAAAAAGTGTACAGTGTCAAGGTATAGACTAGACTCTCTTGTCTTCTAGAGCTCACTTTTAGAACCAGGGTATGTATTATCACAGTTAGAATGCTAAGTGAGCTGAAGTGCTTGCAAATCCCGACACCGGGGCATTGCAATGAATAATTCTGGGCTTGCCTAGCTTTACATAAGCCACGGGATCCGTTTTAATAGGGCGCTTGGTTCTGATATACTGCTCGATTTCAATAGCTTGGATGGACTACCTTGTTGGCATAGTTGGGCAAAGAGATGTGTCAGGTAGCGGGCGATTCTAACAGGGGTTTACCTTTTTACCCGCGAGGCTTGGATTATTTATTTTAGAGCAGGAGCGTGTTTTTCCTCCATGTTTTAGAGTTGCATTATCTTTTGAAGTCAGTCGGCGCGGCTGGCACTGACTTGTGCACTGACCCTGTCTAAACTTGCCTTAATAGTAGTAGGTACCCTTATATATAGAAAGCCTTGAGTATACCCCGATTTTTCTCGTCCAAGTGAGCACGTTGGCATTCATTCTTCTGGCAGAATGGCTAGACGTCAGCTTGCCAGGATAATTGTCAGTGATAAATACATTGTTTTGATAGGTTTTGAAAATAATGGTCCGTTGGGATCGGAACATATTTTTTTTTTATTTTATTACACGATATCCCAATGAAATAATCCTTGTATGAAGAAATGAAATCAATTCTACTTTTGTTTTTGATGTATTTTGAAATTTCTAGTTCTTTTAGTAAGTACCTAGTTACCCACTGAAATCATCAACCAATTTCTCGTTCAGACACGGGCACTTTTTTATCACGCTTTTATTAGCTTCACCTGTATGTATGTATGTTTGTTTGTTTGTAACCGACTCCTTTGGACTCGATTTTGACCCACTTTGAACGGTCAGATTTCATTTCAACTTAGTAAACTTATTAATAAACGATATAACCGCGCTCATTGGGAGAGGCCGATATCCAGCAGTGGACTAGCATAGGCTGATGATGATTGTGTTGCTAACAGATTTATACGATGTCGACGAAACAACAGCGAGAGTACCCGACGATATGGAGGAAACGAACAGGGGGTACGCTACTCTAGAAAACGTGGAGTTCGAGCCGACAGCTTCCCGAACTATCAAGAACAAGGAGAAGATGGGAATGTCGAAGAACTTGAACTGCGAAGAGTTCTCGCAATACGCCCTGAACTGCACGATGCAAGCTGCTATGATTTATAACTCTTCGAGGAACTCACCACCGATGCCTGCTAAGATGAGCGAGTGGTGTAGGTTAGTTGGGAGTTTTAGCATTGCATCTGCCCGCGGCTTTGCCTATTTTCTGCATAATACGTAGCTTAACGATAGGTATCTCAATACCTATCGTATTCTGAAAGAATGTTCAAAATGGAATTAGCTGTTTTGGAGATTATGTCCTATATTGAAAAATACTTAAAACGAGAGTTGTCTTTGTCACTCAGTCAATTTTTTTTAAATTTTCACTTACTCAGTGGTCGCTGGCCTGATGCGCATGATTGGTGGATCACTTCGACGACCTCTATGGTCTGATGGTTCATAACACAAGCCCTGCTTAGCTTGGGCCTAGATGATGCAGTGTGGATTGTCCATCATTGTTTATTTATTTATTATTTACTTGTGCAACTTCACACCGCGCCTTAGGCTGATCTCGCTCCTGTCCGCGTCGCAGGAGCTGTTCAGTTTTACAGGTACACAAAAACAAAACGGTGACACCGCTGTGTTTGTGTGAGATTGTACCTACGGTAGGTACAATCTCACACAGTTTACAACTTGTCTATACTTATTAGTCTTTAGCTTTTTCAAAAGAATCTCTTGTATAGGTAACTTATTGGTAACTAAAAAAAACAGTGTCAATAGATATAAAGTTGAAATTTTTACTAGTACTTAGTAGAATTATCATTTGTATTATAATTATTGACGACCGATGTGGCGCGGTGGGCGAAGGTCCGCCTGTGACGCAGGAGGTTGCGGGTTCGATTCCCGCCTCGGAACAATTGTGTGTACGATCTGCAGATATTTGTTCCGGGTGTTCTGGTCGTTTTCTATGTATAATAAAAATATCTATGTAATATATAGTATTATGTATATCAGTTAACTAGTACCCATAACACAAGCTCTGCTTACCATGGGGCTAGATAATGCTGTGTGAATTGTCCAGCATTATTTATTTATTATTTATAATTATGTAGTCGTGAAAACTTGTCTTATTGAAACTGATGTTTTAGATTAATTTACATCAAAAAACTGCCCTAATAGAAACTCCTTTTTCAGGTCAATCCGCCACCTAACAAATTGCGCTATAGACTGGAACGGCGAGTGCCAGGATCTCACCGAGAGCCACTTCAACGCAGAGAGCATAAAGGGACATATGCATGTCGTCGAAAACGTCTGTGACGACGAGTGGTTCCTGTCACGTAAGTACGACACACAGTAGGTGCATCTTTCGACGACCTAAGTGGCTCAGCGGGCCAATGTCCATCTACGACGTAGGAGGGTTTGATTCCTATTCGACAAATAAATCGTAAATAAGTAATTTAAATAATTATTATAAACTAGCTGCGGCCCGCGGCTTCGCCCGCGTGGAAATCTATGTGTCAAATGGTTTATAAACCGTCGTCTATTTATTAAAAAAAACTGCGTAGTTTCAAAAATATAAGCTTATACATCCCCATGTATGAAAAATGGAAGCGACTATGTTTTATCTATCCTAATATTATAAAGAGGAAAGGTTTGATTTTTTGTTTGTTAGTTTGTTTGTAACGAATAGGCTCCGAAACTACTGGACCGATTTGAAAAATTCTTTCACCGTTGGGAAGCTACAATATGGGGATATTGTAGCTTCCCAACGGTGAAAGAATGGTAATACATTCACCGGGGGGTGAACATAGGCTATATTATATTTTCAAAAAAGTTATGGTTCCGTACTATAACCGTGCGAAGCCGAGAAAGTCCGCTAGTACCATAATATAGTGATAAAGCAATCTAGCTCTTTTTGGTGCAATAATACAATTTCCTCCACTTTCTGTTTCCAATGCGGTCTCTTTAACTTTTTTATACGACACGAAAGCGACTTTCTACTTGATTGGACTCATAGTTGATTCTAGGTCTTTCCCTTCCTCGTTTTCATCAGCGATAATGCCGCCGTTTGTACTGAACTCGTACACTTTGACTGCGATTTTTTTTCGACGACTGCGATCTTTTTTTTAACCTAAAAAATTCGTGCTGTCGCTCTACACAGCGGATGTGTTGCGCCGCACATGCGTTTCGTTCGAAAAATATTACGACTGTGCTGAGTCACAAAGATCTGTATTTCCTCAGCCGCTGCGCTAGTGTGGATTTACGCATATTAGTCACTTGTAGAAAACACATACCGTGTGATTTCAGCAATTTTGATTGCTGAAATCACACGGTATGTGTTTTCTTCGTGTTAATATTTAGATACAAGGTTTTATTTTGTTTTTTTTTTGAGAATAATGTGTACATTCATTCTTTCTTTTGCAGAATATGACTCACTCCCAGGCTGCATAGATAGGGCTGGTTCCGCCTGGGTCACATGCTACTCCGACTTCAAAGCCATCGTCGTCAAGCAGAAGAACGGCTCGCAAGAATGGACGCACTATGTTACGCATTTTCATTTGTGCTGGTATGTTCCGTTGCTTATATTAAGTTTGATAACCCACTAAACTCATGCCACGAATGTATTACCATTTTTTTATTGTGGGTACAAGCGTAAACAGGAATTACCCCTACACCCACCGGTGGGTGAAGCCAGTGGGTGCAAGGGTCACGTGTCACAAAATCAACAGCCCTTATTTTAAACAGTTCAAACCTAATCTAAAGATATAGATAAAGATAAAGATTTTTTATTTGCCAAAGACATGTGTTTATAAGGTTACAGGTAATAGGTATACATTTCGTGGTTCAACATGCTTGACCGTTAGTCGGTATGCAAAGATATTTAACTTACGGCTAACCTACGGCTAGTAAGAGATTTACACTATATAAAATAAACTAACAAAATACCAACAGTCTAACATTAACAAATCAAACAACAATAAAATACAACTTACATAAATTATGAGACAGTACAGTTAATTAGAAAAAGAATTTTTATGAGACAAATTAGGTACAATTAAATAACGATTAAAGAAAAAAAATCTCCTGCAGAACTTTTAAAACATCTCTTTTAAATCCTACTCGGTCGCCGACTACAGGTCGCCTACCCTAATTTATGTTTATGACCAACCTAACCTATTTTAGTTACAAATAAATACAAATAATAACACCTTAACTTAATTTACTCGTATGTACATATTCTTACATTTTAGAGTTGATTGGTTGAGGTGTTGCAGTTAACAGTGACCCCCGCACTAGGCTAGGCCTGTTTCGCGGGGCATCAAAACATTTTCTGTTTGCTGGTAAGGTAAGGAAGTGCACTAACAAAAACTTTAGTAACAATAGAATAAAACTAAAACTAAATAAAACAATTAAAGCAAGTGCCAATGGCCATACATGTGACCTGTAACCAAAAATAATCAATAAATGAGCTATGAACTTACTATGAACTACATGAATCTACTAAAGAACAAGAAAAAAAGGAGTAATGAAGTAAAGTAAAAATCACGGACATTGTTATACAATTCCTTCTGCCTGTAGTAAGTATTTATAATTACCTATAGAGGGCAGTTGTTATGAAAATAAGTTTTATGACGACCGATGTGGCGCGGTGGGTGAAGGTCCGCCTGCGACGCAGGAGGCTGCGGGTTCGATTCCCGCCTCAGAACAATTATGTGTACGATCTACAGATATTTGTTCCGGGTGGTCTGGTTGTTTTCTATGTATAATAAAATATATCTATCTATGTAATGTATTGTATTATGTATATCAGTTATCTAGTACCCATAACACAAGTTCTGTGTTTACCATGGGGCTAGGTAATGCTGTGTGAATTGTCCAGCATATATATATATACTTTACTGGCATGAAATATGTCAGTGCTGTAAAATTGCAATTATTAAAAGAAACATCAAACATCAAAGTGCTTTAGTTCATTTAGACCTTGCAGTAATCTAGGACACGTCGCAAATTTCAATACCTTAGTGACACATGCACACTTATGAAGTTTCCGAATTATCGACAGATGAGTGAATGAAGAATGAATGAAAGAATGAAATACAACATTATACTCAGTTACTTTGAAAAATAGTGATTCGAAATTGTTGCCTCTAAAAACATCGGCCGGGTGATTATGTAACTCGCGACCGGTTTGCGACAGGCGTAAATTAACTAATCAGTGCTGTCAAACGTCAATTTTGTATTAGTTTGACACCAGCTACAACGTCAAAATTGGTCAAAATTATCGTTTGACAGCAATGATTGCTTAATTTACGCCTGTCGCAAACCGGTCGCAAGTTACATAATCACCATACGGGACTTACGAAAGTTTAAATTTTTATTAGCCGAAGAAACGAAGATACTAGATGATTTTTCCATGTAAAACTTTTGAGGGTATAAACACTATGTATATTTTATTTCTTTGTTGCTTTTGTGTAAAACTGTAAAGACATTGTAAATATATGATCAAATAAATAAATTATAGTTGACCACAGTAACTTATCCGCCTTACTTTTTATTACCGAAAAACGCGTGTAATGCGGCGGGCGGCACGTAGCAAATAAAACAAAGGAATCGTCAGCCGTTCCTGTTTAGAGCTTCGTGTTCAATTTCACTCCAGGTCTTTCCAATTTTCTTATCAGGATAGATATACGATTATGGTCTTACATATATAATTCTGCTCTGGACTTCGAAGGTAAAATGATTGACTTGATTTTGGTTCAAAGATATTGCTTCTCAGCATACAACAGGCTCTTAACTCTACTCAAACACTACTCGTACAAAAACATTATACCTAATGTTTTTGTACGTGTAGTTTGTAGTAAACAACAAAGCCGCTGTCTGTCTGTCCCTATGTATGCTTAGATCTTTAAAACTATATGCGATGCGGTTTTTTTAATAATTATGTAGAGTAATTCAAGAGGAAGGTTTATAAACCATTTGACACATAGATTGCTACGTGGGCGAAGCCGCAAGGAGCAATGCTAATAATGAGATAAAATAGGTGGTAGCGCTAGTGTGCCTCGGAGTACGGCCTTAAAATAATATCAAAGTAAGTAAACCAGTGGATAAAAAATCGGAATGTTAATAAAAAGGTACATATTTATGCAACGGGACACTGCTGCACCGCCGTGCACCAACGTCAGCTGACACCCTGATTACGACATCTACGCAATCGACGCTGTCGCCTACAAAAAGCATGTTATTAATTTAGTATTTTTTATATATGCTAATTTTGTATTGCTAGGACCGTAGAATAAGTTAAATAAGATCTGTAACTTTTCTATGGTCTGAAATAATTGATTTATTATTGTTATTATATTTGAACTTTCAGCGCGCGAACCCGTTTCCGTCGCTGTATATTCGACGTGCTCTTCAACTCTGACCGGAAGTGTGAACAGGAACAAGCCATCACGCTGCAGAAGTTCTCCGTTATCGTATCTGAAGGGGATGTTTATCAGGTTTGTTGTTAATGTCATACGTCCGGTTTTACCGAAGACGACGCGCGACGACAGACGACATTGTAGTGGCGCAGTGAGTCGATGGATCGAGGCGGCTCAGGGTCACTATTTCATTGATTACTTCCTGGTCAGATCTTTGTATAATAAAAAATATTATAGGTATTGATATAACTTGTATTTATTATATTTATCGCGTTTATTTACCTAGTTTTTCCGACGTTTCAACAGGTTTACACACGTTCTGGGTCACGGGATGGCGACAGAGTGTAAACCTGTTGAAACGTTATAATTATGTGTTCAGATCGCGTAAGTTTAAATCTATATCGGTTATCTGGTACCCATAACACAAGCTCTGCTTAGCTTGGGGCTAGATAATACTGTGTGGATTATCCAGTGTTACAACATAGGATGATGATGATTGTTTCAATCATTGGCCAAGCAGTAGGATACACCAGGCTTATTGTAATGTCCTATGACATTACTGTAACACAATCATTGTGTAAAACTGTTTGTCTTCCGAATAAAGCAAAATAAAATAATATTACATGTCATATATTATTTGTTTGTACCCAGGATTGCGACAAGAACATGATGTACGAGAACTGCCCTGGAGGAGACCCCCGGCCCAAGGGCGAGCATGTGGCTCAGCTCATGAACACAGACACGCAGATGTCTTCCCACAGCGTGATGCTGTGGCAAAATGCGGCCAGATTGTATATGTGGTGTGCGATTTTGATAGCTTTTATATACTCGTGATGGAGGTATTGACTTTTTATTTAGAAATCAGGTGTTTTGATCCTATCCCCCGAACGATATCTTTTTTTTTGTCTGAGTACTTTCCATGTAAGTATCTACTTAGCAACATTTTATAGAGCTTTGCCCCTTATTTTAGAACAAAATCACGAAATTGTGATAAAGCCCAGTCTTTTTACTATCGAGTCGGGTTTACAATATATTATTTGAGACCTAGCCATTTCCCGAAGCTGCTATTGTGAAAAAAGTTTGACTGCGATCTTTTTCGACGACTGCGATCTTTTTTTTAACCTAAGCTATTCGTGCTGCTGCTCTACACAGCGTTTGTGTTGCGCCGCACATGCGTTTCGTTCGAAAAACATTACGGCTGTGCTGAGTCACATAGATCTGTATTTTCTCAGCCGATGGGCTAGTGTGGATTTACGCATATTCGTCACTTGTAGAAAACACATACGGTGTGATTTCAGCAATCAAAGTGTTAAAATTCCTAGTCTAGTGTCTGGTATAGACACGACGCTAGACTAGGAATTTAAGCACTTTGCAATAGTGAAAGGGTTATAAGAGGCATCCTCGCGTCATAATTGGCACCTTAATCCAGCTTCAATCCCACATGCAGCCTCATGCCCTGAATACCAGCGGCTCATTATCATCAGGAATCTATTAGATCTGAAAGACTAGCCGGTACT
This sequence comes from Eupithecia abbreviata, assembly GCA_943735965.1. Lineage (NCBI taxonomy): Eukaryota > Metazoa > Arthropoda > Insecta > Lepidoptera > Geometridae > Eupithecia > Eupithecia abbreviata. The sequence continues at coordinate 4,811,521 of OX030996.1, forward strand.
TCGAAGCATCAAAACGGATAAAGCAATTTCGATTCTGAGATCTTTCCATGAACCTACTTCGAGCAATCTTTTGTAGAGCTTTGCCCCTTATTTTGCAAAAAACCCAATGTTTTGATAATGCCCAGCGTTTTCACCACGAAGTTTCTTTTTTTTTTTGGCCTAGATAATATGTCCTGAAGCTGAATGATGTTGCGATGTTTACAAAGTGCTTAAATTCCTAGTCCTAAGAATTTAAGCACTTTGCAATGGTGAAAGGGTTTTAAGAGGCATCCACGCGTCATAATTGGCACTCTAATACAGCTCCAGTCCCACACATGCAGCCTCATGCCCTGAATACCAGCGGCTCATTATCATCAGGAATCTATTAGATCTGAAAGACTAGCCGGTACTTCGAAGCATCAAAACGGATAAAGAAATTTCGATTCTGAGATCTTTCCATGAACCTACTTAGAGTGATCATTTGTAGAGCATTGCCCCTTATTTTGCAATAAACCCAATGTTTTGATAAAGCCTAGCGTTTTCACCACGAAGTTTCTTTTTTTTTGGCCTAGATAATATGTCCTGAAGTTGAATGATGTTGTGATGTTTACAAAGTGCTTAAATTCCTAGTCCTAAGAATTTAAGCACTGCAATGGTGAAAGGGTTTTAAGAGGCATCCACGCGTCATAATTGGCACTCTAATACAGCTCCAGTCCCACACATGCAGCCTCATGCCCTGAATACCAGCGGCTCATTATCATCAGGAATCTATTAGATCTGAAAGAGCTCGGGCCTTGAATAGGGACGACAATGTTGTTGTTTAGCAGTAGCGCAATTATACATATTTAAAGCTAGTTGCTTGTATGCTATGGGACGAACGGGACATCAGAAAACTGCATGACATGGTACTAAAAACCACCTTAGTGCAGCCGAAGCCGTCTCAAAAAATACGATCGGCCCTATACTTCAGCCACATTTGATGTCAAATGTTTGTAAGCAAACCGCCTATATTCAACCTAAATTCACTTTTTAGTATAGTAATTATTATTTAAGTTTTTATACGCAATTTACATTTATTGCCGATATCTTTCCTTCAATTAATAAAGCTAACAATTTTATTATAGCTACAACAATCCATTAAATTAAAGTTATCTGGTAGCGTTTTGTTTTTAAACTTTTCACATCGAATTTGGCAGGAGTTTATATCGGCTAGCGCACTGTTCGTTCAGTGATACGAAATATGGCGCCATATCTGCATACCTATATGGCGTCACATTTCATAAAAACCTATACCTACAATGCTTTGACCCTAATTAAGAGCAGTCCTATTAGGGTCAAAACATTGTGGTGTATGGTTTCAAAAATGGCCTCACTATTGAGCGAGGGCTCCAAAAATGCATTACTAGTGTAACCTTTACTATGTCATTGTGACATGGCGAAGGATCAACAGTGGAAGCCTTTCTATTGTGCCCTAACGACTGTAGAGCGGAGTTTAAAGTAATATCCTTGATAGTACGCTTCGGGGCTTAGGGATATTGATATTGAAAACAATACGTGCGAGGTTTTGCTGAAAGGAATTGTCGCGGAGAGATTCGATATAAGATATTAAGGGTACAAGGCGACGGCGCGAGCTTGTTGGTAGGCGAGGCCTAAATGTATGCTATCTCATCTGACATAATGCTTATCATGGGGAGGTTTGCGTCCAGCAGTGGACCAATATACGCCGTTGAAGATGAGGGTGAGGAATATGCTAATAGGCGCGCTAGAATGAAATGCACAATGATTTATTCCGAAAACGACCGCGTAAAAAAATAATAACAGACATTTAGCAGGACGGTTATTATTGATTGTATCGTTACAAAATAAATTTATTTCAAATTTTGAATAACTAAACTACGTAGGAACAAGAACTTTATTTTAGAGACGAAAAAGGATGTGTCTATAAATGTAGTGCCCAATATATCCTTTTTCGTTGGTTTGTCTTTTTGTTTGAACATTTATTCATAAAAACTTAAATTTGCAAAAAAAGACACACTTATAGAATAGGTACATGTAGAGAGTTGTTACAAAAAGGCTCTTACTCAGCATAACGCTGGCTAAGCTCCGTAAGAGACTTAGCCAGCGCCGGTATTCCGTTAGAGCCCGTACAGGTGACGTCACGAACAGGCATACGCAGTGAAATAAAATAATTATAGTAATAGTAAAAACTAAATAAGAACACTTAAAAAGCCATTGACAAAAACAAAGACATAATAATAGGCTAATACCTATATTATGACTTGATTAACTTAATTTCATTTATATGACAAAGTTAAGTTAATTTAGACAGATCTATCTCACAGTTTGAATTATTCGAGCAACAACTAATTTACAAGTTTAAGTGTAATTCTTAAGTTAAAGCAACTCTTAAGTGCTGGACGAAGTTCAGGGTGTTGGGTCCCTAATGTGTTTCTCGTGTTAGTTTTTGTTTAAACAATTAGTTATTGGTTTGGTTTAAGTTTTTAGACGAACTGAAGTGGTCTGTGTGATTGGCAGTATTACTACATTGTATAAACAAAGTAGCTTCTCGATGTCTGTCTGTCCCTGTGTATGATTTTAGATCTTTGAAACTACGCAACGAATATTGACGCGGTTTTTTTTAAATAGAGAGAATGATTAAAGATAAACTTTTATAATCTATTCGACACATAGATTTCGACGTGGGCGAAGCCACGGGGCGCAGCTAGTTTATTATAATAATAATGCTGGAAAACCACAAAGCGTTATCTAGCCCCAAGTTCAGTAGCGAGCAATGGGTAGGTACAAGATGACTGTTTTATTTGGTTTGTTTTTTAAACACACTTTATTATGTATTTTTTTTTATATGGTCAAACGAAATTAGACATAAAATTGTAGGATTTTTCTCCGATTTCCGATCTATCTATAATAAATAATTATCAATTTTATTATGTATTTTTCCCGATCATTGTCTGCATTTTGGTTACTTATAAATGAATAGGTAATTAACCAATGAGCTGTGACAATAATATGGGCAATAAACTCACGAATGTACATCTGAATCGGCTTATTCTCAAAAAGACGGATTCTTAAAAAGATAGTTATACAGGTGCACTCATCATTATCATCATCAGTCTATAGCAGTCCACAGCTGGACATAGGCCTCCCCCAATGAGCGCCATAGCGCCCTGTCTTCATCTTGCCGCATCCAGCATCTACCTGCAGTCTTTCGTAGCTCGTCATCCCTCCTGGTCAGAGGGCGTCCCACACTACGATTACCGAGTCGTAGTCTCTACTCAAGAACACGTTTGCCCCAGCGGCCGTCGGATCTTCGCGAGATATGGCCGGCCCTTTTATTTTAGATTAAGATTTGAATAGGTAGTTTGTTGATATTATGTCTAGTATGATCGGCCATATTAAAAAAAAATAACCCTTAGGAAAAATATTTGCTTCTTCTATCATGGGTTGTAAAAAAAATATCATCATGATAATCATCAGCCTGTAGCAGTCCACTGCTGGACATAGGCCTCCCCCAATGAGTGCCATAGCGCCCTGTCTTCGGCTTGCCGCAACCAGCATCTACCTGCAGTCTTTCGTAGCTCGTCATCCCTCCTGGTCGGAGGGCGTCCTACACTACGTTTACCGAGTCGTGGTCTCCAATCAACAACACAAAAACAATATAAGAAATACCAAACCGACTTTTACTAAAAATCTAGAGAGGTTAACCTTTATTACAGAATAAGTTTAAAGTACTCCCTTATTGGGTTTTTTGGTTCGTTCTTCACCCTATTGCTTTATTTATGGACTTACACAGGTTTAGGCACAATGTATTATTCATGGCTTTATCCCAATCAATTTAGTAACCTTTTAAGAAAGAAGGTCGAGGCGGGCTTAGATGAAAAAAGTCTTTAGTCTTTTTTTTTGTATTTATTTATTTTTAAAGAATATACCTACAGGATTTCTTATATTTAACACTCCTTAAACCCGTAGGGGTTTGAACCGAATGTTACATTCCTCGGGTTTCAATCTTTAGATAAAGTGTACATAATTATGTAACTTTGTATGTAGGTACAAGTGAAATAGTTTTCATAGTTATTATTGTGTGCCACACCCACCTTTAGATCATAATAGTATAGATATGTACAAGTTTTTAAATCTCAGAACTAATGCGGAGAAATTACCAGAAGATCTGTCATCAGATTACTCAACAAAACAGGGAATAGTAGAGATAAAAGTCAGGTGTAAAGCATAGTCTTTTAAGTCACAAAACTAATGGGGGAAAACATCCCAGTAGTTTTGTCAACAGAACTACTCAACAGAACAGTTTATTATAGTCGACTAAAGAATGAAGCCTGAAGATTGCTTTCGTTGAAGATTAGAAGAAGGTATGGATCAGCCGGACCCCTATGATTCAGATTCAGATTAATTTATCGTTATAAATCAAACATATTATTATTATTATTATTTATTTTAAGCCATTACTGTCCCACTGCTGGGCAAAGGCCTCCCTTTTCTTCTTCCACTCCTCGCGATCCAACGCTGCAACAGGCCATGATGGAAGATGTACCTCGAGCTCGTCGCGCCATCTCATCCTGGGCCTTCCACGTCGCCTCTTAGCGTTGGGTGGGCTCCACTCTGTGGTGGTCTAAACATATAAAAGTGTAAATTATAAAGGTTCCCTGGAAATGCTGAAATGAAAGAAATTTTTCATAAATTTTCCCAGGTAACACGTGAAAGTCTTGTCCAGGATTATT